>CP106731.1:71789014-72989014 GCA_025506655.1 Gossypium rotundifolium
ACTGAATGTCTCATGATAATCCAAACCTGCAGCTTGAGAAAAACCTTGAGCAACCAAACGAACTTTATTTCGAGCCACACTGCCATCTGGATTCTTTTTTACCTTAAACAACCATTTGAAACCCATAAGACATCGATCAGCTGGTGCTGGCACTAAATACCAAGTATTATTTTTGACAAGAGCTTGTAGTTCATCATGAATCGCATCTTTCCATTCTAGAATGGCCATAGCTTCATGAATATCAACTGGCTCAACAGGGCTAAGAGTAGCAGTGAAACTCTTTGCTTGTAAATCCTCGTTTTACTCCGAGTAACCATAGGATGAATATTGCTTTAAGTGGAACCTTACAGCTCTGAATTGACAGGAGGAATTATACTCTGAGTACGCTGATTGTCATCTAATAGTTACGGACAAGCCTGAAGCAATAGAGTACTGTGGAGGAGACGATATATAACACTCAGAAGACAGTAATAGAAAACCCACAAGATGAGGACTCACAAATGAGGTCCTTATAGGTGAAAGAACCATAACTACTGGAAGCGTAGTAATAGTAGAGGGACTATTAGAAGTTGCAGTAGGCTTCGAGCTCAAACCATTGGCAAATGGGAAAACCCCTTCATCGAATTGAAGATGACGAGAAATATACAGTCGACCAGTCTTATCCAAACACTTATAACCTTTGAGATTTGGTGCATAGCCCAGGAATGTGCAAGGCATGGACCTATATTGTAACTTGTGACGATTGTATGGTCTCAGCAAAGGATAGCATAAACACCCAAACACACGAAGCACCTTATACTCAGGCTTCTAGCCAAGAAGTTTTTCCATTAGAGAAATTCCACCTAACACCTTTGTAGGATGCAAATTCGTGAGATACACAGTAGAAAAAAAATTATCAGACCAATAAGACAAAGGTAATGATGCTTGAGCAAGCAGAACCAAACCAGTTTCCACAATTTGCCGATGACACCTTTCCACCATCCCATTTTGCTCAGACGTGTGCAAACACGTGAGTCGACAAGCTATACCGATATGAATCAATTGTGTGAAACTCACCTCCCCCATCTGTCTGAAGTTGTTTGATCTTGACACCAAGTTGAAGTTCAACATGAGTTTTGAAGGTCAAAAACATTTGTAGTGTATTAAATTTCTTACGAAGAAAATATATCAATGTGTGCCATGAAAAGGCATATACAAACGAAATGTAATATTGATAACCAGAAGAGTAGTAAGGTGCAAGACCCCATAAATCAACAACAACAAGTTCAAGAGGAGCAGAATATACTGAATTAGTAGCCACAAATGGCAGGTTATGACTTTTACCAAGAACACAAGCATTCGTAAAGAAGGTGACTTATTTGTAGGAATTGAAGCATTACAAGACACCAACACTTCTTTTACAACAGCAAGAGATGGATGACCAAGTCGTTGATGCCATCGAGTGAACCTGTAATCTGGACTAGAATTCTGACACACCTCATCAGCAGCCGTGTTTTCAATAGTCAATGCATGTTTGGAAGAAACAGATGAAAACTGATACAATCCATTTTCCTCAGTGCCGCGAAGTGGTATCCGGCGTGCTTCTAGATCCTTGATAAAGCAGGAATTTGGATAAAATTCAAAAAACACACTGTTATCCTCAATAAACTTCGAAATAGAAAGATTTTTGTGGATTCCTAGAACATATAATAAATCTTTAAGAAGCAACAGATCAGAGCCATGAGATAAATCAGACTCACTAATGCAAGAAATAGGAATAGATTGACTATTACTGACAACAACTTTACCTGACCCATTGTACAATTGACAGTCATTGAACTTGGTAGGGTCATTTGTCATGTGTGTGGTAGCTCCACTGTCAGGATACCACGTCAGGTCAGAGACAATAGAAGGAGTTGTTGCTGCTGGAGAAACAGAAGCAACAGCTGCGGGGTACACCTGTGATGCACCTAAAAATCTCAAAGAAGTATCAATGGGCCAGAATAATCTGGACTAGAACAGGTTGAACCTAAACCCAACCCAGGATATCGAACATGAGGACCAGACTTGGGACGGCCAGATCATCCATCATCACAATGCAAAATAGGCCCAGAAGTGTGACATTCATAAGACCCATTATCAGCCTAACACATGTAAGCTGAAATAGGTCCACGATTTTCTTGAGATATTGGCCCACTATATGACGAGCCCAATCTTCTAAAACCAGAGGAGTCCGGTTGCCTAGACCTAACATTAGGGTTTGGGACATCATTATCATACGCCGAATCATATCTGTGATAACAGCGCCGGGTGATATGACCAACCTTGCCACATATTTGACATTAAAGGCGCGTTCCACCACTGGATTGTCCACGCCCCCGACCGTGAAACTCAGTTGCTCGATTGGACCGAAACACTTGAGGTGGTGGTTGTCCAACATACGTAGGCATGGCCATAGCAGACTGAGAACCCGGCTATAATGATTTGTTCTCTATCGCAAGATATGCAGAAAAAGTGACCAAGATGGATGCACTTATTGGTCTGCTTCAACATCTAACAGCGCCGTCGTAATGCCTTGTAAATCAAAAGGCACTGGACTCGTCACTGTTATGGAAACAACATGATCATATTTCGAAGAA
Organism: Gossypium rotundifolium; assembly: GCA_025506655.1. Classification (NCBI taxonomy): domain Eukaryota; kingdom Viridiplantae; phylum Streptophyta; class Magnoliopsida; order Malvales; family Malvaceae; genus Gossypium; species Gossypium rotundifolium. The sequence goes on from CP106731.1 coordinate 71,791,633, forward strand.
AGACCATTAAGAATGGCTGATTGATACTCTGAAATATGATCATATTAAAAATCATGTCGCTTTTATAATAACAACCAAATTCTCAATAGAGAGACCATCGACTCCAACAATTTCTTTTAGTGGTATACGAACCGTTCTATCAATAAGGGACTACAATACACTAGCAATGGATCACTAACAGAATAGACAACTATCCTGAACTACTTAACTAACAATGAATTGCTCATAACTAATTTATATCACTTAGTTACTGCTAATATGAAAATTTTTTTATACATTTATAAATATCATCACTATTGTAATCTTAAGATTTTAGATTATATCAAAATTTCAAGTTACTCAAAGTGGTATCTAAATTAGACTAAATTAGTAGGCTGAATTGTTATTTAACCAGTTCTACCAATGACATTGGGATAATAAATCAACAGTTGAACTAGTTTATTAAATTTTTAATATTTTACTAATATTTTATAAATTTTAATTGGGTATGAAATTATTGTTGAACCGATGGTCAAACCAGTTGAATCGAAAACGGATGATTTGTTGGTTCGACTATCAATCCAACTTTTAAAACATTTGTTACACATAAATATAAGTATAGATAATTTTGACCGCATGTTTCTAAAATTACAAACCTTTTGAAAATAAAATTATTACTTCAATAAGGAACCAAGAGTGCTTTGCTTAGTCTCCTAGCGAAACCAGCCTCTGCTGCGGCTTAGGATGGAGGAAAGTGGTGGCAACGAAGGGTTGAATGATGAGGAGGTTTTTCTCTTGGCAGAAGAGATCATTCACCTATCAGTGAAGCGCTCTGCAGTGACACCAAGTGAAAAACCTACGTTGATCTGCACTGTATGGTCAAAGAAGTCTTATAATCTAGACAGCTTCAGGGTACAGATGAAAAGTATCTGGAAAACAAAAGAAAAATTTTAGATCCAATTAGCAGGTCAGAATTTATTCACGATTAATTTTGAACTTGAAGATGATCTAGAGGCAATCTCAGAAGGCCAACCATTGCTATTTAGAAACCAGTTAGTTATTTTTGACAGATTGGTTAGATCGACAAAAGAAATAAAATCAAACTTATTTTGTCCTTGTTTTGGGTGAAAATTGGACCATGTTTACCAGAATTTGACAAAAAGGATTTGATGCATGCTATTAGGACTACTTTTGGGGGAATTATTAGATTTAAAATAACTAGCGAATTCTGTTGGATTAGAGTTAAATTAGATGTGCAGAAACCCCTCCGTAGGGGTATTTTCATATCCACAAATGAGTAAGAAAGAGTTTGGATTCCCTTTAAATATGAGAAGTTACCGACCTTTTGTTTTGAATGTGGCAGAATAGGGCACGCTCTCCAAAATTGTGAGGTGATAAAACCTACAGACAGAGACATAATTAGAGATGATCCACCTTTCTCTCTAGCATTAAAGCCAGAAAGTAATTTAATTGGAAAGGAAAGTCTAAAATTAAATGCCTCTTCAAAAAAGAAAAGGAGTCAATGTTTATACACTAGATTACTGGAGGAAAACCAAGAGTTGCTGTTACAAACAGAAGATCCAAACTCATTAGTAATGGAGAAAATGCCGAATTATAAAGAAGAAGGGACGATTGCAGAAGAGGAGGACCATAAAAGAAACGATGAGCAAGAAGGAACTTTAAAAGTAGGTAGGAAAGCCAACTGGAAAAGAATTAATTTTGTGCAAGGGAGGGGTTCGTATAAGGAAGAGAGCATTGTGTATAAGAGGAAATTGATTGAGCTTGAGGTTGGAGATTATGCAGAGGGCACTTCTCTAGGAGATATAGAAAAAAGAACGAAATATGAGGCCCAAGAACTGTAGAATAAAGAGGGGTTAGATTTGCTAGTAGAAGAATGGAGAAAAGATGATTCTCCCAATAAAAAAAGATCGATGGCTGCCAAATGGCAAGATGACCGGGAGCAATGAAAATCATTTGTTGGAATGTCTGCGGTTTGGAGAATTCGCAGGCAGTACAAAAACTTTGGTTCTTACTGAAGCAACATAACCCCGATATGGTTTTCTTTATGGAAACCAAAATTGATGATAAACGTGTGGAAGGAATTAGAAGAAGGTGTGGTTTTGTGAATGGAATTGATGTAGGAGCAGAAGGTTCGCGTGGTGGACTTTGTCTAGCTTGGAGAGAAGAATTTACAGTCAGCCTCAGAACCTTTTCGAAAAATCATATTAATGTACTAATAGAATAGGGCAGTGTAAACGGAGTATGAAGATTTATAGGATTTTATGGGTCGCCTTATGCTAGTGATTAGAATGCTTCGTGAATTTGCTAAGGACGTAGGGGCAAGAACAGAGATACCCGTGGATGGTTAGTGGAGATTTTAATGAAATTATTTACTCTTCTGAAAAAAAAATGGGGCCAACCAAGGGAGGAGAGGAAGATGGCAGCCTTTCGTGAGGTCTTGGATGAATACCAACTACTGGATATGGGATTTCAGGGAACATGGTTCACATGGGAGAGGGGTAATCTGCCGAAAACAAATATAAGGAAAAGGCTGGACAGGAGTGTGGCTAATGAAAACTGGATGCATTTATTCTTGAAGGGTACTATTCGTCATTTAACTCACTTGATATCAGATCACTGTCCTCTCTTTATTTATACAGACAATGAAGAATGATTCAAGAGAAGCCCAAGATTTAAATTTGAGGCATGGTGGATCTTAGAAGAATCTTTTGAGCAAGAGGTTAAAAAGTCATGGGAATCATCAAATGGGCTGATTTATGAAAAGCTAGAAAGACTACAGAATAGATTGACAAGGTGGGCGAATTTAATTAAATAAGGTAGAAACGACTTGAAAAGAAAACTCAATAAGGAACTGGAAACTCTTTTGGAAAGTGAGAGGAATGATGACACTATGGCAAAGCTAATTGATACCAGAATCAAACTAAATATGGAGATTGATAAAGATGAAATGTATTGGGAGCAAAGAGCAAGGGCCAATTGGCTTTGATTAGGGGACAAAAACTCAGCTTTTTTCCACAAATATACAACAACACGTAGAAGGATCAACACAATCAGTCAGCTAGAATCAATGGAGGGGCGAGAAATTATCGATGAGCTTGAAATCTATGAAACAGCCTCAAACTACTTTCAAAATTTATTTTCTTCTAATAAGACAGGAGATTCATCATACTTATTAGTGGGTATTAATACTCATATCTCCTCTAAAATTAATACAGCTTTGCTATCAACATACACGGTGGAGGAAGTCTATCAAGCGTTAAAAGGGATGGGGCCGACTAAAGCACTAGGATGGGATGGTTTTCCAGCTTTATTTTTTCAAATATACTGGCATAAGGTGGGTAAAGATGTTGAAAGTTTTTGTCTTGGAATTCTAAATGAGGGTAAGGATTTTGAATCTAATCGTGCAAACATAGTGTTTATTCCAAAAACTCCAAACCCCACAAACCTTACTAATTTTAGACCCATTAGTCTGTGCACAGTTCTATATAAAATAGTGGCTAAAACAATAGCAAACAGACTTCAGAATTATATTGAAAGATGCATTGATAGTGCTCAAAGTGCGTTTGTTCCAAGAAGATTAATTTCGGATAATGTGCTGATTGCATACGAAATTCTTCATACATTGCGGCAAAAGCGTTATGGGAAAAAAAGGGTTTATAGCGGTTAAGCTGGATATGAGCAAAGCTTATGATAGAATGGAATGAGGCTTTTTAAAGGACATTATGCTAAGAATGGGTTTTGTAGAAGAATGGGTTACACTAGTCATGAAATGTGTCTCAACAGTCTCCTATGCAGTAAAAATTAATGGAAATAGAGGCAGGAATTTTAGACCTACTAGAGGATTACGACAAGGTGATCCGCTGAGCCCATATATTTTTTTGATCTACGGGGAGGGGCTTTCAACTTTGATTAGACTGGCAGTCAGGGAGAGAGCTCTAAAAGGAATTAAGGCGAGTAGAAGAGGACCAGAGATATCACATCTTCTGTTTGCAGATGATTGTATCTTGTTTGGAGAAGCCAAGAAGGAACGAACGGTTTTTTAAAAGACATTTTGAAAAATTACGAACAATGTTTCGATCAATGTGTGAATTTTAGCAAGTCGACAGTTTTCTTCAGCACCAATACTTCAGAGGAGATGAAAAAAGGACTAGCAGATGTTTTGGGTGTGAGATGCACAACAAACTTGGAAAAATATTTAGGAATTCCTAATATAGTGGGCAAAAGAAGGAAAGAGTCTTGTCAGAACATAAGGGATAAGGTCAATCAGAGAATTGGATAGTGAAGCACAAGGAGGGAAGGAGATCTTATTGCCAAGACTTCAAGCAATCTATTAAGCCAAGATTTGCAATACCAAATTATGCTATGACATGTTTTCTCCTACCAAAATCACTATGCGAGGAAGACTAAGTTCAAGATTTCAAGCAATACCAAATTATGCTATGACATGTTTTCTCCTACCAAAATCACTATGCGAGGAATTAGAAAATATTTTTAAGTAAATTCGTGGTAAGAAAGGGATTCATTGGTGTCTCATTGGTGTCAATGGAAACTGCCTTGTTAAGGGGGTATGGGGTTTAAATGGAAACTTATGTGTCGCCCTAAAGAAGAAGGGGGTATGGGGTTTAGAAATATGTCTCAATTTAATATATCTTTTCTAGTGAAGAAAGGATGGAGGATTATTAATAACAAAGACTCTCTTGTCACATGAGTTCTTAAAGCTAAATATTTTCCAAATACCCATTTTTTAAATGCCAATTTGGGAAATACAAGTTCTTATACGTGGAAAAGTATATGGCCAGCAAAAGATATTTTGAAAAAATGTTTTCTTTGGCAAGTTGGCACAGGTAATAATATATCTATTAATAGTGATGCATGGATTCCAGATGCAATAAATTTTAGATTATCAGCAGAGGTGAATTTTATGCAAGATCTCAATGTTAATGCGTTGATTGATACTAATGAAAGAAAATGGATGAAGGAGCTGATAGAGTATACCTTTTCAGAAGGAGATTCTGCATGAATCCTCTAAATCCCTTTGGCAGAAACCCCACATGTTGATTTCATGGTATGAGGAGGTGAAGCTTTAGGAGAATTCTCGGTTAGGAGCGCCTATAAACTATTACAAATTGCTGATGAAAACCCTAGAGCTTATGCTTTACAAACCGTCTACAATAAATTTTACAAAAAACTATGGCTACTGAACCTACCAACAAAATTGAAGATTACAATATGGAGAATCTCATGGAATTATCTGCCTACGAAAGTTAACATGCAACATAGGAAACTAGTCAATGATACGAGTTGCCCTCAGTGTGGAGAGCGAACTGAGACGATTGATCACCTATTTTGGGAATGCCCTGTCACAATGGCAGTATGGTAAGAATTACTACTATAGGATGTGCTTACAAAAGGAAATAAGGAGTTCAAACAATGGCTTATCTGGGTTTTTGAAATGCTCAGTACTAAAAATGCCCCTTTTCAACTGTGCACTCTAGGCAATATGGGGAGACAGAAACTCTAGAATACATAAGAAAAAGATCAGCACAGGCAACGTATAGGGAAGTTCATAAATAGTTATATTGTAGAACTCGATGGCCTTGAGAGCAGGAAACAAACAGGAAAAATAGAAGAAACAAGAGTTTGGCGATGCCCACCTCGAGACTTTGTTAAGGTAAATTATGATGGAGCCTTTAACGAACAAAACAATATCTCAGCCTCTGGGATCGTAGCAAGAAAAGTCGAAGGAAGTATTCTGGTATCATGCTCTAAAATCCATAAGAAGGTTAATTCGGCATTTGAAGTCGAAGCACTTGCATGTCAAAATGCAGTCAGATTAGGTATGGACAATACGTGGCCAGAAGCTGTTGTTGAAGGAGACGCCCTCACAGAGATTAAAAAATATAAAAATAAATAGAAGGACAAATCAATGATAGGAGCTTACATCTTTGATATTCAGCAAATGATTAATAGACAGATACTAAACAGAAATAAACACTTTGCGTTCAAGCATATTTCAAGAAATGAAAATGTTCTTGCCCATAAAATAGCAATAGAATCCTTGAAGAAAAAAGACGAGTTTTACCTGGAGGAAAAAGTGCCTGATTATGCCGAAGAAAGAAGATTACTGAAATGGATTCGTGAACCAGATTGAAAGAGAACATTTCAACAGAGGCTTGGGAAAGGGAAGCTGAAGAAATGAAAGATTTTTCTGAAAGAAAGAAGCATCCCAGAAAATGAAATCGTCAATTAAGGAAGCAATTATGAAGAGAGAGGTTTTGACAGATTTCAGACGTTTCTGATTGGGCGAGAGTGTCGGTAGGGTTTTTTTCATGATTAGGCTACAATTGTTTTAAAATATCTAGATATTTTCTTTCCGTTTCTTTTTTCTTTTAATTTGAATTTGCTTGCATATGGGCCGTTTCTTTGTTTGTAGGCTGTTTTTTGGACATTTTGTATTTGTTTTTCTATTATTAATAAAGCCTAATCGAAATTTATTAAAAAAAATTATTACTTCAATATTTTATAATTAGCAATTAATAGGAAAAAACGACTATTCATAGTAACTTTCATCATATAAAGATTAGTAATTATAAAATAATAATGCATAACGTATAATAATAGTAGCAAATAGTGATATATGAAAATTTCTGAGTTAAAATTTAAAATTTAAAATTTAAAAATGAAAACGTAATAGTTAATTCATAAAAAATAATAAATTATGATAGATAAACAATAATTATAAAATTCATCATTAAAATTTAAAATTTGCATAAACAATTAATATAAATAAAAGTTTTTTACATTTACAACTATTAACATTATTATAACATAACATTTATATTTTAAATTATATCAAAATTTCAAGTTACTCAAAGTGATATCTAAACTAAACCAAATTGACAAGTTGAGTCAGTGGTTTAATCGATTTCATAACTAACATTGGGATAAAAATCGACAAATGAATTGGTTTATAAATTTTTAATTGTGTATTCAATTTTTATTGAACTGGGTCAAATTAGTTAAATCGAAAATGAATAATCTAATTGATTCGACTATTTATCCAATTTTCAAAACATTGATTATTGATAAACATGTTTCTAAAATTACAAACCTTTGGAAAACAAAATTATTACTTCTGTTTTGATAATTAACAGTTAATAGAAAAATGATTATTCATAGTAATTTTCATAATAAAAAGATTAATAAATTGTAAATTAATAATGCATAATGAGTAATAGTAGCAAATCATTTATTAAATAGTTATATATAATTGATAAAAAGATAAAATATAAATATGATCACCCCATTATTTAAAATGATTTATTTCACTATCCAACTTAAAAACAATAATAACATTTTACTTTCAATTACTCAATTTTTGAAAATTGTATTTAGTTAACTTCATAAATTATAGATTAGAAACTTATATTTGAAAAATGACGAATATTTTATCTTTACGCTATGGAAATCTTTATATTCCATTTATAATTTCTTGATTAACTTTAATATGTATTATATAAATTTGGTCTCAATTTGTTAAATTTATTTCTCAAGAATTTAAATTTAAATGTTATAATGTTTAAAAAACTTGAGTCTGCTTTGGTAGCACGTTATCGTTTGCTCAATTGGCAAGTCCAAATTTTTTTCTTAGGGTTTGCTTTAGCTGACAAGAACTTTTCTATATTCAAGAAAATCAGGACACTACAAGTCGATAATAGAAAAGATTGTGATTTTGTCAGTTCTACAACCAAGTCGGTGAAAAGAAAGAAGTTGGCATGCGAAGGAGTTTCGTCAATGGAGAAATATATGGCAGATTTATGCCTCGACGATGAGGAAGAAGAAGTCGCGAAATTTGGGGTGGAGCTTAATCTGCAAAAATTAGGCTATGATCTTTGTTTGGGAGGGTGTTGTCTTACAGCAAGCGTGGTCCATTTCTTTGCCATGAAAAATATTATGGCTAATTTGTGACATCTATTGGGAAGAATTCATATATCAGATTTAGGAGAAAAACACTATTTGTTTTGTTTCTTCCACGAAGTTGATGTGGAATGTGTTATATTCCCAGTGTTCACGGACTTTTGGGTACAAGTGCATGATCTCCCGCCAAGTTTTTTCTTAAATAATGTGGCAAAACAACTTGAGAATTTTGTGGGTAAATTCTTGGAATATGATACAAGAAAATCAAGTCAGAGTTATAAAAAATTTATACATAGTAGGGTTTAATTGGATGTAAAAAAGAAGGAAAAGTTATGGCATCACAATCAAATTTTGTTTACGTTAAATTTAGATACGAAAATTTTTCTCTATTTTATTTCCTGTGTGGCTGTTTAGGGCATGGGGATAGATTATGTCGAAAAAGAATAAATATTGGGATGAGGGAAGTAGAGAGTGGGTGGGACTTGTCTCTAAAGGCACAACCAAGAAGAGCGACGATTACATCGAGTGTTTGGCTGAGGGAGGTTAATAACGGGGATAATTTTGAGGAATCTATCGGAAAGCAAAACGAAGGTAGGAGTGAAAGGTCGGTAGGAAATTTTGACCTACGACAAAACCACAACCTCATGAGATCTATTTTAGGTTTCAATTTGGAAGGAGTAGGGACTCAAGATAAAGGGAAAGGAATCAAAACTTCTGAAAGGATAGGGAGAACAGATATGGAGCATGATAGGGAAGAGCTTCCACAAGTGAATAGGGAGGGAAAGATAAGGCCTAGGTCAGATAAACAAATTCTAGAGAGATCTTTTTGTACACTCATGGCTGAAGAGAGTGAGAGATGTGAGGAAATTTGCAAAAAATAGATATCAGCGCCTGCCAATAGGCAAGCCAACCTGATGTAATGAAATTCTTAACCTGGAACATGTGTGGATTGGGGAGTCTATAGGGCATTAGTGCTGAAGCAACATAATCCCCTTGTCTTCCTTATGGAGACAAAGTTGGACATTAAGCAAATGGAGAGAGTGCGATGACGATGTGGGTTCCATAATGGTATTGATGTGTCAGATTTAGGTACGAAAGGCGGGTTGAGCCTAGGGTTGAAGGGGGAGTTATTTGTAAGCTTAAGAATTTATTCTATCAACCATATTGATGTTGATATCGAAGAAGATGAAGTGGGGCAAAGTGGCAGTTGACTAGTTTCTATGGGGCCTTAGAAGCCCGAGGAAGGAATGGAGCATGGGACCTTTTAAGAAGGTTAGGAAGAGAGCAGATTAACCCATGGCTGGTTTGTGGGGATTTTCATGAGATTTGTTACTCTTTTGAAAAAGAAGGAGGTCTGCCAAGGGAAGAAGGACACATGGAGGAATATAGGGCAATTCTAGAAGACTATTATCATGAAGACATAGGATATACATGGCGTTGGTTTACGTGGGAAAGGGGAAACCTTCCGGAGACGAATACCAAATAACATATTGACAAAGGGGTGGTGAATTTGGAATGAATTAATTTATTTCCTAAATATACAATTAGACACTTGTCACATTGTTTTTCTGATCATTGTCCTCTACTATTTAAAACCAAATTTGAAAAGGCGATCATGAAAAGGTCTGACTTTAGATTTGAAGCATGGTAGGCTATGAAAAATTCTTATGAAGAGGAGGTAAAACGACTATAGGAGCAAATTAGGGGGAGTGTGGTGGTGTGATTAACATTTTGGGGAAAGGTTTACAAAGATGGGCAATGGGAATTAAAAAAAAAAAAAATTAAGAAAGGAGTTATCAAGGAGATTGCTCACGAAATTAGAAGAACTTGATGGGTTGGAAAGAACAGACGAAAATTTAGCGGATTTAATTGACATAAATATACAATTAAATTTGGAAATTAAAAAATAAGAAATATATTGGGAGAAAAGGGCTAGGAAAATTGGTTAAAGATGTGATGATACATGCACGGATTGAGTGAAATTTATTAAATTCCATTCACTGAAGTTGCCAATTTTAAAGTTTGGTAAATTAGAAGACTTGCGATGACATTTTGGATGGGATCCAAACATTTTTGGGTTGAGTTGTCTCATGGCGTTCGAAGATCTATATCTTAGATTTGAAACTCACTTTGAATCACTCAATTTTGAGTTTAGGAGCTCAAGTTATCATCGTTTTAGTGAAGACTGTGCGAACAGAATTTCTAGAGAGGATTATGACCGGAATTACGAGTTTTGGGCTTTTAATTCAAGTTTAAATCATATTGGGTTCGGTTTTGGGGCTAAATTTTTATTATATATGAGCATAATATTATATTTATCAGCTCTTATTATTTTATTATTTTGAATTTTTAATAATTATTAAGTAGTTTAAGTTATTTAAGAGTTTTATGTCAACAAGAAAATTTAGTTTAAAACTACTTGTTTGGATCAATTAGTATTCTAGTATACTTAAAGAGTTTTATTTAGATTCTTTAGCTATTCTATATATAGGCCTTTATATTGTACACAAATCAATCAATTCATTATATTCAACTTCTCTTTTAAGTCAATAAATTCTCTTTGAGTTTTCTGTTCAAGATTTTCTCTTTAGTTTCTTTTAGAGTTTTCTTTTCAAGATTTTCTCTTTAGTTTCTTTTAAAAGAGTTTTAACCATCTTTTTAGATTTTGGAGATCATGGAGGGAAATGAACTTTATTGAATTAATGCAATCATTCTAGCTTGTCAAGGTTTCTATCATGGAGGGAAAATTAGAGCCGCTTGAAGGGGGTTGTGGATTCTTCGTGTTTCCAAGGATTTTTAGGACTTTTACATATCACGGTCTATCTTTGTAATACCCCTTACCCGTATTTGAAGTCGAAACAGGGTACGAGGTATTACGAAACTTAAACATAAACAAACATACATTACCAAGTCATAAATTTTCATCCAAATTAAAACCCTTTTGAAATTAATCATAAAGTCCCTAATACGAGCCTACGAGGCCCAAAACATATTTTGGAAGTGGTTCGGGACTAAATGAGAACTTTAGAATTTTTTTTACAAAGTTCAGAAAATTTTCCACTAGACAGGGGTCACAAGCCCTTGTAGATATGGGATACGCCCGTATGGTCAAGCCATGTGGTCATACACGCCCGTGTGGTCAGGCCGTGTGGTCATACACACCCGTGTGGTCAGGCCGTGTGGTCATAAATGCCCGTGTCACCACCCTGTGTAACTCTTTGTCTTGTAACTTCTGAACAAATTAATGTCACACGGCCAAGTCACACGCCCCTGTGCTAAGCCGTGTGGCACACAAGGCTGAGACACACCTTTGTCTCTCTGCAGCGTGCTCAATTCTAGACATTCTGCTTCTCAAAATTAAGGTCACAGGGACACACGGCTGAACACATGCCCGTGGGGCGGGACCAGCCACACGGTGACACACGCCCGTGTGCCTACCTGTGTGGACAACATAAAGACTATTTACCAAGCCATTTGCTACCCTTATTCACACAAACACTTACACCAATTCAAAGGTACAAAACATAATATACTTGGGCAACCAAACATCCACAATTATGACTATCACATGCCAAGACAATGTCAAAATTTATCATATTCTTAATATCTATTAAGAGACAATTGACTATTTGCAAGATACTTATTTGTACTCCACTTTATCATTTCATCAATAGACCACATTTCCAAACATCTCACATTCATGTCATAAATAACATTCACACACATACACACACACGCATGCACGCACGCATACGCACGCACGCACGCACGCACGCACGCACGCACGCACGCACGCACGCACGCACGCACGCACGCACGCACACACACACACACACACACACACACACACACACACACATATATATATATATATATATATATATTTAGGCTTACAACCATGATAGCCTAAATAAACCAATTTACATAGCCAAATATCAAAACAAGCATTTGACAATCACAAGCCAACACATTGGCTACAATCATGATGACACACATAACAAATTGACTAAGTCCCTATACATGCCATAGACTTAAAATACTTGAATTCATTTATACCCAAAAATGATAGCTTGATAGTGTGATAAGATCTCTGGCGAACTCCAATCCGAGCTAGCTTAATAACCCTATAAGATATGGGAAAATAATGGGGGTAAGCTATACAGCTTAGTAAGTCCGTACGAAAATAATAAGCAACTCTTACCAATCTTTTATCAAGTCTAACAATTTAAACACAAGATAATAAAAATTATTATAAATCTCATGGTTATAATTCTTATTCAATCATGATATTTACTCCATCAACTTATAAGCATAATTTAACATATCTTGCCATTAGCCTAACGTCCATAATCTCCTTTGTAACATATTACAGCAAATAACAAATCATTTCAAACCTCATAATAAACATGCACATTAATTGTGAGTATTTACATTTCAAGCATATACTTTAACATCTTTCAATTGCCTAAACTCTTTTCTTCCCATACTTCTATAACCATTTCAACAAGCAATTATGCCAATCTTCCCTTTTTCTCATATCCAACAAATCACAATTTGTGTGAATAAACATACCACATCATAACTCAATTTGGCTCAAAAGTCAATCACATAATCGTCAATCGAATTTACCATGTATTTCATACATCACAAGTATAGACCAAAAATCACAAGGTTTTCACAAAAACATTCTCATGGAAATCATGAACTCAAAATTTTATGAAGTCAATGCTTATAAACTTTACGTACATACCTGTACCAACTTGTAACATAATCACATACTTTCTGGTCTTTGACATACCCGTTGAATTTCTCGTTAAACTATTTGGAATACTAAAGGATACTCGGGTACACACAGTATCGTACCAATGCCATATCCTAGATATGGTCTTACATGTAATCTCGTATCGATGCCAATAGCCCAACTATGGCCTTACACGAAGTCTTATATCGATGCCATATCCCAGATATGGTCTTACACGAATGTTTCATATTGATGCCATATCCCAGATATGGTCTTACACATAATCTTAGTAACCTTAATGTCATGACATTTATATCCTATCTATTCCTAAGGTTCAGGACTTTCATTGCTTGAATCTCATATCATTTCAAGCATCGTACTCAATAACATTCATATTTCGTTTCAATAATATAAAGTTTACCATAATTATATCAATTAAGCATTTATACACATAATTTAATGCTTATTAAACATACGAACTTGCCTCGACATAAAAATGGTGAAATAGACTAAATCGTCAAATACTCATTTTTCCTCGTTCTAGGTCCGAACCTCATTTTCTTGATCTATAATATCACATTTAAATTATTTAATCAATATATTATTCATTTCAGTCCAAAATCACATTATGGGAAAATTATATTTTTTCCCCTAAAGTTTAACATATTTACACTTTTGTCCCTAGGCTCGTAAAATGAAATGTACTCAATTTCTTCAATACCCATGCTTAGCCAAACCTTATACATGCTTATAAAATCCTACAATTTTCATTTATTCACATTTTTACACCATATTTTATAACTTTTTCAAATAAGTCCTTTTAGGCATTTTCACCGAAAATCACTTAGCAAAAGTCGTTTATCATACACCAAAAATGCATTTTCCACCATCAAAATCAAAATGCGAACATGTTCAACATGGGTAAAATTTTAGACTTTGACATCTCTTCAAATTGGTGGTAGAAATAGATAGATCATGTTACAAGGATTTCAAAAACAAAAATCATTAAAAACGGGGCTAGAACGGACTTACAATCGAGCTTGAAAGTGACCAAAACCCTAGCCATGTCTTCTCCATGCAAAATTAGGCCAAGGGGAAGAATATGGACAAAAATTGGCTTTTAATTTGGCTTTTTAATTCATTTAATTACTAAATTACCAAAATGCCCTTAATGAAAAACTTTGAAAACATACCAAACCATGTCCATTTTTTCCACCAACTTAACCAATGGTCTAATTACCATTTAAGGACCTCTAATTTAAAATCTCATAGAAATTGGACACCTCTGACATATAGAATTCAAGTTTTGTACTTTTTACAATTTAGTCCTTTTGACTAAATTAAGTGCCCAAACATTAAAAATTTCGAATGAAATTTGCACGAAATCGTTCTATAAAACCATAGACCATAAAAATATAATAAAAATGAATTTTTATTCTTCGAATTTGTGGTCTCAAAACCACTGTTTCGACTAGACCCAAAATCGGGTTGTTACAAGCTTTTCCATCTATCTTTTTTATTTTCTTCTTTGTTGTTCCAATATTTGATTTGTTGTTCTAATTATTTATCCTATTTGTTTATTTATTTAACTTGTATTTGATTGTGTTTTAGGTTGAGAAAAAATCCAAGTTTCTTTTCGAACATTGTAACACGTGGTTTGTATAAGTGTACACAGTCGTTTCAAGTAATAAGTAAAAGAGTTATCGTCTCCATAGAGACTGTGTATGTTAATCAATTAATTGTAAAATTAATACTAAAAATTTGGTAATAAAACACAATGTTTTGGAGGTGGTTGATTGTTAAATTAAATTGAATAATGTAAATGCAAAGTGATCCCTGATGCAAATTAACCTAAATGCAATGTATGTAATAAAATGAATGAGATGAACTTAGCACTAAATTCACAAACTTCAACAATCAATAACATGAATAGGCTAGAATAATTACATATATCAACTCAATTCATTTTTATCATGCTTAATAATGCTCCAGAAAATATTCCATGGCAACCCGATCTTTCATAAGCTTGAAACCAATATTAAGTCCTTTCAAAATATTTTACATAGAAAAATATGCATATTACTGATCATATTTGTAACACCCCAAACCAGGTCTATGCGTCAAGACGAGATTTGGTTTGTCACACAAATCGAACATTCTTTTAATCTATCTAATGGTTTAGGTGAATCGGTATTACAAAACTTTTTGAAAATAAAGTTTAATAAAAACTAAGAGAAATAATTTAAATTCGATGAATTTGAGAAACATTAGTTGAAATCTTATCATTTAGTATTTAATTATCAAAAGTTAAAGTAATTTTTTTAAAGAGTTCAAAAGGATTTGAAAATAAGGATAGATAAAGAATCTCATATGTTTGAAAACCCAAAGTATTTTAAGGAAACATTTTAGGATTAACATAAACCCATATTAAATATCAAAGCAAAATTTAAATCCATCCACACATAAAATCCATAACATATTAATAGAGGCCTTATTACATCATATCCAAAATAGTAATTTAAAGAAAGTACTTAATAAAAGTTCAAGGTTTATAAACCCATGTTTGCAGTATGGCCTCCACGAAGCCAACCTCGGCCCAAGTCCACGTCAATTTCCATTACGAGATGGAAAATTTAAGGAGTGAGTTACTCGAACTCAGTGTATAACTCACTTACTATATCCATTGGGCCAGATCATCAAGTCATTATTTTGGGCTTGAGCCCATTAATAGATTTAGCAATATAATAAATGAGATGCATGCAAAATGAAATTTCCCACCCAAACCTAATTTCCATCCGCTACACACCACCATGCACTAACCATCACACATGTGGGGATCAAGTCAACCCACCCGCCAACACACCAATCATAGGCATAAAGCCATTTTTAATAATGTTGTGGTGAACCACGAACTAGATTGTGACAAAGTCACCGAACTAGAGGCATTAAGCCATTAAAATATTTGTGGCGAGAGCCACTTAACTAGAGGCAATAAGCCATTTAAATATGTGTGGCGAGCCACCGAACTAGAGGCAATAAGCCATTAAAATATTTGTGGCAGAGCCACCGAACTAGATTTTGGCAACAGGCCTTTCTTCTCTTCAACATTTTCCCAACCCATGCAAACATGTATGCATAACAATCTATATCCATATAATAATTTTAGTAAAAAGACCAATTTACAAGTGAAACAATATTTCAAGTTTTTATTAAAGCCCATAACACAAGATAACATATAGTCGATTTAGCAATCTAGCAACTTAGGCCCATTTAACGATCTAGCATATTTTTCGGCCCATTTAACGATCTAGCATATTTTTTGGCCCATTTAACGATCTAGCATATTTTCGGCCCATTTAACGATCTAGTATATTTTTCGGCCCATTTAACGATCTAGCATATTTTCAGCCGATTTAACGATCTAGCATTTTTTCGGCCCATTTAACGATCTAGCATATTTTCGGCCCATCTAACGATCTAGCATATTTTCGGCCCATTTAACGATCTAGCATATTTTTGCCCATTTAACGATCTAGCATATTTTCGGCCCATCTAACGATCTAGCATATTTTCGGCCCATTTAACGATCTAGCATATTTTCGGCCCATTTAACGATCTAGCATATTTTCCAATTTTGTCAATTTTACTATTTTTCCCAATACTTACGGTATAACATCTAACCCGAGATAAGTGTGAAGTTACACACCTTGTTATTGTGAGTACTAGACTTTCCCGCTAAATCGGTACCTAAGCGTAACACGATAATTAGAATACTATCATATTTTAAAACTACACTTTTGATAAATAATCTAAATCTTTACCCTCAGGATTTCGAACCACTTCTATTTTTGGTTTCTCCTCGATTGTTGGTTCGTTGCCCGATAAGAATCCACGCACGAATAAAGGTTCGAGAGTATGAATGACTTCAAACAACTGGTTCTCCTCGGATGAGGGTCCGCAACCCGGTGAAAAATCCTGGATTCCCAAAATAGCCTTCGTTTATACTTAGGGGAATAAGCGGAACCACCCTCTTTCGAAAACTAGGCAACCTTTGCCTTTTACGCCTATCTTGAATGTCTCTAATGACATAAGATCATTAGTCCGACTAATAATTATCGAAATATGGCTAATGATTTTAAAATATTTGAGATTGGCTTACCACAATTATCCTCGCTCCACGAAGAAACGATCGAGCGATTACGTCCCTATAACGAAATTGATTAAATAACTAACTATACCAAAATGACGAATAATATGAGAATCCTTGAATAAACTCGTTACCTTAACTCTTAAAATCGATTCCAACGATCCACAAAACTCAAGAACACTTTGACTTTTACATATCACGGTCTATCTTTGTAATACCCCTTACCCGTATTTGAAGTCGAAATGGGGTACGAGGTATTACGAAACTTAAACATAAACAAACATACATTACCGAGTCATAAATTTTTGTCCAAATTAAAACCCTTTTGAAATTAATCATAAAGTCCCTAATACAAGCCTACGAGGCCCAAAAGATACTTTGGAAGTGGTTCGGGACTAAACGAGAACTTTAGAATTTTTTTTACAAAGTTCAAAAATTTTCCACTAGACAGGTGAAACACCCACACCCTACCACGAGCCCGAACAGGATCTGGTATGTTCCTAAAGTAAACCGATTTGAAACATTTGCGATACTTAGAAAATTGTAAATTTTAGAAAAGCTATTATTTTGAGTTGGGCTTAGATTGAAACCCATTTATTTGATTTTGTAAGCCCATTTAATTAAATACATCCAATGTAGTTCTTAGCATGAAACTTAACGAGAAGCAAACATAAAGTATAATCCATTTGGGCCTTAAGGCCTTATTACATCAAGTAAAACCCAATATAGAATAAAAGTAACTAAAAATAAAATTAGGTCCAAACTAAATGAAATTTTTCGCATGTAGCATGGCCACCTCATGGTCCACCTACCGGTCCAATCCTTGCTCATCACTGAAAAAATAATTCCCACAATGGGGTGAGTCAACAGACTCAATGTGCACACAATACTATCATTCAATAAATCGGGCATTCATGTTCAAATCATTAAGTCCATACAATAATGAAATTATGATGCAACCCAAACCCAATCCTAGTTAGCCATCCACTACACTCCCCGTACCAACCTTTGTGCAAGTGGGACTACTAAGTCAACCCTCCATCCGCTACTCTCCATCAAAGGCATTCGCCCATATACGTTGTGTCATTAGACACTATAATCAAATTATCGTTGTGTCTTTAGACACTATTGTAACCGGTTACCCAAAATTTCGCAATGTGACCGTAGTCAACATATTTAGTTGGTGAGATCAAGTCAACACCTTCGTTGGTGAGACCAAAGTCAACACCTGTTCTCCCCCTTTCACATAAATCCCGAATGCCCCAAAAATATATATATATTGTGCATAACTTAATTTCATGTTCATATACATATATTCGCATGTTATAAAATAACATTTTTCACAATCCTATCGAGTAGGAAGCGTGCACAGGTACTTTTTGCCACATTTGTGGTACATAGCCACATTCACATTATTATTCATATCATATATTAAAATATTTAGCCATAAAATATCGAAGGATAGTAAGGGTACACACTGCTTCGCTTAATAGGTTCCTTGAGATCTCGAGAATCCCGATCTAATTTTTAGATCTATTAATTCCTATATTGACCCACCAAATAGAACACATTAATAAACCTATTTGGCTTAAAACAAAACCAAATCCTAGTAGGATTTGTAAAAGACTCACCTTTGCCGATTTGGTGTTTATACAAATCCAAAGTTTGGTTTTCCTCTACCGATATTCGCCAACCTTGTATTTCAATATGGGTTAGTTTTTCGCTTTTCAAAAATTAAGGAATTGATCTAGATAATCTCACAACCATTGGCGAATATTTTAGATGCTTACCTTATAAATTCCAAATCCAAAAGTTCCCTTTTGTCTTGAATATCGTCAAGTCCCTAAAATTCATATGTTAGATCTGCTCTAACTTTAATAAGTTATAACGGCCTTAGGCGAATATATCTTACCTTAATTTCCTCGAATCGAAATCCAAAACTCCTCCTTTGACACTCGGCCATAGACATAAGAGAGGTTATTATCTTAAACCTTGATTAAGCGATTTAAAAGAACAAGAATCAATTGTCTTTACCTTAAATCCTTAATCTTTGTATTCGGTAGTTGTGGAAACTTGAGATCCCTTGTATATTCGGCCATGATCAAAAAGAATGGGGATTAGGCCTTTTACTTTCGGCAACTAGAAAAGAAAGAAAGAAAATTGGATGGCTAATCCTTACCTTGATGCCTTTAATCACTTGTTTCCTTGTCTTGAGTTACTGAGATCCGGCTATGGAGATTTAACCGAGATTGGAAGAGAAGGGTTTTGACTAGGCAATGGCAAAGGGAAGGAAAACAAAAGATGGAGTCCTTGCTTAGGGGAAATTTCGGCAAAGAGAGGGGGAAGAGAGAGCAAAATTTCGGCAACTAGAGTGAATGAGAGAAAAGTATCAATTTTCCTCTTTTAACTGAAATTGCTAGACCAAGAGTCCAAAACTTGGCCACTACTCTCCCAAGTGATAATTTACTCTCCATTAATTATCACTTAATTAAATTAAAAGTCTTTAATCCATCCTTTAATTCCTCATTTATCTTAGTAGAGAAAATCTTTTATTTATCACTTTATTTTGACAAGTTTTAATAAAAATAAAACTCTTCCCTTTTAAGCAAACAAGTGCCGTCCACCCCTAGCCTTGGGAAGAAAAATTAAACCTTCAATAATTGCTTTCCAAGTGACTCGAACTCAGGCCATTCCCATAAACCCTAAGTGACACTTCAGGCCACTTTTCCAAGCTCGATTGTATGTCAAAATTCACCAACTTTTTCTTTTAAGGCCCTCTTGCCCTTATCTCCTATTTTGGGCTTTAAAATTTGTCATTCGGCCTTATTTCTAAGTTTCCTAAAATTTTCGTGGCTCGGTAACTTGCCATTTTCCTTACATCTTGTGTTTCCAAAATGTTTAGGTTTCCAAAATGTTTAGGTTTCCAAAATGTTCGTGTTTCCAAAATGTTTAGGTTTCTAAAATGTTCGAGTTTCCAAAATGTTTAGGTTTCCAAAATGTTCGGGTTTCTAAAATGTTCAGTTTCCCAAAATGTCTAAGTTTCCAAAATGTCTAAGTTTCCAAAATGTCTAAGTTTCCAAAAATGTCCATTTCCATTTCCATTTTCATTTTCATTTCCATTTCCATGCATTTCTAGGTTTCCAAAAGTATAAAAAAATTTATTCATAGTACTTGAAACTTGTCATTTCATACAATTAAACTGGAAATGCATAGGCCCTATTTAGGATGTTACAGTTCTACCCCCTTAAACAAAATTTCGTCCCCGAAATTTCCTAACTAAAATAGTTGAGGGTATTGCTGTCTCATCGCCTCTTCTGGCTCCCACGAAGCTTCTTCCGTTCCATGATTGCGCCATAGCACTTTGACTAGAGGAACTGTCTTCTTTCTTAGTACTTTCACATCACGTTCTAAGATCCGAATCGGTTCTTCCTCATAGGATAAGTCTGGCCTTAGTTCCATCTCTTCAACCGGTACCACATGAGATGGATCCGATCGATAGCGACGTAACATGGACACATGAAATACGTCATGCATCTACTGCAATTCTGGTGGCAACTCTTGTTGGTATGCCACTGGCCCAACACGCTTCAGTACTTGATAAGGCCCTATAAACCTTGGGCTTAACTTCCCTTTGCGACCGAACCTCATAACCTTCATCCAAGGCGAGACTTTTAGGAATACTTGGTCTCCCACTTCAACCTCTATTTCCTTTCGCTTAAGGTCTGCGTATGACTTTTGCCTATCGAGGCTTCCTTCAACTGCGTCTTAATTAACTCAACCTTCTCTTGGTTTCTACCACCAACTCGGACCCAAAACTCGGCGTTCTCCTAACTCGGTCCAACAAGTAGGTGTTCTACACTTCCTTCCATACAATGCCTCGTATGGTGCCATCCGAATCTTGGCTTGATAGCTATTATTATAGGCGAATTCAGCTAAAGGCAAGTAATCTTCCCAACTTCCTCGAAAATCCATTACACGCCTTTCAACATATCCTCCAACACTTGTATAACCTGTTCGATCATCGGTCGATTGTGGATAAAAGTGGTGAAGTCTAGCTTAGTGCCTAAAGCTTGATGAAGTGCTTTCCAAAATCGAGGCGTAAACCTTGGGTCTCTATCGAGATGATCGACATTGGTACTCCATGTAACCTCACAATTTCCGCCACATACAACTTAGCCGACTTAAAGAGAATAATCCATTCGATGGGATAAAGTGTGCGGACTTGGTCAAACAGTCCACTATCACCCATACCGAGTCCTTCTTAGTAGGCGTAAGGGAAGCCCACTAACGAAGTCCATGGTAATTCTTTCCCACTTCCATTGGGGAATTTTGATTGGTTGAAGCAATCTGATGGGACTTGGTGTTCACCTTAACTTGCGACATGTCAAACATTTCCCACAAATTCATCACTTCTCGCTTGGTCGGACCACCAAAATTGTTCCTTAGATCTCTATACTGACTTGATGCCTCGGGATGCATAGCACAAGGGCTACCATGCGCTTCCAAAGAATCCTTTGTCTCAACTCCTTATTCTTCGACATACTGACTTTACCCTTGTAGCATAATACTCCTTCATTGTTGACATCATAATCCTCTAATCCCCTTCTTGTACTTGCGCAATTTAGTACTTAAGTCATTATCGATAACCGTCCCTCCTTCACTTCCTTTAGCCATATGGGCTCGACTTGCAACTCTCCCAATGTGCTTCCATCATCATCTGAGACTTATATGAGCGAACAAAGCCCGTAGATCCGATACAACCTTCGACTTAGGGCATCGGCTACTACATTCGCCTTGCGGATGATACTTTATTGAGCAATCGTAGTCCTTTGCAATTCCACCCACCTTCGTTGCCTCAAGTTCAACTCCTTCGAGTTAATAAATACTTAAGGCTTTTTGTGGTGCAATAGATAATCGACCTTTCTCCATAAAGGTATTGCCTCCAAACCTTAAGGCGAAAACCACCGCTGCTAGCTCTAAGTCATGAGTTGGGTAGTTCACTCATGAGGCCTTAGTCTGCCGCAACGCATAGCGACTACTTTGCCCTCTTGCATTAACACACGACTAACCCGTGTCATGACGCATCACAAGACACCACAAATTCTTTTCACGCCTCCGTTGAATTAACACTGGAGCCTCTGTCGGCACCTTCTTAAGCTTTTCAAAGCTCTCTTCGCTTAGTAGTCCATTCAAGGTACTTCCTTCCTTAGTAACTTGGTTAAAGGCGCGGCTATTGGCGAGAATCCTTCCACGAACCTTACATAATAGCTTTGCCAGGCCTAAGAAACTTGGATTTTAGCCACGGACCTAGGTGGTTTCCAATCCAACACTACTTGATCTTCCTAGGATCCACTCTTATTCCTTCTGCGGATACCACATGTCCTAGGAATGCCACCTCCTTAAGCCAAAATTAGCACTTCTTGAATTTGGCATAGAGCTTCTTTTCCTTAACACTTCCAACACGACTCGGAGATGCTCATCATACTCCTCCTCCGACTTGAATACACCAAAATGTCATCGATGAACACCACGACAAATCTATCCAAGTAGGGTTGAAAAACCCGATTCATCATGTCCATGAACGCGGCTGGGGCGTTCGTCAACCCAAACGGCATCACCACGAACTCGAAGTGACCATATCTTGTCCTAAAAGCGGTCTTATGGATATCAGCCTCCTTCACCTTCAACTGATGGTATCCCGATCGTAAATCGATCTTCGAAAACACTGCGGCTCCCTTCAGCTGATCGAACAAGTCCTCGATCCTTGGCAAGGGATACTTGTTCTTAATGGTCAGCTTATTTAACTGACGGTAGTCTATGCACATACGCATAGTTCCGTCCTTCTTCTTCACAAATAAGACCAGGTGCTCCCCACGAGACACACTGGGTCGGATGAACCCACGGTCCAACAGATCTTGTATCTGAGCCTTGAGCTCCACTAACTCCTTTGGTGCCATTCGGTATGGAGCGATTGACACAGGAGCTGT
The DNA here is from genome assembly GCA_025506655.1 of Gossypium rotundifolium. Taxonomy (NCBI): domain Eukaryota; kingdom Viridiplantae; phylum Streptophyta; class Magnoliopsida; order Malvales; family Malvaceae; genus Gossypium; species Gossypium rotundifolium. The sequence goes on from CP106731.1 coordinate 71,814,425, forward strand.
CCCCGGTAGCAAATCAATCCCAAATTCCACTTCCCTGTCTGGGGGTATTCCCGGTAACTCTTCTAGAAACACATCCACAAAGTCCCTTACCGTTCTAACTCCATTAACACCTTCCTCCTTTCCACCTATCGCACTTACAAAAGCTAAGAACGCTTTGCAACCTTTCTTAACCATCTTCTCAGCCTTCAGTGCCGAAACTACATTAGATAAATAGTTTCTCCTTTCTCCGATCATTATTACCACTTCATCTTCCGGGGTTCTTAGTTCCATACGTTTAGCCGCACAATCCAACACGGCTCGGTGTTCTACTAACCAATCCATTCCGAGTATAAGCTCAAACTCTCCGAAGGGTAACTCCATTAAGTCCGCTCGAAAGCTCACTCCCTGAATCTCTAGGGGTACATTCCGAAAGATCTTGTCTACCACTATAGTTTGGCCTAATGGGCTTACTACAGTCATCTGCCTATCAGAGAGTTCAGAGTCTAGGCCTAGTGTTTTTACTACACTACTTGCAACATAGGAATGGGTCGAACCCACATCAATCAAAGCAAAATAAGGTTTGTCAAAAATAAAGAACGTACCGGTTATAACATCCGGCGCGTCTCCATCTTCCCTTCGGTGAACCGCATAAACCAAACCCGGTTGTCTTGCATCGGTATTAGTATTACCTCGTACTGTGTTCCACGGCCTCTGCACATACCACTACCACGGTTACTCGAACCACGACCCGTTGAGGTCTGCTGTCGCCTCTAGGTCAGCTAACATTCGAACTACGGTCGGTTCTCGTCGATTGTTTGGGGCAATCCTTAAACATATGGTCCTTGGACCCACACCTAAGACATGCTCCTATCTTTTCCAACACTCCCTAGATGCCTCTTTCCACAATACTCACAAGGATCGAATCATCACTTTGTACCAATTTTTGTTGATTTTGTGGCCGTCAACCCTAGGCCTCTTGTAACCCTTTCCCGACGACCCAAACCCTCTTTTGGCCTTATTCTTATCCACGGTCTGCTTAGTAGCATCCTTAATCCCCTCGCCACCTTGGCCTTTTCTACCAAAACAGAGAATTCCCGCTCCTGATGCGGTGCTATCAACAGCCTCAGGTCATCTCTCATCAGTCCTCAAATCGAACACGGCGTTCATGCTCGGTCGCTACTACCCTCGAGCATAGCGGCTCAATCTCAAAAATTCCGCCTCATATTCTGCAGCGGACTTACTCCTTGTACCAACCCTAGAAAAGCCTTTTACGCTCATCCAGTATACGGTTCCCACATACTTCTTTTGAAAGGCCTCTTTAACATACTCCTAGGTCAAATTTTCACTGTGGTACCATCACGAGCAGTCAACCACCAGCGACGCTTCATCGCGTAACAACGCCACCATCCTTTCAACTTTTCCTCCGAGTCAAATCAAGCTCATCCATTATCGCTCGTTGCTTCCAACCATGCTCATTTGTCTTGGGTGCCACATGGATACTCCTCGAAATATTTCCGCTCCATTAGCTCGGAGCCGTTCGGTACCGACTTTCAATTTCCTCCATTTCCTCCCGCACCGCCACCAATTCCAAAACTTCGCAGAATAGCTGCGACATGACCTCTTCCCTGTCTGGCCTCTAGCGCTCAACATTAACAAATGGGGGTGGTGGTGGCGGTGGCATCTCATTGTCGGACCCTTGACCCGACCTAACGGGTTCAAACACGGTCATCCTTCCTACTGCCTCGACCACGACGACCACGTCCTCTAGAGCTCATTTTCTAGTGTCGGGATCGATTAAGAAATTTTATGGATTAGTTATTGTTCCACTTATTTATCGTGAAGGAGTTTTATGAAAAGGATTTAAGAGTGGTTCTTTCGTATCATACAAACACACGATCTTTTCCATTCTTCCATTCATTCATCAAACAAATATGAACTTCCGTTCATTCGGAGAAACGTTGTAGTTTTTGTTGTTTGTTGTTGTTATTTTCCACTACCGGGGTATTTTCGTAATTTTGTCCTGACAGTATTTTCAGTAAAAAATCATTTCTTGGGGTTTTGTCAAAATTATTCTTGAAAATTTTGAAGTCTAGGGGTGATTTGAAAAATTTTGAAATCAGGGGTATTTTGGTAATTTTCACAAATCGGAGTAAATTTGTAAAGTTTCATAGATTTAGGGTATTTCAAAAGTTGTAAAACTTTGAGGTTCTTTTCAAAAGTGTTCCTTCAAAAATGGGGATGTTGCAAGAATTTTGAAAATTAGGGTCATTTTGGTAATTTTGTAAGTTAGGGCAATTTTGTAATTTTTCCAAAATCACGGTATTTTGGTATTTTACAAATTAGGGTTTTTGAATGTTTATGAAATGTTGAAATTTTGGTAAAGTTTGTTGAGTAGTTGAATATTTTATAAACCAAGGCGTTTGGTAATTTCATCCTAGGGCATTTTGTAATTTTCGCAAATCGGGAGTTTTTCGAGAATGTTGTAAAATAATTTTCTCAAATTTAAAAGAAAAGTTTTAAAGGTTTCAAAAACTAGGGTTTGTTGTTTTGTTCTCTCTTTTTTTTTTTTTTAAAACATGGCTAGTTCCTTTTGGGTTTTAGTCTTTATGTTTAGCCTATGACCGAGCCCTCTTGGTCGGGTGAACCAAAGCTACGCACTGAGCAGATTCGTGTGGAGAGGAGGTGAGTCACGCGGACTGCTTAAATACCAAGCTCCCACCGAAACCATTCCTAGACATGCGCACAGAGGTTGCCACACCACTGAGCCCTCTGAGTTATGGTGAACCGAAGCTACGCACTAGGTAGGATTCCTGCGAAGAGGAGGTGAGTCACTAGGACTACTTAAATACCAAGCTCTTCCGGATCCAATCCTAGACATGCGTACAGGGGTTACCACACCACTAGCTCAATGACTTAGCCATAGGTTGATTCAGTGTATTAAGTCTTATGTATCTGTGTTTGAGTAGACTAATCCTAGGGTTCAAGTTCCTATCATTCTATTCTACATTCCATGCCTTTTCTACCCTTATATAAATCACAGAATCACACATATAGTTAGGGGTACTTACCTGGTGGACTGCAGGTCGGAGACTTAGGTGCCATGCCAGAAGCCTGCTTATTTTCAAAGAAAATCATTTGGCTCGCTTTGAAAATGTTTTGGGCCTTAGCCTGAGGCCGAGAGTTTAAAACCGGGCTCGATACCAAAACTGAAACACCCCACACCTGGCCCGAGCAATCCGGATCTGGTATGTTCCTAAAGTAAACCGATTTGAAACATTTGCGATACTTAGAGAAAATTGTAAATTTTTAGAAAAGCTATTATTTTGAGTTGGGCTTAGATTGGAAACCCATTTATTTGATTTTGTAAGCCCATTTAATTAAATACATCCAATGTAGTTCTTAGCATGAAACTTAACGATAAGCAAACATAAAGTATAATCCATTTGGGCCTTAAGGCCTTATTACATCAAGTAAAACCCAATATAGAATAAAAGTAACTAAAAATAAAATTAGGTCCAAACTAAATGAAATTTTTCGCATGTAGCATGGCCACCCATGGTCCACCTACCCGTCAAATCCTTTGCTCATCACCAAAAAATAATTCCCACAATGGGGTGAGTCAGCAGACTCAATGTGCACACAATACTATCATTCAATAAATCAGGCATTCATGTTCAAATCATTAAGTCCATACAATAATGAAATTATGATGCAACCCAAACCCAATCCTAGTTAGCCATCCACTACACTCCCCCGTACCAACCTGTACACCGTGGGGACTACTAAGTCAACCCTCCATCCGCTACTCTCCATCAAAGGCATTCGCCCATATCGTTGTGTCATTAGACACTATAATCAAATTATACGTTGTGTCTTTAGACACTATTGTAACCAAGTTACCCAAAATTTCACAATGTGACCGTAGTCAACATATTTAGTTGGTGAGACCAAGTCAACACCTTCGTTGGTGAGACCAAGTCAACACTGTTCTCCCCTTTCACATAAATCCCGAATGCCCCAAAATATATATATATTGTGCATAACTTAATTTCATGTTCATATACATATATTCGCATGTTATAAAATAACATTTTCACAATCCTATCGAGTAGGAAGCGTGCACAGGTACTTTTGCCACATTTGTGGTACATAGCCACATTCACATTATTATTCATATCATATATTAAAAATTTAGCCATAAAATATCGAAGGATAGTAAGGGTACACACTGCTTTCGCTTAATAGGTTCCTTGAGATCTCGAGAATCCGATCTAATTTTTAAATCTATTAATTCCTATATTACCCACCAAATAGAACACATTAATAAACCTATTTGGCTTAAAACAAAACCAAATCCTAGTAGGATTTGTAAAAGACTCACCTTTGCCGATTTGGTGTTTATACAAATCCGAAAGTTTGGTTTTCCTCTACGATATTCGCCAACCTTGTATTTCAATATGGGTTAGTTTTTGGCTTTTCAAAAATTAAGGAATTGATCTAGATAATCTCACAACCATTGGCCGAATATTTTAGATGCTTACCTTATAAATTCCAAATCCCGAAAGTTCCCTTTTGTCTTGAATATCTGTCGAAGTCCCTAAAATTCATATGTTAGATCTGCTCTAACTTTAATAAGTTGTAACTGGCCTTAGGCCGAATATATCTTACCTTAATTTCCTCGAATCTGAAATCCCAAAACTCCTCCTTTGACATTCGGCCATAGACATAAGAGAGGTTATTATCTTAAACCTTGATTAAACGATTTAAAAGAACAAGAATCAATTGTCTTTACCTTAAATCCTTAATCTTTGTATTCGGTAGTTGTGGAAACTTGAGATCCCTTGTATATTCGGCCATGATCAAAAAGAATGGGGATTAGGCCTTTTACTTTCGGCAACTAGAAAAGAAAGAAAGAAAATTGGATGGCTAATCCTTACCTTGATGCCTTTAATCACTTGTTTCCTTGTCTTGAGTTACTGAGATCCGGCTATGGAGATTTAACCGAGATTGGAAGAGAAGGGTTTTGACTAGGCAATGGCAAAGGGAAGGAAAACAAAAGATGGAGTCCTTGCTTAGGGGAAATTTCGCAAAGAGAGGGGAAGAGAGAGCAAAATTTGAACAGCAGTGAATGAGAGAAAAGTATCAATTTTCCTCTTTTAACTGAAATTGCTAGACCAAGAGTCCAAAACTTGGCCACTACTCTCCCAAGTGATAATTTACTCTCCATTAATTATCACTTAATTAAATTAAAAGTCTTTAATCCATCCTTTAATTCCTCATTTATCTTAGTAGAGAAAATCTTTTATTTATCACTTTATTTTGACAAGTTTTAATAAAATAAAACTCTTCCCTTTTAAGCAAACAAGTGTCAGTCCACCCCTAGCCTTGGGAAGCAAAATTAAACCTTCAATAATTGCTTTCCAAGTGACTCGAACTCAGGCCATTCCATAAACCCTAAGTGACACTTGAGCCACTTTTCCAAGCTCGATTGTATGTCAAAATTCACCAACTTTTTCTTTTAAGGCCCTCTTGCCCTTATCTCCTATTTTGGGCTTTAAAATTTGTCATTCCGCCTTATTTCTAAGTTTCCTAAAATTTTTGCGGCTCGGTAACTTGCCATTTTCCTTACATCTTGAGTTTCCAAAATGTTCAGTTTCCAAAATGTTTAGGTTTCCAAAATGTTCGGGTTTCCAAAATGTTTAGGTTTCCAAATTGTTCAGTTCCCAAAATGTTCGAGTTTCCCAAAATGTCTAAGTTTCCAAAAATGTCTAAGTTTCCAAAAATGTCTAAGTTTCCAAAAATGTCCATTTCCATTTCCATTTCATTTTCATTTCCATTTCCATGCATTTCTAGGTTTCCAAAAGTATAAAAAAATTTATTCATAGTACTTGAAACTTGTCATTTCATACAATTAAACTGGAAATGCATAGGCCCTATTCAGGATGTTACACAGGGGTCGCAAGCCCTTGTAGATATGGGATACGCCCGTATGGTCAGGCCATGTGGTCATACACGCCCGTGTGGTCAGGCCGTGTGGTCATACACGCCCGTGTGGTCAGGCCGTGTGGTCATAAATGCCCGTGTCGCCACCCTGTGTAACTCTCTATCTTGTAACTTCTGAACAAATTGATGTCACACGGCCAAGTCACACGCCCGTGTGCTAAGCCGTGTGGCACACAAGGCTGAGACACATGCCTGTGTCTCTGCCCGCGTACTCAATTCTAGACATTCTGTTTCTCAAAATTAAGGTGCAGGGGACACACGGCCTGAACACATGCCCGTGGGGCAGACCGTGTGCCACAGAGGTAGACACACGCCCGTGTGCCTACCTGTTTGGACAACATAAAGACTATTTACCAAGCCATTTGCTACCCTTATTCACACAAACACTTACACCAATTCAAAGGTACAAAACATAATATACTTGGGCAACCAAACATCCACAATTATGACTATCACATGCCAATACAATGTCAAAATTTATCATATTCTTAATATCTATTAAGAGACAATTGACTATTTGCAAGATACTTATTTGTACTCCACTTTATCATTTCATCAATAGGCCACATTTCTAAACATCTCACATTCATGTCATAAATAACATTCACACACACACACACACACACACACACACACACACGCACGCACGCACGCACGCACGCACGCACGCACGCACGCATGCACGCACACACACACACACACACACATATATATATATTTAGGCTTACAACCATGATAACCTAAATAAACCAATTTATATAGCCAAATATCAAAACAAGCATTTGACAATCACAAGCCAACACATTGGCTACAATCATGATGACACACATAACAAATTGACTATGTCCCTATACATGCCATAGACTTAAAATACTTGAATTCATTTATACCCAAAAATGACAACTTGATAGTGTGATAAGATCTCTGGCGAACTCCAATCCGAGCTAGCTTAATAACCTTATAAGATATGGGAAAATAATGGGGGTAAGCTATACAGCTTAGTAAGTCCGTACGAAAATAATAAGCAACTCTTACCAATCTTTTATCAAGTCTAACAATTTAAACACAAGATAATAAAAATTATTATAAATCTCATGGTTATAATTCTTATTCAATCATGATATTTACTCCATCAACTTATAAGCATAATTTAACATATCTTGCCATTAGCCTAACGACCATGATCTCCTTTGTAACATATTACAGCAAATAACAAATCATTTCAAACCTCATAATAAACATGCACATTAATTGTGAGTATTTACATTTCAAGCATATACTTTAACATCTTTCAATTGCCTAAACTCTTTCCTTCCCATACTTCTATAACCATTTCAACAAGCAATTATGCCAATCTTCCCTTTTTCTCATATCCAACAAATCACAATTTGTGTGAATAAACATACCACATCATAACTCAATTTGGCTCAAAAGTCAATCACATAATCGTCAATCGAATTTACCATGTATTTCATACATCACAAGTATAGACCAAAAATCACAAGGTTTTCACAAAAACATTCTCATGGAAATCATGAACTCAAAATTTCATGAAGTCAATGCTTATAAACTTTACGTACTTACCTGTACCAACTTGTAACATAATCACATACTTTCTAGTCTTTGACATACCCATTGAATTTCTCGTTAAACTATTTGGAATACTAAAGGATACTCGCACACACACGATGTCGTACCAATGCCATATCCTAGATATGGTCTTACATGTAATCTCGTGTCGATGCCAATAGCCCAACTATGGCCTTACACGAAGTCTTATATCGACGCCATATCCGGATATGGTCTTACACGAATGTTTCATATTGATGCCATATCCCAGATATGGTCTTACACATAATCTTAGTAACCTTAATGTCATGACATTTATATCCTATCTATTCCTAAGGTTCAACCGAGACTTTCGCTATACTGAATCTCTGTCGGTCATTTCTGAAGCATCGTACTCAATAACATTCATATTTCGTTTCAATAATATAAAATTTACCATAATTATATCAATTAAGCATTTATACACATAATATAATGCTTATTAAACATACGAACTTGCCTCGACATAAAAATGGTGAAATAGACTAAATCGTCAAATACTTATTTTTCCTCGTTCTAGGTCCGAACCTCGTTTTTCTTGATCTATAATATCACATTTAACTTATTTAATCAATATATTATTCATTTCAGTCCAAAATCACATTATGGGAAAATTATATTTTTTCCCCTAAAGTTTAACATATTTACACTTTTGTCCCTAGGCTCGTAAAATGAAATGTACTCAATTTCTTCAATACCCATGCTTAGCCAAACCTTATACATGCTTATAAAATCCTACAATTTTCATTTATTCACATTTTTACACCATATTTTATAACTTTTTCAAATAAGTCCTTTTAGGCATTTTCACCGAAAATCACTTAGCAAAAGTCGTTTATCATACACCAAAAATGCATTTTCCACCATCAAAATCAAAATACAAACATGTTCAACATGGGTAAAATTTTAGACTTTGACATCTCTTCAAATTGGTGGTAGAAATAGATAGATCATGTTACAAGGATTTCAAAAACAAAAATCATTGAAAACGGGGCTAGAACGGACTTACAATCGAGCTTGAAAGTGACCAAAACCCTAGCCATGTCTTCTCCATGCAAAATTCGGCCAAGAGGAAGAATATGGACAAAAATTGGCTTTTAATTTCGCTTTTTAATTCATTTAATTACTAAATTACCAAAATGCCCTTAATGAAAAACTTTGAAAACATACCAAACCATGTCCATTTTTTCCACCAACTTAACCAATGGTCTAATTACCATTTAAGGACCTCTAATTTAAAATCTCATAGAAATTGGACACCTCTGACATATAGAATTCAAGTTTTGTACTTTTTTACAATTTAGTCCTTTTGACTAAATTAAGTGCCCAAACATCAAAAATTTCGAATGAAATTTGCACGAAATCGTTCTATAAAATTGTAGACCATAAAAATATAATAAAAATGAATTTTTATTCTTCAAATTTGTGGTCTCGAAACCACTGTTTCGACTAGACCCAAAATCGGGATGTTACAAGCTTTTCCATCTATCTTTTTTATTTTCTTCTTTGTTGTTCCAATATTTGATTTGTTGTTCTAATTATTTATCCTATTTGTTTATTTATTTAACTTGTATTTGATTGTGTTTTAGGTTGAGAAAAAATCCAAGTTTCTTTCCGAACATTGTAACACGTGGTTTGTATAAGTGTACACAGTCGTTTCAAGTAATAAGTAAAAGAGTTATCGTCTCCATAGAGACTGTGTATGTTAATCAATTAATTGTAAAATTAATACTAAAAATTTGGTAATAAAACACAATGTTTTGGAGGTGGTTGATTGTTAAATTAAATTGAATAATGTAAATGCAAAGTGATCCCTGATGCAAATTAACCTAAATGCAATGTATGTAATAAAATGAATGAGATGAACTTAGCACCAAATTCACAAACTTCAACAATCAATAACATGAATAGGCTAGAATAATTACATATATCAACTCAATTCATTTTTATCATGCTTAATAATGCTCCAGAAAATATTCCATGGCAACCCGATCTTTCATAAGCTTGAAACCAATATTAAGTCCTTTCAAAATATTTTACATAGAAAATATGCATATTCTCGATCATATTTGTAACACCCCAAACCGGTCTATCGTCAAGAGCGAGATTTGGTTTGTCACACAAATCGAACATTCTTTTAATCTATCAAATGGTTTAGGTGAATCGGTATTACAAAACTTTTGAAAATAAAGTTTAATAAAAACTAAGAGAAATAATTTAAATTCGATGAATTTGAGAAACATTAGTTGAAATCTTATCATTTAGTATTTAATTATCAAAAAGTTAAAGTAGTTTTTTTTTAAAGAGTTCAAAAGGATTTGAAAATAAGGATAGATAAAGAATCTCATATGTTTGAAAACCCAAAGTATTTTAAGGAAACATTTTAGGATTAAAATAAACCCATATTAAATATCAAAGCAAAATTTAAATCCATCCACACATAAAATCCATAACATATTAATAGAGGCCTTATTACATCATATCCAAAATAGTAATTTAAAGAAAGTACTTAATAAAAGTTCAAGGTTTATAAACCCATGTTTGCAGTATGGCCTCCACGAAGTCAACTTTGGCCCAAGTCCACGTCAATTTCCATTACCTGAGATGGAAAATTTAAGGGAGTGAGTTACTCAGAACTCAGTGTATAACTCACTTACTATATCCATTGGGCCAGATCATCAAGTCATTATTTTGGGCTTGAGCCCATTAACAGATTTAGCAATATAATAAATGAGATGCATGCAAAATGAAATTTCCCACCCAAACCTAATTTCCATCCGCTACACACCACCCGTACCAACCATCACACCTGTGGGGATCAAGTCAACCCACCCCGCCAACACACCAATCATAGGCATAAAGCCATTTTTAATAATGTTGTGGTGAACCACCGAACTAGATTGTGACAAAGTCACCGAACTAGAGGCATTAAGCCATTAAAATATTTGTGCAGAGCCACCGAACTAGAGGCAATAAGCCATTGAAATATGTGTGGCAGAGCCACCGAACTAGAGGCAAAAAACCATTAAAATATTTGTGGCAGAGCCACCGATCTAGATTTTGGCAACAGGCCTTTCTTCTCTTCATCATTTTCCCAACCCATGCAAACATGTATGCATAACAATCTATATCCATATAATAATTTTAGTAAAAAGCCCAATTTACAAGTGAAACAATATTTCAAGTTTTTATTAAAGCCCATAACACAAGATAACATATAGCCGATTCAGCAATCTAGCAACTTAGGCCCATTTAACGATCTAGCATATTTTTCGGCCCATTTAACGATCTAGCATATTTTTCGGCCCATTTAACGATCTAGCATATTTTCGGCCCATTTAACGATCTAGTATATTTTTCGGCCCATTTAACGATCTAGCATATTTTCGGGCAATTTAACGATCTAGCATATTTTCGACCCATTTAACGATCTAGCATATTTTCGGCCCATCTAACGATCTAGCATATTTTCGACCCATTTAATGATCTAGCATATTTTCGGCCCATTTAACGATCTAGCATATTTTCGGCCCATTTAACGATCTAGCATATTTTCAACCCATCTAACGATCTAGCATATTTTCGGCCCATTTAACGATCTAGCATATTTTCCAATTTTGTCAATTTTACGATTTTTCCCAATACTTACGGTATAACATCTAACCCGAGATAAGCGTGAAGTTACACACCTTGTTATTGTGAGTACTAGACTTTCCCGCTCGTCAGTACCTAAACGTAACACGATAATTTGAATACTATCATAGTTTAAAACTACATTATTGATAAATAATCTAAATCTTTACCCTCAGGATTTCGAACCACTTCTATTTTTGGTTTCTCCTCGATTGTTGGTTCGTTGCCCGATAAGAATCCACGCACGAATAAAGGTTCGGGAGTACGAATGACTTCAAACAACTGGTTCTCCTCGGATGAGGGTCCGCAACCCGGTGGAAAATCTCGGATTCCCAAAATAGCCCTTCGTTTATACTTAGGGGGAATAGCGGAACCACCCCTCTTTCGAAAACTATGCACTGCCCTTTTCTGCCCTATCTTGAATGTCTCTAATGACATAAGATCATTAGTCCGACTAATAATTATCGAAATATGGCTAACGATTTTAAAAGATTTGAGATTGGCTTACCACAATTATTCTCGTTCCACGAAGAAACGATCGAGCGATTACATCCCTATAACGAAATTGATTAAATAACTAACTATACCAAAATGACGAATAATATGAGAATCCTTGAATAAACTCGTTACCTTAACTCTTAAAATCGATTCCAACGGCCCACAAAACTCAAGAACACTTTGAGTTTTTGCCCTCCAAATATCTCACTATTGTCCACGGTTGAAAAGAATTGAGTGAGAAGAATACTTATGACTAAAGGAGAATTCGGTTATGACCAAACAAAGAAAATGAAAAAGATTCGGCACAAGAGCAAACTAACATTCGACCATGAGAAAAAATATTGAAAAGACTTTAGTTTAGAAGAAAGTAAAAGAATGGAAGATGGAAATGATATGATTCGGTTTTCAAGAGAGAAAGAGAGAAAGAAAAGAGAAGAAAAGAGAAAGAAAAGAGAAGAAAAAGAGAATTGAGTTTAGGAGAATTTTTCAGTCGGCATTGTGAAGGAAAAAGAGAAAAAGAATGGCCTTCTTTCTTTTTGTGTGATGATAGTTTCGGCACTAAGAAGAATGATTGGCAAAGAAATGACCAAATGGTCAAAGAGAAAGGATGGTAAAAAGATGCTATAGTTTCCTCAAGGTTTAAGGTATAATCGGCTAGGAGAGAGCAAATTTTTGGAAGAGAGTTTAATAAGCAAGCATCAAATGACCAAAAAGAAAGTGTTCATCCTACACCCAAGCCTACCAAACCAATCAACAAAACCGGCCACTCCCTAGCCCTTATGCCGTCCACATACATGGTCAAAAGGCCATTAGAAAGTTTCCAAAACATCAACCTCTTCTTAAGCCTTATCATCCTCCTTTTCCTTAAGTTAGAGAAACATTATCCCTAATTCAAGCCATTCTATCCCCTAACTCAAGCTTTCCATAACCCTTAGTCTTCTTACCAAAAAAATAATTAATCCAACTCATCCTAATCTTATCTATAGCTGACACATGTTAGGATAAAGCAAAAATAAAAACTCCCAAATTGCATACTAGGAGATTTGAACCTCTCCCCTCAAGTTCAACTTATGGCTCCATCACCACTTTGCCAATTACTCATCTTATGCCATCTTTTAGTACTTAATTAACTTATGTTTCAAGGTCACCTAATTTCTTTACATTAAAGTACACTTTACTAATATTTATTCTAATTCCATGTAAACCCGAGCTAACACTTAGCAACGTAATGATACTCGAATATTTAGGATGTTACAATTCTACCCCCTTAAAGAAAATTTCATCCTCGAAATTTACCTGATTAAAAGAGGTGAGGATATTGTTGCCGAATTGCATCCTCAGGCTCTCACGTAGCTTCCTCCGCTCCGTGATTACGCCATAAAACTTTAACCAACGGTACGATCTTCTTTCTTAGCACTTTTACATCTCGATCTAAAATTTCCACTGGTTCTTCCTCAAAAGACAAGTCTGATTTCAATTCCACTTCCTCTACCGGTACTATGTGAGATGGATCCGATCTATAGCGTCTCAGCATGGAAACATGGAAAACATTATGAATTTGACTCAACTCCGGAGGTAGTTCAATCTGATAAGCCACTGGACCAACACGCTTCATCACACGATATGGCCCAATGAACCTAGGGCTCAACTTGCCCTTCTTTCCAAATCTTAAAATTTTCTTCCAAGGTGAGACCTTCAGAAAGACCTGCTCTCCCTCAACAAACTCGATATCCTTACGCTTCAGTGCGCATATGACTTCATCTATCCAAGCTTTCTTTAACCGTGCTCGAATAACTTTTACTTTTCTTGGTTTGAGATAACAATTCAGACCCAACATCGCCGCCCGCCCAAATCAATCCAACAAGTAGGAGTACGGCACCTACGACCATACAATGCCTCGTAGAGTGCCATCTGAATGCTAGATTGATAGCTATTGTTATACGTGAATTCTGCTAATGGTAGAAAATCCTCCCAACTGCCTCTGAAGTTGATCACACATCCCCTTAACGTGTCTTCCAATATCTGAATTACTCTTTCCAACTGACCATCAGACTGAGGATGAAAAGCCGTACTGATGTTTAACTTCGTTCCCAAGGCTTCATGTAGAGCTTTCCAAAATCGTGATGTAAATCTAGGATCCCTGTCTGATATAATAGACACTGGTACCCCATGCAACCTCACGATTTCAGATACATACAACTTAGCCGATTTTTGCAATGAATAATCCGTCTGTTGGAAGAAAATGGCGGTCTTCGTCAAGCGATCAACTACTACCCATATAAAATTTTTCTTAGTAGGTGTTAAAGGTAACCCACTAACAAAATCCATTGTTATTCGCTCCCATTTCCAAAGAGGAATCTTTACCGGTTGTAACAAACCTGACGGTAATTGATGCTCTGCCTTCACTTGTTGACAAGTCAAACATTTTCCTACAAACTCAGAAATCTCACGCTTCAACCCTGGCCACCAATACTGTTCACGGAGATCTCGATACATCTTATTTCCTCCGTGTATAGCATAAGGGCTACTATCGCCTCCATGAAATCATTTGCCTCAAATCGAGTCTTTAGGCATAAAAACCCTTCCACGAAAAACAAAGACTCCACTCATGTTTATACCAAAATCCTCTATTTCACCCCTTCCAACCTGTTGAAGTAAGGGTCCCAACTTTTTATCTGATATCTGCTTCTCCTGAATTTGTTCTAACCACAGAGGCTTCACCTGAAGTTCTGCTAACAGACTACCATCCTCATACAAACTCAAATGAGTAAACATTGCTCTCAGTTTAGATACCGCCTTACGACTTAATGCGTCAGCTACCACATTAGCCTTTCCAGGATGATACTCGATTGAGAAATCATAGTCCTTTAATAATTCCACCCATCTTCTTTGTCTCAAATTTAATTCCTTCTGAGTAAGAAGATACTTAAGACTCTTGTGATCCGTGTAGATTATAGACTTCTCACCATAAAGATAGTGCCTCCAAATCTTTATAGCAAATACCATTACAGCTAACTCCAAATCATGAGTAGGGTAATTTACTTCGTGCGGTCTCAACTGTCGAGAAGCATAAGCCACCACCTTTTCATTTTGCATCAGCACACAACCCAAACCCGTGTGAGACGCATCACAATAAACGGTAAATTCTTTTTCGACCTCAAATTTGAATCAAAAGCTGTGCCTCCATCAAAATCTTCTTCAATTTCTCGAAACTCTCTTGTTGTTTTTCAGTCCAAATATATGGTACTCCCTTCCACAACAGTTTAGTTAGGGGTGCAGCAATCAACTAAAACCCTCAACGAAGTGTCTATAATAACCAGCCAAACCTAAGAAACTCCGAATTTTAGCTACCGACTTTGGTGGTTTCCAATCCAATATAGCCTCAATCTTCCGAGGATCCACTCTTATTCCTTCAGCTGATACCACATGATCTAAGAAAGTCACTTCCTTTAGCCAGAATTCACATTTACTAAATTTGGCATAAATTTGCTTATCACGAAGTAACTGCAATACTATCGCATAAATCGTGTCATGCTCCTCATCATTTCTTGAAAAAACCAAAATGTCATCTATGAACACTACCACAAACCGGTCTAAATATGGTTGAAAGACTCGGTTCATCATATCCATAAATGCGGCTGGTGCATTGGTTAACCCAAACGGCATCACCAAAAACTCATAATGTCCATAACGAGTTTGGAATGCCGTCTTATAAATATCTGCTTCTTTCACCTTAAGTTGGTGATAACCCGATCTCAAATCAATTTTGGAGAAAACTGAAGCTTCTTTCAATTGATCAAACAGGTCATCAATTCTCGGCAAAGGATACCTATTCTTGATCGTCAATTTATTCAATTGCCTGTAATCAATGCACATACGCATCGATCCATCCTTCTTCTTAACGAACAAAACTGGTGCTCCCCACGGAGACACACTCGGTCGAATAAATCCCCAATCCAACAATTCTTGAATTTGAGCGTTGAGCTCCGCCAACTCCTTTGGTGCCATTCTATAAGGACAATGGACATTGGAGCCATTTCGGGCATAAGCTCAATACCAAATTCTATTTCCCGATCTGGAGGTATACCAGGAAATTCTTGGGAAATACATCTGAAAATTTTTTCACCGTTATCACATCATCCACAGATAACTCTTTGGCATCAAAAGCACAAATAAAAGCTAGGAATGCTCCATACCCCTTCCGCACCAACTTTTCTACCTTCAACGCAGATACCACATTTGCCAAATAATTCCTTCGTTCACCTATCATTATTACTTCCTTATCACCCGAAGTTCTTATTGACATCCACTTTTCAGCACAATCCAAATGCGCCCGGTGTTTAACCAACCAATCCATGCCCAAAATGAGATCGAACTCGCCGAAAGGCAATTCCATCAAATTCACCAAAAATATTTTTTCTTAAATTTCTAAGGGCATGTCTCAAAATAGTTTATTTACAATTACCGACTGTCCTAAAGGACTAATTACTGTCATCTCACTATCGGTAATTTTAGATTCTAGATTGAAGTTTCCAGATATGGCGCTAGCAACATACGAGTGGGTAGAACCAATATCTATTAAAGCAGTAACAGATACATCAAAGATGAAGAACGTACCAGTTATTACATCAGATGCATTGCCATCCTCGCGGCGTCTAACTGCATAGACCAGTTCTGGCTGTCTTGCATCCGTGTTACCTCTAGGACTATTACCTCGACCCGGTGCACTTTGACCACGTCCAGCCCCATTACCACCACGACTTGGTCCACGGCCTCTCGGTGGCTGCTGAGTACCTCTGGCCGGCTATGCATCAGTATTACGAACTTCCTGAGTCGTATCCATACGTCGAGGGCAATTTCTATATTGGTGATCCATTGAACCACATTTATAACAAGCACCCGTTTTCCTCCAGCACTCTCCGAAATCCCTTTTCCCACATTCAGTACAATCTCGACTTTGATTATTAGCTATAGGTGCTCTACCTTGAGCTGGTTCATCATTTCGAGGCCTCTTCAAAAACCTTTTTGAAGAACCCAACTGCTTTATATCCCTCTTGCCTCTAAATCTTTCCCAATTCTGACGTTCTGAGTTCTTAGCCTCTTCGGCTATCTTGGCTTTCTCCACAAGCGTGGCAAAAGTTCTAACTTATTGTGGGGCTATCAGAACCCACAACTCATCATTCAACCCATCCTCAAAACGTACACAACGTTCATGATCCGTTGACACTATCGTCCGAGCATAGCGACTCAAGCGTAAAAACTCAGTCTCATAGGCTGCCACTGTCTTATTCCCTTGAATTAGATTCAAAAATTCCTTCCTTCGGGCGTCTACATAACTTGTTCCTACATATTTCCCTTGGAAGGTAGCTTTGAAGAATTTCCAAGTAATCAATGCAGCCTCAGTGCCCTCTCGAACAGTAAGCCACCATTGATACGCCTCGTCTCTTAGCAAGGATACGGCTCCTTTCAGTTTCTGCTCGACAGTGCATTCCATATCATCCATAATCCGCTCCACAACTTCAAGCCAATATTCTGCCACATTCGGAGCTACACCGGAAACTCCTCTAAAAACTTCTACACCATTAGACTTGAGTCGTTCCGATATCGACCCACGAGCTGATGGCCCAACTCTATTTCCAGCGACCCTTTTCAGGACTCGCAACATTGCTTGCGTCAAAGCATTATCTTCTTCCATATGATCATGTGTTCCTGTCTCACTTTCAAGTGAAGCAGGTGCATCCATTTCCGACATATAATTTGGTGCTTGGATCAAAGACCTCATCCTCTACCACTGCCATGTCTCTGCGTCCACGACCACGTCCTCTAGAGCTCATAATGTCTAATTTGATTTAATCGATAACAAGTTTTATGAATCGAATACTATTTGATGTTTATTAACGATGTTTTATGAGATTTGAGAGATAAAATTGTTTTTCGCAAACACATCCTATAGTCTCAATCTCTACGATTTTCAACATCTAAAACTAGAAGTTCTAGAGTGTTCCTATGATCATATCATCATAATAATCATTTAGTAACGAATACTTACTTGACTTGGTGCCGGATGCTTGTGGTGCCATACTAATCTTGAAAACATAATTGAAATAATTTCATATAGAAGTTATTTTTTGAACCCAACCACAGCCGAGTTTTAAAACTGGCTCCGATACCATTAAATGTAACACCCCAAACTAGGACTATGCGTCAAGACGAGATTTGGTTTGTCACACAAATCGAACATTCTTTTAATCTATCTAATGATTTAGGTGAATCGGTATTACAAAACTTTTTGAAAATAAAGTTTAATAAAAACTAAGAGAAATAATTTAAATTCGATGAATTTGAGAAACATTAGTTGAAATCTTATCATTTAGTATTTAAATATCAAAAGTTAAAGTATTTTTTTAAAGAGTTCAAAAAGATTTAAAAATAAGGATAGATAAAGAATCTCATATGTTTGAAAACCCAAAGTATTTTAAGGAAACATTTTAGGAATAACATAAACCCATATTAAATATCAAAGAAAAATTTAAATCCATCCACACATAAAATCCATAACATATTAATAGAGGCCTTATTACATCATATCCAAAATAGTAATTTAAAGAAAGTACTTAATAAAATTCAAGGTTTATAAACCCATGTTTGCGAGATGGCCTCCACGAAGTCAACCTCGGCCCAAGTCCACGTCAATTTCCATTACCTGAGATGGAAAATTTAAGGGAGTGAGTTACTCAGAACTCAGTGTATAACTCACTTACTATATCCATTGGGCCAGATCATCAAGTCATTATTTTGGGCTTGAGCCCATTAACAGATTTAGCAATATAATAAATGAGATGCATGCAAAATGAAATTTCCCACCCAAACCTAATTTCCATCCGCTACACACCACCAAGTACCAACCATCACACCTGTGGGGATCAAGTCAACCCACCCGCCAACACACCAATCATAGGCATAAATCCATTTTTAATAATGTTGTGGTGAACCACCGAACTAGATTGTGACAAAGTCACCGAACTAGAGGCATTAAGCCATTAAAATATTTGTGGCAGAGCCACCGAACTAGAGGCAATAAGCCATTTAAATATGTGTGGCAGAGCCACCGAACTAGAGGCAATAAGCCATTAAAATATTTGTGGCAGAGCCACCGAACTAGATTTTGGCAACAGGCCTTTCTTCTCTTCATCATTTTCCCAACCCATGCAAGCATGTATGCATAACAATCTATATCCATATAATAATTTTAGTAAAAAGCCCAATTTACAAGTGAAACAATATTTCAAGTTTTTATTAAAGCCCATAACACAAGATAACATATAGCCCATTTACAAATCTAGCAACTTAGGCCCATTTAACGATCTAGCATTTTTTTCGGCCCATTTAACGATCTAGCATATATTTTGGCCAATTTAACGATCTAGCATATTTTCGGCCTATTTAACGATCTAGTATATTTTTCGGCCCATTTAACGATCTAGTATATTTTCGGGCGATTTAACGATCTAGCATATTTTTGGCCCATTTAACGATCTAGCATATTTTCGGCCCATCTAACGATCTAGCATATTTTCGGCCCATTTAACGATCTAGCATATTTTCGGCCCATCTAACGATCTAGCATATTTTCGGCCCATTTAACGATCTAGCATATTTTTGGCCCATCTAACGATCTAGCATATTTTCGGCCCATTTAACGATCTAGCATATTTTCGACCCATTTAACGATCTAGCATATTTTCCAATTTTGTCAATTTTACGATTTTTCCCAATACTTACGGTATAACATCTAACCCGAGATAAGTGTAAAGTTACACACCTTGTTATTGTGAGTACTAGACTTTCCCGCTCGTCAGTACCTAAACGTAACACGATAATTAGAATACTATCATATTTTAAAACTACACTATTGATAAATAATCTAAATCTTTACCCTTAAGATTTCGAACCACTTCTATTTTTGGTTTCTCCTCGATTGTTGGTTCGTTGCCCGATGAGAATCCACACACGAATAAAGGTTCGGGAGTACGAATGGCTTCAAACAACTGGTTCTCCTCGGATGAGGGTTCACAACTCGGTGGAAAGTCCCAAATTCTCGAAACAGCGCTTCGTTTATACTTAGGGGGAATAGCGGAACCACCCCTCTTTCGAAAACTATGCACTGCCCTTTTCTGCCTTATCTTGAATGTCTCTAATGACATAAGATCATTAGTCCAACTAATAATTATCGAAATATGGCTAATGATTTTAACAGATTTGAGATTGGCTTACCACAATTATCCTCGTTCCACGAAGAAACGATCGAGCGATTACGTCCCTATAACGAAATCGATTAAATAACTAACTATACCAAAATGATGAATAATATGAGAATCCTTGAATAAACTCCTTACCTTAACTCTTAAAATCGATTCCAACGATCCACAAAACTCAAGACAACTTTGAGTTTCTGCCCTCCAAAAATCTCACTATTATCCACGGTTGAAAAGAATTGAGTGAGAAGAATACTTATGACCAAAGGAGAATTCGGTTATGACCAAACAAAGAAAATGAAAAAGATTTGGCACAAGAGCAAACTAACATTCGGCCATGAGAAAAAGTATTGAAAAGACTTTAGTTTAGAAGAAAGTAAAAGAATGGAAGATGGAAATGATATGATTCGGTTTTTCAAGAGAGAAAGAGAGAAAGAAAAGAGAAGAAAAAGAGAAAGAAAAGAGAAGAAAAAGAGAATTGAGTTTAGGAGAATTTTGCATTCGGCATTGTAAAGGAAAAAGAGAAAAAGAATGGCCTTCTTTCTTTTTGTGTGATGATAGTTTCAGCACTAAGAAGAATGATTGGCAAAGAAATGACCAAATAGTCAAAGAGAAAGGATGGTAAAAAGATGCTATAGTTTCCTCAAGGTTTAAGGTATAATCAGCTAGGAGAGCGCAAATTTTTGGAAGAGAGTTTGATAAGCAAGCATCAAATGACCAAAAAGAAAGTGTTCATCCTACACCCAAGCCTACCAAACCAATCAACAAAACCGCCACCCCCTAGCTCTTATGTCAGTCCACATACATGGTCAAAAGGCCATTAGAAAGTTTCCAAAACATCAACCTCTTCTTAAGCCTTATCATCCTCCTTTTCCTTAAGTTAGAGAAACATTATCCCCAATTCAAGCCATTCTATCCCTAACTCAAGCTTTCCATAACCCTTAGTCTTCTTACCAAAAAAATAATTAATCCAACTCATCCTAATCTTATCCATAGCCGACACATGTTAGGATAAAGCAAAAATAAAAACTCCCAAATTGCATACTAGGAGATTCGGACCTCTCCCCTCAAGTCCAACTTATGGCGCCATCACCACTTTGCCAATTACTTATCTTATGCCATCTTTTAGTACTTAATTAACTTATGTTTCAAGGTCACCTAATTTCTTTACATTAAAGTACACTTTACTAATATTTATTCTAATTCCAAGTAAACTCGAGCTAACACTTAGCAACATAATGATACTCGAATATTTAGGATGTCACAATATTTGCTAAGGGTTTCTTAGAATTCATGTGAAGTAACAGGGATGGGCTAGGTATGAAACAATTTAATCACATAAACATAATAGCTATGAAAGATAATAGAGCTCTCTCGCGTTGTTATGAACCTTTAATTTAGTCGGGTTGGGATCTGAATTAACCATGCACTTTTCAATTATTGCGTCCATTAGTCATCGTCTGGCTAGGATCTCTCAACTAATTCTAATTCATTCAATCACATATGAATGTAATACATGCTTGAGTTTAATTGAAAACATGAATGATTGAGGCACATAACATCATAAACACAATTTAAATAAACTTTATTAAATTAATGCAATCATTCTAGCTAAATAAATTCAAGTTACCATTATTGATGACAAGATAACAAAACAAGTTGCAAACATGATTAAAATCAAAATAACAAAAGATAAGGGAGAATAAACTTTGATTAATTTGACAGTCTTATGGAATCTGATAAAATGGCTTCCTTCAATCCTTGTGTTTTCTCCTTTGCAAGTTGCTTCTCAAGGTGGCTGGCTAAGAGAGTACCTACTCAAGGATTTGTTGGCTAACGGAAAGGGAAAATATGGATACTTATGCATGGAAAGAAAGAAAGCAAATGGGAGAATGAAATGAGAGTGAGAGACGAATGCTGTTTGAGAAATGAGGGATGATGGATATGAGAAATGAGAGTAGGTATTTATAGTGAAGGTTGGAAGGAAGTGGTATGTTGGTTGCTTGATTCAAGCATGATTTCATGCTTGAATCAAGATAGGGTGTGGACGGTTTCAATGGAGTATCTTTTGGGCTATTTTCTAATTTATTTGCATGTGTAGGGACCACTAGTAAATCCCCTAAAACTGATTTTTGGGTTGCTCATAAATGCTTTAATGAATTGGACTTGTTCTCCCTTATTTAGACAGTTTGGTAACCCAACTGTTTACTAGACTTGTCCAACAATTGATCCATCTTCAATTGGGTCAAATCAACTTCTTCATGACCCATTTTGCATGTGTTTGCCGTCCATATAAAGTGAATTTGGGCATGTCTATGTAACTTTATTTTATAAACAAATCATGCATTGTTTCTTTGGTCTAGCTGCATTAAATAATATCAAGATTAATATGTAGAATAAATAATGAAATTATGCATAAATTTAATGAAAAATAGAATAAAATTACATTCTTCACTAAATCATGCATATATTGAAATGTAAACAAAATTAACCTAATTAGTGATAAATGTAACGCCCAAAATTTGGGCCTAGAAATATTGGGCCTATTGGGCTTTGGGCTTTGTGCTTTGGGTCTCAGAAAATTTTTAAGTGAGCAAGAAAATGACAAATTTCATGTTTGCTTTAATGGTTAAGGAATTTGGAGTGTCTAGGGGTGTTAGAGATGTCTTGGGATCAAGTAGGGGTATAGGAAAAAAATTTGGTTTTAGCCCTAGGGAACAGTGACTTCAGTTAGTAGGCCTTTTAAATAAATGCAAAAGGAAAATGACACAAGAGGAGCTTGTGGTGTAGTGGCAAAGTAACGCCACTTAGGGAGCAGGGAGGTGGCGTCATTAGCAGGTGAAGAGGTCTAAGGTTCGAGGCTTGAGAGTGGTAAATTGGAGGCTTTATTTTTTCCTTCTAGATGGTTAGTAGTTGCGTTGGAGTGGACTCTGGAAGGGAGTGTTCAGGAGAGATAAGGTAAAGAAAAGAGAGAAAAGATAAGGGATTGAGGTGTGGATATGTTGGTGCCGAATGAGACTCTAGGGGGAAGGGAGTTTCAGCTTTTGGCTATAAAGGGGTGTGCTGAATTCTTTTGAAAGGTTCCATTACTTTTCTTTTCTCCCCCTCTGTAACAGCCCAATTATGACCCTAATCAGAACGGTGGTTTCGGGACCATGAATCCGAGTCGAAAAAATATTCTAATATTTATGATTGAGTATGTGCTAAAATTTCATGAATTTATTTGCTCGTTTGTATGCTTAATTTAGGAAAAAGGATTTAATTGTGAGAGTGGTGAAATTAGTCAATTGTTTGAATTAAGGGTTATATTATTGTATCTTTAATTTAAAGGGGTTTTATGTTGCAATTAACCCTCTTCTAATAATAGTGGACGGCAAGTACTTAAAATTGCTTTATTATATTGTTTTTTTATGTGTTATAATAATGAAAGAGAAAAACCATATTATAATAAAACATGAATAGAGATAGTGGGGGGGTTTCATCTTCATCTTCCCTTGTTATTACCGAAAAACAAAGGAGAGAAGAAGAGCTTGAGCTCTTAATCACCTGATTTATGCATGCTCAAATTAGGTAAGTAATTGAAATTGGTTTTTGAAAATTTTAACCTTTTTGAGATTGTTGATATGTAATTTAGTTAGCCCATGTTTAAATTTTATAAATTGGGGTGATGTTCGTAAGATGCCATGGATAGAATTTGATTTTCATGATGTTTGGTGATGATATATGAAAAAATTTGTGATAGATTAGTAAATGTGTTCTTGAATCTTGGGTGAAGTAAGTGATTTCAATTAATTTGTAAAACGGAAAATTTTTAGAGGATGAAATGTTAAAGAAGTGAGTTGTATAGGCTTGTAGTGGGAGGGTGAAGTTTCGGTCCTAAAGAATAGGGGTTAAATTGTGAGTAATTTGTGAGTTTGGTATTCGGGAATAAATTGAAAGAAATTACAAATATTAGGGGTAAAATTTTAAATTGTTAAATTATATGTTTTCGGTTCTAATTGAATGAGAAAAGTGATAAATGATTTTAATTTGAATTTATTTAGATCAAGAACCTAAAGAAAAGAGTTTAGATCGGGAAAGGCAAAATTGAGCGAGTAACGTGAAACCTTAGTTCGACAATTTAAAGGTAAGTTTTAAACAATTGGATTTATTTGATTTATTATTTTGTATAATGTGTGTATGTTGAAAGAATTAAAGCAAATTAAATTACTTATTGCGAATATAAGATAAAAATGTATCATGAGAAAGCGAATGTGGTAATTGATTTAATCGAGTTGTTGATCAAGCTTATATAGCAATAATGAATGGTTGTATGCCAAAAATGTTATGAAAGATGGTTATATAAAGATGATGATTAGGTGTTAAAGGTATAGAAAGAATAAGCCGAATATGATATATTTATATATGTTTGTGATTAATTGAGTTAATTGTGAAATCTAGTTAATTTTATGTGTATACATGAATTAATGATTTGAATATATGAAATTTCTTTATGAGGAAAACATGGGTTGGTGGCACTAAGTGTGCGATTCATTAATATACCGAGCTCTATGTGAGCGATATCGGTTGTAATGCACTAAGTGTACGATTCATTAATAGACCGAGCTCTATGTGAGCGATATCGGTTGTAATGCACTAAGTGTGCGATTCATTAATATACCGAGTCTATGTGAGCGATATAGGTTGTAATGCACTAAGAGTGCGATTCATTAATATACCGAGCTCTATGTGAGCGATATCGGTTGATATGCACTAAGGAAAATAATTATGAAATCCGGGCACTAAGTGTGCGAAACTGGATGTGGGGCATTAAGTGTGCGACTAATTTAATGTAACACCCCTTACCCGAAACCTTTGCCGGAGTCGAGTATGGGGCATTACTAGTCTTGACTACTAGTTTGGGGCATGAAAATTTAAAGCTGTCCAACTGCATCAGGCTGACTAAATTTACCATAACTCGAGTTAAAAACTCAAAATTTAGATCCGTAAATTTTATTGAAACTAGACTCATATAACTTTTTACCATAATTTTTCCAGAATTTTTCATGTGACCAATTAGTACAGTTTATTCATCAAAGTTACCCTTATTTCACTGTTTGATAATTCTGACCTATCTTTACAAAAACTCAGTTATCTCACTGCACAAAATTTCAATAATGTCCTTGTATATTCCAATCAAAATAGACTCATTAAGGATTCTAAACATATAAACTATACTCCATAATTATTTTTGTACAATTTTTAACAATTTTCTAAGACAGAACAGGGACTCACGAATTCATTCAGGACAAGTCTCACTAAAACTTAAATATCTCATTATATATAATTCCTTTGCCTAACTTGTTTCTTTCATATCAAAATAGACATAATAAACTTTAATTCTATGTCTTATTCACTTTCTAATTCAATTTCTCCTATTTTTGTGATTTTTCAAAATCACATCACTGCTGTAACTAAAACTGTTTCACAACAAAAATAGTCATGAAACATATTCTTTACATATCATTTAGCAACCAAGCTTATATAGCCAATACTCAATCAAATACATATCCATCATTTTACCTCATTATCATGCCAAATTATACCATTTCTCCTTCTTAAAATACATACACAAAATCAATCACTTAACTACATATTCGGTCTTCCTAGATAATCTCAATACATGACATATACTATACCATATACTCAATAATAAGAATCTAATACTTTGCTGAATCATGAATCCAACATTATCAATGTATATACCATATATTAAGCTCATCAACATGAACCAATTAATAAGTCTTTCCTATCATAATCTAACATGCACAAATAATAATACCACTCTCACACATGATTAAACCATAATCAAGCATAAATAATAGTTCATGGCATGATCAAACAATATCATCAAAACACGAAACAAGTTATCTCAAAATAGTTAGCCATTTTCGCATGGCTAGCATATTTACACTATTACAAAACATTAGTTATATGGTTCAATCTAGCCTATACATGCCCTTTTAAATAACAAACCAAGTTTTCAATACCCAAAAGAAAGTAGATAGTGTGGTTGACTTCACGGATGATCCTTCGAGCACAGTAGTTCGATTCAAGATCTATAAAACAAAGGTAGAAAAAACACACACACAGTAAGCTTACTAGCTTAGTAAGTCCCAAGCTCAAAATGATACTACATTCAATTACTTAATCATTTAAATCATTTATCTCAACCATGTTAACATATTAAAATTTCTTACACCTTTAGCACTACTATTAGGAAACCAAATATTCATTATAGCACATTCAAGCTCAAACTCACCACATAATACTTGTGTACATCAATCGTAAACTCAATATACATATCAATTGTACTCATGGCATTAAATAAACTCTAGCAACATTAAAACATATCAAACCTTACTTATCCGAGCCTTTACTAAGCACATTAGTTACGATTTACCTTGAACCACAATTTGGTTTCTCCTTGGTAAAACACATCACCAAGCATAAAGCACGCTAGGCATTAAAGCCCGAAATCAAACAAGCACAAGGCACTGCTGAGCACGAAGCTTAATATGTCACCCAAGACTAAGCACGCTAGGCACGAAGCTTAAATATGTCACCTAAGCACTAAGCACGCTAGGCACGCGCCGAATATGTCATTACCAACTTATACACCTTACAGTAATGCTGCCCAAAATAGCATAAAACACACATTATTCAAGTCACTTTAACATGCCAACTCGTTTAGAGATATAACAACATTTCATTTCAAATTCACTATCACTTATATAAAATTTCAACCAATCCCATACCAATACTTTCACATTCGCTAACATAAGAGTTTATAGAAAACTTTATTTAATAACATCATTTAGTACATTCATAATAATTCGATAATCTATACTTGCTTAAGGACTTACCTCGGTTGTCGATAGTCCGTGCGAATCGGCTATTCGAGAACCTTCGACTTTCCCCGGTCTAATTCCGTTTTTCTTTGCTCTTGATCTAAAACACATTAAAGTTTAGCTCATTCAATCACAATTCATCTCAATTTAGTCCCTAAGCACATAAATGGGCAAATTACTATTTTACCCCTAGAATTTCACAACTTTGCAATTTAGTCCTATTTGCATAACACACAAAATACACCAAATTAGCCAAAACTATGCAAGGGCGAATGTTCCTAGGGACCTTACAAGTCGTCACATTTCATTTATTTTGCAAATAGGCCCCTCTAAAAATTTATTTTTACAATTTAACCCTAAAACTCAATTTCATCAAAACTTCCAACACAAAACATATTAATCCTTTACATATCTTTCATCTAAAACCATCAAATATCAAAATCCACATGAATACAACAATGGCGAACATCAAGCATGCTTAGATTCAAAAATTACAACATGGGTCGGTTACGGTTCAAGCAATGATCTCAAAACGTAAAATTACTAAAAACCGAAATCAAACTAACCTTGAAATCAAGCCTCAAATTGCCGAAATTTGAAGAACAAAACCCCTTTTTATCTTTCTTAACTTTCGGCCTTAAGAGAATGGATGATAACATGGCTTTATTTTATGTTATTATAACATATAATAAAGAAATTTATTAATTTACTTATATAACCTTTAATATAAAATAAAACCAATATATATACTATGGATATTTTTGTCAAAAGCCATCCACTAACTTTAAAATGGGTTATTTACCCATTTAATGCTTCATATTAAAAGCCATGCTCAAATAGGCACTTTACACTCTAGTATGCCACTTTTACATTTTACGCGATTAAGTCCTTTTTGTCTAATTCGATACTCAAACGATAAAATTTTTCTACAAAACTTTCACACACATAAATTCATATATAATAAGCACTAAATATAATATTTAAATATTTCTGGGTTTGGATTCGTGGTCTCGAAACCATCGTTCGATTAGGGTCGATTCGATTCATTACAACTCTCCCCTTAAGGATTTTCGTCCCGAAAATCTTACCGTTAAACAACGCCGATATTGTTGCCTCATTGAATCCTTAGGCTCCCACGTAGCCTCTTCAACTCCGTGACGATTCCATAGAACCTTCACTAACGGAATTCTTTTATTTCTCAACTCTTTTATTTCCCGAGCTAGAATACGGATCGGCTTTTCCTCATACGTCATATCAGACTGTATCTCAATCTCCGACGAGCAATCACATGTGACGGGTCCGCTCAGATTCACGGAGCATAGAAACATGAAATACATCGTATCTTTTCTAATTCGGAGGGTAGCTTCAATCTATAAGCAACAGGCCCAATACGTTCAATGATCTCATACGGTCCAATGAACCTCGGGCTCAACTTGCCTTTCCGGCCAAAACGGAGCACTTTCTTCCATGGTGAAACCTTTAAAAGACTCGATCTCGATCCGAAATTCAATATCTTTACGTTTCAAATCAGCATAGGACTTTTGTCGATCGATGCGACTTTCAAATTATCTTTGATTATGGCCACTTTCTTCGGTCTCTTTAATCAAATCAACCTGTATCTTATTTTCACTAAGCTCGATCCAAAGATAATGGTGTTCGACATTTTCACCCGTATAAGGCTTCATAAGGTGCCATTTTGATACTTGATTGAAAGCTATTATTATAAGCAAATTCAATCAAAGGTAGGTATCGTTCCACGTACCTTCAAACTCGAGAACGCAACATCTCAACATGTCCTCAAGTATTTGGATAGTTCGCCGGACCGATGGCCCGTCTCGTGGATGGAAGGCGTATTAAAATGAAGTTTAGTACCTAAAGCTTCTTGCAACTTCTTCCAAAACCGTGATGTGAATCTCGTGTCTCGTCTCGAAACAATGGAACTCGGTACACCATACAATCTCACAACTGTGATACATACAATTCAACAAGTTTATCAAGTGAATAGTCTGTATGTATTGGCACAAATGAGTGATTTAGTCACCTATCAACTATCACCCATATCGCATCTTTCTTACTCGGTGTCATAGGAAGACCGGATACAAAATCCATTGTAATTTTATCCCATTTCCACTCGGTATCATGATCACCAAGCAACCCGAAGGCACTTGATGCTCGGCTTTTACTTGTCGACAAATTAGGCACTTTGAAACAAATTCGAGATATATCTCGTTTCATACCGGGCCAACAATAGAAGCTGCTTTCAAGTCGTTATACATTTTCGTCCTACCGGATGTATCGATAGTCGGCCACTATGAGCCTCACTCAAAATCATCTCAGATCAAATCGAGTTCTTTGGAACACATATTCGCTTTTAAAATTCAAATAGTCATTTGCATCAATCGAAAATCGACTCGCACCTTTTCACATCAATTCGTTTAGCAATCATATTCTTGTCAACTTTCTGCATCACAAATTTGTTGAATAAACATCGGTCTTGCTCAGAACTTCATTATGATCGAACCATCATTAGACATAGCCATCTGTGCATTCAATGCACGAAGAGCAAATAATGATTTCCGACTTAATGCATCCGCAACAACATTAGCTTTTCCCTGGTGATAGTCAATCACCAATTCATAGTCTTTCAACAATTCTAGCCACCTGCGTTGTCTCAAATTCAGGTCTTTCTAAGTCATTAGATACTTCAGACTTTTATGATCTGAGTAAACATGACATTTCTCGCCAAATAAGTAATGATGCCAAATCTTCAGTGCGAACACAATGGCTGCAAGCTCTAAATCATGCGTAGGGTAATTTCTTTCATGCGGCTTCAATTGTCTTGAAGCGTAGGCTACAACTTTGCCTTCCGCATCAAACGCAGCCCAAACCATTTAAAGAAGCATCAGAGTACACAACAAATTCTTTACCCGATTCAGGCTGAACTAATACTGGAGCTTCTGTCAAAAGGGCTTTCAACTGATCAAAACTTTTCTGACATTTTTCTGACCATTCAAACCGGACATCTTTCTGCAGTAACTTTGTTAACGGGGTTGCTATCATAGAAAAATCTTTCACAAATCGTCGATAGTAACCTGCAAGTCCCAGAAAACTTCGAATCTCGGAAACATTTTTCGGTGGCTTCCAATCAAGTATAGCCGAGATTTTGTTCGGATCAACTCGAATGCCTGATGCTGAAACCACATGTCCCAAAAAGCTGACCTCTTTCATCCAGAACTCACACTTACTAAACTTCGCATACAGCTGATGATCTCGCAAAGTTTGTAGCACTAACCTCAAATGTTCAGCGTGTTCAACTTCATCTTTGGAGTAGATCAATATGTCATCAATAAATACCACCACAAATCGATCCAAAAGCGCCTAAAACCCGATTCATCAAATCCATAAAAATAGCAGTGCATTAGTAAGCCCAAAAGGCATTACCAAAACTCAAAATGTCCGTACCTCGTCCTAATGCGTCTTTAACACATCTCATCTCGACTCATGAATCGATAATAACCCGATCTCAAATCTATCTTGAAAATATCAAGCCCTTTCAACCGATCAAACAAATCATCAATCCGAGGTAACGGTACTTATTCTTTATAGTCACCTTATTTAGTTGCTTGTAATCAATACACATTCGCATCGTTCCATCTTTCTTTCTCACAAAAGAACTGTGCACCCAAGGAGAGAAACTTGGTCGTGCAAAGCCCTATCTGTTAACTCTTGCAAGCGTGCTTTCACTTTTTAGCTCAAGAGGTGCCATCGATATGGAGCTATTGAGATCGGAGTCGTTCCTTGAGCTAATTCAATGCCAAACTCAATCTCTCGTATAGGGGTAAACCCGTAGTTCTTCAGAAACACATCCGAGTATTCACATACAATCGGTACAGATTCAATCTATTTCTCAGACACTTTATTATCCAAAGACATAAGCCAAATAAGCTTCACACCCTTTTCTCACATACTTTTGAGCTAACATTGATGATATAACTATAGGAAACCCACCTGAATCACTGGATTCGATTCTAATGATCTCACCATTCTGGTGTCTCAAATCGATAAGCTTTCTTTTGCAATTCACCACCGCATCATGCGGTTAACCATCCATTCCGAATTATATCAAACTCATCGAAAGGCAACATTAAATCAACTGGAAACAAAATCACGAATCATCAATGGGCAACTTTTACACACTTTATTAACAAACACACATCTACCCAAAGGGTTGGATACCCGAATCACAAACTCGATGAGACTCAATGGCGAGTCTTCTTGAATACCGTAGTTTCACATACATATGAATGGGTCGAACCAGATCAATCAATGCAATCACAGAGTATCATAAAGGGTGAAAGTACCAAGAATGACATCCGGAGAAGCAAGATCCTCTCTAGCTCGAGTAACATAAGCTCTTGCTGGAGCTCTAGCCTCGATCGATCTGTTGTGTTCTTTGTCCCTCTCGACTACCACCTACATTGCCGAATGTCCGGGTGGTCCGCCCGTCTCGATGCACTACTTGGTCTAGAGTTCGTCTTTGTAGATTCGACTCGATTAACATCGGGCACTCTCGAATAAAATGGTCTCGAGGATCCACATTTAAAACAAGACCGGTCACGAACTCTACAACTCCTGTGATGCTATTTTCCACAATGTTTGCATTCAACTCGATTCGTGGGATGTTACCAACACTAGCCATCGAGGTAGCTCGGAACCCACCGGAGGTCGATCACGCCTAAATGAATCAAGTAGTTTTGTGTCGACTGAAGTCATCTCTAAACTTTTTAGATGTGGAATGAAAATTCTTACCCGATGATCTTTTACGGGTGTCTCTAGCTTCTGTCTCAGCCTTTCTTTTCTCTTTCCCAAGCTCTTCAGCTTTGCAAGCTCGCTCAACTAGTGTTACAAATTCTTTGATCTCAAGAATGCCAACTAGTAACTTCAAATCTTCATTCAAACCGTCTTCAAACCTTTTGCACATAATGGCTTCAGTAGATACACACTCCCGGGCATATCGGCTCAATCTGACAAATTTTCGCTCATATTCGATCAACGACATTTGCCCTGCTTTTAGTTCAAGAAATTCTTTACGCTTTCGTCGATGAACCTCTGGTCGATATATTTCTTGCGAATTCATTCGGAAGAAATCCCGTCACTTTTTCTTTTGGAACCACCGATACTAGTGTATTCCACCGGGATAGGCGGTGTCCGAAGCAAAGATATAGCACATTTCAAACATTCGTCTGCAGTGCAAGAGAGCTCATCAAGTACCGAATAGTGTTATCAAGCCACATTTCACTTCGCTCGCATCATCATCATCATTAGCCTTGAATTCTTCGCCCCAAATTTCCTAATTTTATCAACAGAGGCCTACTAGATCTCATTGGATCTATCATCTAAAGTCTTTGAAGGTACCGGAGTTGGATTATTCGGGGTGGAGGTTGTTGTACCGTTGGATTATTCGAACAAACCGGGTAAACCATTCATTCATCATTTGGTAGAAGGCTTGTTTAGCCTCTCCTCGTGGTTACCCGTAATCGGTTGAGAGTCTAGTGGCACTGATCCATGTGCGAGACCAGCGCGACACTCTCCACATCATCGGCTACGGCTCTATCAGGATCAGAATCCATTTACTATATAAAATACAATCGAAATTGTCAGAAGTCACCACACTATCATATATACAATTTAAAAGCATGTTAGCTAGACTCTTACATACTACGGTAGTCCTAGAATCGACTAAATCGTAGCTCTGATACCAATAAAATGTAACACCCCTTACCTGAAACCTTTGCCGGAGTCGAGTATGGGGCATTACTAGTCTTGACTACTAGTTTGGGGCATAAAAATTTAAAGCTGTCCAACTGCATCAGGCTGACTAAATTTACCATGACTCGAGTTACAAAACTCAAAATTTAGATCCGTAAATTTTTGTTGAAACTAGACTCATATAACTTTTTACCATAATTTTTCCAGAATTTTTCATGTGGCCAATTAGTACAGTTTATTCATCAAAGTTACCCCTATTTCACTGTTTGATAATTCTGACCTATCTTTACAAAAACTCAGTTATCTCACTGCACAAAATTTCAATAATGTCCTTGTATATTCCAATCAGAAATAGACTCATTAAGGATTCTAAACATATAAACTATACTCCATAATTATTTTTGTACAATTTTAACAATTTTTCTAAGACAGAACAGGGACTTACGAATTCATTCAGGACAAGTCTCACTAAAACTTAAATATCTCATTATATATAATTCCTTTGCCTAACTTGTTTCTTTCATATCAAAATAGACATAATAAAATTTAATTCTATGTCTTATTCACTTTCTAATTCAATTTCTCCTATTTTTGGTGATTTTTCAAAATCACATCACTGTTGTAACTAAAAACTGTTTCACAACAAAAATAGTCATGAAACATATTCTTTACATATCATTTAGCAACCAAGCTTATATAGCCAATACTCAATCAAATACATATCCATCATTTTACCTCATTATCATGCCAAATTATACCATTTCTCCTTCTTAAAATACATACACAAAATCAATCACTTAACTACATATTCGGTCTTCCTAGATAATCTCAATAGATAACATATACTATACCATATACTCAATAATAAGAATCTAATACTTTGCTGAATCATGAATCCAACATTATCAATGTATATACCATATATTAAGCTCATCAACATGAACCAATTAATAAGTCTTTCCTATCATAATCTAACATGCACAAATAATAATACCACTCTCACACATGATTAAACCATAATCAAGCATAAATAATAGTTCATGGCATGATCAAACAATATCATCAAAACACTAAACAAGTTATCTCAAAATAGTTAGCCATTTTCGCATGGCTAGCATATTTACACTATTACAAAACATTAGTTATATGGTTCAATCTAGCCTATACATGCCCTTTTTAAATAACAAACCAAGTTTTCAATACCCAAAAGAAAGTAGATAGTGTGGTTGACTTCACGGATGATCCTTCGAGCACTGTAGTTCGATTCAAGATCTATAAAACAAAGGTAGAAAAAAACACACACACGAGAAGCTTACTAGCTTAGTAAGTCCCAAGCTCAAAATGATACTACATTCAATTACTTAATCATTTAAATCATTTATCTCAACCATGTTAACATATTAAAATTTCTTACACCTTTAGCACTACTATTAGGAAACCAAATATTCATTATAGCACATTCAAGCTCAAACTTAGTCACATAATACTTGTGTACATCAATCGTAAACTCAATATACATATCACTGTACTCATGGCATTAAATAAACTCTAGCAACATTAAAACATATCAAACCTTACTTATCTGAGCCTTTACTAAGCACATTAGTTACGATTTACCTTGAACCACAATTTGGTTTCTCCTTGGTAAAACACATCACCAAGCATAAAGCACGCTAGGCATTAAAGCCCGAAATCAAACACCAAGACAAGGCACCGCTAGGCACGAAGCTTCGAATATGTCACCTAAGACTAAGCACGCTAGGCACGAAGCCCGAATATGTCACCGGCACTAAGCCTGCTAGGCACGAAGCCCGAATATGTCATTACCAACTTATACACCTTACAGTAATGCTGCCCAAAATAGCATAAAACACACATTATTCAAGTCACTTTAACATGCCAACTCGTTTAGAGATATAACAACATTTCATTTCAAATTCACTATCACTTATATAAAATTTCAATCAATCCCATACCAATACTTTCACATTCGCTAACATAAGAGTTTATAGAAAACTTTATTTAATAACATCATTTAGTACATTCATAATAATTCGATAATCTATACTTGCTTAAGGACTTACCTCGGTTGTCGATAGTCCGTGCGAATCGGCTATTCGAGAACCTTCGACTTTCCCCGGTCTAATTCCGTTTTTCTTTGCTCTTGATCTAAAACACATTAAAGTTTAGCTTATTCAACCACAATTCATCTCAATTTAGTCCCTAAGCACATAAATGGGCAAATTACTATTTTACCCCTAGAATTTCACAACTTTGCAATTTAGTCCTATTTGCATAACACACAAAATACACCAAATTAGCCAAAACTATGCAAGGGTCGAATGTTCCTAGGGACCTTACAAGTCCTCACATTTCATTTATTTTGCAAATAGGCCCTCTAAAAATTTATTTTACAATTTAACCCTAAAACTCAATTTCATCAAAACTTCCAACACAAAACATATTAATCCTTTACATATCTTTCATCTAAAACCATCAAATATCAAAATCCACATGAATACAACAATGGCGAACATCAAGCATGCTTAGATTCAAAAATTACAACATGGGTGATTACGGTTCAAGCAACGATCTCAAAACGTAAAAATTACTAAAACCGAAATCAAACTAACCTTGAAATCAAGCCTCAAATTGCGAAATTTGAAGAACAAAACCCTTTTATCTTTCTTAACTTTCGGCCTTAAGAGAATGGATGATAACATGGCTTTATTTTATGTTATTATAACATATAATAAAGAAATTTATTAATTTACTTATATAACCTTTAATATAAAATAAAACCAATATATATACTATGGATATTTTTGTCAAAAGCCATCCACTAACTTTAAAAATGGGTTATTTACCCATTTAATGCTTCATATTAAAAGCCATGCTCAAATAGGCACTTTACACTCTAGTATGCCACTTTTACATTTTACGCGATTAAGTCCTTTTTGTCTAATTCGATACTCAAACGATAAAATTTTTCTACAAAACTTTCACACACATAAATTCATATATAATAAGCACTAAATATAATATTTAAATATTTCTCAGGTTCGGATTCGTGGTCCCGAAACCACCGTTCCGATTAGGGTCAGATTCGGTCTGTTACATTTAAATATAAAAAAAGGTGAGAATGGTAAGTTGGTTCTGTGAGATTTTATTATTTTAATTTTCAATATAAAGGTAAATGTGTATATATGAAGTATGATTTGAAAGAAAGGTATAATTTCATCTTATTTATAAATTTGAATGTTTGGGTGAGTACTGAATTATATTTATTAAAGAAAGGAAATATTGAATAGCTTATTGGTATAATTTGATTTTATGAGGTAGTATGTTATTGACCTTGTGTTAAGGTTTAGATTTTAAATTTATGATAATGACTAAGTATGGAAGTGTATTACAAATGTATTCGAGATAAGGTATGAGAGTTAATAGTTTGATTCATGAATTGTTTTCTTTTCAAGGTGAATTATTAAATATATGCTTATCATTTTTGGATTTAAGTCAATTTTGAATAAATTGGCTAATACTTTATAGATTGTTTAAAACTTATTAAGCTATAATGGCTTACTCGGGTGTTATTGTTGTAATTGTATCTTAGATTTTAAAAGTGGAAGCTCGAGCTCGGGGATCCTTGTCGAAGTCAAACACACTGTCAACTATTTTGGTACCCTTTTTGAGAATGATTTTAAATACTATGGCATGTATAGGCTAACTATCTTGGAGTTGTCTCAAATGTTATTTTGTGAATGTATATACAAATGCCATGCGAAAATGGCTATATTCGTATGAGTTTGTTGTTTTAAATTTTCTCTTAATATGATGTAAGTGTATGCGCATTTTAGGTTAGATTTAAGCATGTTTTAAAAAGGCTAAATCATGAAAAAAAATATAAGGCTAGTTTAGGGTAGTTTATATATATAATAGATATATTTTATGTTATAAAATAATTCAAAGGGGTTTATGTGAACATGTATTGACATTAGTCTATGATAACTGATGGGCATATGTTTATATTATATCGACCCATGAAATATGGTATGGGAGTCTTGATAAGTGAAGTATCCTCTTAATGAAAATGTTCATTGATTTAGATTATTGGATGTGTACTACTTTGTACATATATTCAGCCATTACTTTTATCTTGCGGGATAATTTGAATTATTTCTTTGGGTGTTCATTAAGGTGTTCGGCCATGAGAAATGAATGGTAGAAGTTTGAATGTAATATTTAGCTAAGATGTGCTCATGATTACATGTTATATTTATGATATGATTATTGCCTAATGCGATAAGTCTTTACTAGATAATGACTTGATCTGAAACTTGTAACTATGGTATGTTCTAATGTATGTTAAGTAGTAAATTTGATCAAATAAATTTATGTGATATGGAATTATAAAGTATACATGATCGAAAGTGTAACATATGCACAATAATGATATATGCATAAATGTTTTGTGGACATTGATTATATATATAATGTTGAGTATCAATCACCTATTCGGTTATTATACCAAAAAGTGACTTTGTGAATAGTGACTTGCTTATAGGTTGTAAGTAGATACTAGGTGATGTGAATGATGTTACTGTTTATATGCATGTCAATGAATTGAGTTTTGATGGAAATTTTATTTTATTTTATGATAATACAATTGGTATGCAATTTACTAGGTAATAGTTCTGATAGAGTGCATTAACTTGTATTGGTTACGTAATACCGTAACCCTATTCCGCGATGGATACAAAGTTAAGGGTGTTACATTTATTGGTATCGAGCTACGCTTTAGCTTGTTCTCGGACCAACGTAGGGCGTGCAGTCTAGCTATACATGCCATATTTTATCTTTGTGATAAAGGTGATGACTTCTGACAGTGAAATGTGTTTATTTCTTTCATATAGTAATGGATCACGATCCCGAGCGAGTTGTAGCTGATGACGTTGAGAGTGTGGCGCCCGCTCCCGTGCAAGGGACCTCACTAGAGGAATCTCGACCAGTTACGAGTAATCTAGATGAGGGGGTCGACAAGCCTTCTAGTCCATGATGAATGATTGGTTTAGTCAGTACATATGAAGTTGTTCAACCACCCTTAAATTCAAATGTTCCCCATGTAGTACCGATGATGCCTCCAATTGCCAATCCTAAAAGAGTAACTAAACCTCCGGTTGATCGCATTAGAAAACACGAACTCAAGAATTTAGAGCTGAGGATGATGATGATGTAGAGCGAGCTGAATTATGGCTCGATAATACTGTTCGTGTTTTCGACGAGCTGTCCTGCACACCTGATGAGTGTTTGAAGTGTGCCATATCATTGTTACAAGATTCAGCCTACTATTGGTGGAATACATTCGTGTCAGTTGTTCCAAAAGAAAGGGTTACTTGGGACTTCTTTCAGACGAAATTTCGTAAGAAGTATATAAGTTAGCGCTTCATTGACTTTAAGCATAAAGAATTTCTCGAGCTTAAACAGGGTTGTATGACCGTATCTAAATACGAGCGTAAGTTTGTGCGGCTTAGTCGCTACGCTTGTGAGTGTGTATCGTCAGAGGCTACTATGTACGGAGATTTGAAGACGGTTTAAACGAAGATATAAAGCTTCTGTTGGTATTCTTGAAATCAATGAGTTCGTTGTGTTAGTTGAACGAGCTTGTAAAGCTAAAGAATTGGGAAAAGAAAAACAAAAAGCTGAGCTTGAATCTAAAGATTTTCAAAAGAGATCTGTGAGTAAATTTTCACAGATGGTAACAAAGAAGTTTGAAAATGACAATAGTCGATCCAAACCTAACACCGGGATTTCTATATGAGAATGACCACCAGTGAGTTCTCGGGCTACGTCAGTTGCTAGTGTTGGCAATGCAAAATCAAGCGAATCGGAGTGTTAGTAGTGTGGCAGACGACATTTTGGAGAGTGCTGGGGTAAATCTATTTCTCGCACTTGTTATAAGTGTGGCTTGCAGGACCATTTCATTCGGGATTGCCCGGAGACCGCTGAAAGGGGTACTGCTCAGAGTGCAAGACCGAGCGGCACTACGGCTAGAGGTAGACCATATCATTTTGGAAGAGGTAGGAGTGGTGCACAGAGGGGGACTACAGATGCTGTTGTTCGATTAGATGCCCGTGTACCGGCTAGAGCTTATGCCATCCGTGCTAGAGAGGAGGTTTCATCTCCAAACGTCATTACCGATATTTTTACTCTTTTGATACTAATGTAACTGCTTTGATTGATCCCGGCTCAACTCATTTGTATGTATGCGAGACATTAGTATCCAGTAAGACTCTACCTGTTGAGTCTACTAAGTTTGTGATTCGGGTTTCAAACCCCCTGGGTCGATGTGTAGTGGTTGATAAAGTGTGCAAGAACTATTCTTTGATGATTCGAGACATGTGTTTTTCGGCTTATTTGATGTTATTACCTTTCGATGAGTTCGACATTATTCTCGGTATGGATTGGTTGACAGTTCACGATGCAGTAGTGAATTGCAGACTAAAAGCTATCGATTTAAGATGCCAAAACAACTAGATAATCGAAATTGAGTCTCGCAGTTGAATGAACTATTCATTGTGATATCCTCGATGTTGGCTCGACAGTATTTGAAAAAGGGTTGTGAAGCCTATCTTGCGTATGTGATTGATAGCAAGGTAACCGAAAAGAAGATTGAATCTGTACCGGTTGTTAGTGAGTATCCAGATGTGTTCCCAGAGGAATTATCGGGTTTACCACCCGTTTGCGAGGTAGAGTTTGGTATTAAACTAGTGCCAGTGACCACTCCGATTTCGATAGCTCCAGACAGAATGGCACCGACCGAATTAAAAGAATTGAAGACTTTACTAATGGAAGCTCCAATACTCGTTCAGCCAGAAGCGGGTAAAGAGTTTGTTATTTTCAATGATGCATCTTTAAATGGGCTGGGTTGTTTATTGATGCAGGAGGGTAAAGTCATAGCTTACGCTTCGAGACAGTTGAACCACATGAGAGAAATTATTGACGCACGACCTTGAATTGGCCGCTATAGTTTTTACTTTGAAAATATGGCGTCGTTACTTATTCGGTGAAAAATGTCATGTCTATTCAGATCATAAGAGTCTTAAGTATTTAATGACTCAGAAGGATTTGAATTTGAGACAGTGACGATGGTTAGGACTGTTGAAAGACTATGAACTTGTGATTGATTATCATCCAGGAAAGGCTAATGTAGTTGTCGATGCACTTAGTGAAAGTCACTTTTTGCTTTACGTGCAATGAATGCAGATATAGCTTTGACCGATGATGGTGTGATCATTGCTGAGTTGAAAACTAGACCATTGTTTGTACAGCAGATTAGAGAAGCTCAAGAGTTTGATGATGATTTAAAAGCAAAAAAGAGTTATTGTGGCTCGTGTCCGGATTCAGATTTTCAGATAGATACTGAAGGATGCTTGCAGTTCAAGAATCAGGTATGTGTGCCTAAGAAACCTGAATTAATTCGAATGATTTGTTATGAAGCTCATAGTAGTAAATTGTCGATTCATCCGGATAGCACGAAAATGTATAACGACCTGAAACAACATTATTGGTGGCATGGTATAAAATGAGACATCTCTGACTATGTGTCGAAATGTTTAATATGTCAACAAGTGAAAGCTGAGTATCAGGTGCCATCGGACTACTTCAACCGATTATGATACCTGAGTGGAAGTAGGATCGAGTCACTATGGACTTCGTATCCAGTTTGCCTTTAACGCCAAGTAGGAAAGATTCAATGTGGGTTATTGTTGATAGATTGACAAAATCGGCACACTTTGTTTCGGTACGTACAGATTTCTCACTCGACAAATTAGCTAAGTTGTACATATAACAGGTTGTACGGTTGCACGGAGTACTTGTCTCTATTGTGTCAAATAGAGATTCAAGGTTCAGATCACGGTTTTGGAAAAAACTGCAGGATGCTTTGGGTACTAAATTACACTTTAGTAAGCTTTTCACCCTCAGTTAGATGGCCAATCTGTACGTGTTATTCAAATACTCGAGGATATGTTGAGATGTTGCATTCTTGAGTTTGAGGGTACGTGGGAACGATACTTGCCTTTGATTGAATTTGCCTTACGAGGCATTGTACGGTTAAAAATGTCACACCGATGTATTGCATTGAGCTAAGTGAAGGCAAAATACACGGGGTTGACTTAATCAGAGAGACGAGCAGAAAGTTAAAGTAATTCGAGAAAGTTTGAAAGCCGCATCAGATCGTTAGAAGTTGTACGCGGATTTAAAACAAAAAGATATAGAGTTTCAAGTGGGTGATCGAGTGTTCTTGAAAGTATCACCGTGGATAAAAAAACTTAGATTTGGTTGTAAGGGAAAACTAAGTCCAAGGTTTATTGGACCGTATGAAGTTATAGAGCTTATCAGGCTGGTTGCGTACAGATTGAGGTTGCTACATGAATTAGACAAGATTCATAATGATTTCCATGTGTCAATGCTTCGGCGATATAGATCCGATCCTTCTCATGTGATCAGCCTATCAGAGGTGGAAATTCAGTCCGATTTGACTTATGAGGAAGAACCGATTTGCATCTTATCTCATGAAGTAAAAGAGTTGCGAAACAAGAAGATATCGCTGGTTAAAGTAATGTGGCATAAGCACGGGGTTGAGGAAGCAACCTGGGAAACTGAGGAATCAATGAAAGAGCGTTACCCACATTTATTTGCTGGTAAGATTTTCGGGGACGAAAAATCCTTAAGGGGGGAGAGTGGTAACAGCCCAATTATGACCCTAATTGGAATGGTGGTTTCGAGACCATGAATTCGAGTCGAAAAAATATTCTAATATTATTTTTCGTGTTAAATATTTATGATTGAGTATGCGCTAAAATTTTGTGAATTTATTTGCTCGTTTGTATGCTTAATTTAGGAAAAAGGATTTAATTGTGAGTGTGGTGAAATTAGTCAATTGTTTGAATTAAGGGTTATATTAATGTGTCTTTAATTTAAGGGGGTTTTATGTTGCAATTAACCCTCTTCTAATAATAGTGGACGACAAGTACTTAAAATTGCTTTATTATATTATTTTTTTATGTGTTATAATAATGAAAGAGAAAAACCACATTACAATAAAACATGAAAAGAGATAGTGGGGGGGTTTCATCTTCATCTTTCCT
The DNA here is from genome assembly GCA_025506655.1 of Gossypium rotundifolium. Lineage (NCBI taxonomy): Eukaryota > Viridiplantae > Streptophyta > Magnoliopsida > Malvales > Malvaceae > Gossypium > Gossypium rotundifolium. The sequence continues at coordinate 71,856,209 of CP106731.1, forward strand.
TGTTATTACCAAAAAACAAAGGTGTAACACCCAGCCCAAACGTTACGGCCGGATCTAGTATGCTACAGGGCAAATTGGAAATGATCTTTCAATGACTTCGGGAAAAAGCATAAGTTTTAAAAACTTTCCGAATAAAGCGATGACTTTGCATATAAACAATCAGATTCGAACAACTTTCGGGTAAAGGTTATTTTGACAAAAGTTATCATTGTTAAGAAAGTCCAGAGTTTTAGCAAAAAAACTTGTAAACCATTCATTAACATTTTTGAAAGATAGTTGTTTAATGTTTTTAGGAAAAATCCTGTTTTGAGCATCTATTAATAATCAGTAATCAAAATAAATACGAAAACCCAATTAAAAATTACCAAAGGCCTTATTACAACGAAAATCTCCAAATAAAAACTAACTTTAAGCAGTAGAAAGTTCATAAAAATATAACGTCTTTTATGGCCTCCACGAGTCCACCTCGGCTCCCATATCCATGATCTACTGATTACCTAAAAAGTTAGGGAAAGGGTGAGTCACAGAGACTCAGTGTGTAAATCCATCAAAACACATAAAACGGCCCACAATCTTATATTTAGCTCATACACAACGTCATACAATCACAAGAAATGCATTAAGCCCGGCACAACCTAGAATTTCCATCCTCTACACACCATCCCATACCAACCATCACACCGTGGGGTTTCTACAATCAACCCTCCATCCGCTACACACTATCTTGGCAATCATGCTGTCAAAAAATGTGGCAGAGCCACCGATCACTATGTGACCATAAAACAACTGTGGCAGAGCCACCGATCACCATGTGACCTTATGAACAATGTGGCTGCGCCACTAATCACTATGTAACCTTAATAACAATGTGGCAGAGCCACCGATCACCATGTGACCTTACGAACAATGTGGCAGTGCCACTGATCACTATGTGACCTTATCACTTCCCCTTTATCAACATTCCCACATCCTATGCACAACATTTATATCACGACGGATGTATCATGCTAGTACCAAGGCAATAGATCATCACATACAACCAACTCATATCAGGTAATTACAGATACGTACCTGACACTTCCTGCCTTACCCCCCAAGGGTATGCCGACTGTATTTACAGCCTTTTTAATGCTTTTTAGCCCATGCAATTAATAATACAACTAAGTAAAGTGTGTTAGGGTTTACACACCTGGTAACACGCAAAATGATACTCTCTACGTCGACACTATCGATAGCAGAAACAACTACTATCTACCTACGACTGCATTACAAGCTCGCCCACAACCCGTGGCCAATCTCAAATAACGACATTGCTTGCTTCTTAAACTTATGGACTGGGTTTACAGGTCCAACCTCCTCCTTTGCCTGATCGATATTGGATTCCATTAAAGATCTTGTCAGATGCTACTATAATGAAATATGATTGTTAAACCACAATATAGGGTTAAGGAAACGAATAAGATAACGAACCTAAATAAAATCTAAAGAGAACACCCTTACCTTGAAATCCCAAAAAGAGAGTTAGGGTTTAGAGATTAACGGTTTCTAGCTTAGGGATCTAGATGTTTTGATTTCCTTCAATTCCCGAGATAGCGCCCCAAAGAGAACATAAGAAATAATAAGAATCATAAATCCACGATGGCCTTACCAAGCCAATTAGCCATTCAGCTTTGGCTTCCAAAAACCGAAAGAGAAAATAAAGAGTTAACAGAAGTCGTCACTTACCTCAACATAGGAGATTCGACTATCACTTAAGAGAAGATTCGGCAATGACAGGGAAGAAGATGAGAGGGCCAAAAGAAATAAAATAAAAACTAAAAATGGGACTTAGGGGTTTTCGATTTAAGAAGAGATCAAAACAAAAGATGAAAAAGAGAAGGCTATGAAGATTCAACTTGTAGAAGAAATCAGAGAAGAGAACTATGGACAAAGGACATTCGGCTATAGCATAGAAATGGAGATGAGAATGGGGTTAGGGGTTTCGGCCTTTGAGAAAGAAACAATTGAGAGAAGAAGAATAAAACCAAAAGAAAAAGATGTGTTAGGAATGGTAAAGAAAAATAAGAATTTTAGCAAGACTAAAGTAAGTTCGGCTTTAGCAGAGAATGCAGAAGAGAATGAAAGGAAACCTCAAATGTCGAAAATGAGAATAGAACTCTCACTTGACTAAACAAAATTTCGGCACCTACCAACCCAAAAGCCAAAATGCACTATTTTAAGAACAAAAACCTATGCTTCCAAAGTAGAAATTTGGCACACCGTAGCCACACAAAAACCGATTCCCCCTTCTACTATGAGTTTGAAATTCGGCCAATACCAAGCTCACAATGCCCATCCTTTTTTTCCTCCTCAAATTCCTCCTGATCACTTGTTTGAAATATTTTGAACACTTCAAGCTCCCCTTTTTCCTCTCTGCCACTCATTCAAACTATTTGACTCAGTCCACTCCCCTATCCTGAAATGTCCCAGTCAAGTTCTGCCTCTGTTCTCCTTGATGCCAAAAAGAACTCCCAAAATGAGCACCTTGTGACTTGAACCTGCTCCCTCTACCACTCCTTATGGCATTACTTACCAGCATCTTAAGTGGTGCCTCCTTGCCACTCTGCCACCCCTTTTCCTTGTCAACCCAACACCAATATAATCCCTTAAGTCCTATTCCAGCTAGCTCCCCCACTAAAGTTCCTAAAATGGAAATTTTTGCTTGGGCTCAGATTTTCACCGGGCCTTTCTTAGACTCCTATACACCCTAAACAAGCACATTACATAGAGCATACACAAAAAAAAAAATCAAATGCATAGCCCCTAGATCAGGATATTACAGTTCTACCCCCTTAAGAAAATTTTGACCTCAAAATTACCTGGTAAAAAGAGATGAGGGTATTGCTGTCACATCGCTTCTTCTGGTTCCCACGTAGCTTCCTCAGAACCGTGATTACGCCAAAAAATCTTAACTAACGGAACTGTCTTTCTGCGTAACACTTTGACATCACGATCCAAAATCTGAAATGGTTCCTCTTCAAAGGATAGATCAAGCCTTATTTCAATTTCCTCTACTGACACCACGTGAGACAGATCCAAACGATAATGTCTTAGCATCGAAATGTGGAACACATCATGAATCTGACTTAACTTTGCAGGTATCGCGAGTTGATAAGCTACTGGTCCCACACGCTTTAATACACGATAAGGCCCAATGAACCTGGGGCTTAGCTTACCCTTCTGTCCAAACCTTAGCACCTTTTTCCACGGTGAAACCTTTAAGAATACCTGATCACCTATCTCAAATTCTATATATTTGCGCTTAAGATCAGCATAGGATTTCTGTCAGTCCGACGCTTCCTTTAAACAAGTGCGAATTAACTTAACCTTATCTTCTGCTTTCAAACCAAATCCGGATCCAACAACTGGCGCTTGCCCAACTCTGTCCAACAAGTAAGGGTACGACACTTCTGACCATATAACGCCTCATAAGGTGCCATCTGAATACTTGTTTGGTAGCTATTGTTGTACGCGAATTTTACTGACGGTAGGAATTCTTCCCAACTACCTCTGAAGTCTAAAACACAGCCCCTCAACATGTCTTCTAAGATCTGAATTACCCTATTTGATTGCCCATCAGATTATGGATGAAATGCTGTACTGAAATCTAACTTTGTCCCCAAAGCTTGATGGAATGCCTTCCAAAACCTTGACGTGAATCTCGGGTCTCTATCTGAGATGATAGACACTGGTACTCCATGCAACCTCACGATCTCTGCTACATACAATTTAGCTAATTTCAGGGAGTAATTGACGCAAACCGGTATGAAATGGGCAAACTTCATCATTCGATCCAAAATTACCCATACTGAATCCTTTTTAGGAGGCGTAAGGAGTAACCCACTAACAAAATTCATCGTGATCCTCTCCCACTTCCACTGCGGAATCTTTAACAGCTTGTAACAAACCTGAAGGCAACTGATGTTCTGCTTTTACCTACTGGCATGTCAAACACTTACTTACAAATTCGGTTACTTCACACTTCAGATCCGGCCACCAAAACTGTTCTCGCAATTCCCTATACATCTTACTTCCGCCAGGATGCATAGCATATGGGCTACTATGCGCTTCCTAAAGTATCAACTCTCTTAATTCCACATCCTTCGGCATGCAAACCTTATTACGAAAACACAGAGCCCCATCACTGTTCAAATCAAAATCCTCCACCCCATCATTTTGTACTTGAAGTAGTCGAGCACTCAAGACATCATCCAGAAACTACTTTTCCTTAATCTGATTTATCCATGTTGGTTTCACCTATAGCTCCGCTAACAAACTCCCATCATCATACAAACTAAGATGGGCAAACATCGCCCTCAGATCCGAGATTACTTTTTGACTTAGCGCATCCGCCACCATGTTAGCTTTACCCGGATGGTAATCAATCGAGCAATCGTAATCCTTTAACAACTCGATCCACCTCCTCTGTCTTAAATTCAGCTCCTTCTGGGTAAGAAGATATTTTAAGCTCTTATGATCTGTATAAATGACGGACTTCTCCCTATACAAATAATGCCTCCAAATCTTCAGGAAAACACCAAAGCTGTGAACTCCAAATCAGGCATGGGATAATTTAGCTCATGCGGTCTTAGCTGCCGAAACGCATACGCAATAACTTTTCCATCTTGCATAAATACACATCCTAATCCCGTGTGTGAAGCATCATAGTAAACCACGAACTCTTTTCCAGCCTCCGACTGAATCAACACTAGAACTTCCGTTAAAACCCTCTTCAGCCTCTCAAAACTTTCCTGCTACTTGTCAGTCCACACAAACGATACCCCTTTCCTCAACAACTTGGTTAGAGGTGTTGCAATTAACGAGAACCCTTCAACAAACCTTCGGTAATATCCAGCAAGACCAAGAAAACTTCTAATCTCTGCCACAGACTTAGGTGGCATCCAATTCAAGACAGCTTCAATTTTCTGAGGATCAACTCTAATCCCCTCTGCCGACACAACATGGCCCAGAAAAGTAACTTCGCTTAGCCAAAATTCACACTTCCTAATTTTGGCGAACAATTGCTTCTCCCTCAAGATTTGCAACACCACTCGAAGATGTGAATCGTGCTCCTCTTCTGACCTTGAATAAACCAAAATATCGTCTATAAATACTATGAAAAATCGATCCGGATAGGGTTAAAAACTCGGTTCATCATATCCATAAACGCTGCTAGTGCATTGGTTAACCCAAATGGCATCACCAAAAATTCGTAATGTCCATAGGAAGTACGAAATGCCGTCTTATGGATATCCGTTTCCTTAACCTTGAGTTGATGATACCCTGACCTCAAATCTATCTTTGAAAAAATTGAAGCCCCCTTCAACTGGTCGAATAAGTCGTCAATCCATGACAACGAGTATTTGTTCTTGATTGTCAATTTGCTCAGTTGGCGATAATCAATGCACATACGCATTGATCCATCCTTCTTCTTAAAAAATAACACTGGCGCTCCCCATGGTGATACACTCGGTCGGATAAAACCTTGATCTAAAAGTTCTTGAACTTGAGCTTTCAGTTCTACTAGTTTCTTCGGTGCCATTCTATAAGGAGCGATAGATACATGTGCTGACCCCAGAAGAAGATCAATTCTGAATTCCACTTCGCGATCCGGGGGTAATCTTGGAAGCTCTTCTGGAAAAACATCAAAAAACTCCTTTACTGTCCTCACGTCCCCCACAGACAATTTCTTACCCTCCAAAGTGCAAACCAAGGCTATGAACGCCTCGCATCCTTTCCTCGCCATTCTTTCAGCCTTTAGAGTGGACACCACGTTAGACAAATAGTTCCTCCTTTCTCCTATTACCACCACCTCCTCATCTTCAGGAGTCCTAACCACCATGCGCTTAGTAGCATAATCCAAATTTGCTCGATACCTTACTAACCAGTCCATCCCTAAGATCAAATCGAACTCCCGAATGGTAGTTCCATCATATCAGCCAGAAAAACCACCCATTGTACTTCTAAATGTACATCCCTATAAAGTCTGTTTACCACAATCGACTGTCCTAACAGACTAATTACTGTCATCTCCCTAGAAGCACTCTCAGAGTCTATGCTTAAAGTACTAGATACCACACTAGTAACATAAGAATGTGTTGATACAATGTCAATCAATGTAGAAAAAGGCAATCCAAAGATTAAGAACGTACTCGGTTATGACGTTCGTTGCATCCCCCTCCTCTCTGCGTCTAGTTGATAAACCAACCCCGGCTGTCTTGCATCGGTGTTTCTTGCACCTCTGCCTGGCATTCCACGACCCCGACCAAAACCATTACCCCTCCGTTTGGACTCAACCTCTCTGCGGTTCTTTGGCTTCCTCTACCTTGCTGAGTATAACCCGGATTCCCTGGCCTTGCACTGCCTCGCTCTTGTGGACAGTCCCGAATCTGGTGATCAGTCGATCCACATCTGTAACACCTCCTGGTTACTTGCCCAACATTCTCCAAAATGGAATTTACCATATCGAGCACACCTCTAAGGCTGCCTATCAGCAACGAGTCTCACTACCCGATTCGGCCCATCCATCCTAGGTCTTTTCTAAAACGCCCAGCTGACCCTGACGATCCAAAATTCCTTTTATTACCACTTCTATCTCTATCTCGATTATTCTTTTATGACCGCTTCACCTCTTTGGCTATCTTAGTCGTTTCCACTAAAATAGTGAATTCCCTTTCACGTTGTGGAGCTATCAATACCCACAGATCATCCCTCAGACCATCTTCAAACCTAACACAACACTCATGGTCTGTATCCACTATCCCCCGAGCATAGCGACTAAGGCGTAGGAACTCTGCTTCATATTCAGCCATCGATTTACTTCCCTGAACCAGATTCAAAAATGCCCTGTGCTATGCGCCCATGTAGCTCGATCCGATGTACTTACTCTAAAATGTCATTTTGAAGAAATCCCAGGTGATATGGTCAGCCACAGGACCATCCCTAACCGTAAGCCACCACTGATACTCTTCGTCCCACAGAAGAGACACAACCCCTTTCAAATTTTCCTCTTCTGTGAAGTTGAGATCATCCATTACATGCTTAACCGCCTCCAACCAATACTCAGCTGCACTAGGGGCTACCCTAGAAATACCCCTAAACATTTCTGCTTCATTAGCCCGAAGTCGTTCCGACATAAATTTCTGGGCCCCTGTACCCAAGCTTGCCCCAACAACTCTCTCCAATGCCCGTAACATTTCTTGAGACACCGCGTCATCACCATTCGTTTGATTCTAAAATTCTGCCTCCGCAGCTAGCGATGCTGGCATCTCATTTCCCGACTCATGTCCAGATCCTATTGGTTTCGACACAACAATTCCACCTCTACCATGGCCACGCACACCACGTCCACGTCCCCTAGTGCTCATAACTAACGTTTGCGACTTAATCTGGTTAAAAGTTTATGAGTTCGTATTTCTTTCACTATTTAACACAGAGTAGTTTTATGGATAATAGTATTAAGGAATAGTTTTCGCAAGACACATCAAATAGTTTCAGTCTCTAAAGTTCGGGTAACTTGAAGCTTAACAAACATATTCATTCATGCCATCAATCGTTTCAAGCATACATCACCAAATAGTTAGAATCACTTACCTGGGTGGATCGGGTGCCGACGGACTCGAATGCCATATTTCGCTCAAAACAGTTTTCTCCAATTCTCATTGATTTTATAAAATACTGTCGAACTCATTTCACAGCCCGAGTGTTTGTAACCTAGGCTCTGATACCAAAATTGTAACACCCCAAACTTGGCCCAAACGTTACGACCGGATCTAGTATGCTACAGGGTAAATTGGAAACGATCTTTTAATGACTTCGGGAAAAACCATAAGTTTTAAAAACTTTCCAAATAAAGTGATGACTTTGCATATAAACAATCAGATTCGAACGACTTTCAGGGTAGAGGTTATTTTGACAAAAGTTATCATTGTTAAGAAAGTCTAGAGTTTTATCAAAAATATCTTGTAAACCATTCGTTAACATTTTTGAAAGATAGTTGTTTAATATTTTTAGGAAAAATCCCGTTTTGAGCATCTATTAATAATCAGTAATCAAAATAAATATGAAAACCCAATTAAAAATTACCAAAGGCCTTATTACAACGAAAATCTCCAAATAAAAACTAACTTTAAGCAGTAGAAAGTTCATAAAAATATAACATCTTTTATGGCCTCCACGAGTCCACCTCGGCTCCCATATCCACGATCTACTGATTACCTGAAATGTTAGGGAAAGGGTGAGTCACAAAGACTCAGTGTGTAAATTCATAAAACACATAAAATGGCCCACGGCCACAATCTTATATTTGTCTCATACACAACGTCATACAATCACAAGAAATGCATTAAGCCTGGCCCAACCTAGTATTTCCATCCTCTACACACCATCCCGTACCAACCATCACACCGTGGGGGTTTTTACAATCAACCCTCCATCCGATACACATTATCTTGACAGTCATGCTATCAGAAAATGTGGCAGAGCCACCGATCACTATGTGACCTTAAAACAACTGTGGCAGAGCCATCGATCATCATGTGACCTTATGAACAATGTGGCAGTGCCACTGATCACTATGTGACCTTAATAACAATGTGGCAGAGCCACCAATCACCATGTGACCTTACGGACAATGTGACAGCGCCACCGATCACTATGTGACCTTATCACTTCCCCTTTATCAACATTCCCATATACCATGCACAACATCTATATCGTGATAGATGTATCATGCTAGTAAGAAGGCAATAGATCATCACATACAACCAACTTATATCAAGTAATTACAGATACGTACCTGGCACTTCCTGCCTTACCCCCCAAGGGTATGTCTGAAACACCCCAAACCCGGCCCACAAGCCCTGACCGGATCTGGCATGCTCCTTAAGCAAAGCATAGTTAAGTCTCATATGACATTTTAAAAATCACGGTGGTTTCGAAGAAAAATAGATTCGGGTTGTTCTTAAGTTAAAAATCGAGTTGTAATTTAATTTTGTACTAAATCGATAATTTCATATTTCAAAAGTTACAAGTTAAAAGAAATGCCAAATTTTAGAGTTTATTCTTTTTTTTTGTAACTTGAAAAACCGTAGGTAATTGAGTTTCAAATCAATTGATATTGTTCGTATCGTATCAGAAATTTAAAACGCAAAGAAAATTAAAAGTTAAGTAATAAGGGCTTTATTACATCAAAATGTAACCCAAAATAGATAGATATAAACTTTATAAAAAAACTGAAAATTTGAGCTATGCATGGCCACCTCTAAGTTCCTGCCGACCCGGTCCATTCACTGAGTGCCATCTCAAAAACCTAGCCCACGAAGGGTGAGTCAACAGACTCAGTGTGTAACAACCATCACAGATTCCCAATCGATAAAACATATCATTTCACATATAATAATAATAGGCAATGATGCAACCCAACCCACCTAGAAATCCATCCTCTACACATCACCCGTACCTACCAATCACATCATGGGGATTACTAAATCGACCCTCCATTCGCTACACACCATCGAAGGCAGTCGCTGCAGTCAACTGTACATCGCCCTTATAATGTGGCATAGCCACCAGATAATGTGACAGAGTTACCAGATTCATAATGTCACCAGATAATGCGACAGAGTCACCAGATATTGTGGTAGGAACCACCAGATCACTTCCCCTTTCACATAATCACCCATATGCCCATGCAACATACAAAACATGCTATTTGTCATGCAATTTACCTTACCCCAAAATCATAACGGGATTCCCCATATTTCACATTAATGTTATTAAACATTATTTACAAGTGTTAAGGGGTAACGTACCTGAATGCACTCGTACTATTGAATGGTACCCTTAGCCATATGTCATGTTTTCATTAACACGTATCTAATATTATCAACCTAGGGGGAATTAGTGTAGGGCTACACACCTGATTATTCGTAGATCTAATCGAAATCCCGAAAATCCTGATCTAACGCACTAGTCCCCTTTTTCCTACATTTGGCCAACACTAAGCATATTAGCAAAAAGCCATTCGGCTAAACAGTCAAATCCCCAAAGGGTTAATGAGACCAAAACCTTTACCTTGCTGTCGATTTGGTTACCAACCAAATCCCAAAACTTCGTGATGACCCCCTTGCAATCAGCTAGGCAGTAGAACACTCAATCGATTAGTTTTCGGCTTTTGAACGAATAAGAAACAGATCTGAATCACTAGAACCCTTACCTAGATTACTTCGTCAAATCTTGAAGATCTGTCAAAACTCCTCTAAAACACCATAGTTAGAATCGGCACCCTTAATAAGTAATATGGCCTTGGCCGAATATCAATATCCCTTACCTTGATTGTCTAAATCCCGAAAATATCACTTGTCCTTGGAGATGTCGAAATCCCTACAGGGTATATGTTAGATTCGATTCTAACATTTGATGAACAAAGTAAATGGCCTTCGACCTAAAGCCACACTTCACTTACCTTGGATATTCAAATCCCGAATGATCACTTCTCCAAACGTTAACTACAAGAATCCCGAAAGACCCCTTACATAGTTCGGCCAAAAGAATAAAAGGGATTAGTTTCCTTAGTGTCGACTTAATTGAAGGTATAGGAAAGTAGATCAAATGACAAAGAGTTCCTTACCCCACTATTAGAACCGATCGAATGGCTTGCATCAACTGATCAACCACCCCCTTTGATTGCTGAGAGATTCGGCCACAGGAGAAGGGTTTTCGATTTTGAGAGATAACTAGAAGAGAATCGATTTCAAAAGGTGACAAAGAAGTGAACTTTTCAACTTTAAAAAAAAAAGCAAAGAGATATAGATTCGACTAAGGTCAATTGTGTTTTCGGCTTTTGATGAATCGTGAAAAGAAGAAGTGAGAAGGTTGAGATTTGATGCGATTCAGCCTTGATGACAAGAGGGAGATTCGGCCTTAACAAAAGAGAAGAGAAGTGTGAGGTTTTAAGGTGTTGCGGCAATGGTGAAAAATGGTAGAGAGGTTTCGGCTAGAGAGAGTAGATGAGAAAGAAAGAAAAGAAATCAAATGGTAAATATGAACACTAGGCTTCAAAATTTCGGCAATACACAAGCATACACTCAGAGTTGGAATTTCGGCCAACTCTCTCCCTCCTAATAACCTCTATCCATCTTGATAACCCAACCTTTATCTCTCTTTTAAAAGAGGCCACCTAAAATCCACCTCTTCCCTCTTAATTAACACCCTTTTTAATCATAAAATAAAAGAAATAACACTCCAATTGTAGCTAGGTGCCGTCCATCCCCTCCCCTTTGAAGTGCCGAATATTTGACCCACTAACTTGGGCCCCAAGCAGCCATACTAGGCCCAAACTTCTCCCCCTTGTGACGCCACCTACATATCCACTTATGGCACCTCCAACTTTGGCCACGAGCCCAACTTGCTACTAAACATACTCACTTAACTTTTAATTTATACACTAACATTATTTATAAGCAATTTAACCCAAGTTTTAAGCCCAAACCTGAGCCCAATCCACACCTCAAAGGCTTCACATACTAATTTAGCCATGCAACGCATCAAATGCACAGACCCACAAAGTCAGGATATTATAATGTCGACTGTATTTATAGCCTTTTCCGACTTTTCAGCCCATACAATTAATAATACAACTAAGTAAAGTGTGTTAGGGTTTACACACCTGGTAACACGCAAAACGATACTCTCTACGTCGACACTATCGATAGCAGAAACAACTACTATCTGCCTACGACTCTATTCTGAAGCCGGTCCACAACCCGGTGGCCAATCTCAGACTGCTGACACCGCTCGCTTTCTTAAACTTAGGGGCTAGGTTTATAGGTCCAACCCCCTCCTTTGCCTGATCAATATTGGATTCCATCAAAGATCTTGTCAGATGCTACTATAATGAAATATGGTTGTTAAACCACAATATAGGGTTAAGGTAACGAATATGATAATGAACCTAAATAAAATCTAAAGAGAACACCCTTACCTTGAAATCCCAAAAGAGAGTTAGGGTTCAGAGATTAATGGTTTCTGGCTTAGGGATCTAGATGTTTTGATTTCCTTCAATTCTCGAGATAGCGCCCCAAAGAGAACACAAGAAATAATAAGAATCATAAATCCACGATGGCCTTACCAAGCCAATTAGCCATTCGGCTTTGGCTTCCAAAAACTGAAAGAGAAAATAAAGAGTTAATAGAAGTCGTCACTTACTTCAACACAGGAGATTCGACTATCACTTAAGAGAAGATTCCACAATGACAGGGAAAAAGATGAGAGGGCCGAAAGAAATAAAATAAAAACTACAAATGGGACTTAGGGGTTTTCGATTTAAGAAGAGATCAAAAGAAAAGATGAAAAATAGAAGGCTATGAAGATTCGACTTGAAGAAGAAATCAGAGAAGAGAACTATAGACAAGGGACATTCGGATATAGTATAGAAATGGAGATAAGAATGGGGTTAGGGGTTTTGGCCTTTGAGAAAGAAACAATTGAGAGAAGAAGAATAAAACCAAAATAAAAAGATGTGGTAGGAATGGTAAATAAGAAGAAGAATTTTTGGCAAGACTAAATTAAGTTCAGCTTTAGCAAAGAATACAGAAGAGATTGAAAGGAAACCTCAAATGCCGAAAATGAGAAGAGAACTCTCAGTTGACTAAACAAAATTTCGGCACCTACCAACCCAAAAGCCAAAAATGCACTATTTTGAGCGCAAAAACCTATGCTTTCAAAGTAGAAATTCACACCCTAGCCACACAAAAATCGATTCCCCCATTCTACTATGAGTTTGAAATTCGGCCAGCACCAAGCTCACAATGCCCATCCCTTTTTTTCCTCCTCAAATTCCTCCTAATCACCCATTTGAAATATTTTGAACACTTCAAGCTCCCCTTTTTACTCTCTGCCACTCATTCAAACTATTTGACTCAGTCCACTCCCCTATCTTGAATTGTCCCAGTCAAGTTCTGCCTCTGCTCTCCTTGACGCCAAAAAAAATCCCAAAATGAGCTCCTTGTAACTTGAACATGCTCCCTCTACTACTCCCTGTGGCGTCACTTACCAGCATCTTAAGTGGCACCTCCTTGCCACTCTGCCACCCCTTTTCCTTGTCAACCCAACACCAACATAATCCCTTAAGTCCTATCCCAGCTAGCTCCCCCACTAAAGTGCCTAAAAATGAAATTTTTGCCAGGGCTCCGGCTTTTCACCGGGCCTTTCCTAGACTCCTATACACCCTAAACAAATACATTACACAGAGCATACAAAAAAATACATCAAATGCATAGCCCCTAGATCAGGATATTACAAAAGGAGAGAAGAAGAGCTTGAGCTCTTAATCACCTGATTTATGCATGCTCAAATTAGGTAAGTAATTGAAATTGGTTTTTGAAAATTTTAACATTTTTGAGGTTGTTGATATGTAATTTAGTTAGCCCATGTTTAAATTTTATAAATTGAGGTGATGTTCGTAAGATGCCATGGATAGAATTTGATTTTCATGATGTTTGGTGATGATATGTGAAAAAAATATGTGATAGATTAGTAAATGTGTTCTTGAATCTTGGATGAAGTAAGTGATTTGAATTACTATGTAAAAATGAAAATTTTTAGAGGATGAAATGTTAAAGAAGTGAGTTGTATAGGCTTGTAGTGGGAGGGCGAAGTTTCGGTCCTAAAGAATAGGGGTTAAATTATGAGTAATTTCTGAGTTTGGTATTCGGGACTAAATTGAAAGAAATTACAAATATTAGGGGAAAAATTTTAAATTGTTAAATTATATGTTTTCGGCTCTAATTGAATGAGAAAAGTGATAAATGATTTTAATTTGAATTTATTTAGATCAAGAACCTAAAGAAAAGAGTTTAGATCGAGGAAAGGCAAAATTGAACGAGTAACCGGGAAACCTTAGTTCGACAATTTCTGAGGTAAGTTTTAAACAATTGGATTTATTTGATTTATTATTTTGTGTAATGTGTGTATGTTGAAAGAATTAAAGCAAATTAAATTGTTTATTGCTGAATATAAGATAAAAATGTATCATGAGAAAGCCGAATGTGGTAATTGATTTAATCGAGTTGTTGATCAAGCTTATATAGCAATAATGAATGGTTGTATGTCAAAAATGTTATGAAAGATGGTTATATGAAGATGATGATTAGGTGTTAAAGGTATAGAAAGAGTAAGCCGAATATGATATATTTATATATGTTTGTGATTAATTGAGTTAATTGTGAAATCTAGTTATTTTATGTGTATACATGAATTAATGATTTGAATATATGAAATTTCTTTATGAGACAAACATGGGTTGGTGGCACTAAGTGTGCGATTCATTAATATGCCGAGCTCTATGTGAGCGATATCGATTGTAATGAACTAAGTGTGAGATTCATTAATATACCAAGCTCTATGTGAGAGATATCGGTTGTAATGCCCTAGGTGTGAGATTCATTAATATACCGAGCTCTATTGAGCGATATCGGTTGTAATGCACTAAGTGTGCGATTCATTAATATATCGAGCTCTATGTTAGCGATATCGGTTGTTATGCACTAAGTGTGTGATTCATTAATATACCGAGCTTTATGTGAGCGATATCGGTTGATAAGCACTATGGAAAATAAATATGAAATCTAGGCACTAAGTGTGCGACTAATTTAAATATCAAAAAAGGTGAGAACAGTAAGTTGGTCCTGTGAAATTTTATTATTTTAATTTTCAATATAAAGGTAAATGTGTATATATGATGTATGATTTGAAAGAAAGGTATAATTTCATCTTATTTATAAATTTGAATGTTTGGGTGAGTACTGAATTATATTTATTAAAGAAAGGAAATATTGAATAGCTTATTGGTATAATTTGATTTTATGAGGTAGTATGTTATTGACCTTGTGTGAAGGTTTAGATTTTAAATCTATGATAATGACTAAGTATGGAAGTGTATTACAAATGTATTCTAGATAAGGTATGAGAGTTAATAGTTTGATTCATGAATTATTTTCTTTTCAAGGTGAATTATTAAATATATGCTTATCATTTTCGGATTTAAGTCAATTTTGAATAAATTGGCTAATACTTTATATATTTTTTAAAACTTACTAAGCTATAATGGCTTACTCGGGTGTTATTGTTGTAATTGTATCTTAGATTTTAAAAGTGGAAGCTCAAGCTCAAGGATCCTTGTCAAAGTCAAACACACTATCAACTATTTTGGTACCCTTTTTGAGAATGATTTTAAATACTATGGCATGTATAGGCTAACTATCTTGGAGTTGTCTCAAATGTTATTTTGTGAATGTATATACAAATGCCATGCGAAAATGGCTATATTCATATGAGTTTGTTGTTTTAAATTTTTGCTTAATATGATGTAAGTATATGTGCATTTTAGGTTAGATTTAAGAATGTTTTAAAAGGCTAAATCATGAAAAAAATATATAAGGCTAGTTTAGGGTAGTTTATATATATAATAGATATATTTTATGTTATAAAATAATTCAAAGGGGTTTATGTGAACATGTATTGACATTAGTCTATGATAACTGATGGGCATATCTTTATATTATATCGACCCATGAAATATGGTATGGGAGTCTTGATAAGTGAAGTATCCTCTCAATGAAAATGTTCATTGATTTAGATTATTGGATGTGTACTACTTTGTACATATATTCGACCATTACTTTTATCTTGCGGGATAATTTGAATTATTTCTTTGGGTGTTCATTAAGGTGTTCGGCCATGAGAAATGAATAGCAGAAGTTTGAATGTAATATTTAGCTAAGATGTGCTCATGATTTCATGTTATATTTATGATATGATTATTGCCTAATGCGATAAGTCTTTACTAGATAATGACTTGATCTGAAACTTGTAACTATGGTATGTTCTAATGTATGTTAAGTAGTAAATTTGATCAAATAAATTTATGTGATATGGAATTATAAAGTATACACGATCGAAGCGTAACATATGCACAATAATGATATATGCATAAATTTTTGTAGACATTGATTATATATATAATGTTGAGTATCAATCACCTATTCGGTTATTGTACCAAAAAGTGACTTTGTGAATAGTGACTTGCTTATAGGTTGTAAGTAGATACTAAGTGATGTGAATGATATTAGTATTAATATGCATGTCAATGAATTGAGTTTTGATGGAAATTTTATTTTATTTTATGATAATACGAATTGGTATGCAATTTACTCAGTAATAGTTCTGATAGAGTGCATTGACTTGTATTGGTTCTGTAATACCTGTAACCCTATTCCAGCGATGGTTACAGGTGAAGGGTGTTACACCCTCAGCCAAATTCTTCCATTTATCGAAAAAAGAAACCATCATTCCTTTGCCAAAATTTTGTTTTCCCTCTTGCCAAATTCTTCTCTTGAGAGTTTCCTAAACACCCTTTTCTCTCTAAGTGCTCAGAAGCCAAATCCTCCATACCCCCTCTTCTCAAATTCCCTTTCTTGTTCACCTTTGGTTCTAGCCGATCACTTCTTCCCTTCTTCTCCCTATTGGTGCCGAATAGTCCGTATCACCATTCTAATCTCAAAAGCTGAATACTTCTTGGGCTGATTGCTTCTTGGGTAAGTACTTAGTCAATTTTCCTTTAGTATGTTCGGTAAAACCGGAGGGCTATCTAACTTTCCTTATCGTTAACCTTGTATTAGCAATGGTAGAATTCAAGGATCGCAAGCGTGGTAAAGATCGTTAGTGAAGAGGTAAGTGCACTCGTCTCGGTTGTGGTTTAGGGGATGGCCGAATGTATATATGGCCTATAGGGGTGAATTATGTGGAATATGAGTCACTTGTTTTTGATGATATACATTTGGGTGCAAATCTTGGGGATATTCGCGAATAGTAGCTAAGAAAGGGCTATTAGAACCCAGTGGCACACGGTAAGGTTACGGTGAGGTTTTGATTTTTGATAAAGTGTGTATTAAGCCAAAATTAATCGTTAAGTGATTACTATTGTAGGTTCATGATTAAGGGGTTTACAGTACGTGTGGTTACCAGGTGTGTACAAGCACTATACACACACGACATTGGCAATGTCGAAAGTGGCTAAATAGGGCCGGGTCGGCCCTAAGACTAAGTTTGATGAAATTGATTGATTTGGTATATGAATTGAGTTAGTCATGCATGTTACATGAACTGAAATTCTTTTGGGCCTAATAGGCCATAAGAATGAGATTTGGGCCTAATGGGTCATAAGGATGTGATTTGGGCATAAGGGCTATATGAACATGAAATGGGCTTGATGGGCTTTATGAGGACGTTGAGAAGTATGCTAGGGTTTAATGGGCTTTAGGTATAGTTCTGAACAACTCTTAAACCGCATAAGACTTAGTCTAATAATTAAACATGTCTGTGGACAAGTCACTAGGGTTAGAGTGTGGAAACAGACATATGCATGTCTAGGATTGGATCTAGGGAGAGCTTGGTACTTAAGTGGTCCTAGTGGCCCACCTCCTCTTTTCTGGAATCCCACCTGGTGCATAGTGTCTGTTCACTTCAGCCGCAAGGACTTGTTAATGGGCCAAAGTTCATAACTAAAACCCGAGAGGGACTGAATACCCCTGATTTCAAAAAATTACCAAAATATCCTGAGATTTGCAACTAAAATACCCCTAATTTGTAAAATTACCAAAATACCCTTAATTTAGAAATTACCAAAATATCCTTAGATTTGTAAAATTACTAGAACACCCTTGATTTGGAAATTACCAAAATATCCTTAAATTTGTAAAATTACTAAAATACCCCTGATTTGTAAAATTACCAGAATACTATTGATTTGCAGAGTTACCAAAATGTCCCTAATTTACAAAATTTCCAAAGTACCCCTATTTTGCAAAATTACCTAAATACCCCTATAGAGTAGATTTACGAAAATACCCCTGTAGGGTAGAATTACGATAATAACCCGGTAGGGTAGAATTACGAAAATACCCTTGATTGTGAAATGATTAAAATACCTCTATGTGATGAGTATGAGTTTTTATGGATGTTACTCATGTGCATGCTGCATTCATATGATATTCTGTTTAAGATACATATGGGTGGGAATTATGGTATGTAGGAAGAATTTAAGGATCGCATAGTCGCTTGACGAACGTGGATCCACCGATGGCTTTAAGCCCATTATATGATTAGCAGCTTTGCTACAACGTTAAGTAGTGTCGCTGTTGGTGCTACCTTTGGAGTGTAGCGGATGGGTGGGTCGATTTAGAAATCTCCACATGTGTGTAGGGTTGGAAGGGAAATGGTGTGTAGCGGATAGACTTTTGAGGAGGGTTTTGTATAACCTTGTTTTCATGTGATATGATGTGATATGATATGAGGTCATTGTGGACTAAGGCCCAAGACCACCGATTTTGGTAGGGCTTAGGCCCAATGTGATAATTGCATATTGAATTGTTTGCCAAGGGTTGTACACATTGAGTTTCAAAACTCACACCCTTTTTATTAAATGTTTCAGGTGATCCTCAGTAAACGGCTCGACGTGGGAGAGGACTCGGAGATGGCCACACTACAAGATATTTAGAAGTTTTAATTATTTGTTTCAAAAGACATGATTTTAATTACTTTATTTTCATTGGATGTAATAAGGCCTTGTACTCCGATTTGACTTTGGATTTTGAGTTTTGCTGTTTCAACTGTTTACTTAATTATTAAACCTGAGTAAATTTCATATGTTTAAACATGGTTTTCAGAATACTTAAAATAATAAAATTGGCTTTTATCACTATTTAACAAGATTCAAGGATTTTGGGCTTTTAGGCCTTAAAAGTTAACTTAGCAAAATCGTTTTGAAATATGCCTTTGATGTGACATTCTCGAATTTGGCCATAACGTCTGGGTCGGGTTTGGGGGTGTTACAATAAATTTCTTGGAATTAATATTATTTTCAAGTAAAAAGGTGCCAAAATAACTATAAAAACTCTATATAAATTAGAGTTTTCACACCCCTAAACTTAATCCATTACTCATCTCGAGTAATGCAAAGCAAAAATTTAGAGAAGACAATCTTGCAATGAGTTTAAATTGAATCATTAAGTAGAATCAACTTTTCTCATAAACATGCATCCATAAGGTCATGCTCACAAACTCTTTTTGCTGACAAGTTGCTCACATGCAAACATTATTTCAAAATTTTATACCAAGTATAGAAAAATGCTAACATAAGTCATAGAGTGCATAATTTTCAAGGTCATTCATAACATTCACCCTTCAATCAAAGTTTCCTCATCAATTAAACAAAACAATCACAAGGTTTAATTAAAATTCCTTATATATTGAACATAGCAATTCCTCTCCACTAATGTAGTCGGCATAATTATCAAAATCAATAGGTCTTTAAAAGGGTTGTAATGGGGGCTCAAGGTAGGGATAAAGAGAAGTGATTTTTTATGTTCAATAATCTTAACCTTAACTTTGCCTTGGATCTTTTTGGGGTACACCCTTCCTACTAACGATTTTACCACCCCTAAACTTAATTTGAAACTTTATGCTAAACATTACTTCTCAATATTTTGAGTATTTATTTCTCTTTGATATTTTAACAAAGATATTTTTGAAAATACATGGAAAACATGTATATCTTTTTGAATTTTTCATCGATCTCACCAAGACAAGTATAGTTAAGATAGGTGCAAAAATAAGATAAAACTTAAAAAGATGGCCATATGGCTTATGATGTATGTGAATACAATAAAATAGACTTGAGGGCTCAAAATAAAGTTTCAAGGGTTAAATTCATACGGTAGGCTTGAAAGGCTCAAATGATCCAAAGAAAATTGTGTGTAAATCATGTTTAAATTCTTATGCCTCTTAGGATTTCACCTCAAGAAAGTTGCTAATTCAATTCTAAAGACTTAAGCCTTCATGCATGCTTACTTCTAAGGAAATTAAAATTTCATAGTAAAAACTACATAAGACATAAGAATATACAAAAATTCCATAGCTCAAGTTAACATAAAAAACTCGGATAAAATCAAAAATCATACTTGCTTTTGAGCTTAACTTATGAACAAAAAATTTCTCTGAATATCATTTTATTTCAACATACTTATGTGTAACCATTGAATCATAGTTAAGAAAAAAATTAAAATTCATGCAAATATTGCCTTACCCCCTTTAAAAAGAAGCAATGTCCTTATTGGGGAAACAAAGTAATGAATAAAATTGAACACCAAGTAGGATAATAAGAAATGAGAGGTAAGTTATAAAGACTGCTTAAGTACCAAGTCCCGTCCTTAAAAAGAAGCAATGTCCTCATTGTGTAAACAAAGTAATGAATGAGAACTGAACACCAGGTAAGACAGCAAGAAAAGAAGGTGAGTCATGAAGACTACTTAAGTACCAAGTCTTTCTTAACAATCCAATCCTAGACATGTTTATTAACATTACCACACTACTTCGGTTTTTATAAAAAAGAGGCATTGAATTTAATTTATTCATGTTTGCAATTTCCTATTTATTATGCAAAAGTAAAATACTAACCAAGAAAAACGTAAATGCCTAAAAATAAATACTTAAGAAAAAGAAATTTCCCCTTTTAACTCTTGTCATCCTCTATGTCTTTTTCCTTTTCCATCCTTTGTCGCACTTGATCCCATAATATCCTCTTGCCATGTCTCGATGTTATGATCTGGAAATTCAGGAACAAAACAATTAGAGATATTCTTAAAAGTATTTCGTATGGTATCATCTTTAAGTTTTGCTTATCTCCAGTAATCTTATTATTGGTTATGCATGAATTTCCACATATCTATCATAGTTGAAAATTTTGAATTCTTCATAGTGTTTTAATCACATATTTCCCTTGCTTCCTCATCTTGAATCACAATTGGATTTTTGACAGTAGTTTTGGAAGATCTAGTTCTTTTGAGAGACATGGTGATTTTTCTTGAAAAATAGGTCGAATTTTGGTAAAAGAGGAATAAAAGGAATCGGCAATGTGTGGTGGCAAAAGTGTTGCGACGGTGATGGAATTACGATAACGATGATTTTGAGATAGCGTCGGGTTTTGTAGCGGCAACAAAGTTGCTCGAGGGAAGCTTTGCGGTGGCGATAGGGAAGTTCTGTGACAAAGAGAAAATTTGGGGAGAGTTTTTAGGATATTAGGCCGACGACTAAGAG
This sequence comes from Gossypium rotundifolium, assembly GCA_025506655.1. NCBI lineage: Eukaryota > Viridiplantae > Streptophyta > Magnoliopsida > Malvales > Malvaceae > Gossypium > Gossypium rotundifolium. Next base: position 71,877,401 of record CP106731.1, read on the forward strand.
GAAAGAATTCAGTGGCTAGGGTTGAAGCTAATTGCTTGAATGGTGTCAAAAATATGATGGTAAAGAGGGGTTTATATAGTAGTTGATTAGGGTAAATTTTTAGCAAAAATTTAGCTACAAAGGGATGTTTGGGCATCAGGGTAAGGAGAGAATGGAAAAGATGGCGACAATTTTAGGGTTTAGGGAACCCTTTGGATGGAAATGATGGGTAATTTTCTCCTCTTACTGTTCTGGGCCTCGAGCCCAAACTGTACTTAAAAAATAAACTACTCTAAATAAAATAAACTAATTAGTACTTGGGCCAATTTTGATCCCCTTATTAAACAAAAACAACTAAAAACAATTAAAATGAAAGAAAAAAATAATTTTAGGCTATTTAGAAAATTTCTTCTTGAAAGATTACATCAACTTAATTTCCAAGAAGTGTTGGAGGGGTCACAAATGGTCCCGTTTAAGTTCCAATCTCATTAGACAAAATTAATTCTGTAATAGTCTATTTTTTTTGGTGTCAGAGACAGTGGTTTTGGGACCACGATTTTGATGAGTAAGTAAATTTTTTAATGTTTATTAATGTCTATAGGGTCAATTTAAGGTAGTATTAAATTTTCATTAAGAAATTTTGAAGTTTAACTGGTTAATTAGGAAAAAAGGACTAAATTGTAAAAGTTGCAAAAGTAAGTTTTTATTAGTAAAAGGTGTTAATTTAAGAAGGAAACAATATTTAATGACCTTATTGTGTAATTATACCCTTGGTGGTGTTAGTGGATGGTTTTGGCTAAAAGAATTAAGGGTTTTAAAGGTTTTGACAAAGGGTATTTTAGTAAATTGATAATTAAGCATAAAAGTAATAAGCCAAATATCATCATCTTCCACATTTTACCAAATTTTGACCAAAAAAACCATGGGAGAATAGACAAAAATCAACCAACCTTTGTTTCAAGTTCATGGTATGTAAATTTGATCCATTTTTAGTAATTTTTATGTTTTTGAGCTCGTTTTTGTTTAATCTAGCTAGCCTGAGAGTTAAATTGAAAAACAGTTAAATGTTATAGATTGTGCCATGGATTTTTTTTGATATGTTTTTGAAGTTTTATGATAGATTGTTAAGCTTGGTTGTTAAATAGAAGTCTTTTGTTAAGTGATTTTTAGTAATTTTAATGTTAAATGATTAAATTGTTAAAAAGTAAATTTTATTGGTTTTAATGTGAAATTTTTGTAATTATGGGTTATTCAAGGCCCTTAGTAAAATCAGTTAGCATGTTTTAGTTAGAAAAATGGTGAAATTGCAAGTTAAGAATTTAGGGACTAAATTGTAAGAAAGTTAAAGTATTGGGGGTAAATTTGTAAATTTATGATGAAAGGGTTTAGTTGTATAAAACTACTTGTTAGAATGTTGGATTATAACAATTAAGTTGAATTATTATTTAGATCAAGAAAAGAATCTATCGGACTTGAACCGGGGAAAGGCAAAAGTCTCGAATTAACTTTTAACTTAGTTGTAACAACTATTCTTAAATTTTTAATGAGTTGAAAACTACAATATTGTTTACGGTGATTGAGGTAAGCTTACCACCATTATTGGGCGATTATCGAGGATATTATCTTTGGGCTTGAGCCCAATTCGAATTCAACAATATATCATGAATTTAAAAATAATTAATAATGCATGAAAATGTAATTCCCAACCCAAACCTAATATCCATCCGCTAACACCCGTACCAACCATCACACATGGGGATCAAGTCAACCCACCCGCCATCACACCAATCGTAGGCATTAAGCCTTTTTATAATTGTGGCATAGCCACCGAACTAGAGCAATAAGCGATATTGTGGCGAAACCACCGAACTAGAGCAATAAGCCGATATTGTGGCGAAACCACCGAACTAGAGGCAATAAGCGATATTGTGGCAATGTGGCCATTCTTCTCTTCATATAACCCACCCATGCAATTATACATGTACTTTAAAATATAAAATTTATTAACAATATATATAACATGGTGGGTTTATCAATATGATTCATTTGGCCCATAATTATAGCAATTTGTCCATTTAGCAATTTAGTGGGCTTGACCCATTTACCAAACTAGAGTGTTTTGGCTAAATTTTAACAAACTAGAGTATTTTGGCCCATTTTCACGAACTAGAATATTTACGGTCCATTTTCACGAACTAGAGTATTTACGGCCCATTTTCACGAACTAGAGTAATTACGGTCCATTTTCACGAACTAGAGTATTTACGGCCCATTTTCACGAACTAGAGTATTTACGGCCCATTTTCACGAACTAGAGTAATTACGGCCCATTTTCACGAACTAGAGTATTTACGGCCCATTTTCACGAACTAGAGTATTTACGTAATAACAATTAATATCTCGAGGGCGTTTTTGTAATTTTCACGATTTTGTCGTTTTACGTATTTTGTCATAATATCATTTTTTACGTTTTACCGATCTAATCGTTTTTACGATTTACTTCCATCTGAAGTTTGACATCCACCAAAAATAATGAGTGTGAAAATTACACACCTCGATCCGTGAGTATTAATCCTTCTGCTCCTCGGCACCTAAAATATATTTTGATCCGTTAGACAACTAACTTCGTAAAAATTAAATCTTAATGAATATGAATCCAAAATCTTACCTCTTGATTTTGAATCACTTCGATTTTCGGTTTTACTCGCTAATCGATTCACTAGCCGCCGAGAATCCACCAACGAATAACGGCTCAGGGTTCGTACTACTTGAATAATGGACTTCTTTGGAAGAAGGCCCACAACGATGGAAAATCCGGATGCGAAACCGCTCTTCGTTTGAATGGGGATTCTGAGATCCACCCTCTTCCGATAACTAAACACCGCCCTTTTCTTCCCTATCTTGACAGTCTTCAAGATCCAAAAGAATTTAGTTAGATCTAAAATAATATCAATAATATTAGAGATTTAAAGAGTAGGATTTCCTTACCAAAATGAAACGTCTCCAACGTTTCTCCCGATCTCTTGAATTCCAATCTCCGTTATTGCACTAAATAATAACGAAAGAAACATTATTAGTATGAATGCTATCTCAATCCAAAAGACCCTCAATTAACCAATGATATTCGGCCATAAAATCACTAATCAATTAATCGAAAATGGAGAGGAACCCTTACCTACTTCCCACGGTCGAAAAGAAAGATTAAGAATGAAAAAATAATTTTTGGCTTATAGGCACAATAACATTCGGCCAAGAGAGTGAAGATGGAGAGAATTTTCGATTGGAAAAGAAATAATATAAGAACGAAAGGATGATGGTGATGATGTTTTGATTTCAAGGAGATTAGAAGAAAAGAAAAGAAAATATGAACTTTAGGTCTTTGGTATATTCGCCATGGCAAAGAAAAAGAAAGAGATTGATTTTGGTATAGGTGATTTCGGCACAAGGAGAATACAAAGAAAATTAACAAAGTGGATGAAAGTGACCAAATGGTCAAGAGATTTTGGCTTTGCCAAATGCAATATTCGCCAAGAGGGATGTTGAAAGGAGAAACAAAGAAAAAATCTGCACAATGTGCAAAGAATAACCAAAGAGAAAAGAATGTGATTTTGCCAAACTAACAAAATTTTGGCTCTTCCCCTTACCAATATTGCCGTCAAAGATATGGTCAAATGGCCATGATTTCTTTCAATTTTTCCCTTGATATGAGCCTTATGTTCCCCTATCTTTCCTTAAACCTTTGATTCCATACCATATGTTAGTTGTTACCTTAATCCATTGATACACTAACCAAAAATACATGGTCAACACCTTCCTTATATGTCCCTTGCCGACACTTCCTAGCCATTAGCGAAAATTAAAACAAAAATTTTATCTAGGTGCTATACAAGGATTGAACCTCTTCCCTCTTACTTGAACCCATGCCAACTCCACCTTACCATATGCTCAACTTATGACACTTTTTAGCACATAATTTAGCTTAAGTCTTATTCACCTTTGTTTCACTTCCATAAATCTCAATTTAATAAATTTTATTTCTTCTTCAAATTATGCTTTACCCTCTCAAAGATTTCAATAAACACCAAATTAAAATAAAAGATTTTTCCTTTAAAATCTAAACACCAAAATTATGCAAATTTAAATACTCAGATTTTTAGGGTGTTACAACTCTACCCTCCTTAAAGAAAATTTAGTCCTCGAAATTTACGATTGAAAAAGTGAGAGGTATTGTTGCGAATTGCATCCTCTGGCTCCCGTAGCTTCTTCCACTCAGTGGTTCGCCATAGAACTTTGACCAACGCACGGTTTTTCTTCCTTAATACCTTGACATCTCGGTCTAGGATTTCCATTTGTTCTTCTTCAAAGGACAAATCTGAATTCGACTCAATTCTTCTCTAGGTATAATGTGCAAAGGATCCGATCTATAACGCCTCAACATGGAAACATGAAAGACATTATGAATTTGATCTAACTCGGAGGTAACTCAATCGATATGCCATTTGGACCAACACGCTTGACACGATAAGGTCCAATATATCTAGGACTTAGCTTGCCCTTCCTTCCTAATCAAGATCTTTTTCCAAGGAGATACCTTCAAGAAAACCCGATCTCCACACTATACTCAATGTCCCTCCGCTTCGGATCTGCGTCGACTTACATCTATCCGAGGCTTCTTTCAACCGTGCTCGAATAACTTTTACCTTATCCTCGGTCTCGGATATCATCTCGGGACCTAACATCATCTTTTCGCCTTCGGTCCAACAAATAGGAGAGCGACACTTACGACCATACAATGCCTCGTAAGGTGCCATCTGAATGCTAGGCCGATAGGCATTGTTGTTATCATAAATTACGCGATGGTAGATAATCCTCCCAACTACCCACAAGTTGATTACATCCTCTTAACATATCTTCCAATATCTGAATTACCCTTTCCGTGACCATCGATGAGGATGAAAAGCCGTCTTGAAATTCAACTTTGTCCCCAAGGCTTCATGCGAGCTTTCGAATCGTGATGTGAACCTAGGGTCCCTATCGATATAGATCTGGTACCCCATGTAACCTCACAATTTCGGATACATAAAGTTTAGCCAACTTTTGCAAAGAATAATCCGTCTGTTGGCAAGAAATGGCGGTCTTAATCAACCGATCAACAATTACCCAAGCGGAATTTTTCTTAGCAGGTGTTAATGGTAACCCACTAACAAAATCCATAGTTATCCTCTCCCATTTCCAAAGAGGAATCTTTATCGGTTGTAACAATCCGAGACGGTAATTGATGTTACGCCTTCACTTGCGACAAGTCAAACATTTTCCCACGAACTCGTAATCTCACGCTTCAACCACAGCCTGTCTGTTCACGGAGATCTCGATACATCTTATTTCCTCCGGATGCATAGCATAAGGGCTACTATCGCCTCCGTAGAATCGATTGCCTCAAATCTAGATCCCTAGGCATGCATACTCTCCCTCGAAAGCACAACACACCCTCCGTGTTTATTCCAAAATCCTCAATTTCACCATTTTCAACTTGTCGCAATAAGGTCCCAACTTCTCATCGATGTCTGTTTTTCCTTGATTTGTTCCACCACGAGGCTTCACCATAGTTCGCTAACAAGCGCCATCCTCGTCTGAGACTCAAATGGGCAAGCAGAGCTCTTAATTGGATACCGCCTTACGACTTAACGCGTCGGCTACCACGTTAGCCTTTCGAGATGGTATTCGATGGAGAAGTCGTAATCTTTTAACAATTCTACCCATCTTCTTTGTCTCAAATTCAACTCCTTCGGGTAAGGAGGTATTTAAGACTCTTGTGATCCGTGTAGATTATGGACTTCTCACCATAGAGATAGTGCCTCCAAATCTTTAGAGCAAAGACAACGGCAGACTAACTCCAAATCATAAGTAGGGTAGTTTACTTGTGTGGCCTCAATTGACGAAAGCATAAGCCACCACCTTTCCATTTTGCATCAACACACAACCTGACCGTGTGAGGCGCATCACAATAAGCGTGAATTCTTTTCCGACCTCGGGTTGAATCAAAAGCTGGAGCTTACATAGGGATCTTCTTCAATTTCTCAAAACTCTCTTCTTTGCTTTTCGGTCCAGATATCTGGAGCTCCCTTTCGCAGCAGTTTAGTTAGGGTGCGACAATCAAAGAAAACCCTCTACAAAGCGTCTATAGTATCCACCAAGCCTAAGAAACTCAATTTCACTCACGATGTTGGTGGCTTCCAATCGAGAATAGCCTCAATTTTCCGAGGATCCACCCTTATTCCTTGGTGATACTACATGACCAAGGAAAGTCACCTCCTTTAGCCAAAATTCACATTTACCAAATTTGGCATACAATTGCTTATCACGAAGTAATTGTAATACTATCATAAATCTGGTCATGTTCCTCCTCATTTCTCGAATAAACCAATATATCATCTATGAACACTACCACAAACCGGTCTAAATATGGTTGAAAGACTAGGTTCATCATGTCCATAAATGCAATGGTGCATTGGTTAATCAAGCGGCATCACTACAAACTCGTAGTGCCCGTAGCGTGTCCGAAATCTTGTCTTATAAATATCCGCTTCTTTCACCTTAAAGTGGTGATAACCCGACCTTAAATCAATTTTGGAGAAAAGCTGAAGCTCCTTCAATTGATCAAGCAGTCGTCAATTCTCGGCGAGAGGATACCGATTCTTGATCGTCAATTTATTCAAGCTATGCGTAGTCAATGCACATACGCATCGATCCATCCTTCTTCTTGACGAACAAAGCGGTGCTCCCCACGGAGACACACTTGGTCGAATGAATCCCGATCCGACAATTCTTGAATTTGAGCTTTGAGCTCAGCCAACTCCTTGATTGCCATTCTATAGGGAGCAATGGACCTTTGGAGCCGTCGAGCAAAAGCTCAATGCCAAATTCTACTTCCCGATCTGGAGGTATACCGGGAAGTTCTTGGAAATACATCGGAAATTCCTTCACCGTCCTCACATCATTCACGGATAATTCCTTGGCATCCAAAGCAGATAAAGGCTAGGAATGCTCCGTACCCTTTCCGCACCAACTTCTCCGCTTTTAATGCGAGATACCACATTTGCGGATAGTTCTTTCGTTCACCAATCATTATGATTTCCTTATCATCAAGGTCCTTCGACATTCGTTTTTCAAAGACGGTCCAATTCTTAGATGGTTAACCAACCATCCATGCCGAGAATGAGATCGAACTGCAAAGGTAGTTCCATCAAATTTGCTAAGAATACTTTCTCTTGGATTTTTAAGGGCACGTCTTTAAATATTTTATTAATGATTCTGAACATCTAAAGGATGATTCTTGTCATCTCATTTTCGGTAATTTCAGATTCTAAATTCAGATTTCCAGATATGGCACTAGATACATATGAATGAGTAGAGCCAATATCTATTAAGGCAATAATAGGTACATCAAAAATGAAGAACGTACCAGTTATCACATCAGGTGCATTGCCGTCTTCGCGGCGTCTAACTGCATAAACCAGTCCAGGCTGTCTTGCATCTGCATTTCCTCTATTACCATTGCCTCGACCCGGTGCACCTTGACCACGACCAGCCCCATTACCACCACGACTGGTCCACGACCTCTCGGTGGTGCGATTACCTCACGGCGGTTTGTGCATCATTATTACGAACTTCTTGAGTCGTATCCATTCGTCGAGGACAACTTTTGTCTTGATGTTCCATTGAACCGCATTTGTAGCATGCACCGTTTTCCTCCAAAGATTCCCCAAAATGCCTTTTCCCACACTCGGTGCAATCTCGACTTGATTATTTGTTCTGGGGTTACGCCTTGAACCGATTCATCATTCAGGGTTTCTTCCGGAATCTCTTGGAAGAACCGATCTGTGTCTCTCTCTTGTTTGGGATCTCTCTGGTTACGCGTTCGAGTTCTTAGCCTCTTGGCTATTTTGGCCTTCTCCACGAGTGGAAAAATTTCGACTTCTCATGAGCAATCGGAACCCTCACTCATCATTAAGTCCATCCTCGAAGCGTACACAACGTTCATGATCTGTTGCTACAATCGTCCGGGCATAGCGACTCGATCGTAAAATTCAGCTTCATATCTTGCCACGGTCTTACTTCCTTGGACAAGATTGAAATTCCTTCCTTGAGCATCTACATAGCTCGTTCCGGCGTATTTTCCTTGGAAGGCGGCTTTAAAGAATTCCCGATTAATCGATGCGGCTTGTTGCCTTCTCGAGCGATGAGCCACCAGCGATCGCCTCATCTCTCAATAAAGATCTGACTCCTCTCGGTTTTTGCTCGGCCGTGCATTCCATATCATCCATAATCCGTTCCACGACTTGAGCGATATTCACCACATTCGAGCTACACGAGACTCCTCTGAAAACTTCGCATTCTTTGCCTTAAGTCGCTCTGAAATTGACCCACGAGTTGTTGGCCCAATCCTAGTTCCAAATGACCCTTTCCAAGACTCGTAGCATTGCTTGAGTCAATGCATGATCTTCTTCCATGTGATCGCGTGATCGGTCTCACTTTCAATTGGCGCAGTCGTCCACTTACAACACATGATTTGGTGCTTGGTAGTAGCACCTCGGCCTCTACTGACCACGTCTACGGCGTCCACGACCACGTCCTCTTGTACTCATGATTGCTTGTTCGTTTATCGATTACAAGTTTTATGAATCGAAATTTTGTTTGGTGTTTATTAGCGATATTTTATGAGATTTGAGATATAAAGTTGTTTTTCTAGCGTGTCCTAGAGTCTCAATCTCTCAGTTTTTTTCACATCTAAAACTAGAAGTTCTAGAGTATTCCTATGATCATATCATAGTAATCATTTAAGCGATAAATACTTACTTGACTTGTTGGGATGCTTGTGGTGCCATCTTGATCTTTAAAATATCATTGAGCGTTTTCATACGAAATTATTTTTGAACCCAAACCACGGTAGAGTTTTTGAAACTGGGCTCGATACCACTAAATTGTAACACCCCAAACCCGGTCTATGCGTTGAGACGATTTGGTTTGTTCGTGATTGAACTATTCTTAAATTTTAATGAGTTGAAAACTACAATATTGTTTCTGAGTTTAAAATTTGAAGAAATTAAATTTTGATTAATAAAAAAAATAAAACATAAGTTGGAAATCATTGTATTATCAAAACCTTTGGGTAATTTGTTAAAGAGTTAACTATAATAAGATATTTATAAAAGATTTTCATAAACTTTGAAAGCTAAATTTTATTTTAATAAAAACATCATCAAACTTTAGCTCATGATTAAAAGTTCAAAGTAAAAATTAAATTCCAAACACACAAAATCCATAAATTATTTATAGAGGCCATTTATTACAACATCCCAAAATAGTAAAAATAATTATTAAAAGTTCGAGTTTTAAATAACCCATATATAGCATATGGCCTCCACGAAGTCATCCTCATTGAAGTCCACATCGGTTTCCATTACGAGATGGAAAGAAATTAAAGGGTGAGTTACTTAGAACTCGATGTAACTCACTTACCACCATTATTGGGCAGTTATCGGGATATTATCTTTGGGCTTGAGCCCAATTCGAATTCAACAATATATCATGAATTTAAAATAATTAATAATGCATGAAAAATGTAATTCCCAACCCAAACCTAATATCCATCCGCTAACACCCCATACCAACCATCACACTGTGGGGATCAAGTCAACCCACCCCGCCATCACACCAATCGTAGGCATTAAGCCTTTTTATAATTGTGGCATAGCCACCGAACTAGAGGCAATAAGCCGATATTGTGGCGAAACCACCGAACTAGAGGCAATAAGCGATATTGTGGCGAAACCACCGAACTAGAGCAATAAGCGATATTGTGGCAATCGGCCATTCTTCTCTTCATATAACCCACCCATGCAATTATACATGTACTTTAAAATATAAAATTTATTAACAATATATATAACATGGTGGGTTTATCAATAACGATTCATTTGGCCCATAATTATAGCAATTTGTCCATTTAGCAATTTAGTGGGCTTTGGCCCATTTACCAAACTAAGTGTTTTGGCTAAATTTTAACAAACTAAGTATTTTGGCCCATTTTCACGAACTAGAATATTTACGGCCCATTTTCACGAACTAGAGTATTTACGGCCCATTTTCACGAACTAGAATAATTACGGTCCATTTTCACGAACTAGAGTATTTACGGCCCATTTTCACGAACTAGAGTATTTACGGCCCATTTTCACGAACTAGAGTAATTACGGCCCATTTTCACGAACTAGAGTATTTACGGCCCATTTTCACGAACTAGAGTATTTACGTAATAACAATTAATATCTCGAGGGCGTTTTTGTAATTTTCACGATTTTGTCGTTTTTACGTATTTTTGTCATAATATCATTTTTTTTACGTTTTTACCGATCTAATCGTTTTTACGATTTACTTCCATACGAAGTTTGACATCCACCCAAAAATAATGAGTGTGAAAATTACACACCTCGATACCGTGAGTATTAATCCTTCTCGCTCCTCGGCACCTAAAATATATTTTGATCCGTTAGACAACTAACTCGTAAAAAATTAAATCTTAATCGAATATGAATCCAAAATCTTACCCTCTTGATTTTGAATCACTTCGATTTTCGGTTTTGCCTCGCTAATCGATTCACTAGCCGCCGAGAATCCACCAACGAATAACGGCTCCGAGGTTCGTACTACTTCGAATAATGGACTTCTTTCGGAAGAAGGCCCACAACCCGGTGGAAAATCCGGATTTGCGAAACCGCTCTTCGTTTGAATGGGGATTTACAGATCCACCCTCTTCCGATAACTAAACACCCCTTTTCTTCCCTATCTTGGCGGTCTTCAAGATCCAAAAGAATTTAGTTAGATCTAAAATAATATCAATAATATTAGAGATTTAAAGAGTAGGATTTCCTTACAAAATGAAACGTCTCCAACGTTTCTCCCGATCTCTTAATTCCAATCTCCGTTATTGCACTAAATAATAACGAAAGAAACATTATTAGTATGAATGCTATCTCAATCCAAAAGACCCTCAATTAACCAATGATATTGACCATAAAATCACTAATCAATTAATCGAAAATGGACAAGGTAAGTTCATATAGTGGATTAAATTGTATCATTGGTATATTTTAAGTTGGTATTTTAGAAATGTATAGTTCATGAAGCATGTGTGGAATGGTACAATATAATGGTATTAAAGGATTCAGATATATGCAAAGGTTCCGTTTGAACCTTAAGAATTCTTAGGATACAAATGACATGTCATTAGGGATTTCATGTTTCCGGTGTTGGTCCTGAATGTTCTACCAATAGCTGAGGTCCTGCATTTATTGTGGATTATCCACAGCTCGTGTGAGCAGCATCGTGTAGCTAACATTCTGACCCACAGCTCGTGTGAGCAGGCCCATTACACTCCTCTTATGAGCACTATTGAAAAGGAAAGGTTATGGTTATATGGAAAGGCACACTATGTGTAAGCATTCCTGAGTATCTAATGAAATTCTATATGGTTCAACGCGTAAGAAAAAAGAATTTAAGAGAGCTTGAATACAATGTCATGGATATTTAAGTTCATAAGATACGAAAGTTGATATGTACCATGGATGAAAAGACTATTGAATATCAATATTAACAAGGTACATGGATGCAATTCAATTCATGGTATTTGTTGTGTCTTATGATGTTATATGGTTAAATTTTCTACTAATGGTGTGGACTATTTTGAATAGGAATATCAAGTATTTATATGAACTACTAAGCATGATTGAATGTTTAAATTTGGTGAAATGGTAAGTTCACGTTTCTTTTTTACGAGCTTACTAAGCACAAGTTGCTTATGTAGTTATTTTTCCTCTGTTTCATAGATTGTCAGAAGCTCGATCGGTTAGAAGCTTGTCGAAGTTCTATCACACTATCCATAATTCACTTTGGTAGTTTTGATTATTTTTGAATTATGGTTATAAATAGCATGTACAGGGTTTGATGTCAATGAAGCCCTTTGATGTGCTTTGATTTATTTTGAAAATGATTATACAGAATATATGGTTAGTTTGGCTTGTATATACTAAAACTCTTATGACTGTGGTCACTTGGGTAGGCCTATCTAAAATAATATGTTATGAGGGTAATGGTTGACAATAAGTAGCTCTTTTATAACTATGTTATGTTATTGAAATATGGCATCATAGTTTTGTAATAAAATGATTTTGACTTAACTTGAGTTGCAGGTGCCTTTAAATGGCATATTGGTTAGAATTATTAGGTTGATTGAATTGGTATGTTTATGTACGTTTGAAATGTGTTTAGGTCCATTGAATGTATGCACAAATGAAGTAGATTATTGGGCAAAATTTGGTCTTAAAATGGCTTGTTAAATATTGAGCACATAGCTTAAGGCACGGGCTGTCACACGACCGTGTGACTCACATAGCCTGGTTACCAGTCGTGTGTCACTATTGTTTTAGGTGCAGGTATCACACAATCTAAGACATGGCCATGTGTATCTAGTTAGTAAGTTAGACGGTCTAGTACACGGCCTACGACACAACTATGTGACCCTAGTTAATGAGTTACACGGTTTAAGAAATGGGTTGGGACAAGACTGTGTGTCCCATTGTTCAAATACCACATGGTCTGGACTATGTCACACGGCTTGGCCACACGGTCGTATGACCCCTATTTTAAAATTTTCTACTTTTTTCTATATTTTTTGAATTATTTTAAATTAGTCCCAAATTGATAATGAACTATTTTTAGGGCCTCGAATGCTCGATTTAAGGCCAAAATGTATATTTTTGCTTGGTTTGTAATGGGATTTAGGTAATTAATATTAAATGACGTTATTGATCTATTTTGAAGTCAATTGTTCTGATTTGTATGGTAAAGCTCTGTAACCCTAATCTGACGGTGGAGATGGGATAAGGGTGTTACATTTAGTGTTTGAGACGTTGACCATTAACTTTAAACATACCGCCCTTGTTTTCGTGTAAATTCTAATACTCCATATAGATAAACTCTATGAATGGTATAAGGTCCTTTCCATCAAGATTTAGCTTCTCAAAAATAACCTTATCCTTGAATTAAACAAAAACACTTTTTGACCTTCTTTGAATTCATGAGGTTGTATACGACTTTCATGCCTTCTCTTAATCTTTTCTTTACACATCTTCGCATACTCGTATGAAAATAACCTCAACTCCTTTAACTCGTCAAGTTTTAACATTCTTCTCTCACCAGCTTTGTAACTCCCCTAGCCCGTTTTCGTCGCCAGATTAGGGCTACAGAGCATTACCGAAAGTTAACATCATACAACAACATTTACTCAATATATACAAAACATAGCATAAAACATAGCAATATTATTCAAACTCAAGCATATAGTCCCTTATACGAGCCCTCGAGGCCCTAAAAACACATTAGAAACGAGTCAGGCCTAAATCAGAAACATATGGGATTTTATGAAAAAAATGAAAAATTTGAAATTACAGGGGTTAGACAGCCATGTGGGCATTGAAGTAGGGTTACACGGTTGTGTCCTAGCCTGTGTCCGTGCCCGTGTTGGAATAGCCCATTTTCAGTAAAATCGAAACAGTGGTTTCGGGACCACAAATCTGAGCTAGAAAGAAATTTTATTTTAGTATTATTGCATGTTATGCATTTTGATAAGAGTGTCATATGAAAATTCTTATAAGAAAATTTTAGCTATTATGTGTTTAATTAGGGAAAGGACCAAATTGCATAAAATGCAAAACTTGAATTCTAGTAGTTATAAGTATCAAATAGTTATGGAATTCAAAACTTGAGGTCCTTATATGGTAATTAGACCATTAAAGAAAAGTTAATAGATATTATTGATGAATCATCCATGAAAAATTAGAAAAAGGAAAGGACTAAATTGGAAAGTGGAAAAATTAATGAATGATAAATAATTAAATGAAAACATTTTATATCATCTTCATCCCCAAAAATTCCAAGGAAACCCTAGGAGAGAGAAATGAAACTAATCAAGCTTAATTAGGTATGTTTTATTGTCTTGTTTTTAGTAATTTTTATATTTTTGAGATCGAAAGGGTTTAATCTATCTATTTTGGGGATTAATTTGAAAAGTTAAAAAGTAAAGAAGTTTTTCCATGGATGAATATGCTAAAATTTGAAATTTATGGTAGAAACGAAAGGTTGTTAATAGATAAACAACTTTTACAAAGTGAATTTTGATGAAAATATGATTTAGGGATTAAATTGTAAAGATATAAAAGTTATGAAAAAGATTCTGAATTATGTGAAATACATGTGCTGTAAATGTTATATGAAATTTTTGGTTAGGCTTGGAATAAGGATTAAATTGCATGGATTTCATTTTCCGAGCCTAGGGACAAATTTGGAATTTATGAAAAGTTTAGGGGAAAAATGGTAATTTTGCCTAGGATGTAAATTGAATCCAATTGAGTATGAAATGGATTAAATTCATTTATATAGATCCGAATAACTCAAATTCGAAGCTAGATCGAGGAAAAAAAAGTCTCGGATTATTAGATTTCGTATATAAACAAGTATCGAGGTAAGTTCGTGTAACTAAATTGTGTACATTTATATGTTTGAATTAAATGTTATATATGTGAAATGTATAATTTTCATGTATGTGAAATTAATTGAATCTCCTATAATGTGTGATCAATGTCAAATCCTGTTTGAATAAATGAAATTCTGTGGATACAGAATTTCGCCTATTGGTTGTAGTCCAGCATATGTTATGGACACACCATAGCTCGAAAGAGTATCCCGTTATTAGTCCTCTCGAACTACCTATTATATGGTTCAGCGAGCTTCCCATTATAGCTTTTCGAAGTGTCCTGATAGGATGTGATCCTACATTTGTTATGGACACACCTTAGCTCTTATAAGTATCCCGATTAAAAGTTCTTTGTGAACTTCTTGTTAAATTGGCTCTTAGTGAGCTTTCTGACAGTGCTCGCTTGAAATTCTCGATATTGGCTATCTGGAGCTTCCCGATATGGTTCTTTGTGAACTTCTTAATTATGGCTCTTATGAGCTTTTCCCTTTATATAGCCCAGATAAGCTTTCCGATAGGCTCTTTATGAGCTTCCCAAAATGGCTCTATGTGAGCTTCCTATTGCAAGGCTAGAGAGTGTTCTTCCCGATTATGTGCCTTAATTCGGCACTTCTGGATATGAATTGATGAATTATAGTAGTGTACACTGAAGTGAACTTTATGAGTGTATCCATCGATATTTCAAATAAATTCAACGGGTAAAGTTCTGATATGATTAAATTAAACGTGAAAAGATTTGTTATCAAAATGCACATGTAATATAGAATATGAATATGGAAGTTACTAAATGATGAGCTCATCCATGTTGTTGGTATCATGTGAATTACTTGACTAGCATACTTGTTTGAGTGTATGTGATTAGGCAAAATTTTCAATTTGCCGGGAATCATGTTATTGTATGCCTATTTGAATGAATGTAATTGATAAGTTTAATTCTTGTTATACGAACTTACTAAGCATTAAATGCTTACTAGGTCTTCTTTTCTCTGTTTTATAGTGCTTGAAAGCTCGTAAAGGTTGGAGATTGGTCAGACTATCAACACACTATCCTCTAGCTTGTTTTGGTTTAAGTAGAAAAATTTGACATAATGCCATGTATAAGCTAACTTTTCTAATGATGGTATGTAAATGGATGTTTGTAATCTAGCCATTGGATTAGGAAGTAATGGTATATTTTGGTAAGATAATATAAAGTTATATCATGTTTAATACATACATATACGAGGTTTAGTTAAATTGAATTAGAGTAAAATATAAATCATCACAAGAAGGTAAGCTTAATCAAATGAATATGTGATACTATTTCATATATATATTAATGATGTTTGCAAATGTTGGCAAATATGTTATACAATTAAATGACTTTAATTGGTTGGAAAATATATGCAAATGTTGTTGTAGGTTGAATGTTAAATTTGGGTGAGAAATAGGGCTAGGAAATGGCCTTATTATTTCCGCATGGGTAGACACAGGGCATGTGTTTTGACCGTGTGCGACACATGGCCTGACACATGGGCATGTGGCTTGGCCGTGTGCCCCTGCATCTTAAAATTGAGAAACAAATTGCTTAGAATTAGGCACACTGCAGAGACACTGGTGTGTGTTTCAGCCGTGTGTACTACACAACCTAGACCATGGGCGTGTGTCTTGGCCGTGTGAAACCTGCACCTAATTTATGAAAATTAAATTGACCACACAGCCTAGCACATCGGCGTGTAGCTGGCCGTGTGGCATAAATCAAAGAGTTACACGGGTTAGACACGACCTGTAACACGAGCATGTCCTATGTCACACTGGCGTGTCCTTTGATCACACGGGTGTACGAGCCTTGCATCTAGGAAAAATTTTAAAATTTCATAAAAAATTTTCTAAATTTCCAATTATGTCCCAATTCGATTCAAATTTTTAAATTGGGCATTAATGGTCTATATAAGGGACAATATGATTAGTTTCAAACATGAATAGTAAATGACATGAATTACATGTAATTATTCTGTAAACTCTAGTAATACTCTGTAACCCTATTTCGATGATGGATACAGGTTAGGGGTGTTACATTTATTGGTATCAGAGCTATGGTTTAGTCAGTTCTCAGGCTAACGTAGCTAGTATGAGTTTAGCTATACATGCCATTATATAATTTGTGATAGTGTGGTATCTTCTGGCCATTTGAAATGTGTTTTTCAATTAGTAATGTCATTCAACCAAGTTAGAGATGAATCCGAGGAAGCTGTGAGTAATGCTCGAGCTTTAGTTCAAAGAGCTACATCTAGTAGTAAAAGGCCCGAATCTGAGGGCCGAGGTGAGGAGGCGAAAAAAGCCTTCTTCCAAATGATGAATGAGTGGTTTATATAATTCATAAGATCAAATCCTGATGTACAACAACCTCCCCCTCCTGCTCTCAACCGGTTCTAGAGATGTCACAAGGTGCTGAACTTGTTAGAACTGGTAAGCCTCCTGTAGATAAAATACGTAAATATGGGGCATAATAATTTAGGGCTATTGCTGAAGAAGATCTTGAGAGGGCTGAGTTTTGGTTGGAAAATACCTTCAGGGTTCTAGATGAATTATCATGTACACTGGCTGAATATTTGAAATGTATAGTATCTTTACTAAAAGACACAACCTATCATTGGTGGAATACCATAACTTCTGTTGTACTGAGAGAAAATGTTACTTCGGAATTCTTTCAGATAGAATTCAGAAAGAAGTACATTAGTCAGAGATTTCTAGATCAAAAAAAGGAAGAATTTTTGGAGCTCAAATAGGGAAACATGACTGTATTTGAATATGAGCGAGAATTTGTTCGGTTGAGCAAATATGCTAGAGAATGGGTTCCGACTGAGGTTGACATATGTAAAAGTTTTGAAGAAGGATTAAATGAAGATATCAAGCTATTGATTGGAATTCTTGAATTTAGGGAGTTTGTGGTGTTAGCTAATCAAGCACACAAAGCTGAAGAATTAAGTAAAGAAAAGAAACAAGTAGAGAAAGAAGCCTGGATTTCTGCTAAGAGATTTATGAGCAAGTCACAATCATCTACATCAAAGAAACCAAAGAAGTGCCATGATTATTTTATTGCATCTGTGGGGTATTCTGGAAAAGAATGAGGCTCCCAACGCTCTAATCCGAGATCTCTGTCTCCATCCGTTAGATGTGTAGGGAGTGTTGGAAGTCCTAAACCAAGATGTAAAAATTGCAATAAATTACATTTCGGTGAATACCACTGTAACACCCCTAACCCGTATCCATCGCTAGAATAGGGTTACGGAGCATTACCAAAACTTTCAAAACATTTACAAATAATTCACGTTAATTACTATTCATAACGTCCTTTAAATGGACCGTCAAGGCCAAAAATGAGTATTAGAATCGAGTCAGGACTTGATCGGAAATTCCAAGAATTTTTCGCAAAATTTCTAAAATTTTCATAGGTGCAGGGCTCACACGCCCGTATGGTCTAGGGACACGCCTGTGTGACCCTAAGACACTCCTGTACTGTAGGTCATGTTCGACCCTGTGCAACTCTCTAACTTGTATCACACGGCCAGCCACATGTCCGTATGAGTAGACTGTGTGATCAATTTAATTTTCAAAGATTAGGTACAGGGTTCACACGGCCAAGACTCACGCTTATGTTCTAGGCCGTGTAGCACACACGGTTGAGATACACGTTCGTGTCTCTACCTCTGTGCTCAATTCTGAGCATTCTTTTTCTCGAATTTAAGATTCAGGGGAGACACGTCCTAACCACACGCCCATGTACTTTACCGTGTGTCACACACAGTCTAGACACATGCCGGTGTGTCTACCCGTGTGGAAAAAATAAAGCCATTTCTAGCTTCAATTCTCACCCAAAATTTTACTAATATCTTGCACCAAAACTTTTATCCAAATGCCAATGAATCCAAGCATTATAACAAGGCCAATCCAAGCATTATAACAAGGCCAATTCAAGCATAATATTCATAGTATATCATTACATGCATACCTATTTATGATCTTATCTTTAATAGTTATATTCATTTAGCATAGCTCAATCAAACCATAATATATGTACTCATGATAATACCATAGGATTACCTTAATAGATATCCCAAAACATAATCATTACTAGCCATTTCAAATGGCTAGATTACAAACAACATTTATATGCCAACATTTGGCCAAGTTACCTATACATGCCATTATACCAAAATGAGGTTACTATTTATACCAAAACAAGCTAGCGGATAGTGTGGCGATGCTTCAATTCACCAACCTTCGCAAGCTTCCGAGCACTACAAAATAGAGAAAAGTAAACCTAGTAAGCATATTATGCTTAGTAAGTTCGTATAACTAGAATT
The DNA here is from genome assembly GCA_025506655.1 of Gossypium rotundifolium. NCBI lineage: Eukaryota > Viridiplantae > Streptophyta > Magnoliopsida > Malvales > Malvaceae > Gossypium > Gossypium rotundifolium. The sequence goes on from CP106731.1 coordinate 71,896,316, forward strand.
AAACTTACCAATCTCTTTTATTAAAATTAAGAATATAATAACATGTTTCTATCAACTTGGCAAAATTTCTGAAACACATGCATTCAATCAAACATGTTAGTCACAAAATTCTCATATACATCAAATAAACATAGATGAGCTCATCATGCTATATGCTTTCAAGAAATTTTTCATTTCATCTCATAATTCTCATATCATGTCAAGCATTTTGTCCGTTGAATCATTGAAATTTCGATGGATACTAAATAGTACACTCAAGGTGTACAATTCAATAACCCGTCAATTCATATTCAGGAGTACTCTTTAAGGCACTTAATAATCAGAAAGCACACTCTTGAGCCACATATCATATAATAGGATTACTTGTCGAAGCTAAATCATGTTTCCAACATATGCTCATAAGAGCTTAATCAAGATTACCCGTCCGGGCTAAATCCTATCTATAACATATGCTTAAGAGGGTTTATTTCAGGATTACCAGTCCAAGCTAAATCTTTTCTGTAATGAGGTCATACGATTACTCATCCGAGCTAAATCCCGTCAGCAACAAATGCAAGACCTCTTTCAATAGGGGAAATCACATTTGTCCATCGAAATCCAATATTCAAACGGAACGTAACTCTTTTCAAACAATATCAAGCATGTATTCAATTCTTATATTATAATATCCAAATTAATTTACATAAATAAATCACATTCTATACAAAGACAACATTCAATTCAACATATTTACATGCTCAATTAAGTTACACGAACTTACTTCGACACTTGTTCACATATATAGATCTACTATTTCAAAACTTTCTCCTTTCCTCGATCTAACTTTGAATTTGAGTTATTCGGATCTATATAAATGAATGCAATCATCAATTTATCACATTTCATATTCAATTGGAATTAATTTACATCCTAGGAAAAATTACCATTTTCCCCTAAACTTTTCATAAATTCCAATTTCGTCCTTAGGCTTGGAAAATGAAATTCATGTAATTTACTCCCTACTCCAAGCCTAACCAAAATTTCAATATACAATTTACAGCACATGTATTCCATAAATTTTAAAATTCTTCAATTTTCACAACTTTACAAATTATTCCTTAAATCATGTTTCCATGAAAAACCACTTTGTAAAAGATGTTTATCTATCAACAACCTTTCATTTTCCACCATAAATTTTAAATTTTCAGCATATTCATGTAACACCCCAAACCAGGTCTATGCGTTAAGACGAGATTTGGTTTGTCACACAGAATGAACATCCATTAAATTATCTAATGATTTAGGTAAAACAGTTCTACAAAACCTTTTGAAAATGAAGTTTAGTAAAAACCAAGAATTTGATTTAAAATTGATGAATAAAGTAGTACTAGTTTGAAATCTTATTATTTAATATTTAATTGTTAAAGACTTTAAAGTAATTTTAAAGAGTTCAAAAGAATCAAAAGAAGAATATTTAAATAATCTCATATGTTTAAAAACAAAATATTTAAGGAAACATTATTAAAATAGTATTAGTCCAAATTAAGTGTCTAAAGCATAATTAAATCCATCCACACATAAAAATCCATAAAATAATAATAATAGAGGCCTTATTACATCATACCCAAAATAGTATTTAAATAAATATACTTAATTGAAGTTCATAGTTTATAAAACCCTTGTTCGAAGTATGGCCTCCACGAAGTCATCCCCGGCCCAGGCCTCCATCAATTGCCATTACCTGAGAAGGATAATAAAGTAGAGTGAGTTACTCAGAACTCAGTGTATAACCCACTTACCATATCCACTAGGCCAAATCATTAAGACATTATATTGGGCTTGAGCCCATTTACAGATTTAACAATATAATAATAATAATGCATGTAGAATGAAATTCCCAACCAAACCTAAATTTTCCATCAACTACACATCAACCGTACTAACCAACACACGTGTGGGGATCAAGTCAACCCACCCCGCCAACACACCAATCGCAGGCATAAAGCCATTTTAAATAATATTGTGGTGCACCACCGAACTAGATTGTGGCAAAGCCACCTGAACTAGATTTTTGGCAACAAGCCTTTCTTCTCTTCGTCAATTTTTCCCAACCCATGCAATCATGTTTATATATAAAACATAACAATACATTCACATGATAAATTTAACAAAAGGCCCATAATACAAGTGAGTCCATATTTCAAATTTTCATTTTGGCCTATAAGGCAAAATAGCATTTTTTGCCCATTTAACGATCTAGCAAACTTTGGCCCATATATCGATCTAGCAGTTTTTGGCCCATATATTGATCTAGCAGTTTTTGGTCCATATATCGATCTAGCAGTTTTTGGTCCATATATCGATCTAGCAATTTTTTTGGCCCATATATCGATCTAGCAGTTTTTGGCCCATATATCACATGAGGCATAAAATTTTATTACTTATCAATTAACCCATTGAGGGCGTTTTTCATAATTTCCACGACTTTAACCGTTTTCATGCATTTACACAAAAGTGTTAATTATTTCGTATTTCTCTGATTTTGCCATCTTTACGATTTTATCCCAATACTTACGGTATAGTATCTAACCTGAGAGATAAGTGTGAAGTTACACACCTGATTACAGTGAGAACTAGACTTTCCCGCTCGTCGATACCTAAATATGCATCACGATAATTTAGAACACTAATACTATTTATAAATCTATTCTTATAAATAACGATCTAGACTTTACCCTTGGAATTTTGAACAACTTTTATATGCGGTTTCTCCCCGATTGTTGGTTCGTTACCCGTTGAATATCCATGAACAAACAAAGGCTCAAGAGTACGAATGGCTTCAAATAATATATTCTCCTCGGATGAGGGTCCACAACCCGGTGGAAAATATCGAATTCTCGAAACAGCCCTTCACTTAAATTTCTAGGGAATAGCAGAACCGCCCCTCTTTCGAACACTATTCACCACCCTTTTTATCCTTATCTTGATTGTCTCCATTGACAAAAGATCATTAGTCCGACTAAATAATATATCAAAATTATGACTAACGATTTTAAGGGTGAGATTGGCTTACCACAAAATATCCTTGTTCCACAAGATGAAAATCGAGCGATAACGTCCCCCTAAGACGAAATCGATTAATAATCCATCTATATCAATATGTCGAGTATTATATATATAACTTCTCGATAAGAACCCTTACCTTGAAAAATATGATCCGAACTTAATAACTTCAAGATGACTTTGACGAGATGGTGATTCGGCCCTCCACTATCATACTAAAATATAACGAAAGGAAACGTTTAAGAGTAATGATCAACGATTTCGATCAAAAAGACTCTCCTTTACCACACTTAGGGTGGCCAAAACAACCAATAAACCAATCATAAGAACCAAAAAGAAAGCTCTTATCTATTACTTAAACGAGGGTTGGAAGAATAATCAACAAGACAATATAGATGAATAGAAGATTCGGCTTTGAAGGAAAATTGAAGAAAGTGGTATTAGTACCATTCGGCCATGGGGAGAAAAATAATGAAGAAAGTATTTGAATGATAAATAAAAAATGGAAAAGAAAAGAGAATGAGGAGAAGGTGTTATAATTCGGTTTTCAAAGAGAAGAAAAGAGAAAGAGAAAAGAGATGAGTTTAGGAACAATATGCATTCGGCAATGGGGGAGGAGAAGGAAAAAGGAATGGCTTTTTTGTGTTGGTAGTTTCGGCACTAGAAGAGAAATACGAGATGAAGCACTTGAAAGTTTTGCAAAAATGACCAAATGGTCAAAAAGAATGACCAAAAGAAACAAAAGAAAAATTGTTTTCTCCTAACACAAGCACATTCGGCCAAGAGAGGAAAAAGAAGAGAAAGGTGTTTTGGGAGAGCAAAATGACCAAATGAAAATTCTACCAAGCTACCAACCTATTCCCCAAAACTTACCACAAAAATTCGGCCTCCCCTTTAGTCCAATAAGCCATCCATGTACATTGGCTAAAAGTCAAAGTTTTAGCCATACAAAGTTTCCAAAATAACACTCTGCAACCAATTCTGGACCCAAAATTTGGCGTTCACCCAATTCTGTCCAACAGGTAAGAGTACGACACCTTCGCCCATACAATGCTTCATAGGGCGCCATTTGAATACTAGATTGGTAGCTGTTGTTGTATGTGAATTCTGCCAATGGTAGAAACTCCTCCTAGCTACCCCAAAGTCAATGACACACCCTCTCAACATATCCTCCAAGATCCGAATTACTCTTTCAGACTGACCATCAGTCTGTGGATGAAAAGCTATGCTGAAATCTAATCTTGTAACCAAAGCCTGATATAGTGCCCTCCAGAATCGTGACGTAAACCTAGGGTCTCTATCTGATATGATCGATACTGGTACCCTATGCAACCTCACGATTTCTGCCACATACAGCTTAGCCAACTTCTGAAGAGAATAGTCAACACAAACAGGTATGAAGTGAGTGGACTTCGTCAACCGATCCACGATCACCCATACTGAATCTTTCTTAGTAGGCGTAAGAGGTAGCCCACTAACAAAGTCCATAGTGATCCTCTCCCATTTCCACTGTGGAATCTTCACCGACTGCAATAACCCCGAAGGCAACTGATGCTTTGCTTTTACCTGCTGACATGTTAAACACTTTCCCACAACTCCGTAACTTTTTACTTCAATCCAGGCTACCAGAACTGTTCACGCAGATCCCGGTACATCTTACTCCCTCTAGGATGCATAGCGTAAGGGCTACTATGTGCTTCCTAAAGAATGATCTACCTCAACTCCACATCCTTCGGCATGCAAACCTTCTCACGAAAACACAAAACCTCGTCACCGTTCAAATTGTAATCTTCTACCCCACCATTCTGTACTTGCAGAAGTTGAGCACTCAGACATCATCAGATAACTACTTCTCTTTAATCTGGTTTACCCATGTCAGCTTCACTTGAAGTTTAGCTAATAAAATTTCGTCATCATATAAACTGAGATGGGCAAACATTGCTCTCAAATCTGATATTACTTTTCGGCTTAATGCATCCGCCACCACATTAGCCTTACCTAGATGATATTCGATCGAGCAGTCATAATCTTTCAACAACTCAATCCACCTCCGCTGCCTTAAATTCAATTCCTTCTGAGTTAGGAGATATTTCAAACTCTTGTGGTCGGTGTAGATAACGGACTTCTCTTCATACAAATAATGTCTCCAGATCTTTAGAGCGAAAACTACCGCAGCCAACTCTAAATCATGTGTGGGATAATTAATCTCATGCGGTCTTAACTGCCGAGATGCATACGCAACAACCTTCCCATCCTGCATTAACACACAACCTAACCCCGTGTGAGAAGCATCACAATAAACCACAAACTCTTTACCGGCCTCAGGCTGAATTAACACCGGAGCCTCTGTCAAAATCCTCTTCAGCTTCTCAAAACTTTCTTGTTACTTACCAGTCCAAATAAATGGTACCTCTTTTCCCAACAACTTGGTTAAGGGTGCCGCAATTAAGGAGAAACCCTCAACAAACCTTCTGTAATAACCTGCCAATCCCAAGAAACTTCAGATCTCCGCCATAGACTTAGGCGATTTCTAGTCCAACACAACTTCAATCTTCCGGGGATCAACCCTAATCCCTTCTATAGATACCACATGACCCAGAAAGGTAACTTCCTTCAACCAAAACTCACACTTGCTAAATTTGGCGTACAGCTGCTTCTCCCTCAAAATCTGTAAAGCCACCCGAAGATGCGAATCGTGCTCCTCTTCTGTCTTAGAATATACCAAAATGTCCTCTATGAACGCTACAATGAACCGGTCCAGATATGGTTGGAAAATTCGGTTCATCATATCCATGAACGCAGCTGGTGCATTTATCAACCCAAACGGCATCACCAGGAACTCGTAATGGCCATAACGAGTCTGAAAAGTGTCTTGTGAATATCTGCTTCCCTAACCTTAAGCTGATGGTATCCGACCTCAAATATATCTTTGAAAAGACCGAAGCTCTTTTGAGTTGATCAAACAGATCATCTATCCTTGGCAGCACGTACTTGTTCTTAATCATCAACTTATTCAACTAGCGGTAATCAATGCACATTCGCATGGACCCGTCTTTCTTCTTCACAAATAGTACCAGTGCTCCCCACGAAAATACACTGGGCCGAATAAAACCACGATCTAACAACTTTTGGATCTGAGCTTTAAGTTCAACTAGCTCCTTCAGTGCAATCCTATAAGGAGCGATGGACACCAGAGCCGTACCCGAAAGTAGCTCAATTCTGAACTCCACCTCACGATCCGGAGGCAACCTTGGAAGCTCTTCAAGAAAGACATCCAAAATTTTTTCACTGTTCTAACCTCATTTACAGTCACTTCCTTTGCATCCAATGCTGTAATAGACCGAATTTGACCCTAATCGAACGGTGGTTTTGGGACCACGAATTTGAGTCCGAGAAATATTTAAATATTATATTTTAAATTTAGATGTTTCGGTCTATAGAAGGTATAATTGGTTTTTAGGTTGATTATGTTCTTCTAATTGATTTGTTCTATATTATGTTTGGAATGTATACTATTGGTATATTATGAATTAGAATAAGCAAAACTCTTAATAAATTGTTTAGTAGGTTAATAAAGAACATGTGTATATTCGGTCAAGATGACTTAATGACCAATTGAATAGTAACTTTCATTATTGGTTATGAAATGCTTATAAATGAATTTGGATAATGGTTTTTAAAATGTATGCGATGTTGTTTAAACATGCCATAGAAGTGTATTAATCATGTTGCATTCAGATAGGATTGTATGAACAGAAAATAATTGTTATGACTTGTGCTATGTTCGGTAATGCCTTGTAACCCTAATTTGGTGATGGATACAGGTTAGGGGTGTTACATTTTATTAGTATCAGAGCTATGATTTAGTTGATTCTAGGACTACCGTAGTACGTAAGAGTCTAGCTATACATGCCTTTGAATTGTATATATGATAGTGTGGTGACTTCTGATAATTTCAATTGTATTTTATATAGTAAATGGATTCTGATCCCGATAGAGCCATAGCTAATGATGTGGAGAGCGTTGTGCCTGGTCTCGCGCGTGGATCAGCGCCATTAGACTCTCGACCAGTTACGGGTAGCCATGAGGGGGAGGCTAAACAAGCCTTCTACCAAATGATGAATGAATGGTTTACCCAGTTTGTTCAAAATAATTGGCTGTACAACAACCTCCACCCCGAATAATCTAACTCTGGTACCTTCAGCACCCCTGATAATAGATCTGACGAGATCTAACAGGCCTCCCGTTGATAAAATCAGAAAATAATTGTTATGACCTATGCTATGTTCGGTAACACCTTGTAACCCTAATCCGGCAACGGATACAAGTTAGGGGTGTTACTACTCTCCCCCTTAAGGATTTTCATCCCTGAAAATCTTACCGTTAAATAACGTCGGATATTGTTGCCTCATTGAGTCCTCAGGCTCCCACGTAGCCTCTTCAACTCCATGCCGATTCCATAGTACTTTCACTAATGAAATCCTTTTGTTTCTTAACTCTTTCATTTCCCGAGCTAAGATACGGATCGGTTCTTCCTCATACGTCATAGCAGGTCAGATTTGAATCTCAGATTGAGCAATCACATGTGACGGATCTGATCTGTATCTACGGAGCATAGAAACGTGAGATACATCGTGTATCTTTTCTAATTCAGAGGGTAACTTCAACCTATAAGTAACAGGCCCAATACATTTGATGATTTCATACGGTCCGATAAATCTCGGACTCAGTTTGCCTTTCCGACCAAAACGAAGTACTTTCTTCCACGGAGATACTTTCAAAAATACCCGATCTCCGACTTGAAATTCTATATCTTTACGTTTCAAATCAGCGTAAGACTTTTGACGATCCGATGCGACTTTCAAACTATCTTTGATTATAGCCACTTTCATTCGCTCTCTTTAATCAAATCAACCCCTTGTATCTTGTTCTCACTGAGCTCGGTCCAGTACAATGGTGTACGACACTTGCGGCCATATAGAGCTTCATAGGGTGCCATTTTGATACTTGATTGAAAACTGTTATTATAAGTGAATTCAATCAAAGGTAAGTACTTTTCCCACGTACCTTCAAACTTGAGAACGCAACATCTCAACATATCCTCAAGTGTTTGAATGGTTCGCTCAGATTGACCGTCTGTCTGCGAGTGAAAGGCGGTGCTAAAATAAAGTTTAGTACCTAAAGCATCCTGTAACTTCTTCCACAATCGTGATGTGAATCTCGGGTCTCATGCGAGATAATAGAACTTCGACACCATGTAATCTCACAATTTGAGATATATACAACTCAACAAGTTTATTGAGTGAAAAGTCCATACTGAACCTACAAAATAAGTGATTTGGTCACCTATCTACTATAACCCGATCGCATCTTTCTTGCTCGGTGTCATAGGCAAACCAGATACAAAATCCTTAGAAATTTTATCCCATTTCCATTCAGGTATCATGATCGGCTGAAGCAGCCCAGATGGCACTTGATGCTCGGCTTTTACTTGTCGACAAATTAAGCACTTGACACAAATTCAGATATATCCCATTTCATGCCAGGCCACCAATAATACTGTTTCAAATCATTATACATTTTAGTGCTACCCGGATGTATCGATAATCGACTACTATGAGCCTCACTCAAAATCATCTAAATGAACTCCGAGTTCTTCGGAACACATATTCGGCTTTTGAAGTTCAAACAGTCATTTGCATCAATTTGAAACTCTGATTCCGTATCTTTTTCGCACTGAATTCGTCTAGTAATCAAATCTTTGTCAACTTTTTGTGCATCACAAATTTGCTACCTAAACATCGGTCTTGCTTGTAACTCGGCTATGATCGAACCATCACCAGACATAACCATCTGTGCGTTCATCGCACAAAGAGCAAATAATGATTTTCGACTTAATGCATCTGCAACAACATTGGATTTTCCCGGATGGTAGTCAATCACCAACTCATAATCTTTCAACAATTCTAACCATCTGCGTTGTCTCAAGTTTAAATCTTTCTGAGTCATCAAATACTTTAGAATTTTATGATCCGAATAAACGTGACATTTCTCGTCGAATAAGTAATGACGCTAAATTTTTAATGCAAAAACAATGGCTGCTAATTCCAGATCATGAGTCGGATAATTTCTTTCATGCGGCTTCAATTGTCTCGAAGCGTAGGCTATAACTTTGCCTTCTTGCATCAAAATGCAACCCAACCCATTCAAAGAAGCATCACTAAAAATGACAAATTCTTTACCCGATTCAGGCTGAGTTAACACTGGAGCTTCGGTCAAAAGAGCTTTCAGCTATTCGAAACTTTTCTGACACTTTTTCGACCACTCAAAATTGACATCTTTCTGTAGTAGCCTTGTTAAAGGTGTAGCTATCACAGAAAAACCTTTTACAAACTGTCTGTAGTATCCCGCAAGGCCTAGAAAGCTTCGAATCTCAGAAACATTCTTTGGTGGTTTCCAATCAAGTATAGCTGCTATTTTGTTTAGATCCACCCAATACCTGATCTTTGAAACAACATGACCCAAGAAGCTGACTTCATTCATCCAGAACTCACACTTACTAAACTTTGCATACAACTGTTGATCTCGCAAAGTTTGTAGCACTAATATCAAATGCTCGGCATGCTCGATTTCATTTTTAGAGTAGATTAGTATATCATCAATAAACACTACTATAAACCGATCCAAAAAGCGTACAAGACCCGATTCATTAGATCCATAAAAATAGCGGTGCATTAGTGAGTCCAAAAGGCATAACCAAAACTCAAAATATCCGTACCTTGTCCGAATGCGCCTTTGGCACATCTCGTATCTCGACTCAGAATCGATAATAACCCGATCTCAAATCTATCTTGAAAATATGAAGCCCTTTCAACCGATCAAACAAATCATCAATCCGAGGTAACGGTACTTATTCTTTATAGTTACCTTATTGATTGCCGATAATCAATACACATTCGATCGTTCCATCTTTCTTCTTCACAAAAGAACTGGTACACCCAAGGAGAGAAACTTGGTCATGCAAAGCCCCTATCTATTAACTCTTGCAACTGTGCTTTCAACTCTTTTAACTCAGTAAGTTCCATCCGATACAGAGCTATCGAGATCGGAGTCGTTCCCGGTGCTAATTCAATGCCGAACTCAATCTCTCGTACTGGTGGTACACTGTGTAGTTCTTTAGGAAACACATCTGGGTATTCACACACAACCGGTACTAATTCAATATGCTTTTCAGACACTTTATTATCCAGTACATAGGCCAAATAAGCTTCGCACCCTTTTCTCACATACTTTCGGGCCAACATCGAGGATATTATTGTAGAAAACCCACTTAAATCACTGGATTCAATTCTGATGATCACGCCATTCTACATCTCAAATCAATAAGTTTTCTTTTGGAATTCACCACTGCATCATGTGAAGTTAACTAGTCCATTCCCAAAATTATATCGAACTCATCGAAGGGCAACAACATCAAATTGGCTGGGAAGCAAGAATCTCGAATCATCAACGGGCAACCTATACACACTTTATTAACAACTACACATCTACCCAAAGGGTTGGACACACGAATCACAAACTCAGTAGACTCAACTGGCAGAGTCTTACCGGATACTAGAGTTTCACACACATATGAATGAGTCGAACCAGGATCAATCAATGCAATCACAGTAGTATCATAAAGGGTAAAAGTATCGGTAATGACATCGAAGGAGGAAGCATCCTCTTTGGCTCGTGTAGCATAAGCTCTAGCTAGAGCTCTAGCCTCTGATCGTATTGCGGTGTCCTTCGTCCCTCTCTGACTGCCACTTACATTGCGTGAATGTCTGAGTGGTCTACCCGTCTTTGGCGCCTTTGCTTCGATCTAGTGTTCTGAGTTGCATTTTGCTCGGTTAACATCGGACACTCTCGAATAAAATGATCCGATGATCTACATTTAAAGCAAGAATGATCACGAACTCTACGACTCCCAGGATGCCATTTCCCACAATGTTTACACTCGACCTGGTTCTGTGGAACATTTCTGACACTAGCTATCGACGTAGCTCGGGATCTCACTGGAGGTCGATCACGTATAGACAAGTCTGAAGTGGCTTTATGTCGACTGGAGTCATCTCTGAACTTCTTATGCATAGAATGGAAAATTTTACTCGATGATCTTTTTCGAGTGTCTTTAGCTTCTACTTCAGCTTTTCTTTTCTCCTTTCCGAGCTCTTCGGCTTTACAAGCTCGCTCGACTAATGTGACAAACTCTTTGATTTCAAGAATGCCAACAAGTAACTTTATGTCTTCATTCAGGCCGTCTTCAAATCTTTTACACATAATGGCTTCGGTAGATATACACTTCCGAGCGTAACGGCTCAATCTGACAAATTTTTGCTCATACTCCATCACAGTCATGCGACCCTGTTTTAATTCCAGAAATTCTTTCCGTTTCTGATCGATGAATCTCTGACTGATATATTTCTTACGAATTCAATTTGGAAGAAGTCCCAAGTTACTTTTTCTTTGGAACTACGGATACCAGTGTGTTCCACCAGTGATAGGCAGTGTCCCGAAGTAGAGATATAACATACTTTAGGCATTCATTTGGGTACAAGATAACTCATCAAGTACTCGAATAGTGTTATCAAGCCACATCTCGACTCGCTCTGCATCATCATCATCCCAAATATGTCACCGACACTAAGCCTACTAGGCAATAAGCCCAAAATAGTTCATAAACCATTCACATACTTCGCATTTCTCCCAAATATTATATCGAAGATACACATTCATATCATATTATCAATTTATGCATTCAAGCCAATTTAACCCATATACATTCGGCTATTACCATAATATACACTTAAATTTATCTAACAACATTATTTAACGGTTTGTAAATAATTCTTTGATATAATTGAAACAGGACTTACCTCGACTATCGACGGACAACGTTAACAAATTAGTCAACAACTTTCGCCTTTCCCGATCCAAATTTGTTTTTATTTGTTCTTGATCTAAACACATTAAAATTTAGCTCATTCAAGTACATTTCATCTCAATTTAGTCCCTAAGCACATAAATAGGAAATTACAATTTTACCCTAGAGTTTCACATTTTTACAATTTAGTCCTATTTGCATAAAACAAAAAATACACATAATTTGCACATAATACTTTAGGGTCGAATCTTCTATACCTTCATACCAAGGCAAACATTTCATTTATTTTACAAACAAGTCCCTTAAAAATTTTATTTTTACAAATTAGTCCAAAATACTCAAATTTACTAAAATTTCCAATTCAATATATACTAATCTTTAACATATCATTTACATAAAATCATAAAACACCAAAAATCACAAGAACATAACAAGGGCCGAACATCATACATGATTATTCTTAAAAATTTTAACATGGGTCAGCTACAGTTCGAAGCAACGATCTCAAAAACGTAAAAATTAACTAAAACCGAAGATTAAACTTACCTTAATCAAGCTTTGTATTTGCCAAAATTCAAAGCTTTCCCTAACCCTTTTTCTTAGTTATATTCGCCTTGAGAAGAAAAATGATGATAATGGTTTCATTTTGATAATAATAATAACATATATCACTTATTTATTAATTTACTAAACTAACCTTTTAATAATAATAAAACTAACTTATAAAATAAGGGTAATTTAGTCCTATGCCATCCACTATCTCATAAAATGGGTTATTTACCCTTTCTATACTTCACATTATAAAACCATGCTCAAATTAGCACATTTCACTTTAGTATGCCACTTTTACACTTTACGCGATTAAGTCCTTTTAATCAAATTAAGCACTTAAACGATAAAATTTTTCTACGAAACTTTCACACACATTAATTCACATATAATAAATTTAAAATATATTATTTAATATTTCTTGGACTCAGATTCGTGGTCCCAAAACCACCGTTCCGATTAGGGTCAAATTCGGTCTGTTACAAATGCACTGACAAAAGTTAGGAAAGCCACACACCTTTTCTCACCATTCTTTTCGCCTTAAGAAGCAGACACTACATTGGACAAGTAGTCTTTCCTTTCGCCTATCACCAAAACTTCATTACCCTCTGGAGTCCTTAACACCATGCACTTAGCAGCACAATCCAAGTTTGCATGATATCTTACCAAGCAATCCATGCCTAAGATCAAATCAAACTCCCCAAACGATAGTTCCATCAAATCAGCCGAGAAAATCAACCCTTGTACTTCTAGAGGCACACTTCTAAAAAGTTTGTTTACTACTATAGATTGCCCTAAAGGACTAAGTACAGTCATCTCTCTAGAAGCAGTTTCAGATTTCATGCTCAAGGTTCTAGACACCACACTAGCAACATAGGAATGCGTCGACCCAATATCAATTAATGCAGTAAAAGGTAAACCAAAAATGAGGAACGTACCTATTATAATGTCTGGTGCATCCTCCTCTTCTCGGCGTATGGTTGTATAAACTAACCCGGGCTGTCTTGCCTTTATATTCCCAGTACCTCTGCTGGTGCTCTACGACCCCGACCAGAACCATTCCCTCTTCTACTCGGACCACGACCTCTCGGCATCAGCTGTCCACCCCTTCCTTGCTGTACATATCCCTGACCTACCATCCAAGCCCTGGTCATTTCCAGTGGACAATTCCTTGTCAGATGATCCTTTGAGCCATGCTTGAAACATTCCCTAACTTTTCCCCAGCACTCTCCTACATGCGATCTCCCACACTGAGCACACTGTCAAAATTGCCCAACAGCAACTGGCGTTGCAGCTCGACCCGGTCCATCAACCCTAGGCGTCTTTTAAAAACCCCTAGATGACCCTGACGGTCCATAACTCCTCTTATTTTTGCCTCTATCCTTGTCCTTATTTTGCTTCTCAGTCCGTTTTACCTCCTCGACTATTGTAGCCTTTTCCACCATGATAGCAAAATCTCTCTCCTGCTGTGGAGCTATCAACACTCATAGCTTATCTTGTAGCCCATCTTTGAATAGCACGCAACGCTCATAATCGGTCGTAACTATCTCTCGGGTGTATCGGCTCAACCGCAGGAATTCTGACTCATACTCAGCTATCGATTTACCTCCTTGAACTAAATTCAAGAATGCTTTCCTCTGAGCATCCACATAACTGGCCCCAACGTACTTCCCTTGAAACATCGTTTTAAAGAAATCCCAATCAACTCGGTCCGCAAGAGTACCCTCTCTCACTGTGAGCCACCACTGATATGCCTCATCCCGAAGTAGAGACACCGCACCCTTCAGCTTCTCCTCTGTGCAGTCCAAATAATCCATGATTCTCTTGACCGCCTCTAGCCAATACTCAGCCATGTTTGGAGCTACCCCATAGATACCCCTAAACATTTTAGCTCCATTAGCTCGGAGTCGCTCGGGATGGACTTCCGAGTTGTTGTTCAGTGCTTGCCCCAGCCACTCTTTCCAACACACATAGCATTGCTTGAGACAGGGCATCATCTCTACCAGTTCTGTCCTGCGATCCTGCTTCCGCCATAGGTGATACTGATGCTTCGCCCTCAGGATCATTTCTCGCTTCTGAGAGTTCAACCTCAGTACCCCGGCCTCTTTTAGGGCCACGTGTAACACATCCACGTCCTCTACCACTCATGTCTACCACTCCGTCTTACTTTGATTACAAATTTTATGCGTCAGTATTTCCTTCCATTGTTTATTAACAAGTAGTTTTATGAAGATAGAATTATGATTAGTTTTTTTCGCAAGCAGATGTGTACCTAATGGTTTTCATCTCTACCATAGAGTTTCTAAACTTATTATCCATAGTGATATATCCATAACACATAGCTACCTCATGCAAATTACCTAACAATCGGAAAACTTACCTGGCAGACTTGGGCTGGAAACTCAGGTGCCACCTTTCCAGAAAATAGGTTCCTATATATATATTTTTTTCTAAGCCATTTTAAATGCAAAATTTGGAAAACATTTTGAACCTAAAACCAAGGCCAAGCTTTTTAAACCTGGCTCTAATACCAAATTGTAACACCTCAAACCCGGCCTAAACACTACGATCGGATCTGGCATGTTACTAGAAAAAGAGTTTAGAAAGTTTCATGATCTTCAATTGATTTCTAAAACATTTTAAAAAAACTCAGATTTTGTAGTTCAGTTGAAATCCCATTATTCATTTAAGTTATAAAATTTAAATAGCCAAGCCTTATAGTTAGGTGACATCTAAAAATACTTACCGATTATTCGATTATTAGATTATTAATAGGATCCTCTTTTTTATAAGAAATGTTGTTTAACCGGTTGTAGACAAACCTCCATTTTGTATTTTATCAAAACGTCCTATTAAGTAGTTTGTAATTTATGTGTCCAAAAATTAAAAACCAAAAGAAAATTTACCAAATTGAAGTGGCCTTATTACAAATAAAAAATCCCCAAAAGTATCAAGCGAGAAATAAAATAAAGTTTAATAGAGTAACCCATGAATGGCCACCTCGAGTCCATTCCAGCCCAGTCCAAAGAACTATGAGTTATCTACAAGTGGTTTTAGAAAATAGAGTGAGTCACTAGACTCAGTGTGCAATTAGTCCACAAAATCCACAAGTGGGCCTGTGCCCTAAAACACCATCGGTCGAAGACCAATCACCATAGTATAAAAAAATAATCAACATGATAGCCCAACCCAGCCTAATTTTCCATCCTCTACACTCCGCTCCATAAGTCCATCCTCAACACACCTGTGGGGATTTCTACAATCAACCCTTCCATCCTCTACACACCTATTTGGCAGTCATGCTGATAGACACACTGCTCAAAGTCAATATAACGTGGTCTATCCACCGATCAACATGTGATCAAATCACCGGTACGATAATGAGGCACCAAGCCATCATTTAGTGTGACTATGTCACCCATATACACTTCCGCTTCATATCATTATCATCCCAATATCCCATGCACATGCAACATAGTATAATAGATAGGTTATATGATGTCATACATGCAATACTTAGTGTACACACACAATCATGCTATCAACAATAATTATAAGGCTTGATTATAATGTACTAACGTGGGGTTTCGGTTTTACCCAACATGGGTAGCTTAATAACCATTGTTGCGATTTTTGGCTTTCAAACATAACACATACACATTTATTCAATTAAGGGATAGTGTGGTAATTACACACCTATAAACCCGAAGAACTAAACTATCGATTTCGCTAACGTCCTTACTCGCAGGGCTCACAGTGATCTGTTTATCCCTTTCAGAAGCCGATCCATAACTCGGTGGCCAGTCTCAAACTACCGATACTGCTCGCTTCTTGAATTTAGGGGTAGGGACTACGTGTCCAACCCCTCCTTTGCTTGGCTAGATCGATATAATTTGGAGATGGAGTCGATTGAGTACCTATGCAAATACCAAGTGAGAATTGGTTGAAAGAAAACATATTAGGAGATATGGCCTTTCGGCCAAACGAGATACATTAACCCTCCTACCACCATTTGGCCATCACCACTTACCAAAATCTTCAATCGCTGATTAGTTGCAGATAGGAGTATGAATGCAAAGTCCCTCCTACATTTGGCCAAAGCACCATGACACCACATTAACACCTTTGGTTAAACAACCCAAAGAGAAAAAGAAGAGAACAGACAGTAAAGTGAAGAAGATCCCTTACCAAAATCAAAAGATGGCCCCAAAGATTTGGCACAAGTCGTCAAAGCAGAGAAGATTTGACTTAATGTTGATACCTCTAGGAGAAGAAAAGGGAACAATAGTTAGAGATTAGGCTATAAGGGAAGAAGAATGAAAGAAAAAACTCAAAAGGATATATGGGAAAAAGATTCGGCCTAGAGGAGAAAAAAATCAAAGAAAATGATACTACCTACCAAAGTGAGAGATGAGTTTCGGTTGTGAAGAACCAACATCATGAGAAGAAAAACAAATGGATTTCGGCATGAGAAAAAGAGAGAACAAGAGATGAATCCTTTAGGGTAAGGGGTAAAGGTTCGGCTAAGGAAAATAGATGAGGAAGAAATAATGAAGTGGTGTGGGTGGTGATAAGTTTCGGCTAAGGGGTTTAGAGGTGTGAAACAAAATGTGAACAAAAGAAACAAAAGGAGAAAAGGAGAGGAAAGGAGAGTTGGGGTTCAGCTTTTGAAGAAGTAATGGAAAATGTGTGGAGCAAAGCAGAGAAAAGAGAATGGAGACGAGAAGGGTGCTACAGGTTTTGGTTTTTGATGGTGAGGCAAAGAACTCAAGTTACCAAAAATGTAAAAGAGAGGGAGAGAAATGGTTTCGGTTTAGGCTAAAAGAAGAATGGACAAAGACCCTAGGGGTTTAAGCTATACAAAGAAAGAAAAAGGTTGCCAAAATGCCCAACACTATAAAAATCGAAAAGAAAGAGCTCACTACATCTAAAAGCTAACCTTTCCAAACTTTCGACACCTAAACTCATCAAATTGAAACCGACCTCCTTCCCCTACATCAAGCTTCAAAAATTCGGCTAACACCCTTCTCTACTTTCTTCCCCTTGATTTTCTCCTATATTCACTCACAACCTCCCATTTGAATTGATTTGAACAAGTCAACACCTACCTTTCTCTCATAGCCTCAAATTCAAAATGTTTGACTAATTCCACACCCCTCTTCAAGGTCCCTTGCCGAATCCAACTCTACTCATCCTGATGCCAAAATAAATTCCAAAATGTGAACCGTGCGCCTCGAACCTACTCCTTCCTTGCTCCTTGTGGTGTCACTCTCCTGCCTCTTAAGTGGTGCCTCTTTGCCACCTTGTCACTTAAATTCTTATGTCACCAAACACAAACAATAAACCTTAAGTCCTGCCCAGTCAGCTTCCCTCCTAAAGTGCCCAAAATTGAAATTCTAGCCAAGATTTCAACATAACCCCGGGCCTTCCCGGAGACCCCAAACACACTCAAACAATATACAAAGTATACCAAACACACAGATACAAAGTAAATTCAACGCTTCTAAATCTCGGATGTTACAAAAATCTTAAACGATTTTCTAAACACAATGATTTTTAGAGCTTCCGCTACAAATATGCCTTACCTCTAAGCGATTAAATGAATGAGAGTTTTGAAATTAATAATAGTGATAAGGGCTAATGAACTGGTATGGTTTTAACTTAACAACAAGGGTTTTCAACCCCATTTCATTTGACACTTCCAGATTCGGCCATAACATCCAGGCCAGATTCGGCAATCCTGTTTTAAGAGGCAAACCACCTCGATACCCCGATAATGTTAGTGGTAGCTGAGGTGTGACAAAAGATTCAACAGACAAATCTAAATCTAGAGCACCGCAAGGACATATGCTATACGTATAAGAGAGGATGCTTCTTCACCTGATATTATTACTGGTACATTTTCTCTTCTTGACACTAATATTACTACTTTGATTGATCCTGGTTCAACACATTCATATATCTGTTAAAAATTTACCCATTGAATTCACTGAATTTATGGTTAAAGTTTTGAATCCCCTAGGCCAGTATGTTATGGTGGATGAAATTTGTAAAAATTGCCCGTTGATGGTAAAGGGTTATTATTTTTCTGCTGATATAATGTTACTGCCTTTTAATGATTTGATGTAATTCTGGGTATGGATTGGCTAACTTAGCATGATGAAGTGGTAAATTGTAAACATAAGTGCATTGTGTTGAAATGTCAGAATGGTGAGTTACTTTACGTTAAAGCTGATAAAGTGGATGGGTTATCTACTATGATTTCAGCTATATCAGCACAAAAATATATCAAAAATGGATATGATGCTTATCTTGCATATGTGTTAGATACTAAAGTATCTGAGTCAAAAATTTAGTTAGTGCCAGTTTTTTGTGAATTTCTTGATCTATTTTCGGAGGAATTACCTGGTTAACCACCGGTTCGAGAAGTGGAGTTCTTTATAGATCTTGTTATGGGAACAACACCGATATCCATAGTAGCCTACATAATTAAAAGAGTTGAAAGCACAGTTGTAAGAATTGATTGCCAGATGCTTTGCTCGACCTAATTTTTCACCTTGGGGTGCACCGGTTCTGTTTGTAAAGAAGAAAGATGGATCATTGAGATTGTGTATAGATTACAGACAGTTTAACAAAGTCACAATAAATAACAAGTATCCATTGCCTCGAATTGATGATCTATTTGAACAGTTGAAAGGTGTCACTATATTTTCAAAGATTGATCTTCGTTCTGGTTATTATCAGCTACGAGTAAATGATTCAGATGTGCCAAAGACAGCTATCGAAACCAGGTACGGGTACTATGAGTTTCTTGTAATCCCTTTTGGTTGGACAAATGCATCTGCGATATTTATAGATCTGATGAACAAAATCTTTAGATCGTATTTATACAGGTTTGTGGTGGTATTTATTGATGATATCCTGGTATATTCTCAAGATGAAAATGAGCATGCCAAAAATTTGAGAATAGTGTTGCAAACTCTGTGTGAGAAGTAATTATATGCCAAATTTAATAAATGTGAATTTTGGCTACGAAAGTTGGTTTCCTTGGACATATAGTATCTGTAGAAGGTATTCGAGTGGATCCGAACAAAATTTCAACTATTGTTAATTGGAAGCCACCGAAAAATGTGTTTGAAGTTAGAAGTTTTCTGGGATTGGCTGGATATTATCGGAGATTTGTTAAAAGATTCTCAATGATAACTTCTCTGTTGAATCGTCTGTTGCAAAAGATGTGAAATTTGAGTGGTCTGATAAATATCATGAAGAGTTTTGACAAATTGAAAACTTTGTTGACAGAAGCACCTGTGCTGTAACAGTCCGGTTTAGACACTAGTCAGAATAGTGGTTTCAGGACCATAATCTAAGTCAAAAAATATTTTAATATTATTTTTCATGTTTACAGTATGTGATTAAGCATGTGGGAAAGTTTCATGTGATAATTTGATCATTTTTGTGTTCAATTTGATAAAAGGACTAAATCGCATAAAAGGTAAAAGTTATGTTCAAATTTTCAAAGTGCCAAATTGCTATGTCTTTAAAAATGTGTGAGTCCTCATAATGGAATTAGACCATTAATGGCTTGAATGGACAAGTATGGACATGAGATAGTGGATTTTAATGTTATTATTAAGGTTAGTTATGGTATTTGTTAATTAAGTTAATGCTAATAAAAAAATCAAATTAATGCTTCATTCATCTTGTTTTAACCTATTGAAAGAAATAAAATAAGGGTTTAGAAGCTTTTTCATATTCGACCATTACTAAGCTTGATTAAGGTATGTGTTTTGGTCCATTTTTGATGATTTTTACGTTTTTGTGATCGTTGCTAAGTAATCTATTAAGCCCATGTTTTAATTTCTGAATTTGATGAAGATTTTGAGATATTCCATTTATAATTTTGTGAGCTTTGTGATGTTAAATGGTGAAATATGAAAGCTTGATGTTAGATTAATATGTTTTGTCTTTGGATTTTTGATAAATTTGACTATTTTGGGCTAAATTGTGAAAATGAGAAATTGAAGGACTAAAATGTGAAATAAATGAAATATAAGGCCTTATATGAACTATATGAATATTCGGCCAAGTATAGGAAACATGAAATTATGAGTATTTTGTGAATTTATGAAATAGGGACTAAAATGTCAAAATATGAAAATATGAGGGCTAATTTGTAAAATGCCCTAAATGTTTGTATATGGATTGAAATTAATGAATTGTGTTATTAAATAGTTAAATTTGAATGTGTATAGATCAAGAACCAAACAAAACAAAATTAGATCGGGGAAAATCAAAAGTGGTCGAGTAATTGTTTTCATCTTTTGGTATCCGTACGAGGTAAGTCTATATACAAATAAACGTGTTTGAGTTGATTTATTAATGTTTATATGAAATTTAATTGTGATGAATGATTATGGAAGATGCATATACGAAATCTGAGAAAGTTTCGACAATGTGTCAAAGTCCGAAAAGCCTTGTATGAACCATAGGAATAGTTAGGATACGTATGTCATGACATAGGGTCTGATATGTGTTATCATGTAAGACCATGTCTGGGACATTGGCATCGATTTATTATTTATATGTAAGACCATGTCTGGGACATTGGCATCGTATATGATTTTGTGTAGGACCCTATATGGGACAGTGGCATCGATATTTGACTACATGTAAGACCACATCTGGGACGTTGGCATTGTACGAGCTCTTAGAAATATCCAAGTATCCTTATAGATTCCAAACAGTTCAACTGGCACTCCAAGAAATGAATGGTTATAAGAAATGTGTATACGATGTACATTTGAAATGTATGCAAAGTTCGAGTATGAAAAGTAAGTATATGTGAAATTGTGGAATTGAGATACATGTATGAAAACTTTGAAATAAAATGTGCTATGATCAAATAAACTACATGGATGTGGTATATTTGTAAGCAAATGGTTAGGAACAATTGAGCCAAATGAGAAATATGAATTTGCTATTGTGTTATGCCATACTTTATGTGAATGAATGGTTTGTAAATGTTCTATATGGTAAGTTTATTTGTATATGCCCTACTAAGCTTTTGAAAGCTTAATTTGTGTGTGTTTGCATTGTTTTATAGATTATTGATGCTACTAAAAGCTCGGGGATCATTGAGGATCATCACCACTCTATCAAACTATACTTTGGTACCTTTTGAAAATGTACATATAGAAGTATGGCATGTATAGGCTAGAGTACTTATGTTATGTTTTGAAATATGTAAATTTATATGTAGCATGTGATGTGGCTTGTTAATGAATGTGATTATGGATGAGTTTAGGCCATGTTATGTGTTTCAAAGATTAGTTGTTTTGACGAAAGATTAGAATATTGAAAATGACATGTTTTGGTTGCTTTTAGGTTATAAAATAATGATTGTTGGATGCTTGTAGGTATGACCCAAAATGGGTGGCAATTTGGCGTTGCAAATGGCCTATAATTGCCCACACGGTTGAGCACACGAGCATGTGTCCCAACCGACTGTCTCAATTCAAGGTAAGTCAGAATTTCACAAAGGCCAGACACACAAGTGTGTGACAGGCCGTGTGACTCAAATCAGTGTTGCACACGGGCCAGACACACGGGTGTGTGACAGGCCGTGTGATTCAGGTCAGTTTTGTACATGGGCTGAGGCATGGTCCAAGGCACGACCATGTGTAGCACATCCTAGCCACACTGGCGTGCGCCCTGTTTTGAAAGAAAAAAATTCTAAGTTTCGTAAAGTTTTTGTATAAGATCGGTTTAGTCCCGAACCTTCTCTAAAGCCTGTATAAGGTTTTGTAGACCTTTTAACGGGACAAAGTGATTATGAATGATGATGAATTGTTGATGCACGATGTATGTTTGTAAAATATTTGTAAAATGTTCCAATATGTTTGGTATTACCTCTTAACCCTAATCCGGTGACGGATACGGGTTAGGGTTGTTACATTTAGTTGGTATCAGAGCTATGGTTTAGTCGGTTCTAGGACTAACGTAGCATGTGACAGTCTAGCTATACATGCCATATATTTGAACTGTGATAGTGTGATGAATCGTGATAGATAAAATGTGTTTTCCATATAGTAAATGGATCCCGAACGAGCCATAGCTGACGATGTTGAAAGTAATGCGCCTACTCCCGCTGAAGGGATAGTTCCGTCTGATTATAGATCGGTTACTAGCGGTCAGGAAGAAGAGGCTAAGCAAGCCTTATTCCAAATGATGAATGAGTGGTTCACTCAATATGTTAGAGCGAATCCGGCTATTTCTCAACCTCCGCCCTCGCAAGTTCCTGTAGCTCCTCAAGTTATAGACCTGAATCGTCTGAATAAACCTCCGATTGATAAGATTTGAAAGTATAGGGCTGAAGAATTCCATGCTACCACTGATGATGATGTTGAGAGAGTTGAGTTTTGGCTCGAGAATACGATTTGAGTATTTGAGGAGATGTCGTGTACCCTGAGGAATGTGTGAAATGTGATGTTTCTTTGTTGAGAGATGCAACTTATCAATGGTTGAAAACTTTGATTTCTGTTGTTTTGAAAGAATAAATTACTTGGGATTTCTTTCAATCTGAATTTAGAAAGAAATATATCAGTGAGAGATTTATTGATTAAAAGCGAAAAAGAGTTTCTTGAATTGAAATAGGGTTTTATGTCTGTTACAGAATATGAGCGAGAATTGTGAGATTGAGCCAGTATACACAAAAATGTGTCTCGATTGAGACAATAATGTGTAAAAGATTCGCAGACGGATTGAATGAACATATTCGTTTGTTAGTTGGAATTCGGAAATAAAAGAGTTTGTTGTGCTTGTTGATCGAGCATATAAAGTTGAAGAAGTCGGAAAGAAAAAAGAAAAGCTGAGTTAGAAGCTAGAGATGTGAGAAAGAGATCTTCAAGTAAACCATTTTAGTCTACATCAAAGAAATTTTGAGATGAGTATAGCCATTCAAAGGCTAATGTGGGATTTTGAGCAGAGATCATGATAGATCACATTTGAGTTTTTGAACTCCAGCTACTTCGATTGCAAGTGTTGGAAATGTCAGATATAAACAACCCGAGTGTAGGCATTATGGTAAAAGACATCAGGGAAATTGTCGATTAAAGGATCGAGCTTCAAATGTGGATCTTTAGATCATGTTATCCGAGATTGTCCCGAGTCTGATGGGCAAGAGATTGTATAGAATTCAAGTTAAATAATGCTTCAGCTAGGGGTAGACCTCTCAGAAACACAGGAAATGTGAGCGGTAGCTAGAGAGCTACGAAAGATACAATTGCTAGATCTGAGGCAAGAGCACCTGCCAGGGCTTATGCTATTAGAGCTCGCGAGGAAGCTTCGCCTCTAGACGTCATTACTGGTACATTTGCTAATTCAACCTGAATCAGGTAAAGAATTTATAATTTATAGTGATGTATTATTGAATGGCTTAGGCTGTGTATTAATGCAAGAAGGAAAAGTAATAGCCTATGCTTCTAAACGTTAAAACCACATGAGAAGAAACTACCCGATACATGATCTAGAATTGGCAGCCATTGTCTTTGCACTCAAACTTTGGTGGCATTATCTGTTCGGTGAAAAATGTCATATTTTTACTGATCACAAGAGCTTGAAATTTTGATGTCACAGAAAGACTTAAACTTAAGACAGCGCAGGTGGCTTGAATTATTGAAAGATTATGATCTTGTCATTGACTACCATCCAGGAAAAGCCAATGTAGTTGCAGATGCTTTGAGCAGAAAATCCCTAATTACTTTGCAAGCGATGAACACTCGATTGTCTTTATTTGATGATGGTTCTATTATAGCTGAGTTAAAAGCTAAATTGACATTTCTGTAATAGATCTGTGAAGCTCAGAAAGATGATAGGGAGTTACAAGCAAAACAGAGATAGTGTGAATCGACTTCTGATTCAGAATTTCAAGTTGGATCTGATGGTTGTTTACTATTTAGAAACAGAGTATGTGTACTGAAGAATTCAAAACTAATAGAGAAAATTCTATTTGAAGCTCATAATGGTAATATGTCCATTCATCCTAGTAGTAAGAAAATGTATAATGATTTGAAAAAGTGTATTGTTGGCCGGGAATGAAACGGGATATTTCTAAATATGTATATAAATGTTTGATATGTCAGCAAGTAAAAGTTGAATACCAGGTGCCTTCAGGATTGTTATATCCAATTACGGTCTCAGAATGGAAATGGGAAGAATTACTATGGACTTTGTTTCAAGATTACCCATGTCTCTGAAGAAGAAAGATGCTATTTGGGTAATTGGCGACCGACTGATAAAGCCTGCACACTTTATTCCTATACATATGGATTTTTACTTGGAGAAATTGGCTGAATTATATGTTTCTGAGATTGTTAGATTGCATGGAGTGTCAGTCTCTGTAACACCCCTAACCGAGACCGTCGTCGGAATAGGGTTTAGAGGCATTACCGAACAATAGGATCATTTCACATCACATTCACGACACAAAGTCAATCATCATCAAACACATTCATATACAATCATAGTGTCCCTTAAACGAGTCATCAAGACCCTAAGCATGCTTATAAACCGAGTCGGGACTAAATAGAAACACATATAATATTTCATGAAAAATTTGAGACTTTTCTAAAATACAGGGGAGACACGCCCATGGGGTAGGCCGTGCCTCTCCCACGGCTACATGACACACCTTGTGATCTCCTCATGGTTACATACTGCCAAAATCAACACGGCCACCAAGCATGCCCGTGTGCTAAGACCGTGTACTACTAGATCATATACTGCCATTTCTCGCATGACCTGAAGGCACGCCAGTGCCAAGACCGTGTACAATTTAAGCCACATTCTGCCAATTTATCCACGGTATGGGGCACGCCCGTGTGCCCCAACTTTGTGGCATTATAGGCCATTCTTGCAAGGCCAACATGCCACTCACTTAAGGTCAAACCTATAAGCAAGGCAAACAATAACTTACCAATATGGCTATCCAATCTATATATTCATTTCTTATTCCAACCATAACAAATTCAATACCAAAACTTATTCTACCACAAGCATAATTCATACCCAATTTCACTAACCCCTATTAGCATCTATCAACACAAAATTACCACTTGATAGCAATTTATCAATCCACAAATCATGCCAAAAGATGCATCACACATATCACATTCATTCATGCCAAACCTATCACATATCTAGCCATATCTCATGGCTATTTACAAACCTCAAACTTGATTCAATTTACTAGCCTATACATGCCATATTCTTACTAAATACATGTTTTCAATAGTACCAAAATAGAATGTCGATAGTGTGATTGAGAAGCTAATGATCCCAGATCTGAGCTAGCTTTACTGACACTGCAAAGCAGAGAAATACATCACACCGTAAGCTTTCCAAAGCTTAGTAAGTTCAATATACAATACAATTATCATATCAAATTCAATCGATGCAAAAATAAACAATCACTTAGATCTATTATCTCATATCCGTGCCTTCTCATCCATAGACACAATGCACATTTCCTCAATCAAAGCTTAATTTTACTTATCAACCACAAAGGTTCAATACGTACCTTAACCACACAAAGCTATTAAATCTCCAAGCTATTCAATGCTCGATATTATTTGCCAATCATTCTTTAATTTAATCGCACACTTAGTGCCTATTCTTTTAACCAAATCATCTCGGTATCGCACACACAGTGCCACAGCAATAATCCAAAGCTTTCATGGCATCGCACACACAGTGCCACAACAATAAACCAAAGCTTTCATCACATCGCACACACAGTGCCATTCATTTCTATCTCGATTTCACTTTCGCACACTTAGTGCCATCAAATTAAAATCATGCACATAATAACTCACTTTCTTATAATAAACATATTCATTTCATATCGATAAAACGTATCTCAAATACATGTATTATATCCAAACTTACCTCGGACGTCGAACTATTCGATTAATCGAGCACTTTATCTTTGCCTCGATCTCGATCTGAACCTCTCCTTTCTTGGTCTATACACATTCAAATTCACTCCATTCAATCATCAATTCATTCATTTTAATCTAAACACACATATTTAGGGCATTTTACAAAATAGCCCTCACATTTTCACATTTCGACACTTTAGTCCCTATCTCACAAAATCATCAAATACTCAAAATTTCATTACACTATGCTTAGGCTGAATTCTCCTTAGTCTCATAGGAGTCCACACATTTCATTTATTTCACATTTTCATCCTCCAATTTCTCATTTTCATAATTTAGCTCAAATTACTCAATTTCACCAAAATTTCAAATACAAACTATGTTAACCCAACATTTAACTTTTATTTTCCACTAACTATCATCACAAAGCTCATATATTCAACAATGGCATATCTCAAAATCATCATCATTTTCTAAAATTTAAGCATGGGTTAGCTAGAGCACAAAGCAACGATCACAAAAACATAGAAATTATCAAAAATCGAACACAAAACACTTACTAATTGAAGCTTGAAGTTGCCGAAACAATGAAAGCTTCAAACCATCTTTTCTTTCTCAAATTTCGGTGGAAAATACATGTTAAAGATGAGCATTTTAGTTTCATTTGTTTATTATAACATTTATAATTTATTTCCAACTATAGCTTTAATGAAATAAACATTAAAGCTTATTATGGATGGTTAAAAATGTCCATCAACCTTCCACTATCATTAAATATGGTCTAATTGCACCATAAGACCTCCATATTTAAAAGACAACAACACTTAGGTACTTATAAATTAGCACATAGCTTTTACTATTTACGTAATTAAGTCCTTTCTCTTAATCCGACACTAAAACGATCAAATCATCACACATAATTTTCACACAGACTATGTCACATATCATTCACATAGAAAATATCATTATAATATTTTTACGACCTCGAATTTGTGGTCTCGAACCATTGTTTCGACTAGGGTCTAAACCGTGCTGTCCCAATCTCCATTATTTCAAACAGATATCCTTGATTTACATCTCGATTCTAGAATAAGTTGTAAGAAGCTTTGGGTACACAGTTACATTTTAGTACCGCATTCCATCCTTAGACTAATGGACAATTCGAACGTGTAATCCAGATTTTAGAAGATATGCTTCGGTGTTGTATTTTGGAATTTGAAGGTAACTGGGAAAAGTATCTACCTTTAGTTGAATTTGCCTATAATAATAGTTATCAGTCCAGTATTAAAATGGCACTGTATGAGGCTTTGTATGGTCGTAAATGTAGAACTCCATTGTATTGGACAGAGCTCAGTGAGAAAAAGATACACGAAGTTGACTTAGTTCATGAAACTGAAGAAAAGGTGAAAGTAATTCAAGATAGTTTGAAAGCAGCTAGAGATCGTCAAAAGTCTTATGCCGATCTTAAACAAAAAGAAATAGAATTTCAGGTTGGTGACAATGTATTCTTGAAAGTATCACCTTGGAAGAAAGTTCTCCGGTTTGGCCGTAAAGGAAAATTGAGTCCACAATTCATTGAGCCATATGAAATCACAGAAAGAATCAGACCTGTTGCGTATAGGTTAGCATTACCACCAGAACTCGATAGAATGCATAATGTTTTTCATGTGTCTATGTTGCGATAGTATCGGTCAAATCCTTCATATGTTATTTCTCCAAAAGAAGTTGAGATACAGCCTGATATGACTTACTATAACACCCTTACCCGTGTCTAATTCTGGGACCGGATACGACGCATTACCATGCTTAACCTTGCTTGAACATGTAATATCGGGCTACAAAATTTCATTTCAACTTAAAACTTTTCCTTCTTAATCATAACATACATATTATGGGCCTACGAGGTATGAAACATACATCCGGAAGGTTTTAGAGTTTGACCAGAGACTTTTACTCTCCTTGAATTTTGTTTCCTAAACATGGGTCACACGCCTGTGTAACATGAGACACGCCCGTGTAGGCAAGCCGTGTGGTCACACACGCACATGTCTCTAGCCCGTGTAGAATTTATTTTTATTTCAAACCTATAGGGGTTTTCACACGGCCGGACACATGCCCATGTTAATGGCCTGTATCCTTCACACATCCTCGACATGCCCGTGTCCTGACCCATGTGTGAAAACTAGGGGTATTCTATTTATGACATCAACAACCTCTTAAAAAGAACATGGCCTAGGCACATGCCCTTGTGCTGGCCCGTGTGATGATTCGAATTCTCACAATTAAAATGTTGGGGACACATGACCTATGAACACACCCATAGGGGTTGACCGTGTGTCACACACAGCCTAGACACACACCCGTTTGTCTGCCCATGTGGACAACCAAAAGCTATTTTCCAAGCCTTTTTGCCACCTGAAACATAAACTCATTCATTTCATTAGAAATAGCACATAACATAGCAATATTAAACTATTAAGAATCCTTAAATTATCATTCATTCCACCTCTGTTTTACTCAATTACTTACATAAACATTCATTTCATTAAACTCATCAATTTTATAACATAAACTTGACAATATTGGCCAATTCACTATGGCCATTTACAAAATAAGTGTAGAACATTAATAACCAACCCTTTGGCATTCAAATATGGCATGACACAAAATGATCAAGATCCTATACATGCCATACTCAAAACGAATTAACTTTAATATACCGAAAGAAAGGTTGATAGTGTGATCCGAGCTCCGACGTTCTATGATCCCCGAGCTAACTTGGCGAAACTACAAGGAAAAGGGAAAAGAGAGGGGTAAGCATATAGCTTAGTAAGTGTGCATGAAATTCTAAAACAACATAATTGATAGCATTAAATTCATCTATCTATTGAATCAATAGCAACATAAGTCTCAAAAGCTTAAGCATACTCATCCATACTTACTCATACTTATTCTTACCCATCTCATGTCACATTATGGGTTTATAACTTGTATTTTCTCATGGTACTTGTATCACTTATCACATGACTTAGCACATATACTAACATGGGCATAAACCCAAATCTTCATCATTCTTAATCATGAAAGAAGCTCAAGGTCATCCAAACATAGTTTTGGCTCTAAACCATTTTACATACTTAACTACTTTGCCCATGAACTAATCAGATTATCATAGGATATTTAAACTCATCATGCATAAATTTTGATGCCAATGCCATATCCCAGATATGGTCTTACATGGGATCACTTATTGATGTCGATGCCATATCCCATATATGGTCTTACACGAGATCTCATAGCTCGATGTCGAAGCCATGTCCTTGACATGGTCTTATATGAAATCATACACAGATGTCAATGCCATGTCCCAGACATGGTTTTATACGAAATCGTCCTCTGGTACTGAGGCCATATCCCTGACATGGTCTTACACAGGATCTCATTTATTTAATGCTATAACATGAGTATCTTCATTATTCCGAATCTTTATCCGGAATTTCACTTAGCTTATTTTCATCATTTCCTCATCGAGGCTTTATCACTCGATTTTCATAGTAATAACATACATTATCATAATATTAAGTAGTTTCAAATATCGAACATTATGAAACTTTAACTTCATACAAACTTACCTCGATTCTCAAAATGGGTATCGATGCTCGATTTAGTCCTCGATTTTGTTCTTGCCTTAGTTTTGATTCGGGCGTCGTGTTTCTTGATCTATAATAGTAATTTTATTTGTTAAAAACACGCATTGACTAAATCGACTTATAATTCATATTTTGGAAAAAATACAATTTTGTCACTAAACTATTACATAATTATACTTTTGCCCATAGGCTCGTAAAATAATTTTTATTCAACTTTCTTGCATTTAAGCCTAGCCGAATCATATTCTCAACTATAGTAACCTTCAATTTCCACTATTTCACTCATGTATGACCATTTTTACAACTTTTACAATTTGGTCCCCTTTTTCATTTTTCATGAAAATCACTTAGAAAAAGATGTTTATCATACATCAAACCTTTATATTCTTCCATAAAACATCAAAATACATGAATGTCATTCATGGATAAATTTTTTAACATAAACCCTAACTCAAAATACGGCTAAAAATAGCTAAATCGAGCTACGAGGATCTAAAAATACGAAGAACACTAAAAACAAGGCTAGGATGCACTTACTATCAAGCTTAGAAGTTGAAGAAACCCTAGCTATGGCTCCTTGTGATTTTCAGCCAAGGGAGAAGAAGATGGAAATGATTTTTGCTTCTTTTTCCCTTTTAATTCTTTTATTAACCAAATGACTAAAATGCCCTTAATGATCCTTTCCTGAGATTTTTCCTTCCCATGTCCATTTTTGTCCATCATCAAATATATTGGTCTAATTGCTAAATAAGGACCTCTAGTAATTTTTATAATTCTGTTTCATACTTGAATATTCTAGAATCTCATATTTTCTACCCTTTGCAATTTAGTCCTAATGGACAATTTAATCACTAATTAATAAAATTTCTTCCTTAAATTTTTCAGACAATCAAGAAAACACCTCATAAGCCTCATAAAAATCATAAAACTCATACTTCTACTTCAGATTTGTGGTCTCGCAACCACTATTCTGACTAGGCCCTAAATCAGGCTGTTACACTTATAGTGAGGAACCGAATAAAATCTTGGCACGTGAAACAAAAAAGTTAAGAAATAAAAAGGTAGCATTAGTGAAAGCTCTTTGGCAACGACATGGGAATGAAGAAGCTACCTGGGAACCGGAGGATACCATGAGAAAGCAATACCCCAATCTTTTTACTGGTAAGATTTTCGAGGATGAAAAATCTTAAGGGGGAGAGTTGTAATAGCCCATTTTGAGTGAAATCAAAACAGTGGTTTCGGACCACAAGTCCGAGCTAGAAAGAAATTTTATTTTAGTATTTTTACATGATCTGCATTATGATAGGAATGCCATATGAAAATTCTGATAAGAAAATTTTACCTATTATGTGTTTAATTAGGGAAAGGACCAAATTGCATAAAATGAAAAAGTTGAATTCTAGTAGCTATAAGTATCAAATAGCTATGGAATTCTAAACTTGAGGTCATTATATGGTAATTAGACCATTAAATAAAAGTTAATAGATATTATTTATGAATCATCTATGGAAAATTAGAAAAGACAAGGACTAAATTAGAATGTAGAAAATTTAATGGATGATAAATAATTAAATGAAAATATTAACATTTTATATCATTTTCATCCCTAAAAATTTCATGGAAACCCTAGGAGATCAAAGGAAACTAATTAAGCTTAATTAGGTATGTTTTCTTGTCCCGCTTTTAGTAATTTTATATTTTTGAGATCGGGATGATTTAATCTATCTATTTTAGGGATTAATTTGAAAAGTTATCAAATTATAGAAGTTTTTCCATGGATGAATATGATGAAATTTTAAAATTTATGGTAGAAAATGAAAGGTTGTTAATAGATAAACAACCTTTACAAAGTGAATTTTGGCAAAAATATGATTTAGGGATTAAATTGTAAAGATGTAAAAGTTATGAAAAAGATTCTCAATTATGTGAAATAAATGTGCTGTAAATTTTATATGAAATTTTGGTTAGGTTGGAATAAGGATTAAATTGCATGAATTTTATTTTCCGAGCTAGGGACAAAATTGGAATTTATGAAAAGTTTAGGGGCAAAATGGTAATTTTGCCTAGGATGTAAATTGAATCCAATTGAGTATGAAATGGATTAAATTGTTGATTAAATTCATTTATATAGATTCGAATAACTCAAATTCAAAGCTAGATCGAGGAAAAGAAAAAGTCTCAGATTAGTAGATTTCGTATACAAACAAGTATCGAGGTAAGTTCGTGTCACTAAATTGTGTACATTTATATATTTGAATTAAATGTTATATATGTGAAATGTATAATTGTCATGTATGTGAAATTGATTGAATATCCTATAATGTGTGATAAATGTCAAATCCCGTTTGAATAAATGAAAGCCATTGGATATAGAATTTCCCATTTTGGTTGTAGTCCAGCATATGTTGCGGACACACCATAGCTTGAAAGAGCATCCTGTTATTAGTTCTCTCAAACTTCCTACTATATGGTTTAGTGAGCTTCCTGTTATAGCTCTTCGGAGTGTCCCGATAGGTTGTGATCCTACAATTGTTGTGGACACACCTTAGCTCTTATGAGCATCCCGATTAAAGGTTCTTTGTGAACTTCCTGTTAAATTTGCTCTTAGTGAGCTTCCCGACAGTGCTCGCTTGAAATTCTCAATATTGTCTATCTGGAGCTTCCCGATATGGTTCTTCATGAACTTGCCGATTATGGCTCTTATGAGCTTTTCCGTTATATAACCCGGATAAGCTTCCCGATAGGCTCTTTATAAGCTTCCCGAAATGGCTCTGTGTGAGGTTCCTATTATAAGGCTCGAGAGTGTGCTTCTCAATTATGTACCTTAATTAGGTACTTCTGGATATGAATTGGCGAATTATAGTACTGTACACTGAAGTGTACTTCATGAGTGTATCCATCGATATTTCAAATAAATTCAACGGGTAAAGTTCTAATATGATTAAATTAAACTTGAAATGATTTGTTATCAAAATGCACATGTAATATAGAATATGAATATGAAATTTACTAAATGATGAGCTCATCCATGTTATTGGTATCATGTGAATGACTTGACTAACATACTTGTTTGAGTGTATATGATTAGGAAAATTTGTTTGAACAAGAATTAAACAAGTATGATTAGGAAAATTTGTCAATTTGTTGGGAATCATGTTCTTGTATGCTTATTTGAATGAATGTAATTGGCAAGTTTAATTCTTGTTATACGAACTTACTAAGCATTAAATGCTTACTAGGTCTTCTTTTCCCTGTTTTATAGTGCTCGAAAGCTTGTAAAGGTTGGAGCTCGGTCGGAGTATCATCACACTATCCTCCAGCTTGTTTTGGTATAACTAGAAAACTTACTTTGACATAATGGCATGTATAAGATAATTTTACCAATAATGATATGTAAATGGATGTTTGTAATCTAGCCATTGGAATAGGTAGTAATGGTATATTTTGGTAAGATAATATAAAGTTATATCATATTTAATACATACCTGTACAAGGTTTAGTTAAATTGAATTAGAGTAAAATATAAATCATCACAAGAAGGTAAGCTTAATCAAATGAATATGTGATACTATTTCATATATATATTAATGATGTTTGCTTGAATTAAATGACTTGAATTGGTTGGAAAATATATGCAAATGTTGTTGTAGGTTGAAGGTTAAATTTGGGTGAGAAATAGGGCTAAATGGCCTTATCTTGTCCACATGTGTAGACACACGGGCATGTGTCTTAACCGTGTGAGACACACGGCCTGGCACATGGGCATGTGGTTTGGCCATGTGTCCCCTACATATTAAATTGAGAAACAAAATGCTCAGAATTGGGCACACAGGTAGAGACACGGGCGTCTGTCTCAGCCATATGTGCTACACAGCCTAGAACACGGGCGTGTGTCTTGGCCAAGTGAAACCTGCACCTAATTTATGAAAATTAAATTGACCACACGGCCTAGAACACAGGCATGTAGCTGGCCGTGTGGCATAAGTCAGAGAGTTACACAGGGTTGGACACAGCCTGTAGCACGGGCGTGTCCTATGGTCACACGGGCGTGTCCCTTGACCACATGGGCATGTATACCCTACATCTAGGAAAATTTTTATAATTTTGCAAAAAATTTTCTGAGTTTTCGATTCAGTCCCAATTCAATTCAAATGTTTAAATTGGGCATCAATGGTCTATATAAGGGACAATATGATTAGTTTCAGACATGAACAGTAAATGTCATGAATTACATAAAATTATTCTTTAAACTCTAGTAATACTCTGTAACCCTGTTTTGGCGACGGATATAGGTTAGGGGTGTTACACGTGTAACTCTCTGACTTGGGTCACACGGCCAAGCCACATGCCCGTGTGCCAGGCCGTGTACCCTTTGAAATGGCCTCACACGCCTGTGTGCTCTACCGTGTGCTAGGCCGTGTAATAGCTTGACTTCCAACCCTTTGAAATCTACAGGGGACACACGGCTATGTCACTGGCTGTGTGTCACATAAGGCTGAGACACACGCTCATGTCTCTGGCCATGTGGACAAAAAATTGGCCATTTACAAGCAATTTTTCTCACCCAAAGTCTAGTCACTTACAAAAACCAAAAGTACCTATTTTCATGCATTCAAATGGCACCTAACATGTGTATATACAAGCTAGAACATCATATTAACTAAACATTCAACCAACATGCCTAAATGACACCTTAATCTCAACAATCAAACTTGATTAAACACCAACGAAATTCATCCATAATTAATTCAACCAATTGAACAACTTAAAATACTATATTTACCATAATGTTCACATACCATTCTTATGCACAAAAAATACCATTATGAACACTTACATATCTACCATCTACCTTAATAAATTTACCAATGCCAAACACATTCAAGGTTACCAACTAGCCAATAACAACTTTATGTACTATCTCATTCCATACCAACTAACATTTCATAGCATACCATTATACTTACCTTTTCACTACCATCATTTTAGTACCTAAATGCCAAAATAACAACCATTTAAAGTACCATATGTAACACCCCAAACCCAGTCAATAGGCCATGACCGAATCTAACATGTCCACGAAGAAAACGTTTTGAAGAAAATTGAGTTTCCGATTAAATTTTAGAAAAATAAGTGCATGATTAGTTAAAAAAATCGATAGTTTACTTTTAAAATCCCGTAAGTAAATCTTTTAAAACTTAGTTGACAATCCATAGGTTAGAAAACATTTATTTTTAAGAAAAACTCAAATTGTTACTTTGAAAACCGTTTGCATTTGAGTGTTGAAACTTCAATTTGTAAATCATTTAAGTTGTTGAAAACATTTAAGTTGAAATTTTAGTATCAAACGATTTATATTACCCGATGGTAAGATTTTAAAAATTTTTGCGTGTTTATAGTTTAGAAAACTTTGGGCTCAATTATTAGATCAACCATGATGATTATTTAGCCATGTTTAAAACAAGTTCAAAGCATATAAATAATCCAAATAAAAACATAATTAAAGAGGCCTTATTACAAATCCAAATAAAGATATTAACCAAATTAAAATAAAATAAAGTACCCAAAACGAAGTTCATGTAAAACCCAATTTTATTTACATGGCCTCCTCGAGTTCATCCGGCTCCTCCTCTGCGATCTAAGAATCATCTTAAAAGATAAAGGAGAAGGTGAGTCACCAAGACTCAGTGCATAAATCCTTCCCCCGATTAATGCAACATTCTTACACAATTAATAACCAAGCAATATATATAATGCACCCAACCTAGCCATCCATAACTCCTTTTCTACCCCGTGTGGTACCAAACCACTGGTGGTACCAAACCACTGGTGACCCAAAGTCACGATATCCAATAATGTGATACCAAATCACTGGTGACCCAAAGTCACAAATAATCAAGTTGCCACGTGTGATACCAAATCACTGGCGACAATCCCAATACATCAAATGTGGGGCCAACCCACAGTGGTACTAAGCCATTGGGACGAGTCGCTATGAGGTGCCAAACCTCTGGTGTCCCAAAGACACGAAATAACTATGGTACCAAATCACTGGAGGTGCCAAACCTCTGGTGTCCCAAAGACACGGATATCAAATCCTTTCCCCTCCTCTCAAATCACCCAAACCAATGTTTTACAAGAGTAAA
Organism: Gossypium rotundifolium; assembly: GCA_025506655.1. NCBI lineage: Eukaryota > Viridiplantae > Streptophyta > Magnoliopsida > Malvales > Malvaceae > Gossypium > Gossypium rotundifolium. The sequence continues at coordinate 71,932,566 of CP106731.1, forward strand.
TCATGCCATCATGCTTTGATATGATCATATAACCATTATATATATATATATATCTTAAATCATGATATTAATCAACATATAACAACATCATATTGAAACGGACTTACCCGAGTCCTTGTTCATACCCATCAAGGTATCTTATCAAAATCTCACAGTTTTCGTCTTTAATAACATGATTAGTATATTTATAAACAAATTTATTACTGAGTTATAAAGTGTGTAAGGTACACACCTGTCACTAACGCAAATACTAATTTCTGAAGACCCGATCTACCGCACTAGATCACCTTGTCCTACATTCAGCCAAACCACAAAACTATAAGCAAAACCATTCGGCCAACATCACACCTTATATCCCAATAGCCTTTGGCTTTTCAACCACTTAAAAAACAAAATGATGAATCGACATGAATCCTTACCACTTGACTTACCAACTTTGATTGTTAGAGAATAGGGTTAAGTCGACTGCTTCCAAAGTCCTAATGAGCCTAAAAGAAATCGGTTTCTAAGAATGATTAGAACCTTGTTAACAAGTGCCAAAAATTTGGCTTTTGCCCCCATGAGAATAAATAGAGAAAGAAAAAAAACAAGAGAAATAACGGCCAAGAACACTTACCTATCCTCCAAAATCGATTATAGTTGAACCCAAAGAAAATCTACCCTTGATGATATTCGGCCAAGATAAATCAAAAAGAAAATAAGAAGATTCGGCTATGGATGTTTAAAGACAACAAATAGGATTCGACAATAGAAGAAAGAAGAGAATGGAAAGAAGAAATTAGAATGGGAGAGGGATGTTTTCGGTTTTGAGCAAAAGAGGAAGAAAGAAAAAGAGAAATGGAGAGATGGAAGATTCGGCCAACCGCTAAGATGAAGAAAAAGATGAAGGGAAGAGGGTTGGTTTTAGGCTACAAAGAAAATAAAATATATGAGAGACTCAAATGGATATTCGGCCAAATGCCTAAGAGAAAATTCGGCAAACCACTATGGTCTTTTCAGCTTTGACACAAAACAAGCAAACAATGCCAAAACTAAAACAAAATTCACCTTATTGCCAAGAACATATTTGGCTATAGAGAGTGTTATTGGAGAGAAAAGAAAACTATGCTCAAATGCTTAGGTAAAATGGCCAACTATCTACCAACCTCCCAAAGCCTCCAACAAAAATCAGTCAACCCCTCCCCTAGACCAAAATGCCGTCCACATACATGGACTAATGGCCATAGAAGAGTTTCCAAAACAACTCTCCAACAATCAAGCCTTATGTCCCCTATCCTTCCTTAATCTATATGATTCCTTTCCCAAAGTTCAAGCTTTCCTAATTTACTATTCAATTTGCCATAAAAATTGAAAGTCCAACCTACCATACTTAGAGCTTGGCCGTCACTTAATGCAAAGGTGCATAAAAATAAGGTCTTCCAAATGCAACCCATGCTACTCGAACCTCTTCCCTCAAGCAACCCTTCATGCATCATAACCACCTTGCCACTAACTCCTCATGTGCTAGAATTTATGTAACGCCCCAAACCAGATCAGTACACCACAACCGGATCTAGCATGTCACAGAGTGAAAACCTTTTAGAATGAAAGTCTACCAGAAAATTTTCTTAGAAAACCCTTTTTAGGAAACCTTACTTATAGACAAATTTTTGTTCAAGTTTATAGAAACCATTCGAGATATCTTTGTTGTTACATGTTGAGTGGTGTTCCCGATGGCAACGCTTTTTAAAACAATGCGAAGGTGTTGTAGTTTTGAAAACATTGCGTTCTGCCGGTTAATTAGTAAAACCATTTATTTTACGTAGTTAAAATAATAGCAATAATAAAAATAATCAAATCAAATCTTAGCGGCCTTATTACATAACCCCAGAAAAAAACTGAAAGTTTAAAATTTAAATAGTAACTAAAGAAATCAAGTCCATTGAACGTGCATGGCCGCCTCGAGTCCTCCCGGCTCCATCTCCGCAATCTACTCATCTGCAAAATAGGAGGGAAGGGGTGAGTCACCAAGACTCAGTGTGTAAATCCTCAACCCGATGGTGCATTCACATACACAAATTATCAGTAAAGACATGCAAACCATGCAAAACATGCAACCCATAACCTAGCCATCCAAACACCTTTAACTACCCCGTGTGGTCAAAACCACTAGTGGTCAAAACCACTGGTGACCGTAGTCACAATATATCGGTGTGGTCAAAACCACTGATGACCGAAGTCACAAATCAAGTGATGGGGCCAACCATCGTGTGGTCAAAACCACTGATGACAATCCCGTAATTAATCTCGTGGGGCCAACCTACTGTGGTACCAAACACAAATCGATATGTGGTCAAAACCACTGATGGTCAAAACCACTGGGACATAGTCACAAATTAAAATATCAAGACGGGGCCAACCCGTCATGTGGTCAAAACCACTGGTGACAGTCCAAAATAATCATTCCCCCTCCTCTCATCAAACCCATCATCATGTCATAACATACATGTCATAATATCGATTAATCATGCTAATATCATATATCATAGCATTCAATAGATCACAATGATGTGCACCAAAAATGACTTAACGGGGAACTTACCCGGAATCCAAGCTTATGTCCAAAAAACAAAGTCACTAATATCAAGGGTTAAGCAGTAACATAATAAGCAATCTTAAACTAATAAAGTGTGTAAGTGTTTACACACCTGACTATTCTCAAAATCCTGAAACTATTCGTTTCTATGAAATCCCGAAAAGTATGTCCCTACAGCACCTACATTCGGCCAATACCACTTTTAGATCTAAAGCCATTCGGCCAATACCACTTTTAGATCTAAAGCCATTCGGCCAATACCACTTTTAGATCTAAAGCCATTCGGCTTAATCACAAATCCCGAAGGATGAATCGCATAAATTTATTTTCTTACCTTAGTACCGATTTGGTCTCCTACCAATTCCCGAAAACCCACACTGAATCCTCCTTGTAGTCGGCCACACTAGCACACACAAAGGTTAGTCCTTGGGCTTTTGATCAATTAAGGGGTAGATTCTTAAGATATTAATACACTTACCTAGATCGACCACCAAATCCTGAAGGTTTCCTGAATTCGACAATAGCCTTCCCTACAATCAGTTTTATCACTTCATTAGAGAACTAAAGGCCATTCGGATATAACATAAATCCCAAAAGAAGAAAGAGTTGCCGCACCCTTACCTTAATGATAGATTCGGCTTTGCCCCTAAAAGAAACCTTGATTTCGGCACTTAGAATGATGAAGAGAAAAACACAAGGGAAAGAAAGATTGTGAGCCAAGTATTCGGCCAAGATTCTTAATGAAACCGAGAGAGAAACAACAACTTTTCGGCTTTGAAACAAAATAGAAAAGATGGGAAAGATGGGATCAAGATTCGGCTTGAGTTTGAGAGAAGAGAAAACAAGATGAGTGTAAAGGTTTGGTTATGGTGGTTTCAGCTTTAGGGTCTCAAGAGAAGAAGAAAAAAAATAAAAGAGAGAGATATGAGGGAGATGAAGATTTCAGCTAGGTACTTGAGAGAAAAGAAAATAACATCAAATGTGTTTAGGGGGGACATTCGGCTATACCAAATGCTCCCAAAATCGATAGCCTCCTTTGCCTACAATCCTACCTTCGGCCAACTCTCTACAAACAAGTTTGAAAATATCACACTCCTTAATTCCCTCATCTATATCCTTATTTGAAATCTGATAACTTAATCCTCATCCACCAAGAGAGTCCCAACTGAGCACTCCTCTCCCTACTTGTGGCATGAAAAAGAGTAAGCAGGAGTACAATTTCTGCAGCTCGAACACAGGCACTCCCTTACTGTATATGGCGTCACTATCCAAGCACCTTAGTGGCGCCTCCTTTGCCACTTTGCCACTAGGTTGTTTGTGTCACCCTTCCCAAATAAAATTTCTTAACCCCTCTCTCCCTTAGCTTCACTATTTTAAATGCCAAAATAAAATTCTCAGCCCTAACTCAGGCTAACTTAGGGTTATAACTAGACCCCAAAACATGTTAAGTGCACATTATAATCAATTCCATCACATACAACACAAGCAAAATGCAGAACCCCTATTTTAAGGATGTTACAATTTAACACTTAAATTAACTTAAGTGTCGAGTTCACCTAATCCACTTCACTAAATTTTCAATACTAAGAATTATTCTAGCTTCATAAAATAAAATCAAGCCTTCACAAGACTATGCTAAACACACAAAATTCATACCCGAGCCAACATAAATAATAAGATAATACTCTAAATTTTTAGGATGTTACACCATATATAAATGATATCATATCTACTACTTCATCAACCAAAATAGCATATTTACAAGCCACACATAAAGGCTAATTTCATCAAACAAAGACACTTATACATGCCATTACAACCATGACTCAAAATCATCAAAATCTACCGATATAGTCGATGGATAGTGTGATGGATCTCTGATAAGCTTCCAACTCGAACGAGCTTTCGATTATCTATAAACATCATGAAAATAACATAAAGTAAGCATTTAATGCTTAGTAAATTTGTTAATCATAAACAATGCTTATCATTTCAATATATAAGCTTAAAAGTAACTAATGAACTAATCCAACATATCTTGGCACAAGCCTAAGCAGTAACAACAACTTACATGTAACATCCTAGATTAGGGGTTATGCGTTCGTGCGTAATTCATGAGATAATGGGATCAGTGGGTGTGTTGGATGTGATCTGAAGAGTTTCAAGAACCCTAAGATGAAAGGAAATGAAAGGAAATGTAAGGAAATGAAAGGAAATGAAAGGAAATGAAAGGAGATGTAAGGAAATATAAGAAAATGTAAGGAAATGAAAGGAAATGAAAGGAAATGAAAGGAAATATATGGAAATGTAAGGAAATGTATGGAAATGTATGGGAATGTATGGAAATGTATGGAGATGTAAGAAATGAATGGAAATGTAAGAAATGTATGGAAATGTATGGAAATGTATGGAAATGTATGGAGCGATTAGTTAAAGAGGAAGGTGAACATTTTGGAAACCTAAGCTAAAGAGGAAAGTAAACATTTTGGAAACTAAGCCAAAATAGGAAAGTAAACATTTTGGAAACCTAGGAAATGTCAAGTTTACGAGTCACGAAAATTTTTGGAAACTTAAAATGACCCCGAAATGTCAATTTTAAAGTTCAAAGGGAACTTAGGGCCAGGTGACCCTAAAATATAAAGTATGTGAAATTTGACCCATTAACGGACTTGGAAAAGTGGCTCAAGATGCCACTTAAGGCCTCGAAATGGCCCACATACAAGGGTGTTGGGCTTGAGTTCGAGTCACATAAAAGCAAATAAAATAAGTTTTATTTTGCTTCTAGAAGCCCAAGAGGTGGATGCCCAAGGCTTGCAAAGAGGAGTTTCACTCTCTTTAAAACTCGGCTAATTAGAAGATCATAAGGACTCTTAAGGGTAGAGTTTAATTCTCTTTAAAATTCAGCTAAATAGGTGGATAAATGAGGAATTATTCTTTAATTAGGAAAATAAGGAAGAGTGGTGGCCAAGTTAAGGATTCTTGGCCTAGTAATTTCGGCTATAAAAGGATGAGACTAGGGCCATTCATTATTCATTCTCCTCTCTCTTTCCTCTGCGAATATTCTTCTTGAGCATCCATTCTTTTCTTCTTTTCTTTTAGCCTCCTAGCCGATTTCTTCTAAGCCTATTATTCCTCTCTTCTTTCATCTTTGAAACCGAATACATAAGGGAATCATAGCCGATTGTTCATCAAGTCTCTAAGCCGAATCTCGAAGGTTGAAGTGAAGGTGCAATCGATTCCTTCAAATAAGGGTAAGATCCAAGTTTGGTTTCCATTCTTTTGTATTTATCAAAATCTAGGGCTAATCCCATTAATGTTCATGGTTGCCGAAACTTTGAAGAGATCTTTCGGGATTTATTAAGTGTAGGCTACAAGGAAGGAGATGTTCTTTTCCTGAAGGTACACCATAAGCCACGTGTTCCCTAGTTATTCGGTGAATTTCGGGATTTAAGAATCTAAGGTAAGTCATATTTAACATACGACTAAGGGTTATTTGTTGTGAATAAATGTTAGAAATTGATCTAACATGTAGTTATAGGGATTTCGACAGATGGATACAAGGAGGAGCATAGCATAGATTTCGGGATTTGATTAGTATTGAAATCGGCAACAAGGTAAGTTTTAAGAATACTAATCCTACTAGGATTTGGATTTATGGTCAAATGTTTTTTTTATTAAAGTAGTAAGTGATTAATCAAATGTAGAAATTGAGATCTAAAGCAATAGATCGGGTTTTAGGGATTTCAAGGAATTGATAAGCAAATCGGTGTGTACCTACACTAAATCTTAATAGATTTATGGCTTAAACTTGATATATGTGTTAATATGAAAGTGTAAGAATATGGCTAAGGTACTTGTGTATGCGCACACTAACTTTCGATATTTCATATGGCAATTATTTTATTATGTGATTATACGTAAGAATATGAATATGGCTAAGTACCTAATGTGGTACAAAAGTATTCGTCGTTTCCTACTTAGATAGGATTATGAAATATGTTATTTTATAACATGTGAATATATGTATATGATTATGAAATTAAGTATGTTATGCATGATATATATTTTGGGGCATTCGAGATTTATGTGAAAGGGAAGAAGGTGTTGACTTGGTCTCACCAACGTTTGAAGGTGTTGACTTTGGTCTCACCAGCGTTTGAAGGTGTTGACTTGATCTCACCAACGAAGGTGTTGACTTGGTCTCACCAACGAAATATGTTGACTACGGTCACATTGCGAAATTTTGGTAACTCCGGTTACATTATTTGAATATAGTGTCTAATGACACAACGTATATGGGCGCGCCTTGATGGTGTGTAGCGGATGGAGGTTGACTTAGTAGTCCCCACGGTGTGAATGGCGGTCTGGTGGTGTGTAGCGGATGGACCATTAGGATTGGGTTTGGGTTGCATCATAACTTATTTTATATGAATGTGAATTTGATATGAGCGTGTATGCCCGATTTGTTGAATATTAGTCTTGTGTACATTGAGTCTGTTGACTCACCCTGTTAGGGAATTATTTTCGGTGATGAACAAGGATGGACCGGGCAGAGACCCCGAGGTGGCCATGTCTCATTTGAAGATTCCATTTAAATTTGGACTTTATTTCATTTAGTTCCTTTAATTTTATTTTGGGTTTCATTTTATGTAATAAGGCCATCGTGACATTTTATTTACGCTTTAATTACTATGTTATGAATTTAGGGCTTTACAAAGAATAAGCCCATTTAATTTAAAATAAGTTTAAATATTTTGTCACCGAAACAAATGGGTTTTTTTTGAAGATAAATTTGTTTTCAACTCGAGCCCAACCCACAACAAACTATCTTTCAAAACACAGTTTTCAAAGTATTCAATGAATTTTGAACCGGTTACTTCGAGGAACATACCAGATCCGGTCCATTCTCGTGGGCCGGGTGTGGGGTGTTTCATTACATTTGTGATTAACAAGTAACTTAGCCGAATTCATCACACAACAATAACCTTTCATGTACTTACATACAAGCATTCATACTATTATCAACATAGCTAGTAAACTTTAACCACCAACATCTCATACCTTTTTTATGCTTTCATGGTATTACTAATCAAAGCATCTATCGTTCCTTCCCTTTTGTATACCCATTGAACCACTAGAATAATATTGGATACGCAGGAATCTCACACATTGTGTACCAACATATGGTCGAAACCATTTCTTTCTCTTTTCTCATATGAATGCTCTCTCTCGAGCCATAAGTGGGTTTGCTCACACAAGCTTTCGGCCAGAATGTAGCTACATGGGGCTACTCACACAAGCTATCAAGTAACCGCAACACATGCTGAAAACTCAACCACCGGTAGGACGTTTAGGACCAGCACCTGAAACACGGTAACCCTTTTCTAAGGTTCAAACGAGATCCAAAAGTTGTCAAAACTTCATTGGATATTTCTGTAGAGATGTAATGTCATAATACAACATAATAGCATTTAATTCAAGTGTATTAAAACTTTAATTAAATGTACAAACTTACCTCAATCACAAACGAAGAAATACGATTGACTAATCCAACAGTTTTTCCTTTCCTCGATCTAAATCCATATGATGCTTTTCTTGATCTAAATAATCAAATTCAACTCATTCAAACACCATTCTATTCAATTAGATCCAAAAATTATATTTTAAAAATTATGCTTTTGCCCTATAATTTGGAATTCATTGCAATTTAATACTTAAGCTTATAAAATGAAATTCATGCAATTTAATGCCAACCCACTATAGCCAAATTTTACTTAAGTCCTTAGTAAGCCCTATATTTCATTTTTTTACAATTTACCATGAATATTTTTATATTTTTCAATTTAATCCCTAATTGACTAATTCATCAAAATCTCTTAACAAAAGTTGTGTATCTTGCAACAACCATTCATTTTCTTCCATCAAACATCATAAACAACATATATACATTAATGATAAAATGCTAAACATTTAATAGTTTTGCAAATTAGTCCACAGGCTAGCTAGATTAAGCTACAACGACTCCAAAAGCATAAAGATCATTAAAAAGCAACAAAATGCACATACATGCACAAGTAGAAAGATGGTCGAATGTTTGAGCTTGTTTATGGCTTCCTTAAGCCCTATGTTTGGTTAAAGAAGAAGAAGAAAGATGATATCTTTCTTTTTCTTTATTTTAATTTAAGTTGTTTTACTAATTTACATTTTTAACCTTATTAACTAACATCCAAATTACTTAATTTAATGCCATATGTAACAGCCCAGTTTAAGCTAAATCAGAACAGTGGTTTTGAAACCACAAATTTGAGGTCATAAAATTATTCTAATATTATTTTTGGTATTTACATCATGTTATTTGATATGTGTGAAGGTTTCGTGATTTAATTTTACTGTTTGTGAGCTTAATTTGATAAAAAGGAATTAATCGCGTAAAATGCAAAAGTGGATTTCTATTTGTTAAAGTACTTATTTGCTATGGTTTCTTATTTGTATAGTCCTTAAATTTAAATTAGGCCATTATGAAGATGAGTGGATGGCATTAGGCTTGTATTATATAGTTTTCATATTAATTTATAAAGGTTAAAATGGTAAATTATGTGTTAATATGTGATTAAATAAAACAAAACATTAAAATGCATGCATTATCATCTTTTTGCGAATGTTGTGAAGGAAAGAAGCACTATTTGAAGTTTTTAAGTTCGACACCTAGGAAGCTTGATTTTGGTATGTTCTTTACTAGGTTTTGATAATTTTTTTATGTTTTGAGATCATTGCTTCGTATTCTAGCTAGTCAATGCCCTAATTTTTGGATTGGTTGATGAATTTGTGAGTTTCCATTGATGATATCTTGATGTTTTTTTTGTTTGATGATGAAAAATAAATATTTGTTGTTAGGTTTTCATAGTTTATTAAGTGATTTTTGATAAAAATGCTTATTAAGGATTAAATTGTGAAATGTGTAAAGTGAGGCGCTAAAATGGAAAATAAATGGAATTAATGGGCTGCTAGGGACCTAAGGAATATTCAGCGAAACATGGGTTAAATGAAATTTTGAGTATTTTTGTGTTGTTTTGAAAAATGGACTAAATTGTAAAAATGTGAAATGTTAGGGGCTAAAGTGAAAATGCCATTTATATATTTTTGGATGAAATTGAATGAATATGTCTTTGTTAAATTTGAATTGATTTAGATCAAGAAAGGAAAAAATCAGATTTGGATCGGGGGAAGTCGAAAGTTGTTGAATAGTCATTCTAATCCATTCGTTTCTGAATGAGGTAAGTTCATAAGTAAATGAATGTTCTTAAAATTCAAATGTATATATTATATAATGTTGAATTGAATTGTATATGCAAAAATATATGTTTCCAAATTAAGCTGAGCATGGGATGACCTATTTTGAGCGTGAATTGATTGAATTATGACATTTGAAAGTCCTGTACAAACCTTAAGAATAGTATAGGATACATATGTCTTGACATTAGGACTTTCAAGGTGTGATTTCTTGTAACACCATGTCTGAGACATTGGCATCGATATGAGTTTACGTGTAAGACCATGTCTGGGACATTGGCATCTTATATGATTCGTGTAAGACCTTGTTTGGGACAGAGGCATCGATATGTGATAACATGTAAGACCATATCTGGGATATGGCATTGTATGAGATATATGTGTTTCGAGTATCCTTAACGATTCCGAATGGTTCAACGGGCAATGTCAAACGAGTCTGAATGTGTTGAGCCAAATAATTCAGGTATGTATGAGGTTTATATGTTCACTGAAAAAATAGTAAGTGAAGTTACTTATTGTGGTATTATGGATTATATGAGAAAAGTGATTGTATATGTGTAAGAGTGAAACACCCCACACCCGGCCCACGAGAATGGACCGAATCTGGTATGTTCCTAAAGTAAACCGGTTTCAAAAAGATTCGATACTTAGAGAAAATTTGTAAATTTTTAGAAAAATGTTGTTTGGATTGGGCTTAGATTGGAACCCATTTAATAAATTTTGAAAATCCAACTTAAGTGAGGTGACAAAACAATTTTAGGGTTCATTATTTTGAAAGAAATAAATTTTGTTTTTCTTAACTTTAATTAAAAATAAATTGTAACACAATCAACATGAATAAGCGGAAATAAAGAAAATCCAACTGGGCCTTATGGCCTTATTACATCAAGTAAAACCCAAAATAAAATAAAAGTAACTAAATCAAATAAAGTCCAAACTAAAAAATTCTCAATGTAGCATGGCCACCTCAACGTCTACCGCCCGGCCTGCATCCTTGTTCATCACCGAAAATAGTTCCCACAACGGAGTCAGTCAGACTCAATGTGCACACAGATTAACATTCAACAAATCGGGCATTCATGTTCAAAACATCGATCCATATAAAATGAAATTATGATGCAACCCAAACCCAATCCTAATTAGCCATCCACTACACTCCCCAGCACCAACCTTGTACACCGTGGGGACTACTAAGTCAACCCTCCATCCGCTACTCTCCATCAAAGGCATTACGCCCATATCGTTGTGTCATTAGACACTATAATCAAATTTATATGTTGTGTCATTAGACACTATTGTAACCGGTTACCAAAATTTCGCAATGTGACCGTAGTCAACATATTTCGTTAGTGAGACCAAGTCAACACTGTTCTCCCCTTTCACATAAATCCGAATGCCCCAAAAATATATATATTATGCATAACTTAATTTCATGTTCATATACATATATTTGCATGTTATAAAATAACATTTTTCACAATCCTATCAGAAGTAGGAAACGTACCTGAGTACTCTTGTACCACTTTAGGGTACTTAGCCATATTCACATACTTAAGTATAATCATATAATAAAATAATTGCCATATGAAATATCGAAAGTTAGTGTGCGTACACACCTGATTTGTTTAGCGATTCCTTGAGATTCCGAAAAGCTAGATCTAAAGTTTAGATCCTTAGTCCCTACATTTGATTCATCCTTTATTACTTAGCATAAATTCTATTTGGCTATGATATCCAAATCCTAGTAGGATTTGTAAAAAGACTTACCTTTGATGCCGATTTGGTGTTTATTCAAATCCCGAAAACTTGGTTTTCCTTCACTTGATATTCGCCAACCTTGAATCTCAATATGGGTTAGTTTTCGCTTTTTAATAATTAAAGAACTGATCTAGATAATCATACAAGCTTTGGTCGAATACTTTTAGGTACTTACCTTGTGGATCTTAAATCCCGAAATTCACCGAATAACTAGGGAACACGTGGCCTATGGTGTACCTTCGGGAAAAGAATTTCTTCTTCCATGATTTGGCCAAGATTAATAATCAAAATTAGTCTCTAAATTTCAATAAGTCTAGAATATAAAAGAATGGAAAACTAAACTTGGATCTTACCCTTATTTGAAGGAATCGATTGCACCTTCACTTCAACCTTCGAGATTCTGCTTAGAGACTTGATGAACAATCGGCTATGATTCCCTTATGTATTTGGTTTCAAAGATGAAAGAAGAGAGGAATAATAGGCTTAGAAGGAAATCGGCTAGGAGGCTAAAAGAAAAGAAGAAAAAGAATGGATGCTCAAGAAGAATATTTGGCGGAGGAAAAGAGAGGAGAATGAATAATGAATGGCCATTCTTAATATATTAATACACTTACCTAGATCGACCACCAAACTCAAGGTTTCACTAATTCGCAATAACCTTCCCTACAATTAGTTTTATCACTTCATTAGAGAACTAAAGGCCATTCTGTCATAACATAAATCCCAAAAGAAGAAAGAGTTGCGCACACTTACCTTAATGATAGATTCGCTTTGCCCTAAAAGAAACCTTGATTTCGGACTTAGAATGATGAAGAGAAAACACAAGGGAAAGAAAGATTGTGCCAAGTATTCGCCAAGATTCTTAATGAAACCGAAAGAGAAACAACAACTTTCACCAAACAAAATAGAAAAGATGGGAAAGATGGGATCAAGATTCAGCTTGAGTTTGAGAGAAGAGAAAACAAGATGAGTGTAAAGGTTTGGTTATGGTGGTTTCGCTTTTAGGTCTCAAGAGAAGAAGAAAAATAAAAGAGAGAGATATGAGGGAGATGAAGATTTCGCTAGGTACTTGAGAGAAAAGAAAATAACATCAAATGTGTTTAGGGGGGACATTCGGCTATACCAAATGCTCCCAAAATCGATAGCCTCCTTTGCCTACAATCCCACCTTCGACCAACTCTCTACAAACAAGTTTGAAAATATCACACTCCTTAATTCCCTCATCTATATCCTTATTTGAAATCTGATAACTTAATCCTCATCCACCAAGAGAGTCCCAACTGAGCACTCTTTTCCCTACTTGTGGCGTGAAAAAGAGTAAGCAGGAGTACAATTCTGCAGCCTCGAACATAGGCACTCCTCATCAGATATAGCGTCACTATCCAAGCACCTTAGTGGCGCCTCCTTTGCCACTTTGCCACTAGGTTGTTTGTGTCACCCTTCCCAAATAAAATTTCTTAACCCCTCTCTCCCTTAGCTTCACTATTTTAAATGCCAAAATAAAATTCTCAGCCCTAACTCAGGCTAACTTAGGGTTATAACTAGACCCCAAAACATGTTAAGTGCACATTATAATCAATTCCATCACATACAACACAAGCAAAATGCAAAACACCTATTTTAAGGATGTTACAATTTAACACTTAAATTAACTTAAGTGTCAGGTTCACCTAATCCACTTCACTAAATTTTCAATACTAAGAATTATTCTAGCTTCATAAAATAAAATCAAGCCTTCACAAGACTATGCTAAACACACAAAATTCATACCCGAGCCAACACAAATAATAAGATAATACTCTAAATTTTTAGGATGTTACACCATATATACATGATATCATATCTACTACTTCATCAACCAAAATAGCATATTTACAAGCCACACATAAAGGCTAATTTCATCAAACAAAGACACTTATACATGCCATTACAACCATGACTCAAAATCATCAAAATCTACCGATATAGTCGATGGATAGTGTGATGGATCTCTGATAAGCTTCCAACTCGAACAAGCTTTCGATTATCTATAAACATCATGAAAATAACATAAAGTAAGCATTTAATGCTTAGTAAATTCGTAAATCATAAATAATGCTTACTGTTTCAGTATATAAGCTTAAAAGTAACTAATGAACTAATCCAACATATCTTGGCACAAGCCTAAGCACTAACAACAACTTACATTAGTGATTAACACGTAACTTAGCCAAATTCATCACACAACAATAACCTTTCATGTACTTATATACAAGCATTCATACTATTATCAACATAGCTAGTAAACTTTAACCACTAACATCTCATACCTTTTTTATGCTTTCATGGTATTACTAATCAAAGCATCTATCGTTCCTTCCCTTTTTTATACCCATTGAACCACTAGAATAATATCAGATACGCAGGAATCTCACACATTGTGTGGCAACATATGGTCGAAACCATTTCTTTCTCTTTTCTCATATGAATGCTCTCTCAAGCCATAAGTGGGTTTGCTCACACAAGCTTTCATACGTAATGTAGCTACATGGGGCTACTCACAAGTCATCAAGTAACCGCAACACATGTCGAAAACTCAACCACCTAGGGACGCTTAGGACCAAAGACCAAAACACTAGATCCCTTTTCTAAGGTTCAAACGAGATTCAAAAGTTGTCAAAACTTCATTGGATATTTCTGTAGAGATGTAATGTCATAATACAACATAATAGCATTTAATTCAAGTGTATTAAAACTTTAATTAAATGTACAAACTTACCTCAATCACAAACGAAGAAATACGATTGACTAATCCAACAGTTTTTCCTTTCCTCGATCTAAATCCATATGATGCTTTTCTTGATCTAAATAATCAAATTCAACTCATTCAAACACCATTCTATTCAATTAGATCCAAAAATTATATTTTAAAAAATTATGCTTTTGCCCCTATAATTTGGAATTCATTACAATTTAATACTTAAGCTTATAAAATGAAATTCATGCAATTTAATGCCAACCCACTATAGCCAAATTTTACTTAAGTCCTTAGTAAGCCCTATATTTCATTTTTTTTACAATTTACCATGAATATTTTTATATTTTTCAATTTAATCCCTAATTGACTAATTCATCAAAAATCTTAACAAAAGTTGTGCATCTTGCAACAACCATTCATTTTCTTCCATCAAACATCATAAACAACATATATACATTAATGATAAAACACTAAACATTTAATAGTTTTGCAAATTAGTCCCTGGGCTAGCTAGATTAAGCTACAACGACTCCAAAAGCATAAAAATCATTAAAAACAGAACAAAAATGCACATACATGCACAAGTAGAAAGATGGTCGAATGTTTGAGCTTGTTTATGGCTTCCTTAAGCCCTATGTTTGGTTAAAGAAGAAGAAGAAAGATGATATCTTTCTTTTTCTTTATTTTAATTTAAGTTGTTTTACTAATTTACATTTTAACCTTATTAACTAACATCCAAATTACTTAATTTAATGCCATATGTAATGTTTCAGCTTTAAGCTAAATCGTAATGGGTTTTGAAACCACAAATTTGAGGTCATAAAATTATTATAATATTATTTTTGGTATTTACATCATGTTATTTGATATGTGTGAAAGTTTCGTGATTTAATTTTACTGTTTGTGAGCTTAATTTGATAAAAAGGAATTAATCGCAGAAATGCAAAAGTGGATTTCTATTTGTTAAAGTACTTATTTGCTATGGTTTCCTATTTGTATAGTCCTTAAATTTAAATTAGGCAATTATGAAGATGAGTGGACTACATTAGGCTTGTATTATATAGTTTTCATATTAATTTATAAAGGTTAAAATGGTAAATTATGTGTTAATATGTGATTAAATAAAACAAAACATTAAAATGCATGCATTATCATCTTTTTGGCCGGATGTTGTGAATGAAAGAAGCACTATTTGAAGTTTTTAAGTTCGACACCTAGGAAGCTTGATTTAGGTATGTTCTTTACTAGGTTTTTGATAATTTTTTTTATGTTTTTGAGATCATTGCTTCGTATTCTAGCTAGTCGATGCCCTAATTTTTGAATTGGTTGATGAATTTGTGAGTTTCCATTGATGATATCTTGATGTTTTTTTTGTTTGATGATGAAAAATAAATATTTGTTGTTAGGTTTTCATAGTTTATTAAGTGATTTTTGATAAAAATGCTTATTAAGGATTAAATTGTGAAATGTGTAAAGTGAGGGGTTAAAATGGAAAATAAATGGAATTAATGGGCTGCTAAGGACCTAAGGAATATTCATTAAACATGGGTTAAATGAAATTTTGAGTATTTTTGTGTTGTTTTGAAAATGGACTAAATTGTAAAATGTGAAATGTTAGGGCTAAAGTGAAAATGCCATTATATATTTTTGGATGAAATTGAATGAATATGTCTTTGTTAAATTTGAATTGATTTAGATCAAGAAAGGAAAAAATCGAATGTGGATCGGGGGAATTCGAAAGTTGTTGAATAGTCATTCTAATCCATTCGTTTCTGAATGAGGTAAGTTCATAAGTAAATGAATGTTCTTAAAATTAAAATGTATATATTATATAATGTTGAATTGAATTGTATATACAAAAATATATGTTGCCAAATTGAGCTGAGCATGGGATGACCTATTTCGAGCGTGAATTGATTGAATTATGACGTTTGAAAGTCCTGTACAAACCTTAAAAATAGTATAGGATACATATGTCTTGACATTAGGACTTCCAAGGTGTGATTTCTTGTAACACCATGTCTGAGACATTGGCATCGATATGAGTTTACGTGTAAGACCATGTCTGGGACATTGGCATCTTATATGATTCATGTAAGACCTTGTTTGGGACAGAGGCATCGATATGTGATAATATGTAAGACCATATCCGGATATGGCATTGTATGAGATATATGTGCTTTCGTGTATCCTTAACGATTCAATGGTTCAACGGGCAATGTCAAACGAGTCCTAATGTGTTGAGCTAAATAATTCGGTATGTATGAGGTTTATATGTTCACCGAAAAAATAGTAAGTGAAGTTACTTATTGTGGTATTATGGATTATATGAGAAAAGTGATTGTATATGTGTAGAGATTCAGTTATACATATATTCGCATGTTATAAAATAACATTTTCACAATCCTATCGAAGTAGGAAGCGTGCACAGTACTCTTGTACCACTTTAGGTACTTAGCCATATTCACATACTTAAGTATAATCATATAATAAAATAATTGCCATATGAAATATCGAAAGTTAGTGTGCGTACACACGATTTGTTTAGCGATTCCTTGAGATTCGAAAAGCTAGATCTAAAGTTTAGATCCTTAGTCCCTACATTTGATTCATCCTTTATTACTTAGCATAAATTCTATTTGGCTATGATATCCAAATCCTAGTAGGATTTGTAAAAGACTTACCTTTGATGCCGATTTGGTGTTTATTCAAATCCCAAAACTTGGTTTTCCTTCACTTGATATTCGCCAACCTTGAATCTCAAAATGGGTTAGTTTTCGCTTTTTAATAATTAAAGAACTGATCTAGATAATCATACAAGCTTTGGTAGAATACTTTTAGGTACTTACCTTGTGGATCTTAAATCCAAATTCACCGAATAACTAGGGAACACGTGGCCTATGGTGTACCTTCGGAAAGAATTTCTTCTTCCATGATTCGCCAAGATTAATAATTAAAATTAGTCTCTAAATTTCAATAAGTCTAGAATATAAAAGAATGGAAAACTAAACTTGGATCTTACCCTTATTTGAAGGAATCGATTGCACCTTCACTTCAACCTTGAGATTGACTTAGAGACTTGATGAACAATCGGCTATGATTCCCTTATGTATTTGGTTTCAAAGATGAAAGAAGAGAGGAATAATAGGCTTAGAAGGAAATCGGCTAGGAGGCTAAAAGAAAAGAAGAAAAGAATGGATGCTCAAGAAGAATATTTGGCGGAGGAAAAGAGGGAGAATGAATAATGAATGGCCCTAGTCCCTCCTTTTATAGCCGAATTTACTAGGCCAAGAATCCTTTACTTGGCCACCACTCTTCCTTATTTTCCTAATTAAAGAATAATTCTTCATTTATCCACCTATTTAGCAATTTTAAAGAGAATTAAACTCTTCCTTAAGAGTCCTTATGATCTTCTAATTAGCAGAGTTTTAAAGAGAATGAAACTCCTCTTTTGCAAGCTTGTGCGTCCACCTCTTGGGCTTCTAGAAGCAAAATAAAACTTATTTTATTTGCTTCTTATGTGACTCGAACTCAAGCCCAAAACCTTTTGCATGTGGGCCATTTTCTAAGGCCTTAGGTGGCATCTTGAGCCACTTTTCCAAGTCCGTTATTGGGTCAAATTTCATGTACTTTATATTTTAGGGTCACTTGGCCCTAAGTTCCCCTTGGGCTCTAAAATTCGACATTCCGGGGTCATTTTTAAGTTTCCAAAAATTTTCGCGCGGCTCTGTATTTTCCAAGTTTCCAAAATGTTTAGTTTCCTATTTTGGCTTGGTTTCCAAAATGTTTAGTTTCCTCTTTTGGCTTGGTTTCCAAAATGTTCACTTTCCTAATTTACTTCGGTTTCCAAAATGGTCACTTTCCTATTTTAGTTTAGTTTCCAAAACTTAACATTTCTAAAGCATTTCCTTTCATTTCCTTACATTTCCTTACATTTCCTTTCATTTCCTTACATTTTCCTTACTTTTCCTTACATTTCCCTACATTTCCTTTCATTTTCTTTCATCTTAGGGTTCTTGAAACTCTTCAGAACACATCCAACACACCCACTGATCCCACTATCTCATGAATTATGCACGAACGCATAACCCCTAATCTAGGATGTTACAAAGAGATTAGTTAAATGTGGCCTATTCAAATTGAATTATTAATGTTCTTGTGATGATTTATTTGCTTATGGCTTACTAAGCTTTCAAAGCTTACATTGTGTGTTCTTTGAT
The DNA here is from genome assembly GCA_025506655.1 of Gossypium rotundifolium. Classification (NCBI taxonomy): domain Eukaryota; kingdom Viridiplantae; phylum Streptophyta; class Magnoliopsida; order Malvales; family Malvaceae; genus Gossypium; species Gossypium rotundifolium. The sequence goes on from CP106731.1 coordinate 71,951,146, forward strand.
TGTTTTATAGATAAATAAAGCTAGTTCGAGCTCGAGGACCGTCATGGATCATCATCACACTATTGATCGCTATTTTGGTACTTTGAAAGCTTTTAATTTTGACATATGGCATGTATAGGCTAGTTTTAATATGGTTTGTTTTGAATTATGTATAAATAGCCATGCAAAATGGCTTGATAATGATGTTAATGTTTGTGAATAATCATCCTTGTTAATTAGCTCATTTTAGAAAGTTGGTTTGATGGACATGTGATTCAGCTTGAGCAATTATGTAGTTGAAGGAGGTGTTTTCGATTTGTGGTACATGTTTTTATAAGCTATATGATGTTCTTGCTATGTCTTATGAATTTGGCTATTTGGAGTGGTCATTATTGACATATAAATTGATGCATAATTTGTCTTGTAAATTGGTTTGGAAATAGTAAATGATGTGCATTCATATTCGGTTATAGATAAATTAAATACATATGTATATGACATGTTTGTTTGTGGTTCAGTATTTAAAGGTTAATTTGGTTAGTTGAATGTCTGGTTTTTGTTATGTGCATAAAGTGTTAAAGGCGAATTATAGTAGTAAAATGGCTACTTTGCTTCAAATATTTTTTAGTAAATAATGACTATGTTTTAGGTATGTTTTGTTTGTTATATGGATATTTATAAAATTGGCATATTACTATTTGTATTCGATTATGAAATCGTACAATTGGTTTAATATTGAATGATGGAATTGGTGCAAATTTTGAGGCCATTTAAATGATCGAATTAATGGCTTATTGGATGGTTGAATATATGATGTCTAGACATTATATTTACATGCGAATTAGGTATGGTTTGGCTTGTTATTTGTGTTCAAAAAATGGTCTATGTTGATTTAGTAGAATGCGCATAATTTTGTAATGTACAAGAACTATATTTGATCATTTGGTGATGTTTAATAATGATCCATTACATCGATAACTAATGAGTTCTATAATATGATTTGTTTTGACTTGATATGAGAATGTATATAGGTTTATGAAATGGTACATTTGATAATTAGATAATGAAATAAATGTATGCAATTGGATGTTTTGACATATGCATCGGTATATGATTTTTAAGGATATATGCTTGAATATATTTTAAGTATTCGAATGACATAAATGTGATGGTAATAATGTTCGAACATTGGACTTATGAAGCACGTGTATTAGATTATTGATGTATGATAGCTTAGTTCAAAAATTTGAATAGGTATGTGATATATGATTAGTAAAGTATGATTGATTGTGGTTGGCTATATGATTTATATATGCAAAATTGGTATATGTTAATTGCGGTATTTGAGTTTTGAAGTGTTTATAAAGGAAATGTCATAACATTATGCTTGAATTTTAATAAATGACTATTCTAAGTTGTGTTTTTGATAGGTAATGCCTCGTAACCCTAATTCAGTGATGGATACGGGTTAGGGGTGTTACATTTTATTGGTATCAGAGCCACAATTTATTCGATTCTAGGACTAACATAGTGCGTGCAAGTCTAGCTATACATATCATATATATAAATTGCGATAATGTGATGATTCCTGACAATTAAAATGTGTTTTCGTATAGTAAATGGATCCCGATCGAGCCGTAGATGATGATTTGAAAAGTAATTTGTCTGCTCCCGTTCAAGGGGCAGCGCCAGCTGATTCTAGGCCGATTTCAAGTAGTCACGAGGGAGAGGCTAAGCAAGCCTTCTTCCATATGATGAATGAATGGATCACATAATTTATCCAGACAAATCTGGCTGCTCAACAACCTCCACCCCTGCCTAATCCTCCCCAAATTCCTGTGATACCTCAAGTTAATGATCGGATGCGATTGGATAAGCCTCCGATTGATAAAATCAAAAATATGGTGCTAAAGAGTTTAGAGCTACTATCAACAATGATATTGAGCGAGCTGAATTCTGGCTTGATAATACGATCCGGGTGCTCGATAAACTATTTTGTAACCCTGATGATTGTATCAAATGTGTCATATCTTTGCTTCGAGACACCGCGTATCACTGTTGGAATACACTGGTATCAGTGGTTCCAAAAGAACGGGTTACCTGGGAGTTCTTTCAAACTAAATTTTGACATAAATATATCAATCATAGATTCATAGATCAGAAATGCAAAAAATTCCTCGAGTTGAAATAGGGTCGCATGACCATGACAGAATATGAGTGGGAATTTGTGAGACTCAGCAGATACGCCTAGAATGTGTTTCAACTGAAGTTATTATGTGCAAGAGATTCGAGGATGGTTTAAATGAAGACATCAAGTTGTTAGTCGAAATTTTGGAAATCAAAGAGTTTGTGGTACTCATTGAGAGAGCATGTAAAGCTAAATAACTCGGGAAAGAAAAAAGAAAAGCTGATTTTAAAGCTAGAGATTCACAAAAAAGATAATCGAGTAAGTCATTTCAGTCGGCATCAAAGAAGTTTCGAGATGATTTTAGTCATTCAAAGGCTACTACGGGTTATTCTAGACAAGACCGAGAGAGGCTACCTGTGAGTTCAAAAGCTACATCAATAGCTAGTGCTGGAAATGTCAGACTAAATCAACCTGAGTGCAAACATTGCGGTAAATGACATCCTAGAAATTATAGATTGAACGATCGAGCTTGTTTCAATTGTGGATCATTAGATCATTTCATCCGTGAATGTTCTGAGTTGGCCAAGTATGATACAGAGCAAAATACAAGGCCGAGTAACACTGCAGGTAGGGGTAGACCACCCAGTAACATGGGTAATGTGAGTGGTAGCCAGAGAATGACTAAAGACACTACTGTGAGATCTGAAGCCCGAGTACCTGCCAGAACTTATGCTATTCACACTCGCGAAGAAGCTTTATCTCTAGATGTTATTACCTATAATTTCACTCTTTATGATACTAGTGGTGTTGCATTGATTGATCTTGGATCAACTCATTCTTATATATGTATGAACTTAGTATCCAGTAAGACTTTGCCTGTAGAGTCTATTGAATTTGTGATTAGAGTATCGAACCCCTTAGACAAGCGTGTTCTGGTTGATAAAGTATGCAAGAACTGCCCATTGATGATTCGAGATTTTTATTTTTTAGTCGATCTGATGTTGTAGCCTTTTGACGAATTTGATATAATTCTGGGTATGGATTGGTTAACATTGCATGATACTATACTAAATTGCAAATGGAAGATGATTGATTTGAGATGTCAGAATAATGAGATTATTCATTCGAGTCAGATGATTTGAATGGTTTACCGGCAATGATTTCTTTGATGTTAGCTCGAAAGTATGTGAAAAAGGGTTGTGAAGCTTATTTTGCTTATGTGCTTGACTTTAAAGTGACTGAAAAGAAGATTGAATCAGTACCAGTTGTGTGTGAATATCTGGATGTGTTTCCTGAAGAGTTACTGGGTTTGCCACCGATTAGAGAAGTTGAGTTTGGTATTGATTTAGTATCGGGAACAACTCTGATATCTATAGCTCCATATAGAATGGCATCGATATGATTAAAAGAGTTGAAAGCTCAGTTACAAGAATTGACCGATAGAGAATTTGCACGACTGAGTTTCTCACCTTGGGGTGCTCCCGTACTGTTTGTGAAAAAAAAAAGAGGCACAATGAAAATGTACATCGATTCCAGACAACTAAATAAAGTGACTATCAAGAATAAATATCCTCTGTAGCGAATAGATGATTTGTTCGACCAGTTGAAAGGGGCTATAGTGTTTTCAAAGATAGATCTATGATCGGGTTATTATCAGTAGCGAGTTAAAGACTCCAATGTGCCGAAAACTACTTTCCCAAACAAGGTAGGGCATTATGAGTTTCTAGTTATGCCTTTCAGATTAACGAATGCACCTACTATTTTTATGGACCAAATGAATCAAATATTTAGACTGTATTTGGATAGATTTGTTGTTGTGTTTATAGATGACATCTTGATCTATCTATTCCCGTGATGAATCTGAGCATGCCGAACACTTGAGAATTGTGTTATAGTCTTTGCGTGATAAACAATTATATGTGAAGTTTAGTAAATGTGAATTTTGGTTGCGTAAAGTTGGTTTTCTGGGGCATATTGTGTCGGCATCGGGTATTCGAGTGGATCCAAGCAATATTTCAGCAATTTTAGATTGGAAGCCTCCGAGAAATGTATCAGAAGTTCGCAATTTTTTAGGACTTGCCGATTATTATAGACGGTTCAAAAAAGGCTTCTCGATGATTGTGACTCCATTGACAAGACTACTACAGAAGGATGTTAAGTTCGAGTAGACAGATAAGTGTTAGAAAATTTTGATCAGTTGAAAGCTTTATTGATCAAGCTCTAGTGTTAGTTCAGCCAGAATCGAGTAAAGAGTTCTTAATTTATAGTGATGAATCGTTGAATGGTCTGGGATGTGTTTTGATGCAGGAAGGAAATGACATAGCTTATGCCTCGAGACAATTAAAATCACATGAAAAGAATTACCCGACCCACGATTTAGAGTTAGCAACTATTGTGTTTGCGTTGAAGATCTGGCATGTAACATCCTAAAAATTTGAGTATCAATATGTTGCTAGAGGTTAGCTTGGGTTTACTTAGAATTTGAATAAAAATTAGTAAATAGTACTTTAGTGTAAAGAAATCAGGTGATCTTGAAACTTAAGTTAATTAAGTACTAAAAGATGGCATAAGATGAGTAATTGGCAAAGTGGTGATGGCGCCATAAGTTGGACTTGAGGGGAGAGGTTCGAATCTCCTAGCATGCAATTTGGGAGTTTTTATTTTTTTGCTTTATCCTAGCATGTGTCAGCTATGGATAAGATTAGGATGAGTTGGATTAATTATTTTTTTTGGTAAGAAGACTAAGGGTTATGGAAAGCTTGAGTTAGGGGATAGAATGGCTTGAATTGGGGGATAATCTTTCTTAAACTTAAGGAAAAAGGAGGATGATATGACTTGAGACTAGGATGATGTTTTGGCAACTCTTTCATGGCCTTTTGACTATGTATGTGGATGGCATAGGGGCTAGGAGGGATGGCCGGTTTTGTTGATTAGCTTGGTAGGCTTGTGTGTTGGAGAAACACATTCTCTTTGGTCATTTTTGGCTTTGGCAAAACATATTTTCTCTCCATCTATTTTCTCTCTAGCCGAATTTGTCAACAACCTTGAGAAAACAATTGCATCTTTCTTTTGACCATTTGGTCATTTCTTTGCTAATCATTTTAGTGTTTTATTTTTCCTAGTGCTGAAACTATCAACACACAAAAATAAAAAAGGCCATTCTTTTCTCATTTTCCTCCCCAAATGCCAATGCACAATTCTTTTAAACTCAATTCTTTTCCTTCCTTTTCTTTCTCTTTCTTTCTCTTTTCTTTCTCTTTCTTTCCCTTTTCTTTCTCTTTTTTCTCTTGAAAACCAATCATCATCATCTCCATCTTCCATTCTTTTAATTCTTTCTCAACTAAAGTTTCTTCAATATTTTCTCTCATGGCGAATGCTAGTTTGCTCTTGTGCCAATCATTTTCATTTTCTTATTTAGTCATAACTGAATCTTCCATTTGACATAAGTAGTCTTCTCACTCAATTCTTTTCAACCGTGGGCAATAGAGTGATTTTGGAGGGCAGAAACTCAAAGTGTTCTTAAGTATCGTGGATTGTTAGAATCGATCTTAAGAGTTAAGGTAAGGAGTTTATTCAAGGATGTTCATATTATTCGTCATATTGGTATAGTTGGTTATTTAATCGATTTCGTTATAGGGACGTAATCGCTCGATTGCTACCTCGTGGAACGAGGATAATTGTGGTAAGCCAATCTCATTTTTTTAAAATCGTTAGTCCTATTTCGATAGCTATTAGTTTGACCAATGATTTTATGTCATTAAAGACATTCAAGATAGGGCAGAAAAGGGCAGTGAATAGTCTTCGAAAGAGGGGTGGTTCCGCTAATCCCCCTAAGTATAAACGAAGGGCTATTTCGAGAATCCGAGATTTTTCACCGGGTTGAGGACCCTCATCCGAGGAGAACCAGTTGTTTGAAGTCATTCATACTACCGAACCTTTGTTTGTTCGTGGATTCTCATCGGGTAATGAATCAACAATCGGGAAAACCGCAAATAAAAGTGGTTCAAAATTCTGAGGGTAAAGATTTAGATCGCTTATTAATAGTGTAGCATTATTAAATAATAGTGTTCTAATTCATCGTGTTACATTTGGGTATTGACTAGTGGGAAAGTCTAGTTCTCACAATAACCAGGTGTGTAACTTCACACTTATCTCGGGTTAGATGTTATACCGTAAGTATTGGGAAAAATCGTAAAATTGACAAAATTGGAAAAATGCGTAATAATTAGTATTTATGTGAAAATACATGAAAACTATTAAAGTTGTGAAATTTATGAAAACGTCCTAAATGAGTATTTGATAAATTGTAAAAAAATATGCTAGATCGTTAAATGGGCCAAAAAATATGCTAGATCGTTAAATGGGCCGAAAAATATGCTAGATCGTTAAATGGGCCGAAAAATATACTAGATCGTTAAATGGGCTGAAAAATCTGCTAGATCATTAAATGGGCCGAAAAATATGCTAGATCGTTAAATGGGCTTAAAAATATGCTAGATCGTTAAATGGGCCAAAAATCTGCTAGATCATTAAATGGGCCAAAGTATTAGATTGCTAAATGGGCTAAATGTTATTTTGTATTATGGGCCTTAATAAAAACTTGAAATATTGATTCACATGTAAATTGGGCCTTTTGCTAAAATTATCATATGTATATAGACTGTTATGCATACATGTTTGCATGGGTTGGGATTTATGATGGAGAGAAGAAAGGCTTGTTGCCAAAAATCTAGTTCGGTGGCTCTGCCACAAATATTTTAATGGCTTATTGCCTCTAGTTTGGTGGCTCTGCCACAAATATTTTAATGGCTTATTGCCTCTAGTTCGGTGGCTCTGCCACAAATATTTAATGGCTTAATGCCTCTAGTTCGGTGACTTTGTCACAATCTAGTTTGTTGGTTCACCACAACCAAATATAAAAATGGCTTAATGCCTACAATCGGTGTGTTGGCGGGGTGGGTTGACTTGATCCCCACAGGTGTGATGGTTGGTACGGGTGGTGTGTAGCGGATGGATATTAGGTTGGTTGGGAAATTTCATTTTGCATACATTTCATTTATTATATTGCTAAATCTATTTATGGGCTCAAGCCCAAAATAATGACTTGATGATCTGGCCCAGTGGATATAGTAAGTGGTTATACACTGAGTTCTGAGTAACTCACTCCTTAAACTTTCCATCACGGTAATGGAAATTGATGTGGACTTGGGCGAGAATGACTTCGTGGAGGCCATACTGCAAACATGGGTTTTATAAACTTTGAACTTTTATTAAGTACTTTCTTTAAATTACTATTTTGGATATGATGTAATAAGGCCTCTATTAATATTTATGGATTTTTATGTGTGGATGGATTTAAATTTTATTTTGATGGGTTTATGCTAATCCTATAATGATTTTTTTTTAAAAATACTTTGAAACATATGAGATTCTTTAACTTATCTTATCTTCAAATTCTTTTGAACTCTTTAAAAAAAACTACTTAAAGGATTTTGATATTTAAATACTAAATGATAAGACTTCAACTAATGTTTCTTAAAATTAACGAATTTAAATCATTTCTTTTGGTTTTTATTAAACTTTATTTTCAAAAGGTTTTGTAGTACCGATTCACTTAAATCATTAGAAAGATTAAAAGAATGTTTGATCTATGTGACAAACCAAATCTTGTCTTGACGCATAGACCAGATTTGGGGTGTTACATGGCAACATTATTTGTGTAACAGCCCGATTTAGGGCCTAGTTAGAATAGTGGTTGTGAGACCACAAATATGAAGTAGAAAATATATGTTTTATGGTTTTTATGAGGCCTATGACATGTTTGCATGGTTGTGTGAAAATCTCATGAAGAAATTTTATGACTTAATGATTAATTTATCCTTCAGGACTAAATTGTAAGAATTGAAAATATGAGTTTCTAGAAGTTTCAAGTATGAGATAGCATTAGAAAATTATTAAAGGTCCTTATTTAGTAATTAGACCATTATATCTTAGGATGGACAAAAATGGACATGGGAAGGAAAAATCTCAAGGAAGGGCCTTAAGAGCATTTTGGTCATTTGGTTAATAAGTTAATAAAAAAGGAAAAAGAAGTAAAAAAATGGTGTCCATCTTCTTCCCTAAGTTTTGAAATTTGAGGAGAATCCATAGCTAGGGTTTTGTTCATTTTCAAGCTTCAAGTAAGTGCATCCTAGCCCCATTTTTTATGTTCTTCATATTTTTGAGATCCTTGTAGCTTGATTTAGCTATTTCTAGCCATATTTTAAGCTAGAGCTCATGTTCAAAAATTTACCCATGTATGACATGCATGTATTTTGATGTTTAATGGAGGAATATGAAAGTTTGATGTGTGATGAACATCTTTATCTATTTGATTTTAATGGAAAACACCTAAAAAGGACCTATTTGTAAAGGTGATAAATTGTGTGGTAAAAATCAATTTTGAAGGAAAGTGTGAGCTATTATAAGCTTAAGATAGGTTAGGCTAGGCTTGGGTAACCAAGGAAATGAGTACATTTCATTATACGAGCCTAGAGACCATTTTGCAAATATGTGAAAGTTTAGGTGTAAAATTATAATTTTTGCCAAAGTATGATTCATGGGCTGTTTTAGTCAATGTGATAATTAAATAAGTGAAATTTTCATTATAGATCATGAAACACGAAGTCCAGACTGAAATCGAGGAAATAACAAAGTGGTGGACTAAATTGAACAATTATACACATTTTGGTATCGAGATAAGTTTGCGTGTAATAAATCAACATTATGTTAATATGTATTTAAATGTTTGATATTACATGAAATGTGTATTCTTTTACGAAATTGGTTAATGAGGTCTCGATGATAAAATGATGAAGTTTTATTATTACGAAGTCCCGGTTGAACCTTAGGAATAGTAAGGATACCCTTGTCACGACATTAGATTAACAAGGTCCCGTATAAGACCATGTCTGGGATTTGGCATCAGCATCGAATAATGATTCCATGGATGACCACTTCTGGGACCTGGCATCGGTAGGAAATTGTGTAAGACCATGTCTGGGACATGGCATCGACGTACGATCTCGTGTAAGACCATATCTGGGATATGGTGTCAACATCGATATGAGATCCCGTATAAGACCATATCTAGGATATGGCATTGACATCGACATGTGATCCCATATAAGACCATATCTGGGATATGGTATTGGCATCTTACTATGTGTGTGACAATTTCTGAGTATCCCTCGATATTCCAAGTGGTTCAATGGGGTAAGGTATTAAGGCTTATGTTAAAGATGGAAAAAGTGCTAAAGTTATGTGATGAAGTGACACAGGTACATATGCAAAGTTCACGAGAAATGAGTCAGGTTTGTGAGATGTGATTGGTAAGAGTGAGCTTAAGTAGGCCATGTCAATGTTGCTTGAGAATATTGTGTTAATTCATAATGTAATGTGTGGATGTTATCACAAGACTTTATGTTGTTAACTATTACATACAAACTTACTAAGCTTTATGCTTACTCCTTCTCCTTTTCTGTTTCCTTGTAGTATCGTCGAGCTAGCTCGGGGATCAAAGGATGTCGGAGCTCGATTCACACTATCAAGCTATACTTTTAGGTATAGTAAAGTTCGATTATTTTGGGTATGGCATGTATAGGAACTTGGTCATTTTGTTATATATCATATTGGTTGGTCATTAACACTACTTATTCATTTTGTAAATGGCTGTTGGAAGTGGCCAATACTAGTTAAGTTATATTTATACAATGATGATAAAATTCATGAAGTGCAAGCTTGTGCAATTGAATGAGTTATGTGTGAAGTATATGCATGATGAGCGTAATGTGAATTAAGGTGTTGACGTATTAGTTGTAGATATTAGACGTGTATCATTGATATGCTATGTGTTGCCTGAAATGGTATAAATGTAGTTGCTTTTCAGGGTGACAAATGACTTGGTAAATAACCTTATATTTGTCCGCACGGGCGTGTGTCTAGCCCGTGTGTGACACACGGTCTGTCTCTTAAGTGTGTAGCTTGGCCGTGTGTCCCCTGCACTTAATTTGAAAAAATTTAGTTCATCACACTGGCTAGCACACGGGCTTGTGACTCAGCCATGTGACCTTTAATGTTTGATGACGTCATAAACAGAATGTCAAGGTTTTCACACATGGGCTAAGACATGGGCGTGTCATGGCCATGTGAGGTCTTAGTCGTGTGAGGGACACGAGCCATAGACACGAGCGTGTGCCAAGCCACTGTGAAAACCCCTGTAGGTTAAAATGAAAAAATAAAATCCGCACGTGCTAGGGACATGGGCGTGTGAGACCACACGGCCTACCCACACGGGCGTGTGGCCCTGTTTTGAGTAAAATTTTTAATTATTTGTAAGCTTCGGTTCAGTCTCGAACCAATTTATATGAATGTTTTGGGTCTCGTAGCCCATAATAGGGACATTAAGAATATGAATGAAAAGTTTTAAGCTGGAATGAAAGTTTATGGTCCGATGCTGTATGATGGAGTTTGTTAAATCCGATAATGCCTCGTATCTGGTTTCGGTGTCAAACATGGGTAAGGGGTGTTACAATATGTACGTTGAGAAATGCAATGTTTATTCTGATCACAAGAGTTTGAAATATCTGATGACTCAAAAGATTTGAATTTGCGTCAGCGGAGATGGTTAGAATTGTTGAAAGACTACGAGCTTGTGATAGACTATCATCTGGGAAAAGCAAATGTGGTTGCAGATGCTGTAAGTAGAAAATCTTTGTTTGCTCTGCTTGCGATGAACACTCAGTTGGCTATATCTGATGACGGCTCGATTGTAGCTGAGATGAAAGCGAAACCATTATTTTTACAGTAGATTTGCGAAGCTTAGAAAGTTGATAATGATTTGTTAACAGAACGAGCTCAATGTGATTCGAACCCTGATTCGGAGTTTCAACTTGATGCTAATGATTGTTTGAGATTCAGAGATAGAATATGTATTCTGAGAAATTCAGAGTTGATTCGGATGATTTTGAGTGAAGCTCATATTAGTTGGTTATCTGTTCATCCGGGAAGTACAAAAATGTATAATGATCTGAAACATCTTTATTGGTGGTCTGGTATGAAGCGTGATATCTATGAATTTGTTTCAAAATGTTTAATCTGTTACAAGTCAAAGCTAAGCATCAGGTACCGTCTGGATTACTGCAGCCGATTATGATTCCTGAGTGGAAATGGGACAAAAGCACAATGGATTTTGTTTTGGGTTTGCCCTTGTCTCTGAGTAAGAAAGATGTGATATGGGTGGTTGTTGATAGACTGACCAAATCGACTCATTTCATTCCAGTAAGAATGGATTATTCACTTGATAAGCTTTCTGAGTTGTATATCTCTGAGATTGTGAGATTGCACGGAGTACCTATTTCTATTGTTTTAGATAGAGATCCGAGGTTCACATCGCGGTTTTGGAAGAAACTGCAAGATGCACTAGATACAAAGCTACACTTTATTACTACTTTTCATTCGCAAATAGATGGTCAATCTGAGTGGATTATTCAAATACTCGAGGATATGTTGAGATGTTGCATTCTTGAGTTTGAAGATACATAGGAACAATATTTGCCATTGATTGAATTTGCATACAATAATAGCTTTCAATCGAGTATAAAAATGGAACCTTACGAATCTTTGTACGGTCGCAATTTTTAAACACCTTTGTATTGGACTGAACTCAGTGAGAATAAGATTCAGGGGGTCGATTTGATTAAAGAAACTGGACAGAATGTGGAAGTGATTCGTGATAGTTTAAAAGCAGCGTCAGATCGTCGAATTGTACGCAATTGAACAAAAATATATTGAGTTTCAAATTGGGGATCGAGTATTTTTAGATGTATCTCCGTGGAAGAAAATACTTAGATTTGGAAGAAAAGGAAAGTTAAGTCCGAGATTCATCAGGCCGTATAAAATTATCGAGCGTATTAGGCCGGTTGCTTATAGATTGTTGTTGGCACCTGAGTTAGAAAAGATTCATAATGTATTTCACGTATCGATTCTTTGACAATATCGATCCGATCCCTCACATGTGATTTCCCTGTCTAAGATTGAGATTCAATCCGATATGACATGCGAAGAAAAATCGAACCGGGTTTTAGATCACGAAGTTAAAGAATTGAGAAATAATAAATTTTCATTAGTGAAAGTATTATGGCATCGACATAGGCTCGAAGAAGCTACATAGGAGCCCGATGATGCTATTAGAGAGCAATATTCAAACCTATTCACTGGTAAGATTTTCGGGGGCGAAAATCCCTATGGGGGGAGAGTTGTAATAGCCCGATTTTAGCTAAATCAGAACAGTGGTTTTAGAACCACAAATCGAGGTCGTAAAATTATTTTAATATTATTTTTGTATTTACAGCATGTTATTTGATATGTGTGAAAATTTCGTGATTTAATTTTACCGTTTGTGTGCATAATTTGATAAAAAGGACTTAATCGCTTAAAATGCAAAATTGGCTTTCTATTTGTTAAAGTACTTATTTTCTATGGTTTCTTATTTTTATAGTCCTTAAATTTAAATTAGGCCATTATAAAGATGAGTGGACGGCATTAGGCTTGTATTATATAGTTTTCATATTAATTTATAAAGGTTGAACTGGTAAATTATGTGTTAATATGTGATTAAATAAAACAAAACATTAAAATGCATGCATTATCATCTTTTTGGCCAAATGTTGTGAAGGAAAGAAGCCATATTTTAATTTTTTAAGTTCGGCACCTAGGAAGCTTGATTTAGGTATGTTCTTTACTCGATTTTTGATAATTTTTACGTTTTGATATCGTTGCTTCGTATTCTAGCTATCCCATGCCCTAATTTTTCGATTGGTTTATGAATTTGTGAGTTTCCATTGATGATAGCTTGATGTTTTTGTTGTTTAATTATGAAAAATAAATATTTGTTGTTAGATTTTCATAGTTTATTAAGTGATTTTTGATAAACATGCTTATTAAGGATTAAATTGTGAAGTTTGTAAAGTGAGGGGTTAAAATGGGAAATAAATGGAATTAATGAGCTTCTAGGGACCTAAGGAATATTTGGCCAAACATGGGTTAAATGAAATTTTGAGTATTTTTGTGTTGTTTAGAAATAGGGACTAAATTGTGAAAATGTGAAATGTTAGGGGGCTAAAGTGAAAAAGGCCCATTTATATGATTCCGAATGAAATTGAATGAATATGTCTTTAAATAAGTTAAATTTGAATTGATTTAGATCAAGAAAGGAAGAAATCAGACTTGGATCGGGGGAAGTCGAAAGTTGTTGAATAGTCATTACGATCTTTTCGTTTCTGAACGAGGTAAGTTCATAAGTAAATAAATGTTCTTAAAATTCAAATGTTTATATTATATAATGCTGAATTGAATTGTATATACAAATATATATGTTGTCGAATTGAACTGAGCATGGGATGACCTGTTTCAAACATGAATTGATTGAATTACGACGTCCGAAAGTTCCGTACTAACCTTAGGAATAGTATAGGATACATATGTCATGACATTAGGACTTCCAAGGTGTGGTTTCGTGTATGGCTATGTCTGGGACATTGGAATCAATATGAGTTTACATGTAAGACCATGTTTGGGACATTGGCATCGTATATGATTTGTGTAAAACCCTGTCTGGGATAGAGGCATTGATATGTGATAACATGTAAAACCATATTTGGGATATGGCATTGTATGTGATATATGTGTTTCTGAGTATCCTTAACAATTTTGAATGGTTCAACGGGCAATGTCAAACGAGTCCGAATGTGAATTTGAGCTAAATAATTCAAGTACGCATGAGGTTTATATGTTCATTGAAAAATGAGGTAAGTGAAGTTACTTATTGTGGTATTATGGATTATATGAGAAAAGTGATTGTATATGTGTAAGAGATTAGTTAAATGTGGCCTGTTCGAATTGAATTATTAATGTTCCTGTGATGATTTATTTGCTTATGGCTTACTAAGCTTTCAAAGCTTACCTTGTGTGCTCTTAGATTATTTTATAGATATATAAAGCTAGTTCGAGCTCGGGGATTGTTAAGGATCATCATCACACTATCGATCGCTATTGCGGTACTTTGAAAGCTTGTACTTTTGACATATGGCATATATAGGCTAGTTTTAATATGGTTTGTTTTGAATTGTGTATAAATAGCATGTGAAAATGGCTTGATAATGATGTTAATGTTTGTGAATAATTGGCCTTGTTAATTAGCTCATTTTGGAAAGTTTGCTTGATGGACATGTGATTCAGCTTGAGCAATTATGTAGTTGATGGATATGTTTTTGATTTGTGGTACATGTTTTTATAAGCTATGTGATGTTCTTGCTATATCTTGTGAATTTTGCTATTTGGAGTGGCTAATTATTGACATATAAATTACTGTATAATTTGTCTTGTAAAATCAGTTTGGAAATGGTAAATGATGTGCATTCATATCCGGTTAATGATAGAAAAATTAAATACCCATGTATATGACATGTTTGTTTGTGGTTCGGTATTTAAAGGTCAAATTGGTTATTTTAATGTTTGATTTTTGTTATGTGCATAAAGTGTTAAGGGCTAATTATAGTAGTAAAATGGCTACTTTGATTCAAATATTTATTAGTAAATAATGACTATGTTTTAGGTATGTTTTGTTGGTTATATGGATACTTATAAAATTGACATATTGCTATTTGTATTTGGTTATGAAATCGTACAATTAGCTTAATATTGAATGATGGAATTGGTACGAATTTTGAGGCCATTTAAATGACCGAATTAATGGCTTATTGGATGGTTGAATATATGATGTCTAGACATGATATTTACATGCGAATTAGGTATGCTTTGGCTTGTTATTAGTGTTAAAAACGGTCCACGTTGATTTACTAAAATTAGCATAATTTTGTAATGTACAAGAACTATATTTGATCATTTGGTGATGTTTAATAATAATTCATTATATAGGTAACTTATGAGTTATATAATATGATTTGTTTTGGCTTGATATGTGAATGTATATAGGTTTATGAAATGGTACATATGATAATTAGATAATGAAATAAATGTATGCAATTGAATGTTTTGACATATGCATCGGTATATGATTTGTAAGGATACATGCTTGAATATATTTTAATAAGGTTCGAACATTAGACTTATGAAGCATGCGTATTATATTATTGATGTATGATAGCTTAGTTCGAAAATTTGAATAGGTAAACAAGAATTGAAATGGTTGAGTTTTTTTTAGTATGGTTTGTATGTGATATATGATTAGTAAAGCATGATTGATTGTGGTTGGCTATATGATTTATATATGAAAAATTGGTATATGTGAATTGTGGTATTCGAGTTTTGAAGTGTTTATAAAGGAGATGTTATAACTTTATGCTTTAATTGTAATAAATGATTGTTCTGAGCTGCGTTTTTGATCGGTAATGCCTCATAACCCTAATCCGACGACGGATACGAGTTAGGGGTGTTACACCATATTTGTCCACTTAAATAAAAAATGATCTAATTACCATTTAAAGCCGTTCATTTTCCAATTTCATAGCAATTTGACACCTTTTACTAATAGAACTCGAATTTTGCACCTTATGCAATTTAGTCCTTTTTATCAAACTAAGCATGCAAACAAGAAAATTTCTTAACGAGATTTTTATACGATGCTACTAACATGATGTAGACATTAAAATATTAATAAATAATTATTTTGATGTCAAATTTTTGTCTCAAAATCACTGTTCCAATTTAACTAAAAACAGGCTATTACAAGCTTGCTTTATATCCAAATTTAATTGTTTCAAAGCCCAATGAGCTTTGTTTTCCAACTCAAGCGGTAAATAACATGCCTTTCTAAAATCTAACCGATAAGGAGTCATTTCTAACGGTGTCTTAAAAGTAGTTCGATAGGCCCATAAAGAATCATTGAGCCTTCGAGACCAATCTTTTATATTAGGTCGAACCATCTTTTCAAGGATACCTTTGATCTCATGGTTTACCTGTTCAACCTGTCCATTTGACTATGGATGGTAGGTAGTGGCTATTTTATGTTTCACATCTTACATGTCAAGCAACCACTTTAAGTCATTTATTTACAAAGTGAGATCCTTCATCGCTAATTATAGCTTTAGGAGTCCCAAACCGTGTAAATACATGCTTATGTAGGAATGACATGACAACCTTAGCATCGTTTGTTGGGTATGCTTCATCTTTAACCCACATGGATATGTAATCCATAGCTACTAAGATATACCTATTACCATAAGAAGAAGGAAGCAAAACTAGAAAATTAATGCCCTATACGCCAAATAATTCTACTTCTAAAATGTTTATCAAAGGCATCTCGTTCCTCTTTGATATGTTTCTGGTCCTTTTGGCATCTATCACAATTTTTCACATATGCATACACATCCTTGAACATTGTAGGCCAAAAGAATCTTGCTTGTAAAATCTTTCCTGTAGTTCGGGAACCACCAAAGTGTCCCCCACTTTGAGATGAATGACAGTTGTATAGAATCTCATCAATCTCACTTCCAACTACGCACTTTCTAATTATGTTATTTGTACATTGTTTAAACAAAAATATATCCTCCCAAAAATAATAATGACTATCATGAAGGAATTTCTTCCTTTGTTGGTATATCATTTCTCGAGTTATTATTCCACATGCTAAATAATTTTTAAAATAAAAAACCAAGGCATTTCATGAATTCGAATTGCCTCGAAGATATGCTCATTTGAAAAATTTTCATTAATCGGAACAAGTGAATGAGTTACCTTGTTTTGTTCTAACCTTGACAGATGATCAGCTACTTGATTTTCAACACCTTCTCTATCTTGTATCTCAAGTTCAAATTATTAGAGTAAAAGTGTCCATCAAATTAGCCTTGATTTAACATATTTCTTCGTAAGTAATTATTTAATGGCCACATGATCTGTAAAAACTGTGACTTTCGTACCTATGAGACAAGAACGGAACTTGTCAAAAGCAAAGAGTTCTTTTTCAATTATCGTGCAATTAAGTTGGGTTTCTATCAAAGTTCTGCTTGCATAGTAGAGAGGATGAAACACTTTGTTTCTTCTTTGACCCATCACAGCTCCAACAGAAAAATCACTTACTTCACACATCAACTCGAATGGTGAGTTCCAATCAGGTGAAACGATTATTGGGGCTGAGTTTAACTGACTTTTTAATTCTTCAAAAGCTTCCTAACATGCTTTGTTAAAATAAAAAATAGCGTCTTTCTCTAAAATCATGCACAAAGGCTTGGAAATATTTGAAAAATCTTTAATAAACCTTCGGTAAAACCCAACATGGCCTAAGAAACTTCGAACTCCTTTTATAGTGACTGGTGCTGGTAACTTCTCAATTACATCCACCTTCAATTTGTCGACTTCAATCCCATTTCTAGAAAATTTGTGTCCTAAGACAATTCCCTCTTTAACCATAAAGTAACGTTTGTCCTAGTTAAGGACAAGATTTGCCTCATCGCATCTCTTCAATAACTTAGCCAAATCATTCAAACAAACATTGTAAGTGTTACCAAAAATAGATAAATCATCATGAAAATCTCAACAAAATTTTCTACCATATCAGTAAATATTGTCATCATGCATCACTAAAATGTGGCAGGTACATTACATAAATCAAAAAGGCATTCGCCCAAAAGAAAACGTACCATGCGAACAAGTAAAAGTTGTTATGTGGTAGTCAGTTTAATATCTTATCCATAAAAGGCAATAGAAATTGATCTTTACGAGTGGCTTTGTTCAATTTTCTGTAGTCAATACAAATTCTCTAACCTGTGATCGTTCTCATCGAGATTAACTTATTATGCTCATTCTCGACAATCGTGATTCCACTTTTCTTTTGTCCACACTATACCAGACTTACCCATGAACTATCTGAGATGGGGTGATAATTCTCGCATCTAACCATTTGATAAGTTCCTTTTGAGCTACCTCTTTCATGATCGGATTGAGTCTTCTTTGCCCATCGATTCTACCTTTTTCGCCCTCCTTTAGGATAATCTTATGCATACAAAAAGAATGACTTATTCCTTGAATATCAACTATGGTCCAACCAATCACCTTTTTAAATTTCTTTAAAACTTCGACTAGCTTCTCCTTTTGGTGTTTTGTTAGTTCTGCTAAAACAATCATAGGCAAAGTAGAATAGTTACCCAAATAAACATATTTCAAATGGAAAGGAAGTACCTTAAGTTCAAGTTTGGGTGGTTCCTCGATTGACAACTTCGATTGTGCGAATTCTAAAACTTCTAACTCTAATGGTTCAAACCATGCTGGTTGAACATAATTCCTCAAATTGACTTCCATCAAAGCTATATTTTCATTACTATTTTCATTTTCCATTGGTTTAGTCCCTAAGGTATTCTACAATAGGTTCTCCTCAAAAATGTTCTCCCATTCCATAGAAACTTATGTTTCTAACTCTTCCATCACTGAACATTCCTCTGTCAGATTAGGCAATTTCATTGCTTTTAGAACATTAAATGTTACCTGATTATCTTGAACTCTCATAGTGAGTTCACCTTTTTTCAAGTCTTTTAATGTTTTTCCCATGGCTAGGAAAGGTCTCCCCGGGATGATCGACACTTCCTTATTTGCTTCAAAGTCTAAGACAATGGAATCAACAGGAAAAATAAACTTATCTACTCTTACCAAAACATCCTCGATCTTTCCTTTTGGATATGCTAAAGATCGATCTGCTAGTTGAAGTGTCACAATCATGGGTCTTACTTAATATATTCCCAGCAGCTTGAAAATAGATTTGGGCATCAAGTTGATGCTAACTCCTAAGTTGCATAAAGCTTTACCACTGTAAGATTCTCCAATATTACAAGGTATAGTAAAGCTTCTGGGGTCCTTTAGTGTAGGGGGTAGCTTGTTCTGTAAGAACTCACTGCACTCCTTCATTAGAGCTACACTCTCATACTTACTAAGTCTCTTCTTTGTGGACAGAATGTCCTTCATGAACTTGACATAGTTGGACATTTTTTTGAAGCCTCCACCAGAGGGATGTTTGTAACAGCCCGATTTTGGGCCTAGTCAGAAAAGTGGTTTCGGGACTAAAAATTTGACACAATTTTTTTTATTTCATTTCTATGGTCTACGGTTTTACGAAATGATTTCATGAATTTTCGTTTTAAAATTTTGACGTTTGGGCACCTAAATTAGTAAAAAAGGACTAAATTATAAAAAGTGAAAAGTTGAGTTCTACATTCTAGAGATATCTAATTACTATGAAATTTTAAATTGAAGGTTCTTATATAGTAATTAGACCATTTGTTAAGTTAGTGGACAAAAATGGACATGATGAGATAAAATTTCAAAGTTATGCATTAAGAGCATTTTGGTCATTTGGTAAATAAAAGAATAAAAAAGGGAAAATCAAGCTAAAATCTTGTCCATCTTCTCCCCCAAGTGCCAAAATTTAGAAGGTCACCATAGCTAGGGTTTGCTCAACTTCCAAGCTTGATTGAAAGTACATTCTGGCCCTGTTTTTAATGCTCTTTACATTTTTGAAGTCGTTATCATCCGATCTATCTATTTCTACCATTAATTTAAGGAATAATCAAGGTATAGGGTTTGACCCATGTTATAAATTTGTGTATGTTGAATTCTAATGGTAGAAAATGAATGTTTGGTGTTAGATAAACAATTTTTACTAAGTGATTTTTGATGAAAATGCTTAAAAGGACCTATTTGTAAAAGTTATAAAATATGTAGTAAAAGTCTATTTTAATGGAAATTGTGGGCTTTTATAGTTATAAAAATGGTTCGGCTAGTCTTGTACATTAAAGAAATTGAACAAGTTTCATTTTACGAGCCTAGGGACTAAAAAGAAAATATGTCAAAGTTTAGGGGGAAAATGTAATTTTTCCATAATAAGATTTTTGGACTAAATTGAATAATGTGAATAATAAATGATTTAAATTTGCTATTATAGATCAAAAAAATAAGGTTCGGACCTAGATCGGAGGAAAAATAAAGTATTTGACGATTAGGTCCCATTTCTACTATTTTTGTACTGAGGTAAGTTTGAATGTAAATAATGCATTGTTATTTATGCTTTAATTGCTTTAATATTGTATGAATTGTGATTTACTCTTCGAACGTAATCGAAAAAGTTCAATAAGCGAGAAATCCGGTTGAACCTTAAGAATAGTTAGGATACAAATGTCATGACATTAGGGTTATTTCAGATTTCATGTAAGACCATATCTGGGATATGGCATCGATATGAGATTTTGTGCAAGACCATAGCTGGGCTATTGGCATCGATAAGAGATCCCATGTAAGACCATATCTAGAATACGGTATTGGTATGGTATTGTGTGTGTGAAATTCCTGAGTGTTCTTTAGTATTCCAAGTGGTTCAACGGGAAATTCAATGAGTACGACAAAGTTGTAAAAGGCTATGATTATGTTGTGAGTTGGTATAGGTACGTACGTAAAACTCATTTACTAATGAGCTTGATATGTGATGAATCCCTCGGTAAGGTTATGAATGAGTAAGTTATGATTAAAAGATATTGATACTATTTATACCAAGTTCATCATGTTTAATTGTATGATACATGTGTGATTATAATGCTTATTATTTGCATAGGAACTTACTAAGCTATATAGCTTACTCCCCTTTCTTTTCCCTTATCTTATAGTGTCACCAAGCCAGCTCGAGGATCAAAAACTGTCAGAAATCCATTCACACTATCAACTCAATATTTTGTGTAACATTGATTTTGATATTTTGAGTTATGACATGTATAGGGAGTTGGTCATTTTGTTATGTGTCATATTTGATTTAGCCAAATGTGTTGGCTTATGTTGGTTGACAATTCATTTTGTAAATGGCCAATTTAAATTGGCTAATATTGATTTAAGAATATATATATATATATGCATATGATGATGCTTTTCATGGATGTGGGAAATTGCATGATTTAAGTTATGATATATGTGATGTTTGTGCATGATAAATGATAGCATGTGAATGATGTATTGGTATCTTGATTGTGGTTGATTTGGTTATATGTATATGCTTGGATTGGTGTTGCTTGTTGTTGTGTTGGTTGGTGCAAGTGAGGGTGGTAAAATGGCTTGGTAAATAACTTTATTTTTGTCCACACGGATAGACACACGGGCGTGTGTCTAGGCCGTGTGCGACACACGGTCTACCCCAAGGGCATGTGTTTTAGCCATGTGTCCCCTGCACCTTAATTGTTGCAAAACAAAATGTTCAGTGTTGAGCACACAGGTAGAGACATGGGCGTGTGTCTTAGCAGTGTGGACGGCACGGCCTCTAACACGAGCGTGTTCCCTGGCCGTGTGAAGTATGTACCTATTTTATGAAAATCTTGGAAATTAAATCGACCACATGGCCTAGCACACAGGTATGTGGCACGGCCGTGTGACGCAAGCCTGAGAGCTCCCTATTTTGAACATGGCTTGTGGCACAGGCGTGTCCAAAGGTCACACGGGAATGTCTTTTGGACCACACGGCGTGTGGCATTATTTTAGTGAAAATTTTCTAAGTGTTGTAAAATTTTCAAAGGTTCTCGATTTAGTCCCGAACTACTTCCACTATATGTTTTGGGCCTCGTAGGCTAATTTTAGGGACAATATGAATGTATTTGAAAAGTTTTAAATTTGGATGGAAATTATGTCTCGAGTTTTGTATGGTTGCTTGTGTTTAAGTTCGATTATGCCTCGTACCCTATTTCGATGTCGAATACGGGGAAAGGGGTGTTATATTTATTGGTATCAGAGCTACGATTTAGTCGATTCTCAGACTAACGTAACGTGTGTAAGAGTCTAGCTTTACATGCCATAAATGAATTGTGATAGTGTGATGACTCTTGTCAATTTTAAATTGTGTGTTCATATAGTAAATCGATCCCAATCGAGCTGAGGCTGATGAAGTTGAAAGTAATGCGTAAGTTCCCACTCAAAGGGTAGTGTCGTCTAATAATAGACCTCCTATGGTTAGTCAGGGAGAAGGGGGTAGGGAAGCCTTTCCCCACATGATGAATGAGTGGTATACGAAATTTGTTCAAACAAATCTGAATGCCCAACCTCTTCCACCCCCATCTATTCCTCGATTGATTCCTATAGCTCCATAAGGTATGGAATTTTTAAGAATGAACAAGCCCCCATTTGATAAGATCTGAAAGCATGGGCTGAAGATTTCAAAGCTAATGCGGATGATGATCCCGAGGAGTCGAATTTTGGCTCGAAAACTCTATCAGAGTATTTGATGAACTATCTTGCTCACCGAAAGAGTGTTTAAAGTGTGCCATCTTGGTTCTGAGAGATTTTGTATATCACTAGTGGAATATGCTAGTATCGATGGTACCAAGGGAGAGGGTTACATGAGAATTCTTTCAAGAGGAGTTCCGAAAGAAATACATTAGTCAACGATTCATCGATCAGAAACGTAAGGCATTTCTTGAACTGAAACAAGGCCAGATGTTAGTTACTGAGTATGAGCGAGAATTTGTCAGACTTAGTAAATATGCTCGGGAGTGTGTCTCCACCTAGGCTATCATGTGCAAGAGATTCGAGGATGGTTTGAATGAGGATATTTGTGCGTTAGTTGGAATCATAGAGCTGAAAGAGTTTGTGGTATTTGTTGAATGGGCATGTAAGGCCTAAAAGTTGAATAAAGAGAAGAAGAAAGCTGATCCTGAAGCTAGAGATTCAAGGAAAAGATCGATGCGTAAGTCATTTCCATCTCAGTCAAAGAAATCTAAAGAAATGTATTCTTGTTCGAATGTTTCAGCGGGGTATTCACACAGATATCATGGGAAGCAACATTCGAGTTTTAAATCTAAAGCTACTTCAATGGCAAGTGTGGGTAATGTAAAGTCTAATAGACCAGAATGTCAATATTATGGAAGAAGACATCCCGGCGAGTGCAGAGTGAATGACCGGGCTTGCTTTAAGTGTGGTTCTCAAGATCATTTTATCCGAGATTTCCTCGAAATGGCTGAGAAAGAAAAATTTCAGAAATAGGGGTAGGCCATCGAGAAATACCAAAAATGGAACTAGTAGTAAAGGAATAATGAAAGATTCAGC
The DNA here is from genome assembly GCA_025506655.1 of Gossypium rotundifolium. Taxonomy (NCBI): domain Eukaryota; kingdom Viridiplantae; phylum Streptophyta; class Magnoliopsida; order Malvales; family Malvaceae; genus Gossypium; species Gossypium rotundifolium. The sequence continues at coordinate 71,974,370 of CP106731.1, forward strand.
AGCGAGATCCAAAGCTCGAGCACCTGCTAGAACCAATGCCATCCGTGCTCGCGAAGAAGCGACATCTCCCGATGTTATCGTTGGTACTTTTTCTCTCTATGATACTAATGTTATTGCATTGATCGATCTGGATCGACTCATTCTTATGTTTGTGTGGATTTAGTAGCTAGTAAGAGCTTGCCTGTTGAGTTTACTGAGTTGTGGTTAGAGTGTCAAACCCCTTAGGCAAACATGTATTAGTTGATAGAATTTGCAAGAATTGTGCCTTGATGATTCGAGATCGTTGTTTTCCAGCTGATTTAATGTTGTTTCCATTTGATGAGTTTGATGTCATTTTGGGTATGGATTGGCTGACATTGCATGATGCCGTAGTGAACAGTAAAAGAAAGATTATTGAATTGAAATGTGAAAATGATGAAATTCTTCGGATTGATTCAGATAAGTCGGGTGAATTACCTATTGTGATTTCATCGATGTCTTCCCAAAGATATGTGAGAAAGGGTTGTGAAGCTTATTTAGCTTATGTCTTGAATACAAAAGTGCCTGAGTTGAAAATTAAATCAGTTCCAATAGTTTATGAATAACCGGATGTGTTCTCAGAAGAGTTTCCACGGTTGCCACCGATCAGAGAAGTTGAGCTTGGTATTGACTTAGTACCAGGAACCACGCCAATATCTATTACTCCGTATAGAATGGCTCCGACAGAATTGGAAGAGTTAAATACTCAGTTGCAAGAGTTGACAGATAAGGGTTTTGCGAGACCGAGTTTTTCACTATGGGGTGTGTAACACCCCTAACCCATATCCATCACTAGAATAGGGTTATGAGGCATTACCAATCAATATAAATCATAAAGCATACATAATTCATACATTTATGCATTCATACTCAAATACCATCCAACACATTCACATTGTTCCTCATAAGAGCCTACGAGGCCTTAAACATGCTTTAGAAGTGGTTTGCGACTAAACCTATAACATATGAAATTTTTGGAAAACTTAGAAATTTTTCATCTATACAAGGGTCACATGCCCGTATGAATAGTCCGTGTGCCTCACATGGCTCCAGACACGCCCGTGTCTCAGGCCTTGTGGAAACAGGGGATACATACTGACTTAGGTCACACGGCCGACCACACGCCCGTGTGTCTAGCCCGTCTGCCTTTCGAAATGGCCACACACACCCATGTACCAGGCTATGTACTAGGCCGTGCCAAACCTATAGGGCATATTGACTTATGCAACACGGCTAAGTCACACACCCGTGTCCTAGGCCGCGTGCCATTTAAGGGGTATACTGACTTGTGATACACGGCCAATCACACAACCAAAATATTATACTAAGTTAAGCCAAATCACTTGGCTTTAACTCATACCACAACATGTACCAAAATCAATATCTCAAGTAACCTTAACTATCATTCTTATAACTAACCTATACATGCCATATTTACATATATCCACAAATTCATAAGTACCAATCGGCAACTAGATAGTATGATGCATAACTCTGACTTTATCTGAATCGAGCGAGCTATCGAACCTCTATAATACACGAAAAATAAATAGAGTAAGCTTTATAGCTTAGTAAGCCCGTATAATTTAGAAATAATCTTACCATTTGTTACAAAATCAAACCATTAAACAAAATAAATCACATTCACTTGCCAAATGCCTAAACACAAACATTCATCAATGTGTTCGCCTCATAAGTAGATATATTCAACCTTTATCTCAATTTCATACTAAATTCATATAACATATAAAACACATGTAACAATTCATTCACATTCATATAATCAACAATCCATAATATAAACAGTAATTCATTTGTTAGCAGTAAGTCATTCGCATAAATAGAATTTATGCCCGTTGAACCCATTTGAACTTCGAAATATAGTCAGTGATAAATCATTATCATTTCCACTCTTTCGAGCTATGATCAGTAAGCTCCTCCTGAGCTGATGGACAGTAAGCTCTATTGAGCTAAAACGGTAAGCTCTGACGAGCTGAAAATAGTAAGCTCTTATAAGCTTATATAATGGTAAGCTCATATGAGATGTGGTGAGTCTGCAACAAATGCAAGAGCTCAACCAAAAAGGTAACCCTAGTGACATGTCACTCGCATCCTACGAATTCATACGGTTCAAATGGGACTTGGTAACCATCAGTTTATATCAAAAAGGCATTCGTATTCCAAGTATATCAATTAATCAATTATATTCATATAGTTCAAATAATTACTAGTATTTAAAATTTTGATTCTAATTATGCGAACTTACCTCGAGTTGCTCGGATGAAAACTATCGGCTATTCGTCCACTTTTCCTTTCCACGATATAAACCTGATCTCGATTTATCTTGATCTATATATTATCAAAATCAGCTTATTTAATGAACTATTTATGAAATTTAGTCCAAAATACACATTTGCCCCTAAACTTTCACATTTTTATAATTTAGTCCTTTTCACATAAAATTGCAACTTCATGCAATATAGCATAATTACATGCTTAGCCTAATTTACCACATGGTACTACTAGCCCATATTTTCAATTTATTCACACTTTTACCTACCTAATTTTACATTTTCTTCATTTAACCCCTTTTTGACATTTTTATCAAAAATCACTCTACAAAACTAGTTTAACTATCAACAAATATTCAAAATCCATCATCCACCACCAAATTACTCAAACATTCAACAATGGTAACATGTTAAATCTTTAACCATTTTGAAATCTAATGTATGTGCTAGCTAGTATACAAAACAATGATCTCAAAAACGTAAAAATCATTAAAAACCGAGTCAAAATGACTTACCAATTTTGCTTTCAAATGACTGAACCCTAGAACAATTTCTATAGTTTCTTCTCCCTTGAATTTTTGGCTAAAGAAGATGTGTATGAAGCCTTAATATTTTTTTAGTTTATTTAACTTAAATTGTTATAAAATCACCATAATAACCTTTAATAAAACCTTAATATAACACATAAGCTATGGACATAAATGTCCACTAACCTTAATCATGGTCTAATTTCAATATAAGGACTCCCACAATTTAATTTCATAGCTATTTAATACATTTAACTATTAGAACTCAAATTTTACACTTTGCACGATTTAGTCCTTTTTACCGAATTAAGCATTCAAACATTAAAATTTCTTTATGAAACTTTCACACAAAAATTTTATCATGCTGTAAAATTTAAAAAAATAATAAAATAAATATATTGAATTCAAATTTGTGGTCCCGAAACCACTGTTCTGATTTGACTCAAAAATAGGCTGTTATAGGGTGCACCTGTGTTATTTGTCAAGAAGAAAGATGGATCCATGAGACTTTGTATTGATTACCGACACCTCAACAAGGTGACTATAAAGAACAAGTATCCTCTACCGAGGATAGATGACTTGTTTGATTAGTTGAAAGGGGCAACAGTATTTTCGAAGATTGATTTGAGGTCTAGCTATTACCAGTTGAGAGTTAAAGGGTCGAATGTGCCGAAAACTTCTTTTAAGACAAGGTACGGGCATTATGAATTTCTTGTTATGCCTTTTGGACTGACTAATGCACTTGTTTTTTTATGGACTTGATGAATAGAATTTTTAGACCGTATTTGGACAAATTTGTGGTTGTGTTTATTGATGACATTCTGATTTACTCTTGAGACAAGGTCGAACATGCCGAGCACTTGAGAACTGTGTTACAAATTTTGAGACATAAGAAGTTGTTTACTAAATTCAGTAAAAGTGAGTTTTGGCTTCGAGAATTTGAATTCTTGGGACATATCGTTTCATGTGATGGTATTCGAGTTGATCCTAGTAAGATTCGGCAATTGTTGATTGGAAACCATAGAAGAGTGTATCGGAGGTCAGAAGCTTTTTGGGCTTAGACGATTATTACCGACGTCTTGTCAAAGGATTTTCAATGATTGCTACTCCTATGACTAAGCTGTTGCAAAAGGATGTTAAGTTCGAATGGTCAAAAAAATGTCAACAAAGCTTTGAGAAGTTAAAAACATTATTGACTAAGGCGCTGGTTTTAGTACAACCTGAATCGAGAAAAGAACTTGTGATTTATAGTGACGTGTCACTAAATGGATTAGGATGTGTGTTAATGTGAGAGGGCAAAGTGATAGCTTATTCCTCAAGACAATTGAAACTGCACGAGAAGAATTATCCAACACACGATTTGGAATTGGCACTATTGTGTTTGCTTTGAAGATTTGGAGACATCATCTGTACGGTGAGAAATATCCTATTTTTACTGATCATAAGAGTTTGAAGTACTTGATGACTCAGGAAGATTTAAACTTGTGACAACGAAGATGGCTCGAGTTATTGAAGGATTATGAGCTTGTGATTGACTATCACCCGAGTAAGGCAAATGTAGTCGCATATATGTTGAGTAAAAAGACTTTGTTTGCTTTGAGAGCGATGAATACACGGTTGACTCTATCCGATAATGGTTAGATTCTAGCCGAGTTGAGAGCAAGATCATTATTCCTTCAGTAAAATTACGAAGCTTAGAAAAGTGACAATGATTTGCAAACCAACAGAGTTCATTGTGAATCGAGTAGTGATTCAGATTTTCATATCGAATCAAATGGTTGTTTGATGTTCCTAGGTAGAATTTGTGTACCAAAATATGATGAACTTATTTAGAAAATTATTCATGAGGCACATAATGGTTGTTTATCTGTGCATCCGGGTAGTACAAAAATGTATAATGATTTGAAGAAATTGTATTGGTGGCCAGGTATGAAACGGGATATTTCAGAGTTTGTTTTGAGATGTTTAGTTTGTCAACAAGTAAAGGCCAAACACCAAGTACCTTCAGGTTTACTTCAGCCAGTGATGGTACCCGAGTGGAAATAGGATAGGATTACAATGGATTTTGTGACGAGTTTACCTTTGACTTTGAAAAAGAAAGGTGCCACTTGGGTCATTATTGATAGATTAGCGAAATCGACTCATTTTATTCCGGTACGTACCGATTACTTTCTTGACAAGATAGCTGAATTGTACATTACTGAAATTTTGAGATTGCACGTAGTGCCTATTTATATTATTTTAGATAGCGATCCTAGGTTCACTTCGCGGTTTTGGAAGAAGTTACAAGAAGCTTTGGGAATGAAGCTGAACTTTAGCACTGCTTTTCATCCACAAATTGACGACCAATCAGAGAGAACGATTCAAGTTCTCAAAGATATGCTTCGTTGTTTTGTTTTAGAATTCGAAGGTAGTTGGGAAAAATATCTACCATTCTTTGAATTTACCTATAATAATAGTTTTCAGTCGAGTATAAAGATGGCGCCTTACGAGGCATTGTATGGCTGCAATTAGCGAACACCTTTGTATTGTTGGCTCGGGAAGTTAAACAGTTGATAAATAAGAGCATAGCCCTAGTGAAAGTTTTATGGCAATGACACAGATTCGAAGAGGATACGTGGGAACCTGAGGATGCTATGCGAAAACAGTACCCAAACCTATTCTCTGGTAAGATTTTCGGGGACGAAAATCCCTAAGTAGGGAGAGTTGTAATAGCTCGATTTGGGCCTAGTCGGAACAGTGGTTTCGGGACCACAAATCTGACACAGAAAAATTTTCTTTTATTACATTTCTATGGTGTACAGTTTTGTAAAATGATATTGTAAAAATTTCATTCAAAAATTTTTGACGTTTGGGCACTTAATTTAGTAAAAAGGACTAAATTATAAAAAGTGAAAAACTTGAGTTCTACATGCTAGAGATGTCTAATTACTATGAAATTCTAAATTGATGGTCCTTAGATGGTAATTCAACCATTTTTAAGTTACTGGACAAAAATGAACATGGTGAGATAAAATTTCAAAGTTATGCATCAAGGGCATTTTGGTCATTTGGTAAATAAAAGAATGAAAAGGGAAAATCAAGCTAAAATCTTGTCCATCTTCTCCCACAAGTACCAAAATTTAGAAGGTCACCATAGCTAGGGTTTTCTCAACTTTCAAGCTTGATTGTAAATACATCCTAGCCTCATTTTTAATGCTCTTTACATTTTTGAAGTCGTTATCATCCGATCTATCTATTTCTACCATTAATTTAAGGAATAACCAAGGTCTAGGATTTGAACCATGTTAGAAATTTGTGTATTTTGAAGTCTAATGGTAGAAAATGAATGTTAGGTGTTAGATAAACAATTTTTACTAAGTGATTTTTGACTAAAATGCTTAAAAGGACCTATTTGTAAAAGTTATAAAATATGTAGTAAAAGTGTGTTTTAATGGAAATTTTGGGCATTGTAATGGAAATTTTGGGCTATTATAGTTATAAAAATGGTTCGACTAGGCTTGTACATTAAATAATTGAACACGTTTCATTTTACGAGCCTAGGGACCAAAATATAAATATGTTAAAGTCTAGGGGCAAAAATGTAATTTTACCATAATAAGATTTTTGGATTGAATTGAATAATGTGAATAATAAATTATTTAAGTTTGCTATTATAGATCAAGAGAAATGAGGTTCAAACCTAGATCGAGGGAAAATAAAGTATTTGACGATTAGGTCCCATTTCTACTATTTTTGTACCGAGGTAAGTTCTTATGTAAATAATGCATTGTTATTTATGCTTTAATTGCTTTAATATCGTATGAATTGTGATTTACTCTTCGAACATAATCGATGAAGTTCAACAAGCGAGAAATCTCAGCTAAACTTTAGGAATAGTTAGGATACAAATGTCATGACATTAGGGTTATTTGAGATTTCGTGTAAGACCATATTTGGGATATGGCATCGATATGAGATTTCGTGTATGACCATAGCTGGGCTATTGGCATCGATAAGATATCCCATGTAAGACCATATTTGGGATATGGCATTGGTATGGTATTGCGCGTGCGAAATTCCCGAGTATCCTTTAGTATTCCAAGTGGTTCAACGGAAATTCAATGAGTATGACAAAGTTATAAAAGGCTATGATTATGTTGAGAGTTGGTATAGGTACGTACGTAAAACTCATTTACCAATGAGCTCGATATGTGATGAATCCCTCAATAAGGTTATGAATGAGTAAGTTATGATTAGAAGATATTGATACTATTTATACCAAGTTCATCATGTTTAATTGTATGATACATGTGTGATTATAATGCTTATTATTTGCATAGGAACTTACTAAGCTATATAGCTTACTCCCCTTTCTTTTCCCTTGTCTTATAGTGTCTCCAAGCAAGCTCGGGGATCGAAAACTATCGGAGATCTACTCACACTATCAACTCAATATTTTGGGTACCATTGATTTTGATATTTTGAGTTATGGCATGTATAAGGAGTTGGTCATTTTGTTACGTGTCATAATTGATTTAGCCAAATGTGTTGGCTTATGTTGGTTGACAATTCATTTTGTAAATGGCCATTGAAATTGGCTAATATTTATTTAAGTATATACATATGCATATGATGATGCTTTTCATGAATGTAGGAAATTACATGATTTAAGTTGAGATATATGTGGTGTTTGTGTATGATATAATGATGTATTGATATCTTGTGGCTGATTTGGCTGTATGTATATGCTTGGATTGGTGTTGCTTGTTGTTGTGTAGGTTGGTGCAAGTAAGGGTGGCAAAATGGCTTGGTAAATAGCCTTATTTTTGCCCACATGGGTAGACACACGGGCGTGTGTCTAGGCCGTGTGTGACACACTGTCTGCCCCAAGGGTATGTGTTTCAGCCGGGTGTCCCATGCACCTTAATTGTTGCAAAACAGAATGCTCAGTATTGAGCACACAGGCAGAGGCACGGGCTTGTGTCTCAGCAGTATGGATGGAACAGCCTCTAACACGAGCGTGTTCCCTGGCCATGTGAAGTCTGCACCTATTTTATGAAAAATTATGGAAATTAAATCAAACACACAGCCTAGCACATGGTCATGTGGCACGGCCGTGTGGCACAAGTCAAAGAGCTCCCTATTTTGAACACGGCTTGTAGCATGGCGTGTCCAAGGGTCACATAGGCGTGTGGCCCTGTTTTAGTGAAAAATTTCTAAGTGTCGTAAAATTTTCAAAATTTCTCGGTTTAGTCCCGAACTACTTCCACTGTATGTTTTGGGCCTTGTAGGCTCATTCTAGGGACGATATGAATGTATTTAAAATTTTAAATTTGGATGGAAATTATGTCTTAGTTTTGTATGGTTGCTTGAGTTTAAGTTAGGTAATGCCTCATACCCTGTTCCAGCTTCGAATACGGGTAAGGGGTGTTACAATGTTGATGTGAAGTTATTTTAGAACATCCAAAAACTTCTTGAATTGCACACCTTTTTTTTTTTTATGTGGTAGGATTTTTTGAGGATATGGAGGTATTAGAACTTTGGTTTGAACTGGACAACTTTTCTGAAGAGATAAATCTGCATCTAAAGAGATAGCATATCATAATTCACTTGCTTAGATTTTACCTCATCAGATTTTGTAAGTTCTGGCTCTTTTGGTGCATGAACTTCAATTGTTGGTTGACTTTCCTCTTTCTCAATAAATTCATCTTTAACCACAACTTCCTTGGGTTCTAAAGTCTTACCACTTCATAAAGCAACAACCTTGAATTGTTCCTTACCCAAGTTTCTTGGATTTTCTGTATCACTCGGCAAGGCTCCTTACGGTTTATTACAAAGATCCATAGCTAATTGACCCATTTGGTTCTCCAAATTTTCAGTGTTGTTGCTTGACTTTGAATTAAGGTGTTTTTCTTCGACATGTACATCTTCAACAAACTCTCCAAACTGTTAGATGATTCAATTGTGGTGGTTTTGGAACTTGTTAATTAAACCCCTAGGTTGAATTGGTCTATGTTGCATGTAAGTGTTGTTCAGTCCATGTTCTTGGTTACTCTAAGAAAATTTTGGATGGTTTCGCCACGAAGGATTGTAGAAATTGGAATGTGGTCCTTGTGGAAACACAAAAATATAGAATTTTTCATGCCATTTTTAAATCAAATTCATGTAGTTTCATAGTAGTTCTTGTCAAAAAATATAATATAATTATAAAATAATTAAATTGTTCTTAAATTATTAACATATTTAATTTTGATTAATTTTATAATAGATTTTTATAAATTTTGATTTATTTTCGATAGCTTTGCATAAAGGGTGAAAATTGGTTCGACAAACACTGCTAGAAACTCAAAACCATGAAGCGATTTTTGAAAATTTTCAGTCTAAGACAGTCTAAATTATGAATATTAACACATAATATAATTAATTTTAATTTTTATCCAATTTACTTTGGGTTAATAATTATTATTAATTATATTATAGAAAGGAGGCACAATTGTGCTAAAATGAAAGACTAATCCAATCGAGCAATCGGGCTGCCCAAATCCGTCCAAAATTTTAACCTAATTAGCTCAAATCAGCTGATTTATTGACTTGCAAGTAAGCCCTTGAGGTTTCCTTGAAATCGCATTCAAACCCCTCCGATTATTAATCTTTTGTAGATTTGCCCCTAGGAAAATATAGCAAGTTGAAATCTTCAACAAATACTTGAGTGGTGGGCGGCCAAAGGGGAGTTAATGGCTGCTAATTGTTTGATATTTTTAGCAGCCACTCAAACCTATAAATACCCCCTTCACCTATTCATTCAACACACCCTTTCATTCCACATATCTCTCTCTCTTTTACTCACTTTCTCCCTTCCAAAACCTCCATTTGTTTCCCATTTTCCCTTCTATTTGCTTTGCCGATTTACCTTTTGGAAAAGAGCCCTTTAACCACCTTGGGTAGCAGCATTGAAGTGCTTGTAGAAGCCTCGATTCAACAGAATGAGCAGAGAAGGAGTGGAGCAAACTAGTCAGGCTTTAGAGAAACACCATATTTGATTCTAGTTTCCTATCCTTTAACTTTTCTTATTGCTTTCATGAGCATGTCTATGAATATTTTTTATGTTGTTATTCTAAATTTAATTAAAATGGATTAAATTTAATTCTTGTTAGGTTGATTGCATTTCGTCTATTTAAGTTATTAAAATCATGTTTGTGTTGTTATAGGTCTTGGTAAATTGTTTGATTAAGTAAAATCATGATTATGTTATACTTGCATTACAATTGTGAGGTAACTAATGAATTAATTATTAATCGTATTGAAATTGTAATTAATTGACACAATACTTAACCAGTGCATGTTTAATCTTCTAAGGTAGCTGGGGATTAAATTAGCGACAGTATTAAACGGTACATTAGCCTTGCTTAATTTGCAAGATTGTGATTAAACTGTTTCAATGTAGAAATATATTGTTACTTCACTTAATCTTTTACTTGCTTATTAAAATTGATTAATTTTCTAAATTGGCATAGTAATATGTTCAAGAGATTTGTTAATTTGTAAGTTTGTATGTGCTATAGTTAACAAATAATCAAGTTGCCGTGAATTTATTCTAATAACATGAACATTGTTTTAATAATTTTAACTTGTTTTTAAACTTGCAATCATGCATTGGAATTTTTACCTTTTAATTTTCATAGTTAATTTACTTAGTTAAAATCTAGTTTTATTAAACCCTTTTCTTTCAAAACAAAATATTTTCCTTTACCAAAGTGTTTTTAATTGCATTTCATAAATATTTTCTTACACAGTCCCTGTGGGTACGATAACTCGACATTTACTTATCACTTTATTACTTGTTGCGATTGTGTATACTTGTACATCTCCATCCTTCCACCTTGTCCATTCTTGTTTTGGTGTTGATTCCATACATAATAAACCGACTTGATATTTGGTAGACAATTCTCAAAAGAATTGTCATCCCCACAATATACACAGGAAACAATATCGAATTGACTTGGTAGTTGAGCTGCAATATGATTAATACCATTAGTAGTACACTAGTTTCAATATTGAAGAGATGGAAGATACCTGAGCTAAGAGTGAAGTAAGGGCATCTACTTCATGCACTTCGACTACTCGTCTTCCTGAAGTTGCTCGATTTCTTGGCCACAGGTAATTTTTACTGGATATTCTCTTGATGATCTCATAAGCCTCATTAAAAGACTTCAACAAGAGAGCACCATTTGGAAAAGCATTTACCACCAACTTTGTGTGCACGTTGAGACCATTATAAAATGTCTCTAACTGAATGCAATGTGGAATCCCGTGATGAGGGCATCTACGAAATAAATCCTTGAATCTTTCTCATGCCTCGTATAGGGACTCATCATCTAATTGCTAAAAAGTGGTGATCTCATTCCGCAACTTAGCATTTTTACTAGGTGGGAAATACTTTACCAGAAAGCGTTCAACTAATTCTTTCCATGTTGAAATTGAATGTGATGGCAACAAATTAATCCTTGCTCATGTTCGATCTCGCAACGAGTATGGAAACAACTTCAATCTTAATGTGTCTTCAGTTACAACGGCTATATTGAAGGAATCGATCACCTCCATGAATAGTCGAAGGTAAAGGTGTGGATCTTCTGTGGGCATACCACTAAACTAGCTCATGCTTTGGAGCAATTGAAACATCACATGTTTCACTTCAAATTGGGGTGCTAAGATCACTGGTTTCCTAATTTCTAGATTTAACTTATTAAAAAGGGTCATAGCATACTATCTTATGGCTCGATCCCTATCATCAGCATTAACGATTGGATTATGAACATTGGCGGCTCCATTCCTTTGAACATCATTTTGATTCCCAAGGTCCATTTCGGTGGCTTGCCTTTAGGCTATTCTTTCTTATCTTATTTTCTAAATGTTCGCTTGATTTTAGCGTCTACTGGTAATAAATCGATGATTTGATCTATGCTCATAAACACCATAAAATAAAATCACAAAAAATAAAATAATAAAATAATAAAGAATTAATTAGTAAAGTTAGAAATAGAATAAAATAAAATAAAAATCAAATTATAAAGAATAATTTCACAAAAATAATTAAGGCAATAGTCCCCGGCAACGGAGCCAAAAACTTGTAACGCGTGGTTTGTGCAAGTGTACACAGCCGTTTCAAGTAATAAGTAAAAGAGTTATTGTCTCCACAAGGAATGTGTATGTTAATCAATTAATTGAAATTAATAATAGTAATTTGGTAAGAAAACACAATATTTTGGAGGTGGTTAATTGTTAAATTTAATTAAATAATCTAAATGCAAATTGATCCCTTGAAACACCCCGAACCCGGCCCAAAAAGTCTAACCGGATTTGGTATGTTCCTTGAGTAAAACTTTAGCGAAATTCCATTGTAAGGAAATTTTGTCTTTTAAAACATTATTTTTAGAAGGAATTAATAAAATCAAAAGGAAACCAAACTTAAGAAAATTTCCTTGAAAACATTTATATATTAGAGACAAAAACCTTTTTAAATAATTATCGAAAACCAATTTAGTTATTTAATAGATATTTGTTCATGTCAAAATAAAAGTAAATCCAAACACGAAATGAAAGATAGTTTATAGTGGCCTTATTACATAAAATTGGCAAATCCATAATAAAGTCTAAGTAATAAAATTTAACTTAAAGAGTTTAAGTTGGAAAATCTCCACAATACTTGATACGAGCACTGGCCACCTCGAAATCCTTCTTTAGATCCATTGCACTCTGAGTTATCTGAAAAGTTATCCCATAAAATGGGTGAGTCATAAACTCAATGTATAACACATACACTAAAAAGCCCATTTTATGAAATGCTTTCAAACCCCAAAATTTCACATATGGCCATAGGCCCATTTAATCAAATATTTGGCCCAAAGGCCCATTTTAGCTCAAATCTAGCCCAAAGGCCCATTTAACTCAAATTTAGCCCAAAGGCCCATTTTACTCAAATTTAGCCCAAAGGCCCATTTTATAGCAGATCATATAATAATCATACAATGTTACATGGATATGTATATGAAATGAAATGCAAGCCCGGCCCAACCTAAATATCCATCCGCTACACACCCCCGTACCAACCAGCACACCGTGGGGATTACTAAATCGACCCTCCATCCGCTACACACCATCGAAGCGATTCGCTGCAGTCAACATGCACATCGCCCTTATTGTGGCAAAGCCACCAAAACAGATGTGACCGAAGTCACCTGACCGAAGTCCAAATATGTGACCGAAGCCACCAGAGTCAAATATGTGACCGAAGCCACCGGAGTCAAATATGTGACCGAAGCCACCGGAGTCAAATATGTGACCGGCCACCGAGTCAAATATGTGACCGAAACCACCGAGTCAAATATGTGACCAAGTCACCAATTTCACATATCGATCGAAGTCACGAATTGTGGTAAAACCACCGAATACTTCCTCCTTTATTAAACATACCCATATGCCCATGCACATACATATCAAATCAGATTTTCATGCTATGTACCCACAAATCATAATATAGTCATGCTTATTTCATATTGATGCATATATCAAAATAAACGGAATATTGGGTAACATACCTGAATTTTGTATACCAATAATTGGTATCCACAGTCAAAACATACTATCATATAATCACTTTTTAATAATATAAATCTATGGAAGTTTTTAATGTATGGTTACACACCTAGTAACAGTGAGAACAATACTCTCTAGCTCGTCCACACCTAAATGATTAATAAACTCGGTTAGTATAAACTATTGTTAGCAAAAACTATACTTATAAACGATAGATCTAAATCCTTACCCTCAGTTCACGAATGAGCGATTATTTGCGGTTTTCTCCACTAGATGGATCAAAACCATGATATTCCACCAACGTAAAGTGGTTCGGTTGTACGCACTACTTCGAATAATCGATCCTCGTTTGCAGAGGGTCCACAACCGGGTGGAAAGTCTCTAACCCCCGATACTGCTCTTCGTTTGTAGTTCGATGGTAAAGGAATACCTCCTCTCTTCCAAACACTTCGAATGGCTCTTTTCTTACCTATCTTGATGATCTTAGATCGCTCCTAAAGATAACTTAGATTAGTAATCCATCTAAAGAAATTGATATTATCCAAAATAGTAGTCTTACCTTGATGATTCGAATGGTCACTTAAGATTGTCTTCAACAAAGTTCCTCTCAAAATCTTTTCAAGAGATTGACCTAAGAGAGAAATAAAAGATTATGATTTCCAATCTTATTCAAGTGAAAGGAAGTGATGAAAATAATTGATAGCATCTTACTTTGATCACTTGGAGATTGACTTTGAAAAGAAGAAAAGAAAATGATGATTCGGCCTTCACAAAATAAAAGAATAAAATGGTGGCTTCAATATAATGGTTTCGATTTTGAAGGGAAAGAAGAAAGAGAATGAAAGGAGAAGGAAGTAAAGAGAAAGAGAAGAAGAAAATGATAATGGTGATTTCGGCAATGAGAGAAAGATAAGAGAAAAAAAATTAAGATGAAAAGAAAAGAAAAAGAATAGGATCAAAGAGAAGAGATTGACTATGGAGCTTAGATACATTCGGCAAGAGGAGAGAAAATGAAGAAGAATAATGGTGCTTAATCTTTGTGGTTTTGGTTTCAAAATGAAAACTAACTGAGAGAAAGAAGGTTGTGTTTGGTTCAAGCAATTGAGGCTAAATCAAAAGTGAAAATGTACCAAAATGACTAAGGTACATTCGGCCAAAATGAAGAAAATTGGTCAAAAGATGAAAGCTAAAACAAAGAGAGTTTTACCTAAACTCTACGGCAAATTCGGCTAAGAGAGCTTTTGGTGAAAATGAGAAAAGATGGACAAAACAAAGACTTTTGGCTAACTTTTCCCCCTAATGGCAAAGCATAAATTCAGCCACATCAATGCCAACATATCCCCTTTTCCTCCTTGTTTCTTCCCCATCATATCCAAAGAATTTACTACACAACTAGGCCTCTCCCTTTAGCCTTCATGTTGTCTAGGTTCATGGTCAATTGACCATGAACACATCCCAAAACATAGCCCTTTATTATGCCATTGTCCCCTCATCTTATCATGAATTTGTGATTCCATGCCTTATGTTCTTTAACTTCCTTTTTACATGGTCAACAAGCCAAAAATGGATGAAAACTCATCCACTCTAGAATATTCTTGGCCGACACTTACAAGGAAGAAAACAAAAAAAATTAAAATTCTCCCTAATGTTAGCTAGGAGATTCAACCTTGCACCTTAAGCATATATCCATGCATCTTAACCACTTTGCCAATTACTTAACTTATACTAGAACTTCTTATCATCAATTCTTTCGGCCTTATTAGCTTAGTTCTCTCTCTAATTAATAGAATTAAAGGTTTAACAAAGCATTCACTTAATAAATGAAGCTCAAATAACTTCCAAAATTGCACTTAATAAAGATTAAGCATGCAACATCATTCAATTATGTAAAATGCATAGCCCCTAATTATCGAGGATGTTACAGTTCTACCCCTTAAAATAATTTCGTCCTCGAAATTACATGCAGAATAAGTGAGGTATTGCATCGCATCGCTTCCTCCGGTTCCCACGAGGCTTCTTCTGATCCATGATTTCGCCATAATACCTTAACGAGAGGAACTGATTTTCTCCGTAAAACCTTTACATCTCGCTCCAGAATTTGATTTGGCTCCTCTTCATATGACAAATCGATCTTAATTCCACCTCCTCAACCGGTACTACATGAGATGGATCCGGCCGTGCAGGCGTAATATTGAAACATGAAACACATTGTGCATTTGTTTCAATTCAAAACAAATCTAAGCGATATGCCACGAGATCCGACCCGCTTCACAATCCGATAAGGTCCAATGAACCTGGGACTTAGTTTCCCTTTGCGACCAAATCTCATCACCTTTTTCCAAGGTGAAACCTTTAGGAAAACTTGGTCTCCCACTGCATATTCTATTTCTTTCCGCTTTAAATCTGCGTACGATTTTTGTCTGTTAGACGCTTCCTTTAACCGAGCCCGGATTACCTTAACCTTTTCTTCAGATTCAGACACTATCTCTAGACCCAAAATCTGTCGTTCCCCTAATTTTGTCCAACACGTAGGAGTGCGACACTTCCGTCCATATAGTGCTTCATACGGTGCCATCCGTATACTGGATTGGAAACTGTTGTTGTACGCAAATTCTGCCAACAAGCTTCCATCATCGTAGAGACTAAGATGAGCAAACATCGCTCTCAAATCTGACACCACTTTTCGACTTAGAGCGTCTGCCACCACATTCGCCTTGCCCGGGTGGTACTCGATGGAACAGTCGTAGTCTTTCAACAACTCTATCCACCTTCTCTGCCTCAAATTCAGTTCTTTCTGAGTCAGTAGATATTTCAGACTTTTGTGGTCCGTATATATCACTGACTTTTCTCCGTATAAGTAATGTCTCCAAACCTTAAGAGCAAACACTACAGCTGCCAACTCCAAGTCATGCGTCGGGTAGTTAACTTCATGTGGTCTCAACTTCCGAGACGCATACGCAACTACCTTTCCGCCTTGCATTAGAACACACCCTAATCCCGTGTGGGAAGCATCGCAATACGATAAAATCCTTTCTGCTTGGTGAATCAAAGCGAAGCTTAGTCAAAACTTTCTTGAGCTTCTCAAAACTCTCTTCTTTGCTTATCACCCCACAAAAAGGTACTTCCTTTCTCGGCAATTTCGTTAAAGGTGCATTAACGATGAAAATCCTTCGAGGAATCTTGGTAATATCTGGCTAAACCCAAGAAACTGCGAACCTCGATTCACGGACTTAGGTGGTTTCCAATCTAGTCTGACCTCGATCTTGAGGATCCACCTAATCCCTTCCGCAGATACCACATGTCCTAAAATGCAACTTCTTTCACCAAAATTCACACTTCTTTGAATTTGGCGTCTGATTCTTCTCCTTAAAACTCGTAACACGATCCGGAGATGCTCATCATGTTCCACTTGGACTTAGAATACACCAAGATGTCGTCTATGAATACCACGATGGCCGATCCAAGTAGGGCTGAAAATCCGGTTCATCATATCCATAAACGCAATGGGGTGTTCGTCAATCCGAATGGCATTACCGAAATTCATAATGCCCATATCTAGTTCGGAAAGCCGTCTTATGGATATCCGCTTCTTTCACTTTAAGTGATGATACCCGACCTTAGATCAATTTTAGAGAATACATGACTCCTTTAAGTGATCGAACAAGTCGTCGATCTGGGTAAAGGATACTTGTTCTTGATAGTCGACTTATTCAACTGCCGTAGTCTATACACATTCTCATCGATCCGTCCTTCTTCTTTACGAATAGGACCGGTGCTCCCTATGGAGACACACTAGGTCGGATGAATCCACGATCAAGCAACTCCGAATCTGAGCCTTAAGCTCAACCAATTCCTTGGTGCCATTCTATATGGAGCAATAGAAAGCTGGCGCCGTTCCGAACAATAAGTCTATCCGAATTCTACCTCACGATCCGGAGGCAACCACGGAAGTTCTTCCAAAAAACATCTACAAATTCATTCAACATCCCGACTTCATTAATGATTGCTTCTTTAGCCTCCAAAGCATTCACTAACATCAGAAAAGCTTCGCATCCTTTTCTAACCATCCTTTCTGCCTTAAGAGCGGATACTACATTAGATAAGTAGTTCCGTCTTTCGCCCATCACTACAACTTCCTTATCATCAAGAGTTCTTAAGGACATTCTCTTAGCAGCGCAATCCACATTTGCACGGTACTTCACAAGCCAGTCCATGCCTAAAATTAGGTCGAATTCTCCGAATGGCAACTCCATTAAATCAGCTGGAAATTGTAACCCTTGAACTTCTAGAGGCACTCCCTTAAAGAGTTTGTCACAACTCACATGCATCCTGAGGACTAAATACGATCATCTTCCTAAATGCGATTTAAATCACATGCAAAGTCCCGATACTTCACTAGCGATATAGGAATGAGTTGACCTATATCTATCAAAGCAATAAAGGGCAACCGAAATCAAAAAGCGTGCAGTGATAACATCGGTGCGTCATTGTCTTCTCTGCGACGAACGCATATACGGACTGGTTGTCTCGCCTCGAGTTTCCACCGCCTCTCGAAGTTCCACGACCTCTACCGAACCATTGCCCTTCCATTGGGACCACGGCCTCTTATCGGTTCTTTGTCCACTACATCGACTGATTAGCACCCCGACTTGTTGGGCGGTTTTCTCCGAGTTCATCGGACAATCTTTGATCATGTGATCCTTGAATCGTACTTGAAACATCCGCCGATTTTCTTCCAAAGATTCTCCAGTGCATTTTCCCACATTGAGAACAAGTACGACTTTGCACTCCCGTAGTAGTCTGTTGACCTCGCGGTCCATCATTTCTTGACTTTTTCTGAGAGTTCCCGGAAGACCCCGAAGACCCAAAGCTTCTCTTATTCTTGCTCTGACCTCTGTCCCGGTTCTGTCTCTCAGTCCGTTTAGCTTCTTCGGCAATTCTTGCCCTTTCCACTAAGATTGCAAAATCCCTTTCACGATGTGGAGCAATCATCACTCTTAGCTCATCTCTAAGTCCATCTTCAAATCGGCATAGCGTTCATATTCCGTAGCCACTATCCCTCTGGCATAACGGCTAAGTCGTAAGAATTCTGCTTCATATTCAGCTATCGACTTGTTTCCTTGTACCAGATTCAGAAATGTCTTCCTCTGAGAGTCGATGTAGCTAGCTCCGACATATTTTCCCTCAAATTTCACTTTAAAATACCCCCAATCCAGACGATCCACAGGGGTACTTTCCTTGATAGTAAGCCACCAGCGATAGGCTTCATCACGAAGAAGTGAAATAGCACCTTTCAATTTCTCTTCATCGGTCGATCAATATCATCTATGATCCTCTCGCTTCCAACCAATATTCACTCGTTTGGAGCTACTCGGATACTCCTCCGAAAACCTCGGCTCCATTCGATCTAAGTCTCTCACTACGGACTTCGAGATCCATTTCGAACTAACCGCGCTACTCGTTCCAAAACTTCATGACGACTTGTGATCTGCGTCACCTCCTTCATTTTGTTCTTGGAAGTGCGCCCCAACCGGTGGTGGAGCTTCATTCTGGAACCTTGACCAGTGAATCGGTTAAAAGCAGATCATCCTTCCTCTTCCATGTCCACGATGACCTCGTCCCTAGAGCTCATGTCTACTACGTATCTTATCATTTTTTACTGAAAAGTCTTATGTATTAGAATCTTTTCACTTCTTATTAAAAGAAAGTCTTATAAACGAGATATTCATGGTTTTCGTAGTAGTACACATACACCTAGGGTCCATGTCTCTAAAGTTTCCTTAGGCTTATCAAACATTCATATCACTTATCAAATAAAGGTACATACGATGGATCTGGGCGAGAATTCGAGTGCCATGCTCTTATAAAACCATTTATCTTAAGAAAAACTTTCAAAAATCTTTTGGGCCTAATTTTGAAAATGTTGTGGGCTTCAAAACCCAAGGCCGAGAGTTTAAAACTGGGCTCTGATACCAAATTGAAACACCCCGAACCTGGCCCAAAAAGTCTAACAGGATTTGGTATGTTCCTTGAGTAAAACTTTAGCGAAATTCCATTGTAAGGAAATTTTGTCTTTTAAAACATTATTTTAGAAGGAATTAATAAAATCAAAAGGAAACCAAACTTAAGAAAATTTCCTTGAAAACATTTATATATTAGAGACAAAAACCTTTTAAATAATTATCGAAAACCAATTTAGTTATTTAATAGATATTTGTTCATGTCAAAATAAAAGTAAATCCAAACACGAAATGAAAGATAGTTTATAGTGGCCTTATTACATAAAATTGGCAAATCCATAATAAAGTCTAAGTAATAAAATTTAACTTAAAGAGTTTAAGTTGGAAAATCTCCACAATACTTGATACGAGCACCGCCACCTCGAAATCCTTCTTTGCCTAGATCCATTGCACTACGAGTTATCTGAAAAGTTATCCCATAAAAATGGGTGAGTCATAAACTCAATGTATAACACATACACTAAAAAGCCCATTTTATGAAATGCTTTCAAACCCCAAAATTTCACATATGGCCATAGGCCCATTTAATCAAATATTTGGCCCAAAGGCCCATTTTAGCTCAAATCTAGCCCAAAGGCCCATTTAACTCAAATTTAGCCCAAAGGCCCATTTTACTCAAATTTAGCCCAAAGGCCCATTTTATAGCAGATCATATAATAATCATACAATGTTACATGGATATGTATATGAAATGAAATGCAAGCCCGGCCCAACCTAAATATCCATCCGCTACACACCCCCGTACCAACCAGCACACCGTGGGGATTACTAAATCGACCCTCCATCCGCTACACACCATCGAAGGCAGTTGCTGCAGTCAACATGCACATCGCCCTTATTGTGGCAAAGCCACCAAAACAGATGTGACCGAAGTCACCTGACCGAAGTCCAAATATGTGACCAAAACCACGAGTCAAATATGTGACCAAGCCACCGAGTCAAATATGTGACCAAAACCACGGAGTCAAATATGTGACCGCCACCGAGTCAAATATGTGACCAAAACCACCGAGTCAAATATGTGAAAGTCACCAATTTCACATATGTGACCGAAGTCACGAATTGTGGTAAAACCACGAATACTTCCTCCTTTATTAAACATACCCATATGCCCATGCACATACATATCAAATCGATTTTCATGCTATGTACCCACAAATCATAATATAGTCATGCTTATTTCATATTGATGCATATATCAAAATAAGCGGAATATTGGGTAACATACACGAATTTTGTATACCAATAATTGGTATCCACAGTCAAAACATACTATCATATAATCACTTTTTAATAATATAAATCTATGGAAGTTTTTAATGTATGGTTACACACCTAGTAACAAAGGAGAACAATACTCTCTAGCTCGTCCACACCTAAATGATTAATAAACTCGGTTAGTATAAACTATTGTTAGCAAAAACTATACTTATAAGCGATAGATCTAAATCCTTACCCTCAGATTCACGAATAGCGAGTTATTTGCGGTTTTTCTCCACTAGATGGATCAAAACCGCCGATATTCCACCAACGTAAAGTGGTTCGGTTATGCACTACTTGAATAATCGATCCTCGTTTGCGAGGGTCTACAACCGGGTGGAAAGTCTCTAACCCCCGATACTGCTCTTCGTTTGTAGTTCGATGGTAAAGGAATACCTCCTCTCTTCCAAACACTTCGAACGGCTCTTTTCTTACCTATCTTGATGATCTTAGATCGCTCCTAAAGATAACTTAGATTAGTAATCCATCTAAAGAAATTGATATTATCCAAAATAGTAGTCTTACCTTGATGATTCGAATGGTCACTTAAGATTGTCTTCAACAAAGTTCCTCTCAAAATCTTTTCAAGAGATTCGGCCTAAGAGAGAAATAAAAGATTATGATTTCCAATCTTATTCAAGTGAAAGGAAGTGATGAAAATAATTGATAGCATCTTACTTTGATCACTTGGAGATTCGGCTTTGAAAAAGAAGAAAAGAAAATGATGATTCGGCCTTCACAAAATAAAAGAATAAAAATGGTGGCTTCAATATAATGGTTTCGATTTTGAAGGAAAGAAGAAAGAGAATGAAAGGAGAAGGAAGTAAAGAGAAAGAGAAGAAGAAAATGATAATGGTGATTTGACAATGAGAGAAAGATAAGAGAAAAAAAATTAAGATGAAAAGAAAAGAAAAAGAATAGGATCAAAGAGAAGAGATTGACTATGGAGCTTAGATACATTCGGCAAGAGGAGAGAAAATGAAGAAGAATAATGGTGCTTAATCTTTGTGGTTTTGGTTTCAAAATGAAAACTAAATGAGAGAAAGAAGGTTGTGTTTGGTTCAAGCAATTGAGGCTAAATCAAAAGTGAAAATGTACCAAAATGACTAAGGTACATTCGGCCAAAATGAAGAAAATTGGTCAAAAGATGAAAGCTAAAACAAAGAGAGTTTTACCTAAACTCTATGGCAAATTCGGCTAAGAGAGCTTTTGGTGAAAATGAGAAAAGATGGACAAAACAAAGACTTTTGGCTAACTTTTCCCCTAATGGCAAAGCATAAATTCGCCACATCAATGCCAACATATCCCCTTTTCCTCCTTGTTTCTTCCCCATCATATCCAAAGAATTTACTACACAACTAGGCCTCTCCTTTAGCCTTCATGCAGTCTAGGTTCATGGTCAATTGACCATGAACACATCCCCAAAACATAGCCCTTTATTATGCCATTGTCCCCTCATCTTATCATGAATTTGTGATTCCATGCCTTATGTTCTTTAACTTCCTTTTTTACATGGTCAACAAGCCAAAAATGGATGAAAACTCATCCACTCTAGAATATTCTTGGCCGACACTTACAAGGAAGAAAACAAAAAAATTAAAAATTCTCCCTAATGTTAGCTAGGAGATTCGAACCTTGCACCTTAAGCATATATCCATGCATCTTAACCACTTTGCCAATTACTTAACTTATACTAGAACTTCTTATCATCAATTCTTAAGGCCTTATTAGCTTAGTTCTCTCTCTAATTAATAGAATTAAAGGTTTAACAAAGCATTCACTTAATAAATGAAGCTCAAATAACTTCCAAAATTGCACTTAATAAAGATTAAGCATGCAACATCATTCAATTATGTAAAATGCATAGCCCCTAATTATCAGGATGTTACATCCCTAATGCAAATTAACCTAAATGAAATGTATGCAATAAAATGAATGCGATAGACTTAGCAACAAATTCACAAACTTCAACAATCAATAACATGAATTGTAACACCCCAAACCTGGCCTAGACATTTCGATCGAATCTGACGTGTCACATCGAAGTGTGTTTCAAAATCAAGGCTTGTTGGTAGGAAACCGTTTGAGTTAAAATCCATTTAGTTTTTATTGCTTGAGAAAAATTTTGGCAAATTAAGTTATTAAGTTTGAAAAATTGCTTATTAAAACGATTGCCATGTTTGTTACTGTTTGTTTCTAAATTAATTAAAATTCACGAAGGCTACTCTTATTAAAATCATATCGCAGTTTGAAAATGCGTGTTTGTCTTCAAAACAATTATTATCTTTTTTAAAACATGTTTGTATCAGGTTGGCAGTTCAAAATAAGAAATTAAAACCCAATCAAAAAGAAAATTAAATCCACCAAAGGCCTTATTACCAAAATCAATAGCCCAATATAAAAGAGATGTATAAGTCTAAAACAACCATTAGCGAACGTGTGGCCACCTCTGAGTCTCTCGCGGCTCCAAATCGTCTAAGGCTGGGGATTACCTATATAGTTAAAAGAAAGGTGAGTTTATGAAAACTCAGTATGTAATCCCCTATCATTTAGTCAGTAATATATACAATAACAGTATGGGCCTAAGCTCTTTTCAGTAACAGAACACTTGTGGGCTTTAACCTAAAACAGTAACAGCATAGTGTGGGCCTTAGCCCATTATAGTATCAGAATCAAAAATAAAATACACGTGGGCCTAAGCCCAATACAGTGACAGTATCAGTAACAGAAATGCAACAATGCAATCATGCAACCTATCCCAATCTAGCCAACACACCACCCGTACCAACCAACACACCATGTGGGGATAAAATCGACCCACCCAGCTCAATACACCAATATCAGCACCAGTTGCGGCATTAATCAACATAGCAACAAAGCTGCCAATAATCAGAATAGCTAAGAGCCGTAAACATGATAGCTATAACGCCATGAGTACAGTAATATGATTGGCACAAAGCCATCGATAGTAGTTATATGATTGGCACACAACCATCAGTAACGGTAATATGATCGACACAAAGCTATCAATAACGATAATATGATCGGCACAAAGCCATCAGTAATGGTAATATGATTGACACACAGCCATCAGTAGCATCGTAGCAAAGCTGCCAAAAATGGTATCGCAGCAAAGCTACCATGATGATGTCGCGACAAAGTCGCCAAGATGTGATATATGTGGCAAAGCTACGATGAATGATGATTGTGGCGAGCCATCGATCGATACTTCCTCCATAACAGTATCCCAACCCCAATCAGTATGTCGTGTATGCAAAATGTCATGCTTAGAATCAGTCATACAAATCACAGATAAATCAGTCATTTAAATCACACATAGATCAGTCATTTACGTCACAAACAAATCAATCATTTACATCGCAGACAAATCAATCATTTACCCTCGAGGGGCAAAATAGTCATTTTACCCTTTTGGGGTATTACAGTCATTTTACCTATAGGGGCATCACGATCATTTTACCCTCAGGGGTATTATGATGATTTTACCCTATAGGGGCATTACGATCATTTTACCTTACAGGGGTATTATAGTCATTTTACCCTATAAGGGCATTACGGTCATTTTACCCTATAGGGGCATTACATTCATTTTACCCTACAGAGGTATTACGATCATTTTACCATATAGGGGTATTACGGTCATTTTACCCTACAAGGGTATTACGATCATTTTACCCTACAAAGGCATTACGATTATTTTACCCTATAAGGGTATTATGGTCATTTTACCCTACAGGGGTATTACAGTCATTTTACCCTTAATAGGTGGTGAAAAAAGTCTTAAAATTTATATAATGAATGATCGAGCCTAGAAACTAACTATCATCACGATTGAGGCAAGCGCACCTATCGAACAGTAGTATAGTTTAGTGGCAAGACCGGATTGTCGAACCTAAAAGAACCAAAAGTACTAATACTAACTTTCTTCTTATTATTTAGCCTAAGAATTAAGGAAATTGTTGTTTAATCTAAATTTAACTAACTACTAAGCTAAAGATACTAAGACACAGAGAAGGAATTAGGGAAAATACTTGTGGGAAAACCAATTGATTAAGACAATACCCGAGGAAGAATCCACCTAGACTTCACTTGTTATTTAACTCTGAACCAGACAATTTATTCACTTGACCTGATCCGTAGGATTCCCTAATTTATATTAATACCTCTCTCGAGGCTACTAATGTCTAACCCTAGGTTTATTAATTGAAATCTCTTTTTAATTAAAACCCCTAGAATTACATTAACTCGATCTATGGACTCCTATATTAGGTTTGACCCTAATCCGATAGATTTTTGTCATCCTATCTCTAGGGTTGCGATCAACTCCGCTTAACTATGCTAGATCTACTCTTAAATAGGGAATATTCCTCCTCTACCTAAGCACATCAATACTTGAATCAATATCCTGAAATATCAAAGCAAGAATTAAGATCACATAGTTAAGAACAAATCAAGTATTTATTATATAGTTCAGAAAACAATAACAAGATTCGTCTTAGGTTTCATCCCCCTCAGGTATTTGAGGGGTTTAGTCATAGTCATAAAAGAATACATCTCAGAAATAAATATAAAACAAAACATAAAGAAAACCCTAAAACCCCCTAAAGGAATTGAAGGAGAGATCCTTAGTCTTGAGTATGACTCCGGCTTCTGGGATGAATCAACTAGCTTTCTTCGAGTGAATCCCACAATTCTGGCCCTCTGGCTTGGCTCCTTGGCCTAGCTGAGTGCCGCCTTTAAGGTTGGCCTTTAGGGTGTTTATATAGGCTTTTGGAATGTCTTTCTTTGCCTCTAAGTACCCTAATCCAAATGAAACTCTTCTTTGTCGTGGTAGGGACACGCCCGTGTGGCACGCCCGTGTGATTTGGGGCCAGGCCATGGTCGGATCTTCTAAGGAGGCACGGCCATGTGTTTTGGGCCCAAGCCGTGTGCAATTTGTACTTTGCCCCATTTTCTCCATTTTCGTCCTATTTCTCGTTCTTTTCATCCTCCAGTTCTCTCTTAAGTATAAAACATGAAATTAATGGATTAGGAGCACCAAATTCCACAATTCAGGGAATAAATCATCCAAAAATATGCTAAATGTGGGATTAAAATATGAACATATTACGGTTTATCAACCCTACAGGGGCATTATGGTCATTTTACCCTATAGTGGTATTACGGTCATTTTACCCTACAAGGGTATTACAGTTATTTTACCTACCTCGGGGTCTCGATACAGTTCATAGCCTTTTCCAAGGCCTATAGTCGCCTCGAGCGACACAGACAATTCATTTGGTCAAAATAGTGTAAATGGGCTCAAAGCCCAATATTCGGCCCAAATGGGCCCACACGCTTGTGTGGCCTATTTAGCCCAAATTTAATCACGGTTATGCGAACTATATAGCCTAGTCCAGTCTTTGCCACTTAACGTGGATTTTATCCGTGTGGGGCCCACAATCCCATTGGGCCTACCACTCATGGTCCATTTCACCCACAATTGAGGCCCATATCGCACGCTCATGAGGCCTTAAATGCTAAGAGAACACTCATGGTGGCCTCTAGATTTATCGAGATCCAATGTTAGTCCTCTATCACCCAAAAGAAGAGCATAAGTGCATTCAATTTATAAAAGTAAAGTAGAGGATGGATTTTGAACACTTAACCTTATTACCTCGAGTTTGAGAACAAAAGTGTGACTCCTCCAAACCGTTCACACTTCACCACTCCTTGAGTAAGACCCAGAATCGTAATGAGTGCGATACAAGAAGAAAGAAATAGCAATCGCAGAATCGAAATAGAGGATGGATTTTGAGAACTTTCGGTCACAAGCCAAAAAGAAGAAAGAGTTACAAGGCTAGAGTGAAAGGTTCGGCCGAAAGAATCACTAGACAAGAAGAGATGAAACAGTAGTTGGTCGAGACTTGAAGAGAATAGAGAAGAAAGGGAGGTTTTGACAGATGTTAGTGCAAAAGAGGGGAGAGGAATGGACTTAAAAATGAAATGGTTTACTTTACCAGAATGGTTGGAGTCAAAAACCCAAAATGCACAATTTACTACTTGCAAATTTGGCACAAAAGAGCAGAGAAAGAAAAACCTTAGCAGTTTGAAAAACCCGTGACAAACTGACCAAAAACTGAGAGAAAACCCCTCAGTAGAATTCCTATCTCCCAATACGGCACCCACACTCCTACACACTTCCACTTCCTTGATTCTCTCCACAATACTCTCCTTAATCCTCTTCACGATTTTCTCGTACAATCTCTCCATGACCAATTCAAACACCTCTTCAGTAGTGTTTCAGTCCAACTCTTCTACCTTCCCAACTCAAGCAGCAAAATAAACACTCCATTTCTTACCCCAAGATTTGAACCTCAAACCTCACAGTTACACCACACACCACTTGCCACTAAGCCACAAGCTCCTCTTGTGTCATTAAACAAGCATTTTTACTAATAAAGCCTAAGTGCCAGAGTCCAGGTTCATTTGAGGGAACAAATAAAAATTTTGCAAGGGCCAAGACATGAACCCAAGCTTTTTACACACTCCTATACACACCTAAATCACTTAGCCATTAAAGCAAACAAGCAATTTGTGTCATTTTCTTGCACACATAAACTTTTATATGCAGTCTCCTAGCTGATCCCACACTCAAGGCCCATTCCTTCTAGGCCCAAATTCGGGCATTACATGAATAATTACATCTATCAACTCAGTTCATTTTTATCATTCTTAATAATGCTCCAGAAAATATTCCATGGCAACTCGATCTTTCATAAGCATGAAACTCAATATTAAGTCCTTTTCGAATCTTTTACTTAGAAAAACATGCATATTATTGATCATATTTAACTAAGGGTTTCTTAGAATTCTTGTAAAATAATATGGATGGGCTAGGTATGAAACAATTTAATCACACAAACTTAACAGCTATGCAAGATAATAGAGCTTTCTCGAGTTATTATGAACCTTTAATTTAGTTGGGCTAGGATATAAATTAAGCATGCACTTTTCAATTATTACGTCCATTAGTCATCATCTGGCTAGAATCGCTCAATTAATTCTAATGGATTGAATCGCATATGAATGGTATACATGCTTGAGTTTAATTGGAAACATGAATGATTCAGGCATAGAATAACATAAACACAATTTAAATGAACTTTACTGAATTATGCAATCATTCTAGTGAAACAAATTTAAGCTACAATTATTGATAAGAAGATAAATAAACAAGTTTCAAACATGATTAAAGTCAAAGTAACAAAGATAATGGAGAATAAACTCTAATTTATTCGGTAGTCTCGTAGAATCTAATCAAAATGGCTTCCTCCAATCTTTGTGCTTGCTCCTTTCCAAGTTGCTTCTCAAAGTGATCGACCAAGAGAGTACCTACTCAAGGATTTGCTAGCTAAAGGAAGGGGAAAATATGGATGCATATGCTTGGAAAGAAAGAAAGCAAATGGGAGAATGAAATGAGAGTGAGAGATGAATGATGTTTGAGAAATAAGAAATGAGGGATGATGGATATGAGGAATGGGAGTGGGTATTTATAGTGAAGGTTGGTAGGTGAGTTTACTAAAAATGGTGTGTTGAATCCCCCAATTTACTCACTTGCTTGGCCAGCCACACATTGTGGAAGGAAGTGGTTTGTTGGTTGCTTGATTTAAGCATGAAGTCACGCTTGAATCAAGCATGAGTGTGGATGCTTTCAAGGGCAAATCTTGTGGGCTATTTTTTGGTTTATTTGCAAGGATAAGGACCTCCAGTAAATCCCCCTAACTTATTTTTGGTTGCTCACAAATGGTTTCCTGAATTGGACTTGTTCTTCCCTGTTTGGATGGTTTGATGACCCAAATATTTACCAGACTTGTCCATCAATTGATCCACCTTCAATTGGATCAAATCAACTTCTTAATAACCCATTTTTCATGTGTTTGCTGTCCATATAGAGTGAATTTGAGCATGTCCATGTAACTTTATTTTATAAACAGATCATGCATAATTTCCTTCATCCAATTGCATTAAATAATATCAAGATTTTTATGTAGCATAAAATAATTAAATTATGCATAAATTTAAAGCAGAATAGTATAGAATTACATTCTTTATTAAATCATGCATATTATTGAAATATAAACAAAATTCGCCCAATTAGTGATCAATTACTCAAAAGTAATACTATTTTTAAGTAAAAAGGTGCCAAAAACAACTATAAAAACTCTATAGAAATTAGAATTTACAAACGTCTAGAGCCTTAAGACAAATCCGCGACTTGAACAAACTTTACAATCCTCTTCTGCATTCATCTACACTCATCCTTATCATTTGTTATCAAATTGGGCATTTTAGGTGTTCTTTTTGTTATTATAAACTAATTTCCAGCAAACAGTCTCAAAAAAATTTACCCAAAAAATTTGTAGAAAAAAATATTTTTCAGTGGGTAAACATTTTTCAAATGATTTGAAATTTTACATATTGTTTCTTGGCACTATATTAGAATATAAAAAATAATTCCCACAAAAAAAGCTATCAAAAAAGTGAAAAATAGAAAAATATGAAAAAAAACTAAAATAAAAAATATTTTATAGGTTGAATTTTATGCCAAAAATTTCCAGATCAAATATAAAATATTTAAGGAGGCTCAAGTTTAACTTTCGTGATTTTTGGTAATCCGGAACATCTCGAACGAAGTTTGTGAAGTTGCTTTGCAATTTTTCGGGTTTTCAGGTTTCAAGGATTTTCATTGACTCTTAGCCTTAGGTTTTCATTTGTTTTTTTTTCTTTTTATTTTTCTTTTATGCATTATAACACTTTATTTTTTTTCTTTTGTTAGTAGGTTATAGCATGTTGCACATTCCTTTCTTCGTGCAACACAATTCTTTAGTGTCTAGTCGATTTTGGACTTCTAGTGTTACTAGGTTTGCTTTGCTAGTTTGATTCTAATATATTCTGATTAGATGAATGCGGAAGAAGATCGTAAAATTTGTTCAAGTCACAAATTTTTATTAGGGCTCTAAATATTCAGAAAGAAACTTGAATTTTGTGACAACCTGAAACACAATCAAATCCAAGACAAATAAAAGTAAATAAATATTTAAGATAAATGAATAGAATAATAAATCAAATATTGGAACAATAAAGAAAAAAATAAAGAAGATAGATAGAAAATATAGAATGTGGTATGTACAAATCCTAAGAAGCCTTGGAAACACAATATTGAGCTATTATTTAGTAATAAATAATCCAAACAAGTCCAAAGTGCATTTGTCTAGGGAAGACTCATTACTGATAATATCCTTCTTGCATATGAATTGATGCACACTCTCAAACAACAAAGGGTGGGTCAATAAGGACGTTTAGTGCTAAAAATCTATATGAGTAAAACATATGATAGAGTTGAATGAGTTATTCTGGAAAAAACTATGTTAAAGATGGGCTTTCCGGAGCCTCTTGTGGAATTAATCTTAAGATGTATTAACTTAGTAAACGATTCGATATGTCTTAATGGTGAGATGGGGAACTGCTTTAAACCAACAAGGGACTTGCAACAAAGATACCCCAAAAGCCCCTATTTTTTCTTAATTTGTAGCGAAATACTCTTGTCGTTAATGAGATTAGTAGTGCGAGAGGGTACCATTAAAGGTGAAAAAGTTTTTCGTAGAGGATCAATTATTACTTATCTATTATTTGCAGAAAATTGCATCCTTTTTAGAGATGCTATAGAATAGGGAGCTTAGAATTTAAAAGCCATCCTATGAGAAAATGAAATTTGCTCAGATAGTGTATTGACTTTGAGAAATCAACTGCCTATTTTAGCTCAAACATTTCAGAGCAAAGGAGGGTGCAGTTGCAGATATACTAGAGGTAAGAACGTCAAGAACCCCAGAAAAATATTTGGGTTTACCTAATATGGTGGGAAGCAAAAAAGAGAACTTTTCAAAACTTAAAGGATGGGGTACTTAACAAAATCAATGGATGGAGCACAAGGCATCTTTTGCATTGTCCAAAGCAAGTATTTATTAAATTAGTTTTACAAGCGATCCCTATTTATTCTATGGCATGATTTTTAGCTACCAAAATATTTTTGTTATGAATTGGAAAACATAATAGGGCAATTTTGGTGGTAGAAGCAACATAATAAAAGGGGAACTCACTGGTGTGAATGGAGGAAACTGGGAAAATAAAGAGGATGGAGGAATGGGCTTTAGATGTTTATCAAAATTCAATGTAGCGTTGCTAGCAAAATAGGGATATCGATTAGTGTGTTACCCAACTTCTTTGTTAGCAAAATCTTTAAAAGCTAAGTATTACCCACATTTAAACTTTAGGAATTCATAACTAGGAAACTTACCATCTTATACCTAAAAGAGTATTTGGTCAGCCAGGGACTTATTGAGAATAAGGTATGTTGGCGTGTTGGCTCGAAAAACTAAATATCTGTTTGGACAGATGCGTGGATACCAGGTGCTGTGGACCATAAGGTGCAAACATTAGTAAGAGACCAAAATATTAAACAAGTATATGATTTAATAGATCAATTGTCAAATTGCTGGAAAGAGGATTTAATCATAAATAACTTTTATGCTGATGATGCGGAAAGAATATTATGTAACCCCTCCCAGTTGATTAACAAGAGGACAAATTGGTATTGCACGGGGAAGGTTCAGGAGACTATTCAGTCTGGAGTGATTACAAAATCTTATTACAAAGTGACAACACAAATTTACAAATTGATCAAAATAATTACAGAATGATGTACAAGAAATTATGGCTACTGGATCTACCCTCAAAAATTAAAATCATGGTATGGAATTCTATCCATAATTATCTACTAAATCTACTAAATCTATATTAGCGACGGTTGGTGAGCTCGATAAACTGTCCAAAATGCCAGGGCAATGCAAAGTCTAGAGCATGTATTTAGAGGTTGCCGTGCTGCATCAGAAGTTTGGTCAGAGTTACAGATCAAATGGTCACAAGAGCAAAGTCATGAACAATACAAGGAGTGGAGGCAATTTCTTTTTAACAGTTATCCGGTTAAAAAATGTAGAATAATTTCATGCACAAAATGGGAAATATGGACATCTAGAAATAAACTATTTCTTTAAAGGACGATACTAGGTAGCATAAATATCATTATGGGAGAAGTGGGCCCTTGAAATGATAATTTATACGATAGAAATAGAAGATATAAATTCCTTTTACACATTAAAATCTTTAAAAGAGGTTTATGGATAGGACAAAGTTCTTCTAAACCTTTGGTATAGGTTCAAATCCTATTGTACGCAATTTAAAATTGATATCTCTGTACTCCATTAAATTATAATTTTCTATTTATAATTGTTCCTGAAGTAAAAAACGTTCCATTTGCTCCTGAACTAACGTCTTTCAAAAGCGTTTTTGCTTACTCAGTGAATGTCTTGGTAGAAGATATGATTCTTGGAACTGAGTTTATTCATTTTTAATTAAGTACGTAACTTAGTAAGAAATTTCCTTACTTGTCCAATTTTTAATGAATCAATATAAGCATTCGTTTCGGTATAAATAGTACTTATCTATTCTACCACCATAAGAGGAGATGATTAGGACTGTTTAAGCAACTCATGTAATCATTGACCTCGTTCCAATTGATTCTGAGTAGCTTTATCGAGATCAGAAGAAAATTGTACAAAGACTTCTAATTTGATGAATTGGGCCAATTCTAATTTTAATTTACCAGCAACTTGTTTTATAGCATTAATTTGAGCCGCAGATCCTACTCTGAGACGTATATCCCCACATTAATAGCAGGTCTGATTCCAACATTGAATAGATTAGCGGATAAGAATATTTGTCCATCTATAATGGAAATCACAACAAACAGTGGAAGACATGAAGTGTATTATTGAAAATTATTTGTTGGAATTAGAAGGAATAAAGAGGAAGTTACCTGAGGATAGAAGCGAACGATGGAGACCATTGGAGACCATTGGTATAATTATAATAAAATATTTTTTAATTTTATAAAACAAGACAGAAAAGACTTATTCCTTAATTTCATAAGATTTAAAAGTTTATTTAAGTGTCATCTTAACATATTTTAATATAAAAAACTATTGCAAATATAAAATTGCTAATAATTAAATCATTTGTAAAAGTCATGCCGACAATGAAATATAGTAATATATATCAAATATGTTGGAATCGACCTGATTAAGCAACAAGTAAAAAGAAACGGAATAAATTGAGAAATTGAACACACAAATTTAACATGAAAAAACCCATCCAAAAAGGATAAAAAATCACGGGCAAAGATAATTTTACTATAGTGGCAAATGAACGAAGAGTACAAAAGATGGAGATAAAAACTAAACCCTAAAAACCCAAAAATAAAAAATCCTCAAAACGTAAACACAAAATTCTCTAAATGTGTTATGAGTTCTAATCTTTAATGGGTGTATTTTCTAAGGTTGTAAAAGTGCCTATTTATAGGCTAAATTCATAGGTCAAATAATAATAAAATAATCTAGACTGAAACAAATAAACAGAGTTTAACTGAAAGATTATTTCTCAAATTTGACTGAAATAGGAGTCATACTCAACAAATCTCCACCTTGACTCATATTTCCACAACGCCATCTTTGCCAAAGCTCGCCACGAGCCTATCTTGAACTATGCAGGGAATTAACTGAGTCAAATCCGTTCTTAGAAACTGGAAGATTTCTGGCCTTCGACTTGTACACTGTCAAATCAAAATTAACCCGAGTCTAATTTTCATGAACACAGTGCTCTAACTTTTCAAAACCTGAATCCAAAAGAGAACCTCTCTTCAACGAAATGGTCATACATTTTTCCCTCCTATGATCAAGTTTCCTCCACTCCAAATAAGTTGACTTTGACTTTGTAACGGACGAGGGACGTCCGATTTCACCAGTCACTTTAGTACCTTCTAGAATATAAAGACTGCTAGTTCTTTTACTATTTAACAAAATGAGAGCTCCACGAGATACTTTAATGTCTTTGGACTCGATGTTTATTCTGCATCCTTTCAAGTCTAAAATTGTAACACCCCTAACTCGAACCATCGGCAAAATAGGGTTAAGAGGTATTATCGAACAATCGAAACATTTAACATCTAAGTTTACAACACAAAGTCAATCATCTTCCATCATTCTCATTTACAATCATGTTGTCCCTTATCAAGGTCTATGAAACCTTTATCACAAGCTAAAGAGGGTCGGAACTAAACCAAACATATACAAAAGTTCTCGAAAACATAACAACTTAACCAAAAATACAAGGGATACATGCCCGTGGGGGTAGGCCGTGCCTCACCCACGGCTACTTGACACACCCATGTGTCCTTCCCGTGGTCATATGCTACCAAAATCAACACGGCCACTGTAACAGTCCGAATTTGATCGTAATCAGAATGGTGGTTTCGAGACCATGAATCCTAGTCTAAAAATTCTTTTAATATTATTTTCGGTGCTAATTATATGTGATTTATGATGTGTGAAAGTTTCGTATAAAAATTTGATCGTTTGTGTGTTTAATTAGACAAAAGGGCTTAATCGCGTAAATTATAAACTTGATAGTTTAAAGTGTAAGGACTAAGTTAAGGTTGTTTTTCTAATTGGGAGCATTTAAAATGCAAATTACCCAATTTAAAGGATAATGGACGGCAAAAGCTAGTGGTGTACCATTATATGACATGTTTATTTTAATTATTTAATAATTAAAGTTATATTTTATTTATTATAAAAGTTATGTTTATATTATAATAAAAGAAAGATAAAAAGTGGCCTTATTTTGCATTGTTCTTGCCGAAATTCATAAAAAGAAAAGAAAAACAAGGTTTAGCATTCGGCCAAGAAGAAA
Organism: Gossypium rotundifolium; assembly: GCA_025506655.1. Lineage (NCBI taxonomy): Eukaryota > Viridiplantae > Streptophyta > Magnoliopsida > Malvales > Malvaceae > Gossypium > Gossypium rotundifolium. The sequence continues at coordinate 72,008,927 of CP106731.1, forward strand.
TTGGTGATTTAAGGTTAGATTTTGATCGATTTTCGATAATTTTTATGTTTTTGTAATCGTTGCTTTGAGAGCTTTAAAGCCCATGCCTTAATTTTATGAATGGATGATGTTTGTGTAAAATACCATGGATGCTATGTTGAGTTTCATGATGTTTTATGGTGTTAAATGATAGATATATAGTTGATAAACAAACTTTGTTCTTGAATTTTTGATGAATTTGGCTAAATAGGGTTAAATTGAGAAAATAAATTTTTGAAGGGTTAAAATGCAAGATAAATAAAATGTGGGGACTTGTAGGAGCATGGGGAAGATTCGGCCCTAAAGGAGTAGTTTTAAATTATGTGTATTTTGTGTTTTGTGCAATAAGGACTAAATGGTAAAAATTATAAATGTCAGGGGTAAAATGGTAATTTGCCTATTTATGTGTTTAGGGACTAAATTGAGATGAAATGTGCTTGAATGAGCTAAATTTTAATGTGTTTAGATCAAGAACAAAGAAAATCGATTTTGGATCGGGGAAAAGCATAAGTTCACGGATAACCCTTAGTCATCCGAAGCGAAATCGAGGTAAGTCCTTAAGCTAGATTATATTAAAGAATGAATTATGAATGTGTTTAATGAAAATGTTTGATAAATTTGGGCATATTTTTATGTGATAGCCGAATGTAAAGGTGTATAATCGATATGATATGATATGAGTATACAATGATGTAACGATTTTATTTAGGAAATGTGAAAAAGCTTAGTTGAGTTTGAAATGTGATAGAATTATGAAATTTAAGTGATTTAATTGGTTATGGTATTATTGAAATGTGCATTGAAATGTTGAAAATGTTGATATCTCGGGCTATTAGCCTAGCGGTGCCTTGTCTTGGTGTTACTTATCGAGCTTTGATGCCTAGCGTGCCTTGTCTTGGTGTTACTTATCGAGCTTTGATGCCTAGCGTGCCTTATCTTGGTGTTACTTGTCGAGCTTTGATGCCTATCGAGCTTAATCTGGGTGACATATTCGGGCTTAGTGCCTAGCGAGCTTAGTACCGAGTGACATATTGAACTTCGTGCCTAGCGAGCCTTGTATCGGTGATTTATATCAGGCTTATTGCCTAGCAGGCCTTGTGTTGGTGATTTATATCGGGCTTGAGCCTAGTAGGCCTTGTCTTGGTGATCTTTATCGGGCTAAATGCCTAGCGTGCCTCGTCTTGGTGAATTATATCGAGGTTATTGCCTAGCGTGCTAAATGCTTGTGTTTGAACTCTGCACCTTGAGTCTAGCAAGTCTAGTGTCGATATGTGAGATTCGGAAAATGCCTAGTAGGTTTTATATCGGTGAGTTGAAATCCCAAGCTTAGATTATGTACTAGTAAAGTTCATGAAATGAATTAAGTGAGCCTAAGCATTTGAAGATGAAATGGGTTAAATTAATTTGCAAGGTATGTGTTATTCATATTCATGTATTATACATATATACATGTGATGATAATAAGTAAATGAATTGATGAATGAAATGTGATATACAATTGGTAGATGCAAATTGTTATAAACTAAGTCATGAGAAAATTGGTTATATGAAAGCATAATGTGGTTAAAGTTATTCGTATAAGTATATTGATATGAAGGATACAAAGCGATCCTGGATATTTGGCCTTATGCTTATGATTACGTGACATATTGGGATTAATTTGATGCCATGTATACGAATGTATGATAGGTCAAATGGACATACATACAAATATATGTGAATATATATTCCTTTTATGTGAAGTTACTAAGTGTAAAGTATATACTTATTGTATATACATTAATATGTGATCCTATGGAATTATGTGTATCGAAAATGTGAGTAGTTGGAAAAGAGTATTTAATCTATAATATGTGAACTATATAATGAGATTATAAATTAAAGTTTAAAGGTAAAATAGTGATGATGGTTAATCTAAATGAGCATCGACATTCGATATTAGTAGATCATTTAAGTACTAAGCTTTGAAATATTGATATTAGATGCTTGGATATATTAGAGTTTAAATGAACATGTATTTATGTAATTAAAAGGTAATTTGGATATACACGCCCTTTTTCTTGCTCGAATATTTGTGTGAATTTATTGAGTTTCACGTATGGGTATTATGATTATATTATAAAGAAAGGATGTTTTATATTTTGAATTTGATGCTGAGTTGATAAGTTGTATACTAATGGTAAGGAAATGATAAGTGCTATGTTAAGTGAGGTAAAAGTATTTGGTTTTGAAGGATTTTCGAGTTAAGCTATTTTATTCCATATTATTTCTTGAGTATTTTATAATGCTTGAATGTCAAATTGGTATATTATGATTGCTTATGACTTACTAAGCTAAGTTAGCTTATTTCGTGTGTTCATCATTCTGTTTTATAGATTTTGATCTAGCTACGGGCTCGAGGAATCTTCACTGAAGTCACCCACACTATCAACTTATTTTGGTACTAATAGAAGTTGAATTTTTGGCATAAGGCATGTATAGGCTAACTCTATGTTTGAATATCGTTTTGATAATGTATTTAAGCTATGCAAAAATGGCTTGATTTTGATGTTAATGGTTATGTGTTTTAGTCATGTTTTAAGCTTATATTATATATATATATATATATATATATATAGCATGGCATATATGATTGTGATGTTTGGTTATGATTCGGTGATGATAACAAAAATGTTTAAGTATATATTTTAGGTTGATCATTGGAGTTTTAATTCGAGGTCCGAATATATGGTCAAGGGATTGGATATATTTATGTATTTAGGAGCATGTTCTACCATGCTATAATGTTTTAACGCCACATATATGAATGGATGTTTAACGAAATATTATGGGTCTATACGTTTTGATATTTGCATGTGCATAGGTTATGATATAATAAGCTGTTATTTGACTAATGAAAAAGATGTGTTGACACGTAGTTTTTATATATATATACATATATATAAAGTTAATGATATATGCTGGATATGTCAAAATGTTTGAATAACATAGATTCAATGGTTAGATGGTTTGGATTTTAGAAGTATAAAACTGGTGTAAATTAGGAGTAATGATGTATTTAAATTTCATACATGATTCATTTTATAGGTCTCGAGTAGCGTGAGATAAGAGTATGGGTTATGCATGAACTATTTATTGAATATCGAGAATCGAATATGCTTGTTTGGATTAAAAAAAATAAATGGATCGTGATTGCGTATAAGATTGAAAGGTTATGGAGTTATAATTATAACCTGTAGCACGATTGATGATGAATTACTGTGATGAACTGAGTCTTCTCCGGTAATGCCTTATAACCCTAATCCGGCGCGGATATGGGATAGGGGTGTTACATTTGATTGGTATCAGAGCTTATGGTTTAGTCGATTCTAGGACTACCGTAGGACGTGTGGGTCTAGCTATACATGCCTTAAATTACAATACGATAGTGTGGTGACTTCTGACATCTGAATTATGATTTTATATTGTAAATGGATCCCGATAGAGCCGTAGCTGATGATGTTGAGAGCGTAGCGCTTGATTCTACACTTGGGTTAGCGTCGGTAGACTCTCGACCTATCTCGAGTAGTCATGAGGAGGAAGGCTAAGTAAGCCTTCTACTAGATGATAAACGAATGGTTTACTCAATATATTTGGACTAACCCGATTGTGCAACAACCTCCACCCCTGAATAATCCATCTCTGATATCTATGGTACCTCTGATAGTAGATTTGATGAGATTTGGCAGGCCTCCTATAAATAAAATTAAGAAATACGGGGCCGAAGAGTTTAAAGCTAATGATGATAATGATGCTGAGCGGGTTGAGTTGTGGTTTGATAATACTATCTGCGTGTTCGACAAGCCATATTGTATTTCGGATGAATGTTTAAAGTGTGCCATATCCTTGTTAGGAGACAATATTGTCATATCTGAAGCTAGAGTGCCAGTCAGAGCGTAGGCTATTCGAGCTCTAGAGGATGCCTCATCACCGATGTCATAAGCGGTACAATTACTCTTTATGATATTTTTGTGATTGTTTTGATAGACCACAGCCCTACGCATTCATATTTTAGTATTGACAAGACTTTGTTGTAGAATCTTCTGAATTTGCTATAAAAGTAACGAACTCCTTGGTAAAAGTGTCCTGGTTGATAAAGTATACAAGAACTATCCGTTAAGGTTTCGAGATATCTATTTTCCACTGAGTTGATACTTTTACTAATTGATGAATTCGATATTATTTTGGGAAGGGATTGGTTGTTTATGCCTGATGTTGTTGTGAACTGCAAAAGAAAGACTATAAAATTAAAGATGTTCAAAGGATAAGAAAATACGGATTGAGTCTGATGAATTGAGTTGATTGCCTGATGTAATATCTGTGTTGAAAGCTCAAAGTTAAGTGAAAAAGGGTTACGAGGCATATTTTGCCTACGTGATTGATTCGAAAGCATCTAAGAAGAAAATTAATCAGTGCCTATTGTTTATGAGTTTTCTGATGTATTTCCTGAAGAGTTACCAGGTTTGCCTCTGATTCATGAAGTTGAATCTGTTATTGATTTGTTGTGATAATTGTAGATAACATTTTGATTTATTCATGTGATGAAAAGGAGCATACTGAACCTTTGAGAATTTTGTTGCAAACTTTGAGAGAAAACAATTATATATGAAATTCAGCGAATGAGAATTTTGATTGTATGAAGTTAGTTTTCTGGGACATATGGTGTTAGTCTTTGGAATCCAAGTAGATCCGAGTAAGATTTCTGCTATCTTGAGTTGGAAACCTCTGAAAAGTGTGTCTATAGTTCGTAGTTATCTGGGCTTAGCTGGTTATTACCACAGAATTATAAAAGGTTTTTCAGTGATAGTTACTTCGTTGACTAGACTACTTTAGAAAGATGTCAAATTTGAATGGTTGGAAAAGTGTTAGAAAAGTTTCGATCAGTTGAAAGCCCTTTTGACTGAAGCTTCAGTGTTAGTTAAGCCTGAATCGGGTAAAGAATTTGTTGTTTATAGTGATGCTTCTTTGAATGGTTTGGGTTGCATTTTGATGCGGGAAGGCAAAGTCTTAGCCTACACTTGAGACAATTGAAGCCGCATGAAAGAAATTTCCTAACACATGATTTAGAGCTCATGATCAATGTGTTCGCCTTGAAGATTTGGCATCATTATTTATTCAAGGAGAAATGTCACGTTTATTCGGATCACAAGAGTTTGAAGTAATTGATGATGCAAAGAGATTTGAATCTGAGGCAACACAGATGGTAAGAGTTATTGAAAGATTACGAGCTAGTAATCAACTACCATCCAGGGAAAGCTAAAGTTGTTGCTAATACTTTAAGTCGAAAGTCATTATTTGCTCTTCGTGCATCGAATATACATATGGCTATGTCTAGTGAGGGTTCGATAATAGCCAAATTAAAAGCAGGACCGATGTTTATTCAGCAAATTTGTGATGCACAGAAAATTTACAAAGATATGACTGCTAGAAGGGATCAGTGTGAAAATGATGTAGAGTCAGAGTTTTGAATTAATGCAAATGATTGTTTGAGCTTCAAAGGCCGAATATGTGTTTGAGGAATATGGATTTGATTTGGATGATTTTGAATGAGGCTCATAATAGTTGACTATCGGTACATCCAGGTAGCACGAAAATGTATAATGATTTGAAACAATTCTATTAGTGGCCTGGTATGAAACGAGACATATCTGAATATGTCTCGAAGTGCTAAGTTTGTCAGCAATAAAAGTTGAACATCAGATGCCTTCTAGGTTACTTCAGCCGATCATGATACCTGAATGGAAATGGGATAAAATTGCTATGGATTTTGTATCCTGTTTGCCAACGACACCAAGCAAGAAATATGCAGTTTGGGTTATAGTGGATATCGATCCGACCCGTCACATGTGATAGCCATCTGAAATAGAAATCCAATCTAATATGACATATAAAGAAGAGCTAATCCGTATCTTAGCCGTGAAGTAAAGGAGTTGAGAAATAAGAAATGGCAGCCTGAAGATTCAATAAGACAACAATATCTAAAACTGTTCAGCGGAAAGATTTTCGGGGACGAAAATCCCTAAGGGGGAGAGTTGTAACAGTCCGAATTTGACCGTAATCGGAATGGTGGTTTTGAGACCACGAATCCTAGTCCAAAAATTCTTTTAATATTATTTTCGGTGCTAATTATATGTGATTTATGATGTGTGAAAGTTTCGTATAAAAATTTGATCGTTTGTGTGTTTAATTAGACAAAAGGGCTTAATCGCGTAAATTATAAACTTGATAGTTTAAAGTGTAAGGACTAAGTTAAGGTTGTTTTTCTAATTGGGAGCATTTAAAATGCAAATTACCCAATTTAAAGGATAGTGGACGGCAAAAGCTAGTGGTGTATCATTATATGACATGTTTATTTTAATTATTTAATAATTAAAGTTATATTTTATTTATTATAAAAGTTATGTTTATATTATAATAAAAGAAAGATAAAAAGTGGCCTTATTTTGCATTGTTCTTGCCAAAATTCATAAAAAGAAAAGAAAAACAAGGTTTAGCATTCGGCCAAGAAGAAATTGGTGATTTAAGGTTAGATTTTGATCGGTTTTCGATAATTTTTACGTTTTTGTAATCGTTGCTTTGAGAGCTTTAAAGCCCATGTCTTAATTTTATGAATGGATGATGTTTGTGTAAAATACCATGGATGCTATGTTGAGTTTCATGATGTTTTATGGTGTTAAATGATAGATATATAGTTGATAAACAAACTTTGTTCTTGAATTTTTGATGAATTTGGCTAAATAGGGTTAAATTGAGAAAATAAATTTTTGAAGGGTTAAAATGCAAGATAAATAAAATGTGGGGACTTGTAGGAGCATGGGAAGATTCGCCCTAAAGGAGTAGTTTCAAATTATGTGTATTTTGTGTTTTGTGCAATAAGGACTAAATGGTACAAATTGTAAATGTCGGGTAAAATGGTAATTTGCCTATTTACGTGTTTAGGGACTAAATTGAGATGAAATGTGCTTGAATGAGCTAAATTTTAATGTGTTTAGATCAAGAACAAAGAAAATCAATTTTGGATCGGGGAAAAACGCAAGTTCACGGATAACCGGCCTTCGTCGTCCGACAAAATCTGAGGTAAGTCCTTAAGCTAGATTATATTAAAGAATGAATTATGAATGTGTTTAATGACAATGTTTGATAAATTTGGGCATATTTTTATGTGATAGCCGAATGTAAAGGTATTACATTGAATTGGATATGTTTTGTTAATACCATGTAAAGGTGTATAATCGATATGATATGCGGAGTATACAATGATGTAACGATTTTATTTAGGAAATGTGAATAAGCTTAGTTGAGTTTGAAATGTGATAGAATTATGAAATTTAAGTGATTTAATTGGTTATGGTATTATTGAAATGTGCATTGAAATGTTGAAAATGTTGATATCTCGGGCTATTAGCTTAGCGGGCCTTGTCTTGCATTGTTACTATCGAGCTTTGATGCCTAGCAGGCCTTGTGCCGTGTTATTTATCAGGCTTTGATGCCTAGCAAGCCTTGTGCCAGTGTTACTTATCAAGCTTTGATGCCTAGCAGGTCTTGTGTTGGTGTTACTTATCAGGCTTTGATGCCTAGCAGGCTTAGTGCCGGTGACATATTCGGGCTTAGTGCCTAGTAGGCTTAGTACCGGTGACATATTTGGGCTTCGTGCCTAGCAGGCCTTGTGCCGGTGATTTATATCAGGCTTATTGCCTAGCAGGCCTTGTGCGGGTGATTTATATCGGGCTTTGAACCTAGCAGGCCTTGTGCGGTGATCTTTATCGGGCTAAATGCCTAGCAGGCCTCGTGCGGGTGAATTATATCGGGCTTATTACCTAGCAGGCTAAATGCCGGTGTTTGAACTGCGGACCCTGAGTCTAGCAAGTCTAGTGTCAGTATGTGAGATTCGGTAAAATGCCTAGCGTGTTTTATATCGATGAGTTGAAATCCCAAGCTTAGGTTATGTACTAGTAAAGTCATGAAATGAATTAAGTGAGCCTAAGCATTTGAAGATGAAATGGGTTAAATTCATTTTAAGGTATGTGTTATTCATATTCATGTATTATACATATATACATGTGATGATAATAAGTAAATGAATTGATGAATGAAATGTGATATACAATTGGTAGATGCAAATTGTTATAAACTAAGTCATGAGAAAATTGGTTATATGAAAGCATAATGTGGTTAAAGGTATTCAGTATAAGTATATTGATATGAAGGATACAAACCGATCCTCGGATATTTGGCCTTATGCTTATGATTACGTGACATATTGGGACTAATTTGATGCCATGTATACGAATGTATGATATGTCAAATGGATATACATACAAATATATGTGAATATATATTCCTTTTATGTGAAATTACTAAGTGTAAAGTATATACTTATTGTATATACATTAATATGTGATCCTATGGAATTATGTGTATCGAAAATATGAGTAGTTGGAAAAGAGTATTTAATCTATAATATGTGAACTATATAATGAGATTATAAATTGAAGTTTAAAGGTAAAATAGTGATGATGGTTAATCTAAATGAGCATCGACATTATATATTAGTAGATCATTTAAGTACTAAGCTTTGAAATATTGATATTAGATGCTTGGATATATGAGAGTTTAAATGAACATGTATTTATGTAATTAAAAGGTAATTTGGATGTACCGTCCCTTTACTTGCTCGAATATTTGTGTGAATTTATTGAGTTTCACGTATGGGTATTATGATTATATTATAAAGAAAGGATATTTTATATTTTGAATTTGATCTTTGAGTTGATAAGTTGTATACTAATGGTAAGGAAATGATAAGTGTTATGTTAAGTGAGGTAAAAGTATTTAGTTTTGAAGGATTTTCGAGTTAAGCTATTTTATTCCATATTATTTCTTGAGTATTTTAAAATGCTTGAATGTCCAATTGGTATATTATGATTGCTTATGACTTACTAAGCTAAGTTAGCTTATTTCGTGTGTTCATCATTCTGTTTTATAGATTTTGATCTAGCTACGGGCTCGAGGAATCTTCACTGAAGTCACCCACACTATCAACTTATTTTGGTACTAATAGAAGTTGAATTTTAGGCATAAGGCATGTATAGGCTAACTCTATGTTTGAATATCGTTTTGATAATGTATTTAAGCTATGCGAAAATGGCTTGATTTTGATGTTAATGGTTATGTGTTTTAGTCATGTTTTAAGCTTATACTATATATATATATAGAATGGCATATATGATTGTGATGTTTGGTTATGATTCGGTGATGATAACAAAAATGTTTAAGTATATATTTTAGGTTGATCATTGGAGTTTTAATTCGAGGTCCGAATATATGGTCAAGGGATTGGATATATTTATGTATTTAGGAGCATGTTTGGCCATGCTATAATGTTTTAACGCCACATATATGAATGGATGTTTAACAGAATATTATGGGTCTATACGTTTTGATATTTGCATGTGCATAGGTTATGATATAATAAGCTGTTATTTGACTAATGAAAAAGATGTGTTGACACGTAGTTTTTATATATATATACATATATATAAAGTTAATGATATATGCCTGGATATGTCAAAATGTTTGAATAACATAGATTCAATGGTTAGATGGTTTGGATTTTAGAAGTATAAAACTGGTGTAAATTAGGAGTAATGATGTATTTAAATTTCATACATGATTCATTTTGTAGGTCTCGAGTAGCGTGAGATAAGAGTATGGGTTATGCATGAACTATTTATTGAATATCGAGAATCGAATATGCTTGTTTGGATTAAAAAAAAAACAAATGGATCGTGATTGCGTATGAGATTGAAAGGTTATGGAGTTATAATTATAACCTGTAGCACGATTGATGATGAATTACTGTAATGAACTGAGTCTTGTCCGGTAATGCCTTATAACCCTAATCCGACGCGGATACGGGATAGGGGTGTTACAACCACCAAGCACGCCCGTGTCGAGGCCGTGTGCTACTAAGCTACATTCTGCCAATTCACCCACGGTCTTTAGGCACGCCCGTGTGCCATAATCGTGTGACATTATAGGCCATTTACAAGGCCAAAATGCCACCCATAAGGGTCAAACCTAGAAGCCAAATTAACCAAGACATTTATGCACATATTACCACCAAAAACATACCAAAATAGTCAATCAATCCATGCATTCAATTGAAATTCCTACCATGACAATTTCAAAGACTAAAGCTCATATCATGACAAGTATTAATCATTCATTTGCTTAGCCAAAACTTAACCATTTCATATGCATCACACCATACCAAAATTTGTAATCATATAACTCATTCATTCAAGCATTTATCAACTCAAAACTTGCCAAAACATATTGCTAAGTTCACTTCATAAACATATACACATAACTAGCCTATACATGCCATATTTCCAACTATATACATCCTTTCAAAAGTACCAAATTAGAATGCCGATAGTGTGATTGAGAAGCTGACGATCCCAGATCTGAGCTAGCTTTACTGACACTGCAAGGCAGAGAAACAATTCACACAGTAAGCTTTCCAAAGCTTAGTAAGTTCGACATACAATACAATTATCTCATTAATCTAACCAGTGTACATAATAAACAATCACATAGATCACTTATATCATATTCATATCATCTCATCCATAGCTAAAATTCTCATTCATTCAATTATAACTTGTTTATAACTCATCAACCGCAAAGGTTCAGCACATACCTTAGCTAACACTTAGTTATCCAACTTCCAAACTATTCAATGCTCGATATTACCTGTCGATCATCCTTTGATATTCGTTCAATTTAACTACACACTTAGTGCCACATACATATTCGAAGCATAATCATTATCGCACACTTAGTGCCTATTCTTTTAACCGACTTGTCTCGATGTCGCACACACAGTGCCAATTCAATAAGCCGAAGCTTTCATATCATCACACACATAGTGCATTCATTTCAATTTTGATTTCAATTTTGCACACTTAGTGCTATCAACTAGAATCGTGCACATAGCAACTCACTTTCATACACATATACATATTCATTTCATATTGCTAAAACACATCTTAAATACTTGTATTATATCCGAACTTACCTCGGACGTCGAACTATCGATACGGTCGATTAATCGAGCACTTTACCTTTACCTCGATCTCGCTCCGAACCTCTCCTCTCTTGCTCTATACACATTCAAATTCAATCAATTAAATCATCAAATCATTCATTTTAGTCCAAACACACATATTTAGGGAATTTTACAAAATAGCCCTCACATTTTCACATTTTGACACTTTAGTCCTTAATTCATCAAATCACCAAATACACATAATTTGCTTATATTCAAGCCTAGCCGAATTCTTACTATACTCATACAATCCCACACATTTCATTTATTTCACAATCTAGTCCTTCAAAATGCTATTTTCACAATTTAGCCCTAATTAGCTAAATTCATCAAAATTTCAAGAACAACACATGTTCATTAAACACATATCTTTCATTTAACACCAACACTCATCACAAAGCTCCTCATTTCATCAATGGCACATTCCATAAATCTCATCAATTTATAAAATTACAACATGGGTTTTGTAAAGCACAAAGCAACGATTACGAAAACATAGAAATTATCAAAAACTGAGCTCAAAACATACCTCAATCAAGCCTAGAAAGTGTCGAAATTTCAAAAGCTTCAATGGCTATTCTCCCTTTCAATTTTTGATGAAAGAAAGATGAGAAAAATGGACATCTTTTTGTTTTGTTTTTTTATTATAATAACTTATTAAACAAATACCAACTTTGCCCTTTTATAAAACATATAAAACAAATTAGAAAATATGGTTATCTAGTCATTCAACACCCCACTAACTTAAAAATGGTGTATTATCAACATAAGGCCTCCACCTAAAAAAACCATCCACATTTTGATACTTATAAATCAACACACAACTTTTACACCTTATGCAATTAAGTCCTTTTTCATAAATTAGCACACAGTCTATAAAATTATCACACAGGCTATACTACAAATCATTCACATAGAAAATATCATTAAAATATTTTTACGACCTCAAATTTGTGGTCTCGAACCACTGTTCTGACTAGGGTCTAAACCGGACTATTACAAAAATACTCAAGGAGATGAGATTCTTTCATAAATTAGGTACATACCTAACATCTGAGAGTGTCTTAATCGTCCCATTGTGTATCCTAATTTTAACAGTATCCATACCAATTACCTTACTAGATAAATCGTTTCCCATGCGCACAACTCCACCTTCAATCGATCTGTATGTGGAGAACCATTCTCTATTGAGACACATATGGAAAGAACATCCCGGATCTAGGATCCACCCAAACGTGGGTTTGGAGTTATCACTCGTTGACACTAATAAGAAATCATCACTACTTTCATCAGCCAAATTAGCACCAGCTACATCTTCCTCATTACTCTAAGAAGCTCTTTTATTTCGCAGTTTATAACAATCTATTTTGACGTGACCTAACTTTTTACAATAGCGACACCTTTTGTCTCGTTTCTTTGATGCTACCAAAATAGAAGCTTGCTTATCTGCGTTGCTATCCAAACCAAACTCATTGTCGAGTTTGTCTCTACTCAACAAATGACCCTTCACATCTTTGAACGAGAGGTTGTCTCTGTCATAAATCAGGGTCTCCTTGAAAGACTTGTATGAAGGGGGTAAAGAGCACAATAAATGTATATCTTGATCTTCATCGTCAATATGAACCTCAACGTTCTTTACATCATTTAAAAAGTAATGAATTAACTGATGTGATATCTAAGAAGCTCACATTCGTTCATACGAAACGTAAATAGACGTTGTTTTAACACTAAACCATTAGCCCGAGACTTAGTCGCATAAAGAGTTTCTAACCTTTTCCACAAGGCATATGAGGTTTTCTCCAACAATACCTCCTGCAATACCATATTTGAGAGGCACAACTGGATTGCAGACAAGGCCTTTTCATCAAGCTCTTCCCATTCTGTTTAATTTAGATTCTCAGGCTTTTTCCCGGTAACAACCTTTTGCAAGCCGATTTGAACTAGAATTGCCACCACCCGAACTTGCCACAGATTGAAATTTGTCTCACCATCGAACTTCTCAATTTCAAACGTTGGTGCCATCTCTGAATGGGCTGATCTATGAATATTGAACTAACTCTAATACCACTTGTTGGGATCGACTTGATTAAGCAACAAGTAAAAAATAATGGAATAAATTGAGAAATTGAACACACAAATTTAAGGTGGAAAAACCCCTCCAAAGAGGATAAAAAACCACGGAAAAGATAATTTTACTATAATGGCAAAAGAACAAAGAGTACAAAAGACGGAGATAAAAGCTAAACCCCAAAACCCGAAAACAAAGAACCATCAAAACGTAAACACAAAATTCTCTAAATGTGTTATGAGTTTTAATCTCTAATGGATGTAGATTCTAAGGTTGTAAAAGTGCTTATTTATAGGCTAAATTCATAGGTCAAATAATAATAAAATAATGTAGACTAATCAGAGTTTGATTGAAACAAATAAACAGAGTTTAACTGAAAGATTATTTCTCAAATTTAACTGAAATAAGAGTCATACTCAACAAAATATTAACAAATAATTTTTGACAAACATAAGAAAATGGTAACTAAATAATGAATTTTCAAAATTTGACTAAGATATAACATTTAATTGGTCAAAATTATACTGTCTTTTGATTTTTTTTATACAGAAACAAAGATTTGAATAGCAACATAAACTAAAATGACATTGTCACACTTTTTAGCCTTGTACTCACATCCAGTTTCGAAATCATACTCTTTCCCTTTCCTTTGCCTAAGCTTTAGCTTCTCTGAAGTGCACAAATCCATCAAAGCATATTAGTATTTAGCCTCTCCTGAGGGGAAAATGAGAGGGGTAAATACATGCTTTCAGTTAACTATGAACAAAAATAGAAACATACTCAAAAGTTTGTGCGCTATTTGGGAATAGAATAGTCGTTAAAATTACCTGATGGGAGCAGGAATATTTCTTCAACATTCTCTTTTGGCCATTTCCTCCTGGCTTCTGAACAATTAGGCTTCAATTTCTTATTTAGAAAGCACACTGTTGTTCCAACTCTTTTGACTACTGCAAGCATACTAGACATGACAAAATGTTGAGTGAATGAAAAAAGGTTCCCAATTAAGACCACCAAAAACATTCGTGTGAATTACTATGCATATAATTTGTCGAATACGACCTAACCCAGTTTCAATGAATACTTTTAATAATGCTAAAGAGTTGCGATTAGTTATAATGTATTGAAATCACACAACGAATTTGCTCATAGCATGAGTAGCATCGAACATAATTATATGTAAAAAAAATTATGAGCATCGAACGAAATTCAAACAAATAAACACCAAGAAATTTTATATCAATTCAACCATCCAAATTATATATGTAAAAAAATTATGGTGTTTGCTTTATTGGATGCATGATTTTTCTCCAGGAAAAATGGTTTATATGTTTGATAACATAATTCCTGACTTAATGACACTACAAGAAAACATACTTTTTGCGGTGTTTTTTTAGCGCCACTAAAACTATTTGCGGCGCTTGTAGCGTTGCTATAAGAAACACCGCTAAAATTTACGGCGTTTATTTTAAAAAATGCCGCTAAAGATCATGATTTTTAGCGGCGTTTTTATAGAAAATGCCGCTAAAAGTCCTGGTCTTTAGCGGTGCTTTTATAAAATGCCGCTAAAATTGCTGGTCTTTAGCGACGCTTTTATAGAAAACGCCGCTAAAAGCCCTAGTCTTTAGCGGCGCTTTTATAAAATGCCGCTAAAACTCCTGGTCTTTAGCGGTGCTTTTATAGAAAACGCCGCTAAAAGTCCTGGTCTTTAGTGGCGCTTTTATAAAACGCCGCTAAAAGGCTTGGTCTTTAGCAGCGCTTTTATAAAAATGCCGCTAAAAGTCCTGGTCTTTAGCGGCACTTTTATAAAAAATGCCGCTAAAAATAATACTTTTAGCGACGCTTCCTTAAAAATGCCGCTAAAAGTCATATCTTTAGTGGCGCTTTTACAAAAACGCCACTAAAGGTCATAAAAAATAAAAAAAATTAAAATATTATTAAAACGCCACAAATCCATTACCAAAAATTAAAATGGCTATTAGATGTCAATTTCCAAAATACATGTCAATGCATAATGCATACATAAACAAATATGAGCAAAGCATATATATGTTATGCATATATTTCCTATGACATTTTTTCTTGATATTTAATCTTTGAGAATGATTAGCAAGTAGCATGTGTGCATCCAGATTGCTTGGCTTAGGTTATTTGCTAAAGCTGCAACATCATAATCTCTATCATGAATATCATCCTCGTCACTATCCCTTGTTATGTCTTGCAACGATGTTGGGCGACTGTGAAACACCCCAAACCCGGCCCACAAGCCCTGACCGAATCTGGCATGCTCCTTAAGCAAAACGTAGTTAAGTTTCGTAATGACATTTTGAAAATCTTGATGATTTTGAAGGAAATAAATTTTGAATGTTCTCAAGTTAAACCGTGTTGTAATTTAGCTTTGTACTAAAACGATATTTTTCATATTGCAAAAGTTATAAGTTAAAAGAAATACCAGATTTTAGAGTTATTATTATTAACTTGAAAACTGTAGGTGTTTGGGTTTCGAAACAATTGATGTTATTAAGTAACATAATAGAAATTTAAAACGCAAAGAAAGTAAAACAATTAAGTAACAATGGCCTTATTACATCAAACGTAACCCAAAATAATTCAAATTAGACTTCAATAGAAAAACCAAAAAAAAAAATAAGCGAGGAAATGCATGGCCACCACTAAGTTCCTGCCGACCCGGTCCATCTACTGAGTGCCATCTGCAAAAAGTTAGCCCACGAAGGAAGAGTCAACAGACTCAGTGTGTAACTACCATCATAGATTCCCAAATCATACAAGGCATAATAAGTCACATGAAATAATGGTAAACCATGATGCAACCCAAATCACCTAGATATCCATCCTCTACACATCACCCGTACCTACCAATCACACCGTGGGATTACTAAATCGACCCTCCATCCACTACACACCATCGAAGGCGATCCGCAATCAAGCGCACATCGCCCTTATAATTGTGGCATAGCCACGGATAATGTGACAGAGTCACCATATTCATATTATGTGACATAGTCACCGGATAATGTGATAGAGTCACGGATATTGTGGTATGAACCACCGATCACTTCCCTTTCACATAATCACCCATATGCCCATGCAACATACATAACATACTGAATAACATGCATTATACCTTACCCCATAGCCATAATAATATTTCTCATATATCCACATTCATGTTTTATAAACTTTACTTAACCGAGAGTTAGGGTAGCGTGCACAGATGCACTGTACCATGGGATGGTACTTTTAGCCATATTCATGCATAGCCTTATTAACATATACAAATCAATATTATTGTTAGTTGGGAATTTAGGGTGGGTTACACACCTGATTACTGTAGATCTAATCGAAATCCCAAAAATCTCGAAAATCCTGATCTAATGCACTAGATCTCTTCTCCTACATTCGGCCAACACTAAGCACATTAGTCAATAGGCCATTAGGCTAAACACAAAACCCGAAGGTTCAACGAGACCAAAACCCTTACCTTGCTGCCGATTTGGTTACCAACCAAATCCCGAAACTTCGTGATGATCCCCTTTGCAATCGGCTAGGCACTAGAACACTCAATCGATTAGTTTTCGGCTTTTGAACGAATAAAAACAAATTTGAAACACTAGAAACCTTACCTAGATTGCTTAGCCAAATCCCGAAGATCTGTTAGAAATCTCCTAAAACACCATAGTTAGAATCGACACCCTTAATAAATAATATGGCCTTGGTCGAATATTAATATCCTTACCTTGATTGTTTAAATCCCAAAATATCACTTGTCCTTAGAGATGTCGAAATCCCTACATGGTATATGTTAGATTCGATTCTAACATTTGATGAACAAAGTAAATGGCCTTCAGCCCAAGATCACACTTCACTTACCTTGGATATTTAAATCTCGGATAATCTCCCCCTAATCGCCAACTACAATAGAATCCCGAAATTCCCCTTCAAGGTTTCGGCCACAGAGAACAGAAGAGAATAGAATTTTGCTTTTCGACAGTTAGAGGAAAAATAAGGTAAAGAAATCAACCTAGAAGAGATTCTTACCGAAAAAGTAATGACCAAAACGCAAATGGTCACTAAACTCCAAGAAATCGACAAGAAGCACCTGAAGTAGAGAAATCGGTTTAAATGAGAAAGATGATAGGCTTCTGATCTAATGAATAAATCGGCAGGGGGTAGAGATTTAATCAGTTTTGCCCCTAGATAGGAGATTCGACTTTTAAAAGAATTATGAGAAGAAGAAGTGAATGATGGAGTGGTTCAACTTAGGAGATCTTAATTGCTAAGTGAATTCGGTTTTAACTAAATGATGAAAAGGGAGAATGTGAAGCTTGAAGAGGTGTTGCGGCAATAGGGAATTGAGAGAGATTTCGGTCTAGAGAGTAGATGAGAAAGAAAGAAAAGAAATCAAATGGAAAAGATGGACACTAGGCTTCAAAATTTCGACAATACACAAGCACACACTCAAAGTTGGAATCCCAGCCAACTCTCTCCCTCCTGATAACCTCTATCCATCTTGATAACCCAACCTTTATCTCTCTTTTAAAAGAGGCCACCTAAAATCCACCTCTTCCCTCTTAATTAACACCTCTTTTTAATCATAAAATAAAAGAAATAACACTCCAAAATTGTAGCTAGGTGCCGTCCATCCCCTTCCCTTAGGAGTACCGAATTTTGGCTCATTAACTTGGGCCTCAAGCGGCAACATTGGCCCAAACTCCTACCCTAAGTGACACCACTTAATACCCATTAAAAACTCCTCTAAACTTTGGGCCACAAGCCCAGCTTGTTATCAAATATAATTGTTTAACTTTTAATTTCTACTAACACCATTTATCGGCTACTTAACCCAGGTTTTAAAGTCCAAACCTGAGCCCAATCAACACCTCAAAGCCTTTACCTACTAACTTAGCCATGCAACGCATCAAATGCACAAACCCACAACGTTAGGATATTATAGTTCTACCCCCCTTAAAATAAATTTTGACCTCAAAATTTACCTGTCTAGAATAAATGAGGGTATTGCTGTCGTATCACTTCCTCTGACTCCCACAAGGCTTCTTCCGATCCATGGTTACGCCATAACACTTTGACTAGAGGGACCGATTTCCTCCGAAGCACCTTCACATCCCATTCCAGAATCTGAATCGGCTCTTCCTCATAGGATAGATCTGGTCTCAACTCCACCTCCTCAACCGGTATTATATGAGATGGATCCGATTGGTAACAACGTAACATCGAAACGTGGAACACATCGTGCATCTGCTTCAATTTCGTATGCAATTCTAACTGATATGCTACTGGACCAACCCGTTTCAGAATCCGATAAGGTCCTTTAAACCTAGGACTTAACTTTTCCTTTCGACCAAATCTCATTACCTTCTTCCATGGCGAAACTTTGAGAAACACATAATCTCCCACAGCAAACTCAATCTCCCTCCGCTTAAGATCAGCGTATGAATTTTACCGATCAGATGCCTCCTTCAACCGTGTCCGAATTACCTTAACCTTTTCCTCCGATTCTGCCACAATTTCTAGACCCAAAATCTGACGTTCTCCCAATTCTGTCCAACATGTAGGAGTGCGACACTTCCGTTCATATAGCACTTCATACGGTGCCATCCGAATACTTGCCTAATAGCTATTATTGTACGTAAATTTCGCTAAAGGCAAGAACTCCTCCCAACTCCCTCTGAAGTCTATCACGTAACCTCTCAACATATCCTCCAAAGACTTGAATTACCCTTTCAGTTGGCCGTCATTGCGGATGGAATGTCTTGATCGAATCCAACCGGTGCCCAAAGCTTGATGTAGTGCCTTCCAAAACTGAGACGTAAACCTTGGATCCCTATCCGAGATAATCGACATCGGCACTCTGTGCAGCCTTACGATTTCTGCTACATACAACTTTTCCAATTTTCGCAACGAATAGTCAACTCGCACTGGTATGAAATGAGCAAACTTCGTCAACCGATCTACTATCACCCATATCGAGTCCTTCTTAGTAGGCATAAGGGGAAGCCCACTAACGAAGTCCATGGTAATTCTCTTCCACTTCCATTGTGAAATCTTTATCGGCTGAAGCAACCCTGACGGTACTTGGTGTTCAGCCTTGACTTGCTGACACGTTAAGCACTTCCCCACAAACTCTGTAACTTCCCGCTTAAGACCAGGCCACCAAAACTGTTCCCGTAAATCCTTGTACAACTTACTTCCTCCAGGATGCATAGCATAAGGTCTACTATGCGATTCCCGAAGAATTCTCTGTCTTAACTCCTTATCCTTCGGCATACAGACGTTGCCCCGAAAACATAGCACTCCATCGCTGTTTACACCATAGTCTTCCAACTCTCTATTTTGTACTTGTAGCAGCTTAGCACATAGTTCACCATCTGCCAACTGCTTCTCCTTTACCTGACTTAACCATGTCGGCTTCACTTGCAATTCTGCTAGCAAACTTCCATCATCATAGAGGCTAAGATGTGCAAACATCGCCCTTAAATCTGACACTACTTTCTGACTTAGGGCATCTGCCACAACATTCGCCTTGCCCGGGTGATACTCTATAGAGCAATCGTAATCTTTCAACAACTCCACCCACCTTCGCTGTCTCAAATTCAACTCCTTCTGAGTCAACAAATACTTCAGGCTCTTGTGGTCCGTGTAGATCACCGACCTTTCTCCATACAAGTAGTGCCTCTATACTTTTAGAGTGAAAATAACTGCGCTAATTTCAGATCATGCGTCAGATAGTTAACCTCATGTGGCCTCAATTGTCGAGACGCATAAGTGACCACCTTCCCGTCTTGCATAAGGACACATCCCAATCCTGTATGGGAAGCATCACAATATACTACATAGTCCTTCCCTGCTTTAGGCTGAATCAAAATTAGAGCCTCTGTCAATACCTTCTTAAGCTTCTCGAAACTCTCCTGTTGCTTATCCGCCTATACGAAAGGTACATCCTTTCTCAACAACTTCATCAAAGATGCCACTATTGACGAGAACCTTCGACAAATCTCCTGTAGTAGCCTGCTAACCCAAGAAACTACGAACCTCAGCCACAGACTTGGGTGGTTTCTAATCCAGTACTGCCTCAATCTTCCTAGGATCCACCCTTATTCCTTCCGTAGACACCACATGCCCTAAGAACGTAACTTCCTTCAGCCAAAATTTGCACTTGCTGAACTTGGCATATAACTTCTTTTCCCTTAATACTTGCAGCTTAACTCGGAGATGCTCATCATGTTCTTCCTCGGACTTGGAATACACTAGGATATCGTCTATGAACACAATAACGAACCGGTCTAAGTAGGGTTGGAAAACCTGGTTTATCATGTCCATGAACGCGGCTGGGGCGTTTGTCAATCCGAATGGCATTACCAAGAACTCATAATGCCCGTACCTTGTCCGGAAAGCTGTCTTATGGATGTCAACCTCCTTCACCTTAAGCTGATGATATCTTGACCTTAGATCTATCTTTGAAAACACTGCGGCCCCCTTAAGCTGATCGAACAGGTCGTCTATCCTTGGCAATGGATACTTGTTCTTGATGGTCAGCTTATTCAACTACCGATAATCTATGCACATGCACATAGTCCCGTCTTTCTTCTTCACAAATAGGATTGGTGCTCCCCATGGAGACACACTAGGTCGAATAAACCCACGATCGAGTAACTCTTTGATCTGGGCCTTGAGCTCTACTAGCTCCTTTGGTGCCATTCGGTACGGAGAAATTGACACAAGGGCTGTACCCGATAATAAGTCAATTCTAAACTCCACCTCCCTATCCGGGGGTAGCCCAGGCAGCTCCTCCGGAAAGACATCCACAAATTCCCTTACTGTTTTAACTCCTCCTATAGCTGCTTCCTTAGCCTCTAAGGCACTTATCAACATCAAAAAAGCTACACACTCTTTTCTCACCATCTTCTTCGCTTTAAGGATGATACCATATTTGACAAGCAATTCGTCTCTCGCCCATCACCACAACCTCTTTGTCATCGAAGTTCTTAATGACATGTGCTTAGCAAAGACAATCCACATTTGCATGGTACTTCACTAACCAATCTATGCCTAAGATTAGATCAAACTCCTTAAATGGCAACTCCATTAAGTCACCAAAATTGCGCCCGAACTTCCAAGTGGTAACGCCTAAAGAGTTTGTCTAACACTCTTGATTGCCCTAAAGGACTAAGTATACCATTTTCCTAGGTACGCTTTAGAGTTCACATGCGAGTTCTAGACACCTTACTAGCAATGTATGAATGAGTTGACCCAATATCTATCAACGCAATAAAGGGTAATCTAGAGATAAGAAACATACCCGTTATGACATCAGATGCATCACCATCCTCCCTCCGATGAATCAGATACACTAGACCCGATTGTCTCACCTGTGTTATCAACACCTCTTGTTCCTCGACCTCTTCCGAACCATTACCTCTGCCAAAAGGACCACGACCCATGGGTGGTTGTCATCCCACCTCTTCCACTGATTAGGACCACGACTTACGGGTCGGCTCCGTCTGCTTTTCATGGGATGTCCCTAATCATGTGATCCTTGGACCCACACTTGAAACATCCTTTCGTCTTATTCCAACACTCTCCCAAGTGCATCTTCCCACACTGGGCACAAGTACGGTACTGTCCTCCCGTGGCAGCTTGCTGACCTCGCGACCCATCCGTTGTAGGTCTCTTTTGGATATTCCCAGATGACCTTGATGATCCAAAACCTCTCTTTTTCTTATTCATGTTCGTGTTCTGTCTCACAGACTCTTTAACTCCTTCAACAACCTTTTCCTTTTCTACCAACACAGTAAACTCCCGTTCCTACTGTGGGGCAATCAACAATCTCAGTTCATCCCTTAGTCCGTCCTCAAATCGAACACATCGTTCATGCTCCGTAGCCACTATACCTCGAGTGTATCGGCTCAACCTTAAGAATTCTACCTCGTACTCTACTATGAATTTATTTCCCTGAACCAGCCACAGAAACACCTTCCTCTGCATCAACATAGCTGGTCCCAATATACTTCTTCTGATACGCTGCCTTAAAGTACTCCCAAGTAAGATCATCTACTACAGCACCATCCTGAACCATGAGCCACCATTGGTATGACTCATCATAGAGTAGCGATACTACCCCTTTCAGTTTCTCCTCGTGATCAGTCCAAATCATCCATAATTCGCTCTGTCGCCTCCAACCAATACTCACCAGTATTGGCGCCACACCGATATACCACGAAAAACTCACTCCATTAGCTCGAGTCGCTCGATTCTGAGACTTAGAGCTCCCATGCCTCCACCTACTCCAGCCACCCTTTCCAAAACACGCAGCATCGCCTATGATACTGCATCATCCCCCCTCTGATCTTGATATTCCATACCAGTAGCTGGTGGTGGTGGCATTTCATTCTTGGACCCTTGACCAGACCTAACGGGTTTCGACACAGTCATTCGACCTATACCACGGCTACGCACATTACGGCCACATCCTCTAGAACTCATGTCTACGTTCGTGATTTAATCTGCTTAAGAATTTTATGAATTAGTTTTTGTTCCACTGATTTATCACGAACAGTCTTATGTTTAATAGTTCTAAAAAGTAGTTCTTTCGATTTCATACACACACAGTCTCAAGTTCATTCATCCAATCATCAGCATTTATGAACTTGTGTTCATTACAAAAAAGTGTTGTGGTTGTCATTGTTGTTGTTCTCCACTACCCAAGAGTATTTTCGTAATTTTTCCTATAGGGGTATTTTGGTAATTTTCCAAATTAGGGTATTTGAAAATTTCACAAAATAGAGATTTTTGGTATTTTTGAAAATAGGAATACTTAGTAAAAAGATTCAAGGGTAATTTTATAAACTGAGGGTATTTTTGTAATTTTACAAACCAAGGGTATTTTGATAATTTGGTAAAATATAGTTCCAAGTGATTTCACGAAGTAAGGGAAATTTGGGAAATTTTCAATTCGGGGTACTTCGGCAACCTTTCATACTGAGGGTATTTTGGTAGGTTGTATAGGTTAGGTGTAATTTGGTCAATTTGCAAATCCGGGGTATTTTGGTCATCTTCAAATCAAGGATACTTTTGGTAATTTTATAATCACAGTTTGACTTTAGGATTATACAAAACAAGGTGGTGGTCCTTTCGGGTTTTAATTATCAAATTTAGCTTTGTGATTGAGTCCTCTTGGTTAGGGTGAACCGTCACTCGCACTGTAGAATTGAGCGGAGAGGAGGTGAGTCACTAGGATCGCTTAAATACCAAGCTCCCCGAATCCAATCCTAGACATGCGCACAATGGTTGCCACAGCCTTAACTCGGTGACTCACTCACAGGTTTGTTTGGTTAGACCTTAAGTTTTATGTAATTCGGCATTGGAGTAAGCTAATCCTAGGGTTAAATAACTCCTAGTCTACTAATCTACGTCCCTATAATTCCCACATATGAGTCACACAAGGGTTAAGGTTACTTACCTGGTGGACTTTGGGCCGGAGACTCAGGTGCCAAACCAGAAAACCTGCTCATTCTTTAGTAAAACTCAATTTCAAATAAAGAAAATGTTTTGGGCCCAAAAAGCCCTCAAGGTCGAGTTTTGAACCGAGCTTTGATACCAAATTGAAACACCCCAAACCCAAATTTCACAAGCCACGACGGATCGGCATGCTCCTTAAGCAAAACGTAGTTAAGTTTCAGAATGACATTTTGAAAATCTTGATGATTTTGAAGAAAATAAATTTGGAATGTTCTCAAGTTAAGCCGTGTTGTAATTTAGCTTTGTACTAAAATGATATTTTCATATTGCAGAAGTTATAAGTTAAAAGAAATATCGAATTTTAGAGTTATTATTATTAACTTGAAAACTATAGGTGTTTGGGTTTCAAAACAATTGATGTTATTCGTAACATAATAGAAATTTAAAACGCAAAGAAAGCAAAATAGTTAGTAACAATGGCCTTATTACACCAAACGTAACCCAAAATAATTCAAATTAGACTTCAATAGAAAAACCAAAAAAAAAAAAAAACTAAGCTGTGCATGGCCACCACTAAGTTCATGCCGACCCGATCCATCTACTGAGTGCCATCTACAAAAAGTTAGCCCACGAAGGGTGAGTCAACAGACTCAGTGTGTAACTACCATCACAGATTCCCAAATCATACAAGGCATAATAAGTCACATGAAATAATGGTAAACCATGATGCAACCCAAACCACCTAGATATCCATCCTCTACACATCACCCGTACCTACCAATCACACCGTGGGGATTACTAAATCGACCCACCATCTGCTACACACCATCGAAGGCAGTCGCTGCAGTCAACTGCACATCACCCTTATAATTGTGGCATAGCCACCAGATAATGTGACAGAGTCACCAGATTCATATTATGTGGCATAGTCACCAGATAATGTGACAGAGTACCAAATATTGTGGTATAAACCACCAGATCACTTCCCCTTTCACATAATCACCCATATGCCCATGCAACATACATAACATACGAATAACATGTATTATACCTTACCCCATAGCCATAATAATATTTCTCATATATCCATATTCATGTTTTATAAACTTTACTTAACTGAGAGTTAGGGTAACGATACTGAATGCACTGTACCATGGGATGGTACTTTTAGCCATATTCATGCATAGCCTTATTAACATATACAAATCAATATTATTGTTAGTTGGGAATTTAAGGTGGGTTACACACTTGATTACTGTAGATCTAATCGAAATCCTGAAAATCTCGATCTAATGCACTAGATCTCTTCTCCTACATTCGACCAACACTAAGCACATTAGTCAATAGGCCATTAGGCTAAACACAAATCCTGAAGGTTCAACGAGACCAAAACCCTTACCTTGCTACCGATTTGGTTACCAACCAAATCTCGAAACTTCATGATGATCCCCATGCAATCGGCTAGGCATTAGAACACTCAATCGATTAGTTTTCGGCTTTTGAACGAATAAGAAACAGATCTGAAACACTAGAAACCTTACCTAGATTGCTTACCCAAATCCCGAAGATCTGTCGAAAATCTCCTAAAACACCATAGTTAGAATCGCCACCCTTAATAAATAATATGGCCTTGGCCGAATATTAATATCCCTTACCTTGATTGTCTAAAACCCAAAAATATCAGTTGTCCTTGGAGATGTCAAAATCCCTACATGGTATATGTTAGATTCAATTCTAGCATTTGATGAACAAAGTAAATGGCCTTTCGGCCCAAGATCACACTTCACTTACCTTGGATATTCAAATACCGGATAATCTCCCCCTAATCGTCAACTACAATAGAATCCCAGAATTCCCCTTCAAGGTTTTGGCCACAGAGAACAAAAGAGATTAGAATTTTACTTTTTGACAGTCAGAGGAAAAATAAGGGAAAGAAATCAGCCTAGAAGGATTCTTACTGAAAAAGTAATGACCAAAATGCAAATGGTCACTAAACTCCAAGAAATCGGCAAGAAGCACCTGAAGTAGAGAAATCGGTTTAAATGAGAAAGATGATAGACTTTTGATCTAATGAATAAATCGGCAGGGGGTAGAGATGCAATCGGTTTTGCCCCTTAGATAGGAGATTCGGCTTTTAAAAGAACTATGAGAAGAAGAAGTGAATAATAGAGTGGTTTGACTTAGGAGATCTTAATTGCTAAGTGAATTCGGTTTTAACTAAAGGATAAAAAGGGAGAATGTGAAGCTTGAAGAGGTGTTGTGGAAACAGGGAGTTGTGAGAGATTTTGGTCTAGAGAGTAGATGAGAATGAAAGAAAAGAAATCAAATGGAAGAGATGGACACTAGGCTTCAAAATTTTGGCAATACACAAGCACACACTCAGAGTTGGAATCCCAGCCAACTCTCTCCCTCCTGATAACCTCTATCCATCTTGATAACCCAACCTTTATCTCTCTTTTAAAAGAGGCCACCTAAAATCCACCTCTTCCCTCTTAATTAACACCCCTTTTTAATCATAAAATAAAAGAAATAACACTCCAAAATTGTAGCTAGGTGCCGTCCATCCCCTTCCTTTAGGAGTGCCAAATTTTGGCTTAATAACTTGGGCCCCAAGCGGCCACATTGGCCTAAACTCCTACCCTAAGTGACGCCACTTAATACCCATTAGAAACTCCTCTAAACTTTAGGCCGCAAGCCCAGCTTGCTATCAAATATAATTGTTTAACTTTTAATTTTTACTAACACTATTTATCGGCCACTTAACCCAGGTTTTAAAGTCCAAACCTAAGCACAATCCACACCTCAAAGCCTTCACCTACTAACTTAGCCATGCAACGCATCAAATGCACAGACCCACAAAGTCAAGATATTACAGACTGGACATGAGAAAGAAAAATACACAAGGACTCTTTAAATGATTTTTGTTAGATCTAACAAATATGCAGTTATTATGAGCAGCAATAATGTATCATGACAGAACATGGACTCAAAAATCGGTACACCACCAGAACCTTCCCATCTGTATGCATTACTGTAAATTTAAAATATTATATATGAGAGAACTATAAGTCGAATTTTACGTCATTTTACAAATCTAGAGATAATTGACCTTCAATTGCATATCCTATTAACCTGATGGCAGTGCATATAAGAAGTGAAATAAGAGCATACCCGCAAGCCTATCGATAAACATTTTCAACTGCGTTACGTTCTTGCAGAACATTAGCTTGCCACTCATTCCACTTGCTATTTTCCTATATAGAATACATGAACTTGAGTCAGCAAATTTACAAAAAAAAAAAATTATATAAGTAATCCTAGTAAAATATCCTAATTCAACATATTGATCTAGCTATGCATTTCCTTATATAAAATATATGAGCTTGAGTCAGAAAATTCATAAATAAATAAATTATATATAAAGAATCCTAGCAACATATCCTAATCAGCAATTTGATCCCACCAAGGAAGAATATTGCCAATGTCATACCCTAAACCACAAAAGTCATACCCTAATTTAATCACGGCAAAAGTTGTTAGTGAAAAATAAAGATGGATCTACAGCCCTTAAGATCCTAATAGAAGCAATAAATATGATATCAGTAAACGGCCAATTCCACACCTACAGATATGCCCGAATACAGCTATTGCTACTTCCTAACTGTATAAGTTTATTTGAGATATGTGTAATGTGCCAATGTTTCACGCCTGGTGCACATTTTTCATTGAGCAGTAAAGTTGGTCGTTTGACAAGAGAAAGGGTTAAGCAAGCTCACTACATAACTAGGTAGCATTTATAATAGCTTCTAATTATATTAGTTAAACTCCCATTATCAAAATGCTAAAATAGCAATATGATTAACATCTACCGATTCTTGTCACCGTAAAGAATTGGTCAAGCTTTTCGGTTTGGAGAAATCTC
Organism: Gossypium rotundifolium; assembly: GCA_025506655.1. NCBI lineage: Eukaryota > Viridiplantae > Streptophyta > Magnoliopsida > Malvales > Malvaceae > Gossypium > Gossypium rotundifolium. Next base: position 72,036,581 of record CP106731.1, read on the forward strand.
CCAATTAAATCACATTTGTGAATAAGATGATCAAGTATTGCATCATTCTTGCTCTCTAGACATGATAATATTATACTCTCAACATGATGATGTAATGCATTGTTGTATGGATAACTGCATAATTTGAAAAAAAGAGATGAATCTTAGCTTGCTGATAGAAAAGATCCAACACTCCCTCAAGATGGCATCGAGCATATTTCACTAGATGCAAACTTCGAATAAATTGTTTTCACTTCATCCAAGATAACAAGTTTAAGCAAGAGCTTACTCAAAGAAGAGATCGAGAACTCGTTAAATGGTTCCTGAGCTGACCAATTCCTTTTCTGCAGCTTCATTTTTGGTTCTCAATAGGACAGCAATGAACTCCACAATCTAAAGAAAATAATAATAACATAATACATAAATAATAAAATAAATTATGATACAGACCCGCAAAAAGTCGGACATGCATTGATTACAAACACTAAATAAATCACAGAGGTGTCAAGTTGGGTATTTCATGTTGATTGGCACACAAGTCCTTTGAGAATATAAAATGAACCTTTAGGCGATGCTTCCCTAGAGGTGGCCTTAATTCTCCATATGTGGTAGACAAAATCTTCTCATCAGATAATACATTCAAAAGCATGAGTAAGTCACCTGCACAACAAGATGCAACCCTGAACACCATGGCCAAACTAAAAGCTAACATGTTACATGCAACAAGGAATATGTGAAAACTATTATGAGTTATGACTTACAAAAAAAGGGAAAAAAAAGAACACTCACCAAGTTTAGGGAGCATTGCATTGATGATGTGAATCTTCCAATGCATGGCCAAATATCCTTGCAAAAATTATCATACATGTGCAAAATTACAGGTTAAGTCACAAACATATACACAATGGAGAACTGAGATGATGATGCGAGTTCAGAAGAGATAAGAAGGAACTAGATCTCACAAACCTTGGACTAGAGAGCTTAGTGGCTAAAGCTGATGGGGCATTCCGTGTTATTGCACATAATGTTTTCTGCTGCATTACTATGAACTTCGGGTGGGTAGTAGACATTTTAAAAAGCATGTTGTGTTGAACTTGGGACCTCTAACACACACACCCAGAACATATAACCACTGAAGTAGGTATACATTGTGTGTCACACATACACAAAATCAAAAATTAAAATTTTGGGGCGTTACAATTCTACCCTCTAAAAAAATTTAGTCCTCGAGGTGGATCCTAAAAGATGAAAGCTTTCATCCGATAGATTGCCCCAACGGACTCAGTACAATAACCTCACTCGTAGTGCTCTCAACCAAGATCCCCAAATTTTCAAACACAGTACAGGCTATGTAACATCCTTAAATCGGGTCTCTACATTTTGTGTGTTTGCATGTGACAATATGCTTACTGTGCTAGTTTAGGGTGTTTTGGGGCCTAGGTATGACCTCGGGTTAGGCCTGAGTCGTGGCTAAAATTTTTGTTTTGGCACTTAAGAATAAGGAGCTAAGGGAGTTAGGGGTTAGAAGATATTCTTGGTGTGTTGTGACATAAAGAATCTAGTGGCAAAGTGGCAAAGTAGGAGCCACTAGGGTACTAGGAAGGTGACGCCACATGCAGGGAAGGGAGGAGCTCAGGTTCAAACAGTAGAAATCTCATTTTCTGCTTATTATTTTGACGCCAAGCTGAGGAAGTGGAGTGCTCAGGGTGGACTCTAGAGGATAAGGATGGGAGGAGTCAAATAGATGAAGGTGAGGAAATTTAAGAGCTTGAATCTTATCAACCTCATTTGAAGGTCTTGGCCAAAAGTTGGACTGTGGGGAGGAGGAGTGCAATCAGTTTTGGGTTCTTGGAGGGTGGCTGAATGTGCTTTGGGGAAAAGCTAAATCGACTAGCTTTGGGAGTCTTTCTTTTCTTTATTTAGTGTCAAAATCGAACCTCAAAGTGCATTTTCTTTCTTTTCTCATTCGGCAAGCTTGGGATTTGGCCGAACCAAACCTTGCCATTTTGTTGAGAAGAGCCGAAACTTATTAGCCATTCTCTCCTCTTCTTTTCATTTCATTTTCTTCTTCCATCTTTACCATCTTCAAAAGCCAAAACCTTGTGAGTTTTTTCTTCTTCTCTTCTTTCAAGTGTTTGGCCGAATATCCTTGGCCTTATTTCTTTCTCTTCTCACATGATCGAGTCTCCATTGAAGTGCCAAATCTATCTCCTTTTTGAGGCATAGTCGAATCTCTTGGCAAGTGGCTTCTCTTCTATCTTCCCTTCTATCAAAGATCTGTACACTAAACTTCATTCTTGTTTCATGTTGGTAGCCGAAACCCCTAAGATCACTTAGGGGTGCCGAACGTTGGTGCTTGGTGGTCAAACTGTCAGTAAGGTGAGGTGGTAACAATCTCTTTTGGTTTCGGGATTCATGCTATGGCCGAATGGCTTTTAGATTCCTAATGATGCGTTAAAGTCGATTGTAGGGAGGAGTGTAGCCGAATACAGTGGATCTTTGGGATTCGGTGGCCGATCTAGGTAAGGGTTCTAGCGTGTAGATCTATTTCTTATTCATTCAAAAGCTGAAGGCTAATCGTTTGTGTGTATTAGTGTTTAGCCGATTGTAAAGGGAAGTTCATCACGTAGCTTCAGGATTTGGTTGGAAACCAAATCAGCGTTAAGGTAAGTGCTGCCTTTGTGTGACACATCTTCGAGATTTTGGTGATTTAGCCAAATGGCTATAATCTTAAAAGTATGGGTTGGCCGATTGTAGGGTAGAGTGAAGGCTAACGTTTTGGGATTTCGTTTAGATCTACAAATAGCCAGGTGTGTAACGCTTACACACTTCGTTAGTATGCTATGTTTATTGTGTTTCTATTATAGCCATTAAAACCGGTAGTTATGCCTTGTGGGCATGAGCATGGACTCCGGGTAAGTCCCCTGATTATGGATCTCGTTATAAGCTATCATGTCATTGTTTAATGTTATGCTATGTGTTATTTGCATCATCATGTATTATTATGCCACGAATGTTATGGTCATGATGGTGGGATTGTTGAGAGGAGGGGGAATAATTATTTGGACTGTCACCAGTGGTTTTGACCACACGACAGGTTGGCCCCATCTTTGATATTATAATTTGTGACTAAGTCCCAAAGTTTCACCACCGTGGTTTTGACCACATATGGATATTGTGACTCGTCCCAGTGGTTTGGTACCACAGTGGGTTGGCCCCACATGATTAATTATGGGATTGTCATCAGTGGTTTTGACTACGCGATGGGTTGGCCCCATCACTTGATTTGTGACTACGGTCACCAATGGTTTTGACCACACCGATATACATATTTTTGTGACTACGGTCACTAGTGGTTTTGACCACACGGGGTAGATAAAGAAGATTGGATGGTTAGGTTTTGGGGTTTGCATGATTTGCATGTTATACTAATGATTTGCGTAAGTGCTTGCACTATCGGGTTGGGGATTTATACACTGAGTCTCGGTGACTCACCCCTTCCCTTATATTTTGCAGATGAGGCATAGATTGCTGATATGGAGTCGAGGAGGACTCGAGGCGGCCATGCATGCTAGTTCTGGGTTTTGACTTTAAAGTACTATTTCGGTTTGATTTATTTTCTTTCAATTTGGTTTTGGTTTTGTAATAAGGCCGCTAAGTATTATTTTGGGTTTTACTTCTGGATTTTATTTTACCTATCTTATGCATGTGATTAATAGTTTGATCTTGCTTAAGAAATCGGGATTAAATCGATGTTTTCAAAACTTTACTCTATATCGGGTTTTTCAAACGTTACCATCGGGTAACATTATTCACCAAGTAATAACAAAGTTAACATAGATGATTCCAAACCTAAAGTTCCAAACAACTCCAAATGCAAATGGTTTCAACTTGACCATGCTCATTTCACTCAATTTTTCTTTTTAGTAATAAGTGTCGTATGATTTCTAAAAACTAGTAACAACCAATAGATTTTCAATAAAATTTAACCGATAACTGGTTTATTCAAACGTTTTCACTCCGTGACATACCAGATCCGATCGTGGTGTATTGACCGGGTTTGGGGTGTTACATTTTTGGTATCAGAGCCAAGCTCAAAAGCTCGATTGTGGGCCCGAGGCCCAAAATGTTTAAAAGTAGGAATTTGAAAAGTTTTGTGGGAAATGTATAGGGTTTGAACAGCATGACACCAAGTCTCCGCCACCAATCCACCTAGGTAAGTATCCTTAACCATTATGTGAATTGTATGGGGAAGAAATGGGTATTTTGGGATCATAGATTAGAAGATTAGGAGTTATTGAACCTTAGGAATATCCTACTCCAACGAAAAATTACATAAGACTTAAAGATCAACTAAACAAACCTGTGAGTACGTCGCTGAGTTAAGGGTGTGGCAACCGTTGTGCGCATGTTTAGGAATGGATTCAGAGGAAGCTTAGTATTTAAGCAGTCCTAGTGACTCACCTCCTCTTCACTCGAATCCTACCTGGTGCGTAGTAACGGTTCACCCTAACTGAGACGACTTATTCACAGGCTAAATTCAACAACTAAAACCCAAAAGGGACCAGCCACCTTGTTTTGAACAACCCTAAAATTAAACCCTGGTTTTGAAATTACCAAAGTACTCTTGATTCGAAAAAAAATTCTCGATTTGAAAAATAACCAAAATACCCCTGATTTGCAAATTGACCAAATTACACCTGACTTGTAAAATTATCGAAATACCCTCGATATGAAAAAATTACTGAAGTACCCAAATTGAAAATTTCCAAAATACCCCTATTTCGTAAAATCACCTAGAACCATATTTTGGAAAATTACGAAAATACCCCTGGTTTATCAAATTACCAAAATACCTCTGATCTCTGGAATTTCTGAAATACCTATGATTTGTAAAAGATTCCAAATCAACCCTGATTTATTATTGAAATACCCCGATATGTTAAATTACAAAAATACCCTCGGGTAGTGAAATAACGAGAATACCCCTACAAGTGGTGTGTGGGTGGAGGATGTTATTGATGAATGAATGCGATTCACTGAATTAGGATAGAAGACTTGAAATGAAAACTTTGTAATGATCGAAAGAACTACTACTAAAATTCTTTACATAAAACTTGTTCGTGGGTAATCAGTGGAATAGAAACTAATGCATAAATTTTTTTTAAAAAGCAGATTAAATTGCAATTATAGACATGAGTTCTAGGGGACATGGCCGTAATGTGTGAGGGTGTGGTAGAGGCAGAATGACCGTATCAAAACTAGTTAGGTCTGGTCAAGGGTTAGAGAATGAGATACCACCACCACCAATTCTTGGTGTTGAGTACCGTGATCGACGGGGATGATGCAAGATCGTCAGCGAGCGATCATGAAAGTGCTTGAGAGAGTGGCTGGAGCAGGTGGAGGTACGGGAGCTCAAAAATCTATATTTGAGCGACTCCGAACCAATGGAGCCGAGGTATTTCGAGGTGTATCTAGAGTGGCACCCAATACAACTGAGTATTGGTTTGAGGCGATGGAATGAATCATGGACGATTTGGATCTGACGGCTGAGGAGGAGCTAAAAGGGGTAGTGTCGCTTCTCCGAGATGAGTCATACTAGTGGTGGCTCACGGTTTGAGATGGTGTTGCAGCGGATGATCTCACTTGGAATTATTTCATGGCGGGTTATCAGAAGAAGTATGTTGGAACCAGTTATATTGATGCGCAGAGGAAGGCGTTTCTGAGGCTGGTTTAGGGGAATAAGTCCGTATCGGAGTACGAGGCAGAATTCTTAAGGTTGAGCCGATATGCTCGAGGCATCGTGGCTACGGAGCATGAGCGATGTGTCAGGTTCGAGGATGGATTGAGGGATGATCTGAAATTTTTGATTGCTTCACAGCAAGAAAAAGAGTTTGCGGTATTAGTGGAAAAGGTCAAAGTTGCGGAGGAAGTGAAACAGTCAGTAAGACGGAATCAAGATAAGGGTTGGAATAAAAGAAACTTCGGATCATCTGGGTCTACGGGGAATTAATAAAAATGGGGTAGGTATAGTGGGCTGAATCAAGCTGTTAGGCCTACTGCTGCTAATACTTAGTGGCTGCCACGATGTGCTCGGTGTAAGAAGTCTCACACGGGAGAATGTTGGACTGGAAACAAAGGATGTTTTGAGTGTGGACCGATGGAGCACCGAGTGAGGGATTGTCCACAGAGGTCAGCTAGGTTACAGTCTGGGGATTAGAATCGTACACAAATTAGGAGGGATGGTCAGTAGCCACAGAGGGGCCATGGTGCTGCCAGGGGAGGTAATAGCTCTGGTAGAGGCCGTGGTGCATCAGGCGAGGCGCAAGTGGTACAGAGAAGAGACACCTATATTGGTCTCGTGAAGTGAGGCGCCGAGAGGAGGCGGCGACCGGACGTCATAATCGAGACGTTCTTAATCTTTGGACTACCCTATAATGCTTTGATAGATGTGGGTTCGACGCACTCATATGTAGCCAGTAGCATAGTGGAAACTATGAATTTAGACTCTGAGATTACTTTTAGGAAGATGACAGTGATAAGCCCTCTAGGTCACTCTGTAGAAGTAAGTAAACTATATAGGGATGTACCCTTAAAACTTCAAGAGGTCGTGTTTTTGGCTGATTTGATGGAACTTTCGTTTGGGGAGTTCGATCTGATTCTCGAGATGGATTGGCTGGTGAAGTACTAGGCCAGTTTGGATTGTACGGCTAAGCGCATGGTGTTGAGGACAATGGAAGGTGGGGAGGTGTTGATGATAGGTAATAGAAGAGATTACTTATCCAATGTGGTCTCTGACCAAGGCGAGAAAATGGTAAGGAAGGGTTGTGAGGCATTCATGGTGCATGTTTGTGCTTTGGGAGCCAAGGATACAGCTGTAGAGAGTGTCCGAACCGTAGGGAAATTTACTGATGTATTGCTAGAGGAACTTTGATCCGCCTCCCGATCGCTGGTTGAATTCATATAGACACATTAACCAAAATTGGGCGGTGTCTATTGCCCCGTATAGAGTGGCGCCAAAGGAATTGGTGGAGCTGAAGGCTCAAATTCGTGAATTGTCGGATGAGAGGTTTCATCCGACTGAGTATATCTCCTTGGGGAGCACCTGTGCTCCTTGTTAAGAAGAAAGACGGTACAATGCGGATGTGTATAGACTACCACCAGCTGAACAAGTTGACGATCAAAAACTAGTATCCATTGCCCTTGATTGACGACTTGTTTGATCAACTCAAGGGTGCATCAGTTTTCTCTAAGATAGATCTTAGGTCGGGGTATCATCAACTTAAAGTGAAGGAGGCTGATGTTCATAAAACGGCATTTCGTACTCGGTATGGGCATTACAAGTTTTTGATGATGCCGTTTAGGTTGACTAATGCACCGACAGCAGTCATGGACTTGATGAATCGGGTGTTCCAGTAGTACTTGGACCAGTTTGTCGTAGTATTTATAGACGACATATTGGTGTACTCAAGGACTGAGGAGGAACATGATACGCACTTGCGGGTACTATTGCAATTTCTGAGGGAAAAGCAGTTATTTGCCAAGTTCAGTAAGTGCGAGTTCTGGCTTAAGGAGGTGACTTTCTTAGGTCACGTTGTGCAGCTGAAGGGATTAGAGTGGACCCTCGCAAGATTGAGACAGTGTTGGACTAGAAATCGCCTAGGTCGGTTACGAAGATTCGAAGTTTTCTAGGTCTAGCAGGGTATTATCAGAGATTTGTGGAAGGATTTTCTTTGGTCACGATGCTCTTGACCAAGTTATTGAGGAAAAGAGTTCTATGTGTGTGGTCAGAAAAATAACAGGAAAGTTTCGACAAGTTGAGGAAGATTCTAACGGAAGCTCTGGTTCTGGTTCAGCCTGAGGCAGGAAAGGTATTCACGGTCTACTGTGATGCATCACATACTGGCTTGGGATGTGTGCTGATGCAGGATGGGAAAGTAGTGGCATATGCGTCTCGACAGCTGAGACCGCATGAGGTTAACTATTCGACACATGATCTGGAGTTGGCTGCAGTGGTTTTCGCCCTGAAAATATGGAGACACTATTTATACAGGGAGAAGTCGATAGTCTACACGGACCACAAGAGTCTAAAGTATCTTTTGACGCAGAAAGATTTAAATTTGAGACAGCACAGATGGATTGAGCTGCTGAAGGACTACGACTGCTCAATTGAGTATCATCCGGGCAGAGCTAACGTGGTTGCAGACACGTTGAGCCATAAGGTAGTGTTAGACCTGAGGGCAATGTTTGCTCATCTTAGCCTGTATGACGACGGAGTCTTTTAGAAGAATTGCAGGTTAAGCCGAATTAGGTAGAGCAGATTAAAGAGAACCAGTTAGTGGATGAGGGTTTGAATGCTCGGAGGTTGCAAGTACAGAGTAGTGGTTTGGAAGGTTAAAGCTTGACCAACGATGGAGTGTTGTGTTTTCAAGGGAGAGCTTGTATGCCGAGGGACGTCGAGTTGAGGCAAAGGATTCTTCAGGATGCACATAGCAGCTCATACGCTATGCATCCTAGAGGTAGCAAGATGTACCGGGATTTATGAGAGCGTTCTGGTGGCCAGGTCCGAAGCGGGAAGTGACTGAAGTTTGTGAGTAAGTGTCTGACATGTCAGCAGGTCAAAACTAAACATCAGTTGCCGTCAGGTTTACTTCAATCGGTGAAGATTACTCTGTGGAAGTGGAAAAGGATCACTATGGACTTTGTCAGTGGGCTACCCCTTACACCTAGCAAGAAGGACTCAGTCTGGGTGATTGTGGACTATTTGACTAAATCGGCTCATTTCATATCGATGAGGGTTGATTATTCACTCCAGAAGTTAGCCAAGTTGTATGTGGTCGAGATAGTAAGGTTGCATGGAGTGCCAGTGTCAATTATTTTGGATAGGGATCCCAGCTTCACGTCGAGGTTTTGGAAAGCCTTGTATCAGGCGTTAGTTACGCGATTGGATTTTAGTACAGCTTTTCACCCGTAATCTAATGGACAGTCTGAGAGAGTAATTTAGATCTTATAAGACATGTTAAAGGGTTACGTTCTGGATTTCAGTGGTAGTTGGGAGGAGTATCTACCATTGGCGGAGTTCGCTTATAATAATAGTTATCAAGCGAGTATCCAGATGGCACCATATGAGGCACTGTACAGACGAAAATGTCGTACTCCAAAGTGTTGGACAGAATTGGGTGAACGACAGATATTGGGTCCGGAGTTGGTGGCAAAAATTGAGGATAAGGTTAAGGTGATTCGGGCTCGTCTTAAGGAAGCGTCAGACAGGCAGAAGTCTTACGCCGATCTTAAGTGCAGAGATATAGAGTATGCAGTGGGTGACAAGGTCTTCCTGAAGGTATCACCGTGGAAGAAGGTACTGAGATTTGGGTAGAAAGGAAAGCTAAGCCCTATGTTTATCGGGCTGTACATAGTGTTGAAGCGAGTGGGACCGGTATCTTATCAGCTTGAGTTGCTGGCAGAGTTAAGTCAGATTCACAACGTCTTCCATGTTTCGATGCTTAGGCGCTATCGATCGATTCGTCTACACGCTGCGCCGCTTGGAGATTGAGGTGAGCTCGGACTTGTCTTTCGAGGAGGAACCTCATGATTTTAGATCGGGATGTCAAGGTCTTGCGTAGAAAGTCAGTTCCCTTAGTGAAAGTGTTATGGCGGAACCATGGTACGGAGGAAGCCACGTGGGAACCAGAGGATGTGATGCGGTAGCAATACCCTCAACTCTTCTGACCAGGTAATTTCGAGGCCGAAATTATTTTAAGGGGGTGGAACTGTAACATCCTTAAATCGGGGTCTCTACATTTTGTGTGTTTGCATGTGATGATATGCTTACTGTGCTAGTTTAGGGTGTTTTGGGGCCTAGGCATGACCTCGGGTTAGGCCTGAGTCGTGGCTAAAATTTTTGTTTTGGCACTTAGGAATAAAGAGCTAAGGGAGTTAGGGGTTAGAAGATATTCTTGGTGTGTTGTGACACAAAGAACCTAGTGGCAAAGTGGCAAAGTAGGTGCCACTAGGCTACCATGAAGGTGACACCACATGCAAGGAAGGGGGGAGCTCAGGTTCGAGCAGCAGAAATCTCATTTTCTGCTTATTATTTTGATGCCAAGCTGAGGAAGTGGAGTGCTCAGGGTAGACTCTGGAGGATAAGGATGGGAGGAGTCAAATAGATGAAGGTGAGGAAATTTAGGAGCTTGAATCTTATCAACCTCATTTGAAGGTGTTGCCGAAAGTTAGACTGTGGGGAGGAGGAGTGCAATCGATTTTGGGTTCTTTGGAGGGTGGCTGAATGTGCTTTGGGGAAAAGCTAAATTGGCTAGCTTTGGGAGTCTATCTTTTCTTTGTTTAGTGTCAAAATCGAACCTCAAAGTGTATTTTCTTTCTTTTCTCATTCGGTAAGCTTGGGATTTGGCCGAACCAAACCTTGCCATTTTGTTGAGAAGAGTCGAAACTTATTAGCCATTCTCTCCTCTTCTTTTCATTTTATTTTCTTCTTCCATCTTTACCACTTCAAAAGCTGAAACCTTGTGAGTTCTCTTCTTCTTCTCTTCGTTCAAATGTTTGGCCAAATATTCTTGGCCTTATTTCTTTCTCTTCTCACGTGATCGAGTCTCCACTGAAGTGCCGAATCTATCTCCTTCTTTTTGAGGCATAGCCGAATCTCTTGGCAAGTGGCTTCTCTTCTATCTTCTCTTCTATCCAAGATCTGTACACTAAACTTTATTCTTGTTTCATGTTGGTAGCCGAAACCCTTAAGATCACTTAGGGGTGCTGAACGTTGGTGCTTGGTGGCCGAAACTGTCAGTAAGGTAAGGTGGTAACAATCTCTTTTGGCTTCGGGATTCATGCAATGGCCGAATGGCTTTTAGATTCTTAATGATGGGTTAAATTTGATTGTAGGGAGGAGTGTAGCCGAATACAGTGGATCTTCGGGATTCGGTGGCCGATCTAGGTAAGGGTTCTAGCGTGTAGATCTATTTCTTATTCATTCAAAAGCCGAAGGCTAATCGTTTGTGTGTATTAGTGTTTAGCCGATTGTAAAGGGAGGTTTATCACGTAGCTTAGGGATTTGGTTGGAAACCAAATCAGCGATAAGGTAAGTGCTACCTTTGTGTGACACATCTTCGGGATTTTGGTGATTTAGCCGAATGGCTATAATCTTAAAAGTATGTGTTGGCCGATTGTAGGGTAGAGTGAAGGCTAACGTTTTGGGATTTCACTTAGATCTACAAATAGCCAGGTGTATAACGCTTACACACTTCGTTAGTATGATATGTTTATTGTGTTTCTGTTATAGCCATTAAAACCGGTAGTTATGCCTTATGGGCATGAGCATGGACTCCGGGTAAGTCCCCTGATTATGGATCTCGTTATAAGCTATCATGCCATTGTTTAATGTTATGCTATGTGTTATTTGCATCATCATGTATTATTATGCCACGAATGTTATGGTCATGATGGTGGGATTGTTGAGAGGAGGGGGAAGAATTATTTAGACTGTCACCAGTGGCTTTGACCACACGACGGGTTGGCCCCGTCTTTGATATTATAATTTGTGACTAAGTCTTAGTGGTTTTGACCACCAGTGGTTTTGACCACATATGGATATTGTGACTCATCCCAGTGGTTTGGTACCATAGTGGGTTGGCCCCATATGATTAATTACGGGATTGTCATCAGTGGTTTTGACCACGCGTTAGGTTGGCCCCATCACTTGATTTGTAACTATGGTCACCAGTGGTTTTGACCACACCGATATGCATATTTTTGTAACTACGGTCACCAGTGGTTTTGACCACCAGTGGTTTTGACCACATGGGGTAGATAAAGGAGATTGGGTGGTTAGGTTATGGGGTTTGCATGATTTGCATGTTATACTGATGATTTACGTAAGTGCTTGCACTATCGGGTTGGAGATTTATACACTGAGTCTCGGTGACTCACCCCTTCCCTTATATTTTGTAGATGAGGCGTAGATTGCAGATATGGAGCCGGTGAGGACTCGAGGCGGCCATGCATGCTAGTTTCGGGTTTTGACTTTAAAGTACTATTTTGGTTTTATTTATTTTCTTTCAATTTGGTTTTGGTTTTGTAATAAGGCCGCTAAGTATTATTTTGGGTTTTACTTCTGGATTTTATTTTACCTATGTTATGCATGTGATTAATAGTTTGATCTTGCTTAAAAAACCGGATTAAATCGATGTTTTTAAAACTTTAATCTATATCGGGTTTTTCAAACGTTACCATCGGGTAACATTATTCACCAGGTAATAACAAAGTTAACATAGATGATTCCAAACCTAAAGTTCCAAACAACTCCAAATGCAAATGGTTTCAACTTGACCATGCTCATTTCACTTTTTTTTTTTTTTTTTTGTAATATGTGTCGTATGATTTCTAAAAACTAGTAACAACCAATAGATTTTCAATAAAATTTAATCGGTAATTGGTTTATTCAAACGTTTTCACTCCGTGACATACCAGATCCGGTCGTGGTGTATTGACCGGGTTTGGGGTGTTAGAGGCTATATAGGAGTGAGTGGATCCTATATCTATTAATGCAGTATATGGTACATTAACAATAAGAAACGTACCCATGATGACGTCCGGAGCATCTCCATCCTCTCGACGACAAGTAGCATAAACTAGAGTCGACTGCCTCACCCTAGTCTGCCCGGCACCTCTACCCACGGTCCATACCAGTACCACCTCTAGCTTGTCCACGGCCCCTCGGTGGCTGCTAACTACCCTCAGTGGCTGTACAGTACCAATGATCAGCCTTCAGCGGACACTCTCTAATGCAATGTCCCAAAGACCCACATCTCAAGCATGCCCCAGTCCTCGTCCAACACTTGCCTTTATGGCATCTACCACAAATAGTACATGGCTGCCGTCCAGTAGAAGCAATAGGGGGCCTAGCTCTAACTGGCCCATCAGCTTTGGCCATTTTCTTAGGCCTCTGTACAGAACTCAAGGGCTCCAAATCCCTCTTGTTCCTACCTCTCTCTCTATAGTGGTCCTGGCAATCAGTGCGCTTAACCTATTCAGCGATCTTCACCTTCTCAAACAAGGAAGAAAATTCTCGCTCCCTTTGCGGAGCTATTAGAACCCTCAAGTTATCTCTGAGGCCATCCTCAAAGTGAACACATCGTTCATACTCCGATGCCACTATACCTTGCGCATAGCGGCTCAGTCTTAGAAACTCGGCCCCATACTCAGCCACTGATCGATCTCCTTGTGCCAGATTCAGAAACTCCCTCCTACGGGTGTCCACATAATTGGCTCCTACATATTTTTCCTGGAAGGCGGTCTTAAAGAACTCCCAGGTCAGACGTTCGGGTTGAGTGCCCTTTTAACAATAAGCCACCACTAATAAGCCTCATCCTGCAGCGGTGAGACTGCACCCTTTAATTTTTGCTTAGAGGTGCAATCTAAATCATCGATAATCCTCTCCGTGGCCTCAATCCAATACTCAGCCACATTAGGGCCAACTCTAGTGACACCCCTAAAGAGCTCAGCTTCATTGGACCGAGTCGTTCTGTAACCGACCCTTGGCCCCAAGATCCAATATTGGGCCCAACGACCCTCTCCCAAATCCTTAGCATAGCCTGGGACAATGTGTCGTCCCCAGCCATGCGATCATAAGACCCAATCTTAGTAGCAGGAGACACTGATGTCTCACTCGTATCCAAATTCGGTATGCTACCCAGTGAAGAGGACTCAGCTTGAGTTCCTCTATAGCCTCTACCTCGGCCTCTAGTACCCCGTCCGCAGATACCTCGTGCACTTATTTTCTTCACGTTTATCTGTATTAATAGCTTTATGAATCTGTTATAGTTCCAGTGTTTATTAACAAATTTTTTATGTAAAATAGTATCGATTATTCAAAGTTCATTTTCGTAAATCGCAGTCTTACTACAGTTTTTAGTTTCTCTACAATTTTCAGTATACACTATCTAGAGTGTTTTCAATACAATTTACTACTTATAGTAGTGTCAGAATATAATATCCATAATAGTTTCATTTTAAAACAAATCACAGTTCAGAATACTTATAGGATTGGCGCCGGAGACTTGGTGTATGTAACGTCCCAAAAATCTAAGTATTTATCTTTGCATGTTTTTAGCACAAATATTTGTCTGCTTCAATGGTTAAGTGATTTGGGTGTGTTTAGGAGTGTCTGAGAAGTCCTGGGTTCAAGCATGGGCTTCTGCAAAAAGATTTATTTTTAGGGAATAAACCATTGCCTTTAGTTAGTAGGTTTTTAAATTATTGTGTGTATCACAAGAATAAAAATTCTACTGGTCTAGGGGGTAAGTGGCGTGTTACCTAGGCCAGAGGACTGATGTTCGAATCTTGGTAGAGGCAAGGGAGTATTTATTTTACTGCTGTGCCATGTGAGGTGATGGAGAGTGACTGAAACACTGAACTGGTTGAAAGGAATTCAGATTGAGTGGTTGAGGGGAGGTGTGATCACATGGAGAGGTTTGAGGAGGTAATTTAGGAGAAAATCAAGGGATGATGGGAGAGGGAATGTTGTGCCGAAAGTGGACTATGTGGCACTTAAGAATTGACTAGAGGGATGCTTTTCATTTTCTCAGTTTTGCTTTGTTTGTGTTGTTCCCTCCACTGAAACCTTTTCTCCTCATTTTTAGTTTTTTCGTATTTGTTTTTTTCTCTCTTTTGTTGGAAGAAGAATGTGGTAAGGGTGTTTGCACTTTCTTTTATTTCACTTTTTGGTAACCTTTCTCTTTGGTCGAATACATCTTTCTTTTCTTTTCATCTCCTCTTCTCTTCTTTCTCTATGTTGGCCAAATATTTCCTTTTTCCAATTGGCACTATGTTGGCCAAATATACCTTATTTGCCTCATTCGATTCTTTTCTCTCTTCTCCCTTAAACCGATTCTCCTCTTCTCTCTTTCAAGTGTTGTGCTGTCAATTTCCAGTTCTGACCACTGTCGAAACCATTCCTCTTCTTCTATCGATTGACTTTGCTCCTTTCTTTTTGGTAAGTGAGTATGGCACTTGAAGTTTCGGCTTTTGAGTTACTAAAGTGGGGTTTGTTTAACTATTTTTGACAACTTGAAATCGAGGGTGAGGGGCTGTGCTAATGCCGAATCCTTCCACTATTTGGTTCTCTTGCTCTCCTTCGGTAAGTTCTATAAACGAATCATTATTGCCTTTCTTCTTCTGCCTTAAGTGATAACTGATAGCAATTGTATGGCAATTAAGGAAGGATTCAATGAACTCCTAATTAATCGCTATAGACTAAGATTCGTGGGAATCACATTAGTTCGATTGAAGGTAACACTACTCTATTCTATGAATGGACTGTTGATTTTGGTTTTCTTGTTACCGTAAATTAGGACTGATGATGGTGTTGATTGACCAAATGTAGGTTGATGAGTGCTTGAGCGACTGTTGGTGACGAATCGAAACAAGGTGTGTAAACACTGCCTAAATCGTAAACCAGCAAAAATTGGAAAATGTATGACAATTGACGCTACATGAGCATGTGTTCGCTCGTGTGGTAAACCAAATGCCTAAAATATGGGCGTTAGACTGTTGAGACCACCATGAGCGATTTCGTGGTCTTAGGCTATTTTAGGCCACGTTAGGCCTGAATGGGTCGTGTAGGCCCAACGGGCTTGTGGGCCTCACATGGGTAAACCACACAAATGTGTGGAGAATATTGGGCCAAGCTATGTAAATTACATGGCCGAGAGCATTTTTGGGCTATGTGGGCCACACGAGCATGTGGGCCTACATAGGCCTACATTATGGGCCTTGGGCCCATTTTCACTATTTGACTATTAAGGTTGCATGGGTCTCCAGAGGTGACTGTGGGCCTACTTGGGTCGGTAAGTATACCTAGACCCCAAACTAATAAAATGACTGTTATGCCCCTATGGTAAAATGACTATTATGCCCCTATGGTATAAAATAATTGTTAAGCCCCTATGTTATGTATGACTGTATGTGAGCATGCCATGATATATATATGTTGCATCCATGTATGATATGTTGCATGGGATGGGATTATTATGATTGGAAGAAGTGTATTGTACTGGCGGCCCTACTACAAATACTGTTTAGTGTCGCAACCGGTGCTAATTTTTGAGTGTAGGGATGGGTGGGTGATTTTATCCCACATGGAGTGTTGGGCTAGACGGAGTAGAGTGTAGAGGCTAGTTGGGTAGGATTTCTGATTGCATGCATGAAATGTTACTTTCACTGTAATGGGCTAAGGCCTACATTAATACTGATACTGTAATAGGCTAAAGCCCAACTGAACTGAACTGTTATTGATTTGGGCTTAGGCCAGACTGTACTTGCTTACGACCTAGTTGGCCATTTTGCTTGTATAAGATTACACACTGAGTTTTCGTAAACTAACCCTTCTTTTTATCTGTACAGGTAATCCCCAGTCTTAGGCGGATCGGTGCTGCGAGGGATTTGGAGGTGGCCATACAACCGCACCTATTTTTATATTTGAGTTTTATTTCCAATAAATTTAATTTGGGTAATTGTTTTGTAATAAGGCCTCTATAAATTTTAAATTTTAATTTAGGGGATTTTATTTATTTCAATTCACATTTGAGTAGTAGTAGGACGCGATTTTTCAAAAGATAATTATTTTTCAAAACACCACGTTTTTGTAACATACTATAAAAGCTTCCGCATCAAACATGGTTTTAAAGTATAGTAACAAAATGATATGATCAACGATTTGCTAAAAACAACTTGAGTTTTAAAAGAACAAGATACCCTAAATTTTTGTTAAAATTTATAGACGAGATTTAATAATAAGCATGGGTTTTCCAAAGAAACTATGTTTTCGAAAAACACTTCAATGTGATATCGCCAGATTCGCCATAATGTCTGGGCCGAGTTTGGGGTGTTTCATTTAGTGGTATCAGGTCCTGGTTCAAAACTCAGCTGTGGTTTTTGGGTTTCTTCTGAAACTTGAATTTTCAAAAAGAACTGTTTCAAGCAATTTGGAAGTATTTTGAAATATTTTTATTGCTGTGTGGTGCACCGAATCTCTGGCGCAGATATTGTAAGTCCTCTGAAACCTCTGTTTGTTTAAAGTGAAATATGGAGACTGTTATAAATAGTAAACTGTACTAAAATATTCTGGTTAAGGAAAACTGAAACTGTAGTAAGGCAGCATTCTGCAAAAACAAAACTCTTAAATACTGATATTACTTCCCATAAGATATCTGTTAATCAACACTGGAACTATAAATTGATGCATAAAATTGTTAAAATTGATAATATGCAAATAGATAATGATCACTAGAGGTACTCATGGAAGGGGTACAAAAAGTCGTGGCAGAGGCCGTAGAGGTGCTCGGGGTGGGTCTTCGTCATCGGGCCACATGCTTAACGCTGAAGATAGAGAAGCACTAGCTTCATCTATGACTGAGACTGGGTCTCACGATCGAGTGGTTGGGGATAATGCATTGTCCCAAGCTATGTTATGAATTCTGGAGAGGGTTGCTAGGCCCAACACTGGTACTGTGGCTCGTGGGTTAGTTACAAAATGACTCCGGTCTAATGGGGCTGAAATTTTTAGGGGTATTACTGGGGTTGCCCCTAACGTGGCTGAATATTGGATTGAGGCCACAGAGAGGATCATGAATGACCTCGACTGCACCCTCGAACAGAAATTAAAAGGTGCAATGTCATTGTTACGAGATGAAGCCTACCAGTGGTGGCTTACAGTTAAAGAGGGTACTTAGGCCGACCAATTGACGTGGGAATTCTTCAAGTCTGCTTTCCAAGAGAAGTATGTAGGTGCTAGTTATGTGAATTCCCGGAGGAGGGAGTTTCTAAATCTGATTCAAGGGGATAAATCAGTGGTAGAATATGAAGCTAAATTTTTGCGATTAAGTCGCTATGTGCGTGGGATGGTGGCAACTGATTATGAGCAGTGTGTTCACTTCGAGGACGGCCACAGAGATAGCTTGAGAGTGTTAATAGCTCCACAGAGGAGTGAGATTTCACCACACTGGTAGATAAGGCAAAGATCACCGAGAAGGTGAAGCGTACTGAGTGTCAGAACCGATAAAAATGTAGGAATAAGAGGGATTCAAGCCCTCAAGTTCTATTTAAAGCCAAATAAAAAGGCCAGAGTGGATGGGCCGATCAGAGTTAGGGCCCCTATTGCTACTACTGGATTGCAGCCATGTGTTGATTAAGGTAGACGCCATCAAGGTGAGTGCTGGAAAAGAATTGGGGCATGTTTGAGGCATGGATCATTAGAGCACCGTATCAGAGATTGTCCACGAAGGCCTGAGCAGATCCAAGCTACAGGTTAGGTACTGTTCAGCCATCGAGAGATGTCCAGTAGCCACCGAGAGGTCGTGGTTAGGCTAGAGATGGAAATGGTATGGGCCTAGTCATGGAGCACCGGGTAGAATTGCTAGTCATACTGAGGTAAGGCAGCCAACACTGGTTTATGCTGTACGTCACCAAGAGGATGGAGGTGCCCTAGATGTTATTACTGGTACGTTCTTTATCTATAATGTACCTTATACTGTACTGATTGATGTTGAGTCTATGCATTCGTATATAGCATGATCGGTGTCTAAGACTTTGGTTATAATGGTTGAAACCATTACGAGTGAGGTTCTGTGTTGAGTCCTTTAGGGCAGTTAGTTAAGGTAAACGGATTGTTTAGAGATGTACCTTTGGAGGTTCAAGGAACCATCTTTTTGGTGGATTTAATGGAACTTCCTTTTGAAGAGTTTGACTTAATACTGGGTATGGCTGGCTGGTTAAGCATCAAGTGAATTTGGATTGTGCTACTAAACGGTGGTACTAAAAATTGCGGAGGGTGATGAGGTGGTGGTAAAAGGGGAGCGTCGAAATTATTTGTCAAATGTGATTTATGCTCTGAGGACCGAGAAGTTGGTTCTTAAAGTTTGTGAGGCGTATATATCCTACATCAGTGGTGTTGATTCTGAGGTTTCGTCTGTCAAAGATATCAGAACAGTCAAAGATCTTTCGAATGTTTTTCCCGATGAACTACCTGGACTACCTTCCAACCGTGAAGATGAATTTGGGATTGAGCTCCTACTGGGTACAGCCCCGGTGTCCATTGCTCCTTATAGAATGGCACTGAAAGAGCTAGTAGAGCTTAAGGCTCAGATTCAAGAGTTACTAGATCGAGGGTTCATCCGCCCTAGTGTGTCTCCATGGGGAGCACAGGTGTTATTTATGAAAAAGAAGGATGGATCCATGCGCATGTACATCGACTACCGGCAACTGAATAAATTGAATATTAAGAATAGGTACCCCCTGCCGAGGATTGGTGATCTATTCAACCAATTTTGAGGAGCTTCAGTCTTCTCCAAGATTGATCTCCGATCCATGTATCATCAACTGAGCGTCAAAGAGGCTGACTTTGTGAGTAAGTGTCTGACTTGCCAGTAGGTTAAAGCCGAACATTAATTACCTTCAGGGTTGCTTCAACCAGTTAAAATTCAACTTTGGAAGTGGAAGAGGGTAACCATGGACTTCGTTAGTGGGCTGCCCTTAACGCCTACTAAGAAGGATGTTATATGGGTCATAGTGGATCGGTTGACTAAGTCAGCCCATTTCATACCAGTTCGTACTGATTACTATTTTCTGAAGCTGGCTAAACTATATGTGGCTGAGATAGTGAGACTGCATGAGGTACCGATTTCCATCATATCAGATAGAGATCCTCGCTTCACATCCCAATTCTTGAAGAAGTTACACGATGCTTTAGGTACAAGACTAGACATCAGTACTGCATTTCACCCCCAGACATATAGTTAATCAGAAAGAGGGATTCAAATACTAGAAGATATGTTAAAGTGTTGTGTGATAGATTTTTGAGGCTGTTGGGAAGACTATTTTCCACTGGTAGAGTTTGTATATAACAATAGCTGTTAGTCTAGCATACAGATGACACCTTACGAGGCATTATATGGCTATAGGTGTTGTACTCCTTCATGTTGGATTGAGTTAGGCGAGTGGCGTGTCCTGGGCCCTAAATTGGTTTATGATACCGAGGATAAAGTTAGATTAATTTGGGATCGATTGAAGGCAGCATCAGATAGATAGAAGTTGTATGTGGATTTTAAGCGCAAGAAGATTGAGGATTCTATGGGGGACTTGGTGTTTTTTAAGTTCTTGCCATTAAAGAAGGTACTGAGATTTGGATGAAGGGCCTGAGCTCTATTCAAGAATAAAGAATAAAGATATGCAAGAATAATCTAGGCTGAGCCCTATTCAAGAATAAAGTAATGTGGGCCTTAGTCCATTACAGTAATAGTGTGGGCTTAAGCCCAATATAGTATCAGTATGGTGCAAATATGCAACCCACCCCAATCCAGCCAACACACCACCCGTACCAACCAACACACCATGTAGGGATAAAATCGACCGACCCAAACCAAAGACACTAATATCGCAAAGATAGTCGCCAAGACAATAACGCAACAGAGTCGCTAGATAATGAATGAATGTGGTGGAGCCACCAGTACAGTACTTCCTCTATATCAGAATCCCAACCCCATGCAGTATATCATGTCATAAATAGTTCATGTATGCAAAGTGCCCTACTCTGTACGGTCTTATAAATAATCATACACTCATCAGTCAACCTACCTCTAGAGGTAAGATGGTCATTTCCATCTATTATGAGTAAAATAGTAATTTTACCCTTCAGGGGTATTTTGGTCACTTTACTTACTTTAGGGTCTTGGTATAGATAACGACCTCTCCGAAGGTCTACAGTCACCTCGAGCGACACAAATAACCTAAATGGTCATAATGATGTAAATGGGCCCAAGGCCCATTATTCGGCCTAAGTGGGCCCACACGCTCGTGTAACCCATTTAGCCCAAATTTAGTCATAGCTATGCTAACTACATGGCCCAGTCCAGTATTTTTCACTTATCATGGATTTTATCTGTGTGGGGCCAATGAGCCCATTGGGCCCACACGACCCATTTAAGCCAAATAAGGCCTATATCAGCCCTAGAGCAGGAGAACACTCGTGGTGGCCTCTACAGTTTATCACCCACGATTTGTGGGCTCGATTTACCACACAAGTGATCGCATGCTCATGAGGCCTCAAATGTCGAAGTTTTGACTTTTTGGCTTTTTGATTCACAGAAGAGAGGAGGGTGACTACACACCTGTTTGCGCAATGAACATAATACCCCATGCGCCATTAACGTACAATCATCCCAAAACAATCAATCTTTCATCCTTTCATGATCATTAACACTAAAGCCCCAAACTAATATCACCACTTACCTTGACCAAAAGTTATGCGATTATTACTTTTAGATCGCTGGTTGAAAATGATCGCACCCTTCTTCTTGATTCACTGTGCATATAACGAATTTCATTAGCAATAATCGTTTAATATAAGGCTTGAATTGATACCCATAGTCCAAAGAATTAGAGTTAGAGCAGATTAAGTTTTCGGCCAATACTACAAAACAAACCTACTTACCCCATAGTATTCGCCAAAGAAGTATTTGAAGAAGAAAGTAGAGATGTACAGAGAAGCAAGGCATTGACACTCCACCGATTGTCAGAGAATGGTTAAGAGACACAGTATTCAGCTTAATACCAAAAGAAAAGTGATGATAAAATCGGTTAGAAGGGAATAGGTTCATCCGACCAAGCACAATAGAGAGAGGAGATGATAAAATGAAAGTACCTGAAAGGCCTAAGATATGTTCGGCTAGGATTGTGAAGGAATGGGAAGCAGAAAGAAAATGAAAAAGGTGGAGGGAATATTCAACTTAGAAGAGAGTTCGAAAGGAAAAGAATTAGAGAGGGAGGAGAGAAGCACTATTCAATTTTGAGAAGTAGATAAGTAGAAAGAATTGGATGAAGAAAGATGATTCAGCAAATATTGATAAGTGAATTTGACAATACTAAATAGTTTCCCCAAATGGTCAATTCAACAAAACTTCAACAACCAAAACAGAGAACAAAAAACTATTTTCGGCACTTAGTAGTTTAGAGCAACCGACCTAAACAAAAATACCCAAAAATTGAACCAAACTGAGAGGAGAAAGTCTCATAGTCAAATTTCTCATACACCAACATACCAATCGACACATCCCTCTGCAACTCAAACTCCTCCTTTCTCTCCACAATCCACTCCTAAAAATCCTCCCTGATATCCTCAACATATCACTCCAACCTCTTATCCATCAGAATTTTACTACACAACTACTAGTCGAACCAAGCTGCAAAATAAATACCCCATTGCACAACCTAGGACTTGAACCTCAGACCTCACAATTACACAACACGCCACCTAACCGCTACACCACAGGCTTTTTGTGACTTAAAACAAGCACAATAATTAATAAGACCTATGTGCCATTGTCCAGAATCTTTTAAGAGTAAATTTTAAAATTTTGCAGAAGCCAAGACTTGAACCCAGGCTTCTCAAACACTCCCAAACACACCCAAAATACTTAGCCATTAAAGCAAACAATCAACATGTGTTAGATCATGCAAAATTAAAAACCCTATATTTTTGGAATGTTACAACTCTACTCCCTAAAAGAAATTTAGGCCTCAAAATTTACCTAGTCAGAATAGGTGAGGGTATTGTTGTTGCATTGCCTCCTCAGGTTCCCATGTGGCTTCCTCTGAACTGTGTTTGCATCAAAGAGCTTTAACTAGTGGAATAGATTTCTTCTTTAGTATTTTAACCTCACGGTCCAATATCTGTACTGGTTCTTCCTCGAAGGTCATATCTGGCCTAACTTCAATCTCCTCAACAGGCACTACATGTGTAGGATTAGAGCGGTAATGTCTCAGGATGGAGACGTGGAACACATCATGAATCCTATCTAATTCTGGAGGTAACTCAAGCTGGTAGGCAACTGGCCCTACACGTTTCAGTATTCGATAAGGCCTAATAAATCTAGGGCTCAGCTTGCCCTTCCGTCCAAGTCTCAAAATTTTCTTCCACGGTGAGACCTTAAGGAAAACATAATCCCCCACAGAGTACTCAACCTCCTTACATTTCAAGTCTGCATATGACATCTGCCTATCAGATGCTTCTTTTAACCAATCTCAAATCAACTTTACCTTTTCCTCGATATTAGAAACTAACTTTGGCCCCAGAACTCACCGCTTGCCCAGCTCAGTCCAACATGTAGGAGTGTGACACCTACGGCGATATAATGCCTCGTACGGTGCCATTTGAATACTATACTGGTAGCTATTATTATACACGAACTCTACTAGCGGCAAATAGTCTTCCTAGCTGCCTTGTAACTCAATTACACAACTTCTTAACATGTCCTCCAGTATTTGAATCACCCTCTCTAACTGACCATCTGTCTGAGGATGGAACGCAATACTGAAGTTCAACCTAGTACCCAAAGCCTCGTGTAATTTCTTCCAGAATCGAGATGTGAATTAAGGGTCTCTATCGGATATAATGGAAATCGATACCCCATGCAGTCTCACAATCTTAGCCACATATAACTTTGCCAGCTTCTGTATCGAGTAATCAGTGCAGACTGGTATAAAGTGGGTAGATTTAGTCAATCGATCTACAATAACCCATACAGAATCCTTCTTAGTAGGTATTAAGGGTAGCCCACTCACAAAATCTATAGTTACCTTTTCCCACTTCTAAAGTGGAATCTTACTAGCTATAGTAACCCAGAAGGCAGCTGATTCTCAGCCTTAACTTGTTGGCACATCAAGCACTTACTCACAAAATTAGTAACTTTGTGTTTCAGTCCTGGCCACCAGTATAGCTCACGAAGATCTCGGTATAACTTGTTTCCGCTAGGATGCATAACATATGGACTACTACGTGCCTCTCGCAGTTTAGACTACCTCAGCTCAGAATCCCTCGGTACATAGACTCTCCCATGGAAACACAATACTTCCTCACCATTTAACCCAAAATCTGCAGTCTCTCCATTCTCAACTTGTCAAAAATGAGCCATTGACTCATCCAAAAATTGTTTCCCCTTAATTTGCTCAGTCCACGTCGGTCTCACTTGAAGCTCAGCCAACAAGTTACCATCATCTTACAAGTTGAGACGAGCAAACATTGCTCTCAAATCAGATACAGCCCTACGGCTCAGTGCATCAGCTACCACGTTAGCCTTACCAAGGTGATACTCAATTGAGCAGTAAAAATCCTTAAGCAGCTCTATCCATCTTTGCTGCCTAAGATTTAGCTCCTTTTGAGTGAGGAGGTACTTGAGGCTCTTGTGATCTGTGTAGATAATACACTTCTCACCATATAAATAGTGTCTCTAGATTTTCAGTGCGAATATCACCGCGGCTAACTCCAAGTCATGAGTAGGGTAATTTACCTTGTGAGGTTTAAGCTACGAGACTCATAAGCAACCACCTTGCCCTCTTGCATCAGCACACAACCCAAACCAACGTGTGATACATCACTTTAGATAGTGAATTCCTTCCCAAATTCTGGCTGTATCAAGAAAAGAGCCTCAATTAGAACTTTATTTAGTTTCTCAAAACTCTCTTGCTGCTTATCAGTTCAATTGAATGGTACCCCTTTACGCAGTAACTTAGCCAGAGGTGCAGCAATAACAAAAAACCCCTCGACAAAACGTCTATAATATCCAAATGCACCTGTGAAGCTTCAATCTCGTAAACAGGTCTACGGGGTTTTCAATCCAGTATAGCTTTAATTTTTCAAAGATCAACCCTAATCCCCTTGGCAGACACCATGTGACCCAAAAATGTCACCTTTCGCAGCCAAAACTCACACTTGTTAAACTTCGCGTATAACTACTTCCCCCTTAGAACCTGCAGAAAAATTTGAAGATGTGCATCATGATCCTCTTCAATTCTCGAATACACCAGGATGTCGTCTATAAATACTACTATGAACCGATCCAAATAGGGTTGGAACACTCGGTTCATCAGATCCATGAAAGCAGCTGATGCATTTGTCAGCCCAAATGACATGTAACATCCCGAGTTGTTGGGCTTATGCGTTTAATGTGTGATTATGTTTCATGTGTTAATTAGAGTGTTAGGGGTCCAGAATGGGCTTAGGAATTGGGCCGAGGCCTTAATTGAATTTTCTGTTTGGACACTCTAGAGGGAAGCCTAATAAGATAGGGCTTAAAAGATGTTATTTGTGATTTGAAATACAAAGTGGGCTTGTGGCCCAGTGGTAAAATGGCACCACTTAAAGAGCAAGGAGGTGGCGTCAACTGAGGAGGCCCAAATTCAAGTAGCATGCAGCCCAATTCTTTCAATTAAAGTTAGCTAAATTTTGGCATTTAGGTGGGTAAGGTTGGACAGCAACAAGGCTTATAAATAGGGGGATTTTATATGGATAATAAGTTTGATAATGTGCTAATAAAGGGAGGAAGAGATGGTGTTGTCTAGGCCTCTTTTGGAGGTGTGCTTGGATAAAGATAAGGGGGAAAGTTTAGGAGCTATCTAGGAAGTAAGTGGTGGTCGAATTTGGGACACTGTGTGTTCAAAGGGGGGACGACTAGATAGGGCTAGGGGTGCTGAAATTCCCCTTGTTTATTATTTAGTTTTAGTTTTCAAAGAGGGTAATTTCGGCATTTGGTTAGTGTGGGTGCCGAAATTCTTTTTAAATAGAGGGGATATCTCTTCAATTCCGGTATTTGGTCCCTATTTTCTTTTCTCATTCTCTCATCCTCAATTTTATGCAAAAGTCAGAAGTCCATTATTATGTTCTCTTTTCTTTCCAACAAGCCGAAACCTCCCAATTATTCTCAACGTCTTTTCTTTCAAAATTGAAACTCTAAAATCTCTTCTCATCCCCATAGTCGAATACTTCCTATTCCCTTTTGCTGATTTCTCCACTAAAATCGAATCTACATAGACTTCTTCCTATCATCTTTTCTTCTGATCTTCTCAAAAGCTGGAATCTCTAAGGGGTAGTCAAATTCTTTGTGTTAAGGTGAGTGCCGATTTTCTTATCTCTTCACTTTCTCTTTCGATTTTTGGAAGACAAAGCCGAAAAGCTAATGGTTTGATGGTTTTGTATAATTTCTTGTTGGGCGACATTCGGGAATTTAGATAGATCGCCTAGATCTAAAAGCCGTAAATGCTAGCCTCGAAGTCTCAATCTCTTTTCAGGATTTTAAGGTAAGGGTTCAATTTTTCCTATGTTATTTAATCGGGTTCTTTTTCATTATTCGTGCCTTAGCCTAATGTTGCGTTAAGCAATCATCATAGTATCTTCTGACCAAAGATCACTCATGGAATCGAATGTCAGCAAAACCAAAGGAAGGGGTTGGATCTGTAGTCCCAGCCCCAAAGTTTAAGAAACGCGCGGTGTCTACTGTTCAAGATTGGCCACCGAGTTGCGGACCGGCTTCTAAACAGCATCTTAGGCAGATAGCAGTTGTATCGACTTCTGATAGTGGCGACATAGAAAGTATTGTTCTATCGGTAATCAGGTGTGTAGATCTCTATCACACTAGTTAATCTATATTATATGTATATTCTTGGCTAAAAGTCGAAAATTGAGGTCAGATGAACGAATGTAATACCCAATAAGGGTAGGCAAGGGATGCAGTACATAATCATAGAAACTTCTCTATGTGTATCGAAGTATGTGAAAGTATGTGACCTATTTAGATAGTTTAATGTTCTGATTCTTGCATGTATGTATGCATGGGATGGGATTGATACAAGGAAGGGGAGCAGGTCCCGAGGCGATCATGGCTTTGCCACATAGGTCACTTGGTGATTGGTCTTTATGACAAGGAGCACAACTGTCGATATATTATTGAGGTCGCATTGTGATCGGTGGCTTTGCCACATAGGTCACATAGTGATAGGACTTTAGGACAGGCAGCATAGCTGTCGATATGGTGTGTAGCGGATGGAGGGTTGATTGTAGAAATCCCCACGGTGTGATGGTTGGTACGGGGTGTGTAGTGGATGGACTGTTAGGTTTGGGATGGGCCATGTTGTGTGAGACATTCTGTTTCCATTGTGTATAGGCCAAGGCCCATTATGTGTTTGTGGGTCTCAAGTCTTTTATGTGTTTTCGGGATTTCCACACTGAGTCTTGGTGACTCACCCTTTCATTTTTTCTCGCCATGAGATGAGCGATAGATCGTGGACATGGCAGCCGAGGCAGACTCAAGAGGCCATCAAAACTATTATCACCATAGACTATTTTCGGTTTCTCATTTGAGTTTTAATTTGGGAATATTTTTGTAATAAGGCGTCCATAACTTAGGTTTTCGATTTATTTTTTTGTTATGTTAAGTTTTTATAAACTTATGTTTTTTTTTCCAAAGTCTTAATTATAAAACGAAATGATAAATGGGCTTTTTAAACACAATCAACACAAATGCTTAAAGTCGTTCCAAAAATTTCACATTTAATTAATTAATCAGCTATAACAAATTAAGATTTTCAAAATCGTTCAGGGCAAAAGTTTTCAAGATTCAACCCGTAGCATACCAGATCCGGACATGGCGTATAGGCCGGGTTTGGGGTGTTACATCTTTGGTATCAGAGCCTAGTTCAAAACTCGGGCTGTGAAATGGGTCCAGTAGTGATTTGTAAAAAAAAGATGTGAGTTTGAGAAAAGTTCGGTTGAGATATGGTCTTCGAGTCTACTGGCACCCGATCCACGCAGGTAAGTATTCTAAACTCATTATGTGATATGTATGTTGGGCTTGATGGGCTCATAGGGACGTAGGCTAGTATGATTAGAGCTTGATGGACTTTAGGCTTAGTACAAACAATTCTCCGAATTTCATAAGACTTAATTCTAATTAAACATGTATATGAACAAGTCACAGGGTTAGGGTGTGGTAATAGGCGTACGCATGTCCAGGATTGGACCCAGGGAGAGCTTGGTATTTAAGCGGCCCTAGTGGCTCACCTCTTCTTCACCTGAATCCTACAGTGCGTGGATTGTCACCTTAGCCACAAAGACTTGTTGACGGGCCAAAATTTATAACTAAAACCCGAAAGGGACCAGCCACCCTATTTTTGTAAAATTATCCCTAGTTTTGTAAAATTTCTAAAATTCCCTTGATTTGTGAAAACTTCCCAAAATACCCTAGATTTGTAAAAAATTACCAAAATTTATAAAATTACCGAAATACCCCTAGTTGACAAAATTACCAAAATACCCTCAAATTACAAATTTACCAAAATACCCCTATCTTGTAAAATCACCAAGAAACCCTATTTTAGAAAATTAAGAAAATACCTTTGTAGGGTAAAATTACGAAAATACCCCTGGGTAGTGAAATGACGAAAATACCCTTATGTGATGAATGTGAGTTCATGGATGCCACTTGTATGTGATGTGTGATGGATGTTGATTGAATGCGTATTCTAGAACTAGGAAATACAGACTTGAGAACTAAACTTTGTAGATAGAATTCTAAATCGAAAGAACTACTGTTAAAACTACTTTCCATAAGATTGTCCGTTATTAATCAGTGGAAGAAATTAATAATTCATAAAATTCCTAATCAGATAAATGCGGATCGATAGAATGAGCACTAGAGGACATGGTGTGCGCGGCCAAGGTAGAGGCAGGATTACTGTGTCGAATTGGTAGGGTCCGGTCATGAGTCGGGGAATGAGGTACCAGTGCCACCAGCTGTGGAGGTGAAATTTTGGATCAGATGGCCGGAGGTGATGCAGTATCTCAGGTAATGTTATGGGTTTTAGAGTGAGTAGCTATGGCAAGCATGGGCACAAGATCCCAAAATCGGTGTCGGAGTGACTTAGAGCCAATGGGACAAAAGTGTTTAAGGGAATTTTCGGTGTAGCTCCCAGTACAGCTGAGTATTGGTTGGAGACATTCGAGCGCATAATGGATGATCTCGACTTCACAGAAGAGAAGAAGCTGAAAGGAGTAGTGTCCCTTCTCCGGGACGAAGCTTATCAATGGTGGCTTACGGTTAAGGATGGTACCATGGCTAACCGTATCACCTGGATTATTTTAAAGCGGCGTTCTAGAGCAAGTATATTGGAACGAGTTATGTGGATGCGCGGTGTAGAGCGCTCTTGAATCTGGTTCAGGGAAGTAGGTCAGTGGCAGCGTATGAAGTGAAATTCTTGTGCTTGAGCCATTATGCTCGAGGGATGGTGGCCACAGAACATGAACGGTGTGTTCGATTTGAAGATGGCCTGAAGGATGACTTACGTGTTTTGATAGCTCCACAGTGGGATAGGGAATTTGTTGTGCTTGTGGAGAAAGCTAAAATAGCTGAGGAGGCGAGACGGATGGAAAAATTGAACTGGGATAGAGATAGGGGTGGAAGTAAGAGAAATTTTGGATCATCAGGGACAACTTAGAGTACTCAGAAAAGACTTAGATCGGATGGATCGAGACGGGTTGAGAGACCTGCTACTGCTAGCCAAACACAGAAGTGTGCTCGATGTGGTAAATTCCATATAGGTGAGTGTTGGGCAGGCAGTGGGAAGTGCTTTAGGTGTGGATCTTTGGACCATCAGATTAAAAACTGTCCACAGCCACGAAGCGATGTAGGACCCGTAGGGCAGGAAAATGCTAATCCTGGTAGAGGAGGACAACAGCCGCAGAGGGGTCGTGGTCTAGCTAGAGGTGGTAACGATTTTGGTAGAGGTCGTAGATCACCAGGCCGAGGGGCAGGAAACACTGAGGTGAGGCAGCTGGGGTTGGTCTATGTTGCCAGACGTCGAGAGGAGGCTGACGCACCGAATGTTATAACCGGCACGTTTTTAATATTTGGTTTGCCTTACACTGCATTAATTGACATTGGGTCGATGCATTCATATATTGCTAGTAGTGTGTCTGGAACTTTAAGTTTAGATTTCGAGAGTACCCTTGGGCGATGATTGTAATTAACCCATTAGGACAATCTGTGGTAGTAGATAAACTTTATCGAGATGTACCCTTAGAAGTTTAGGGAATAGTTTTCCTGACAGATTTGATGGAATTACCGTTCGGGGAGTTTGACTTAATATTAGGTATGGATTGGTTGGTGAAGTACCAAGCTAATTTAGATTGTACAGCCAAGCGTATGGTGTTGAAAACCCCAATAGTGGTGAACTGTTGGTGATAGAAGAAAGAGGGAACTGTTTGTCGAATGTGGTGATTGCTCTAAGAGTAGAAAGGATGGTGAGAAAAGGATGTGAGGCAGTTTTAATGTTTGTTCGGGCTTTGAAAGCCAAGGACCTAACTGTTGGGGATGTTAGGACGGTGAAGGAGTTTTTGATGTTTTCCCAAAAGAGCTTTCGGGATTACCTCTGGATCGTGAAGTGGAGTTTGGTATCGATCTTCTTCCGGGAACAGCACCAATGTCTATCGCTCCATATAGGATGGCGCCAAAGGAGCTGGTAGAGTTGAAAGCGCAAATACAAGAGTTGCTAGATAAAGGATTTATTCAACCAAATGTGTTACCTTGGGGAGAGCCAGTGTTGTTTCTTAAGAAGAAGGATGGATCAATGCGTATGTGCATTGACTACCGTCAACTAAACAAGTTGACTATCAAGAACAAGTATCCGTTGCCAAGGATTGATGACTTGTTCGATCAACTGAAAGGGGCGTTAGTGTTCTCAAAGATAGATCTGAGGTCAGGATACCATCAACTTAAGGTCAATAAGGCAGATATTCATAAGATGACATTCAGAACTCGCTATGGTCACTACGAATTCATAGTGATGCCATTCGGGTTGACTAACACACTAGCGGCATTTGTGGATATGATGAACCGAGTGTTCCAACCCTACTTGGATCAGTTTTCGTAGTATTTATAGATGATATCCTGGTTTATTCAAGATCGAAAGAGGAGCATGATTCACATCTGCTAGTGGTTTTGCAGATTCCGAGGGAGAAGTAATTGTATGCCAAATTCAGTAAGTGCAAATTTTGCCTAAGTAAAGTTACATTTTTAGGCTACGTTATGTCGGTAGAGGGGATTAGGGTTGACCGTCAAAAAATTAAAGCGGTATTGGATTGGAAGCTGCCTAGGTCTGTGGCAAAATTTAAAGTTTTCTTGGTCTGGTCGGGTACTATCGAAGGTTTGTTGAAAGATTTTCTTCAATCGCGGCACCATTGACTAAGTTATTACGAAAAGGAGTTCCGTTTATTTGGTCTAGTAAGCAGCAAGAGAGTTTCGAGAGGTTGAAAAGGATTTTGATGGAGGCTCCAGTATTGATTCAACCGGAGGCTGGGAAGGAATTCATAATTTACTGTGATGCGTCACGCACGGGACTAGGATGCGTGTTGATGCAAGATGGAAAGGTTGTTACGTATGCATCTCGGTAGTTAAGACTGCACGAAGTAAATTATCCCACCCACGACTTGGAGTTGGCGGTGGTGGTTTTTGCTTTAAAGATTTGGAGACATTATCTGATGGGAAAATCTATTATTTATATAGATCATAAGAGCCTAAAATACCTTTTGACCCAGAAGGAGTTGAATTTAAGGCAGATGAGGTGGATCGAGTTGTTAAAGGATTATGGTTGCTCGATCGAGTACCATCCGGGTAAAGCTAATGTGGTGGCAGATACCTTAAGTCGTAAGGTAATCACTGACTTGAGAGTAATGTTTGCTCACCTTAGTTTGTATGATGATGGGAGCTTATTGGCTGAACTTCAAGTGAAACCCTCATGGGTCAGTCAGGTTAAGGAGAGGTAGCAGACTGATGAGTTGCTAAAGGAGAAGTTTTATGTAGGATCAAGTGATGGATCGATGAAATTCAGTGCGAATGAGGAAGGACTGTTATGTTTCCAAGGGAGAGTTTGTATGCCAAAAGATCCAGAATTGAGGCATAGGATTTTGCAAGAAGTGCATGGTAGTCCATACACTATGCACCCGGGAGGGAGTAAGATGTATCGAGATTTATGAGAACAGTTTTGGTGGTCGGGCTTAAAATGAGAGGTGACCAAATTAGTGGAAAAGTGTTTGACTGTCACAAGACGTAAAGGCGTAACATCGCTTACCATCGTGGTTGTTCTGATAGATAAAGATTCCACAATGGAAGTGGGAAGGGATCGTAATGGACTTTTTTAGTGGGCTACCTCTCACTCCTACTAAGAAAGATTCGGTTTTGGTGATTGTTGACCGCTTGATGATGTCTGACCATTTCATACCTATACATGTCGATTACTCTTTGTAGAAATTGGCTAACATGTATATAGCAGAGGTAGTGAGATTGCATGGCGTACCAGTATCAATCATATCGGACAGGGACCCAAGGTTCACGTCGCGATTCTGGAAGGGTTTGCATCAAGCGTTGGGTACAAAGTTGGGTTTCAGTACAGCGTTTCATCCTCAGACAAATGGAGAGTTTGAGCGAGTAATTCAGATGTTGGAGGACATGCTGAGGGGATGTGTCATTGATTTCAGAGGTAGTTGGGAAGAGTTTTTACCGTTGGCGAATTTACATACAACAACAGCTATCAGTCTAGTATTCAGATGATGCCCTATGAAGCATTGTACAGGCGGAAGTGTCGTACTCTTACCTGTTGGATAGAATTAGGGAAAAGTCAAATTTTGGGTCCGAATTTAGTTACCGAGACAGAGGAGAAGGTTGAGTTAATTCGAGACCGAGACAGAAGTCATATGCTAGTTTGAAGTGTAAGGACATAGAGTTTGCGGTGGGTGACAAGGTGTTCTTGAAGGTGTCGCCATGGAAGAAAGTATTGAGGTTTGATGGAAGGGTAAATTAAGTCCCAGATTTATTGGGCCTTATCGGGTGTTAAAATGAGTAGGGTCAGTAGCTTATCAACTAGAGCTACCTTCACAGTTAAGCCAGATCCACAATGTGTTTCATGTCTCTACGTTAAGACGCTACCGTTCGGATCCGTCTCATGTGGTGCCTGTGGAAGAAATCAAGGTGAGACCCAAACTATCCTTTAAAGAGGAACCGGTGGAAATCTTGGATCGTGATGTCGAAGTGTTGCAAAGGAAGACGGTTCCGTTGGTTAAGGTTCTATGGCGGAATCACGATTCTGAAGAGGCTACTTGGGAACCAGAAGAGACGATGCGGCAGTAATACCCCCATCTGTTCTGATCAAGTAATTTTGAGGCCAAAATTTCTTTAAGGGGGTAGAACTGTAACATCCCGAGTTGTTGGGCTTATGCGTTTAATGTGTGATTGTGTTTCATGTGTTAATTAGAGTGTTAGGGGTCCAGAATGGGCTCAGGAATTGGGCCGAGGCCTTAATCGAATTTTCTATTTGGACACTCTAGAGGGAATCCTGAAAAGATAGGGCTTAAAAGATGTTATTTGTGTTTTGAAATACAAAGTGGGCTTGTGGCCCAGTGGCAAAATGGCACCAATTAAAGAGCAAGAAGGTGGCGTCAACTAAGGAGGCCCAAACTCAAGTAGCATGTAGCCCAATTCTTTTAATTAAAGTTAGCTAAATTTCGGCATTTAGGTGGGTAAGGTTGGATGGCAACAAGGCTTAGAAATAGGAGGATTTTATGTGGATAATAAGTTTGATAATCTGCTGATAAAGGGAGGAAGAGATGGCGTTGTGTATAAAGATAAGAGAGAAAGTTTAGGAGCTATCTAGGAAGCAAGTGGTGGCCGAATTTGGGACACTGTGTGCAAAGGGGGGGACGACTAGATAGGACTAAGGGGTGCCGAAATTCCCCTTGTTTATTAATTATTTTTAGTT
The DNA here is from genome assembly GCA_025506655.1 of Gossypium rotundifolium. Lineage (NCBI taxonomy): Eukaryota > Viridiplantae > Streptophyta > Magnoliopsida > Malvales > Malvaceae > Gossypium > Gossypium rotundifolium. Next base: position 72,070,202 of record CP106731.1, read on the forward strand.
TTCAAAAGAGGGCAATTCTGGCATTTGATTAGTGTGGGTGCCAAATTTCTCTTTAAATAGAGGGGATATCTCTTCAATTCTGGTATTTGGTCCCTATTTTCTTTTCTCATTCTCTCATCCTCACTTTTATGCAAAAGCCGAAGTCCATTATTCTGCTTTCTTTCCTTTCCAACAAGCCGAAACCTCCCAATTGTTCTCAACGTCTTTTCTTTCAAAAGCCGAAACTCTGAATTCTCTTCTCATCCCCATAGCTGAATACTTCCTATTCCCTTTTGTCGATTTCTTCACTAAAGCCGAATCTACATAGACTTCTTCCTATCATCTTTTCTTCTGATCTTCTTAAAAGCTGGAATCTCTAAGGGGTAGTCGAATTCTTTGTGTTAAGGTGAGTGCCGATTTTCCTATCTCTTCACTTTCTCTTTTAGTTTTTGGAAGACAAAGCCAAAAAGCCAATGGTTTGATGGTTTTGTATAATTTCTTGTTGGGCGACATTCGGGAATTTAGGTAGATCACCTAGATCTAAAAGCCAAAAATGCTAGTCTCGGAGTCTTAATCTCTTTTCAGGATTTCAAGGTAAGGGCTCAATTTTTCCGATGTTGTTTAATCGGGTTCTTTTTCATTGTTTGTGCCTTAGCTTAATGTTGAGTTAAGCAATCATCATAGTATCTTCTGACCAAAGATCACTCATGGACTCGAATGTCAGCAAATCAAAGGAAGGGGTTGGATCTTTAGTCCCAGCCCCAAAGTTCAAGAAACGCACAGTGTCTGTTGTTCGAGATTGGCCACCGGGTTGTGGACTGGCTTCTGAACAGCATCTTAGGCAGATAGTAGTCGTATCGACTTTTAATAGTGGCGACATAGAAAGTATTATTCTATCGGTAATCAGGTGTGTAGATCTCTATCACACTAGTTAATCTGTATTATATGTATGTTACGGGCTAAAAGCCAGAGATTGAGGCCATATGAACAGTCGTAATACCCAGAAAGGGTAGGCAAGGGATGCCAGGTACGTAATCATAGAAACTTCTCTATGTGTATCGAAGTATGTGAAAGTATGTGATCTATTTAGATAGTTTAATGTTCTGATTCTTACATGTATGTATGCATGGGATGGGATTGATACAATGAAGGGGAGCAGGTCGCGAGGCGATCGGTGGCTTTGCCACATAGGTCACATGGTGATCGATCTTTATGACAGGCAACACAGCTGTCAATATATTATTGAGGTTGCATAGTGATCGGTGGCTTTTCCACATAGGTCACATAGTGATCGGTCTTTATGACAGGCAGCATAGCTGTCGATATGGTGTGTAGCGGATGGAGGGTTGATTGTAGAAATCCTCACAGTGTGATGGTTGGTACGGGGGTGTGTAGTGGATGGACTGTTAGGTTTGGGATTGGCCATGTTGCATGAAACATTCTGTTGCCATTGTGTATAGGCCAAGACCCATAATGTGTTTGTGGGTCTCAAGGCTTTTCTGTGTTTTCGGGATTTGCACACTGAGTCTTGGTGACTCACCTTTTTATTTTTCCTCAATTTACAGATGAGTAGTAGATCGTGGACATAGGAGCCGAGGTGGACTCGAGGGGCCATCAAAACTATTATCATCATAGACTATTTTCAGTTTCTCATTTGAGTTTTAATTTTTAGGAATATTTTTGTAATAAGGCCTCCATAACTTAGGTTTTCGATTTATTTTTTTTTTTGTTAAGTTTTTATAAACTTATGTTTTTTTTCCAAAGTCTTAATTATAAAATGAAATGATAAATGGGCTTTTTAAACACAATCAACGCAAATGCTTAAAGTCGTTCCAAAAATTTCACATTTAATTGATTAATCGGCTATAATAAATTAAGATTTTCAAAACCCTTCAGGGCAAAAGTTTTCAAGATCCAACCTGTAGCATACCAGATCCGGACATGGCGTATGGGCCGGGTTTGGGGTGTTACACGACATCACTAGGAACTCGTAATGACCATAACGAGTCCTAAACTCAGTCTTATACACATCATCCTCTTTAACTTTCCGCTAGTGGTACCCAAAACGAAGATCTATTTTGGATAAAATCGAAGCTCCTAGTAGCTGATCAAATAGATCATCTATCCTCGGTAAAGGATACTTATTCTTGATAGTCAGTTTATTCAACTGCTGATAATAGATGCACATGCGCATGGATCCATCCTTCTTGATGTGAGCCAACCTAGGGCAACCAACATTTTGTGAACCAAAGACCTTGTGATATTTGAACAATCAAAGTCCTGAGTTTGGATCAAGGGACGCAAGTTGATGTGGAAGTTGCTATGCACTTTGGTGTATTCCATACTTAGCCCGGAGAAGCTCATTCGAGCTCATTGGGCTGAATTAATTAAATTTCTTAATTTAATTATTTTGAATTTAATTTATTTATTTTACTACCACACACTAATGTGTCCTATTGTCTTAATTAGTGCCAAATTTAAGTTGTTTAAACTCCATTTAATTTGTCTCAATTTAGTACAGGACTTTAATGTGTTTTTGTTTTAGCCAAACATTAATGGTTCCTAGATTGCTTGTATTTAGTTTGTATATATTATTTAATGTGTCCTAGTGTGTCCTTTATATTATTCAGCTGATATGTGTTTAATTAAATTTGGTGCATGTGTCATTAGGTGGAGCCTAATGTTCATGGAGCATTTAAGGAGATACATGCACTAGATGCAATGTGTGTGGCTGGTACATGGGATGCATGGTGCAATGTATGTTCAGCTAGTTCTACATTCAATTGCTGGTCACTTTTGATTTCCCCAAGCACCATTCAGCTGAAGAGATCCCAGCCTTTAAGCTCTCCAAAGTTGGTAGTTCCTATCCCTAAAAGAAGCATAATTCTTTTCATATGAGCTATTCACACAAGGGGCTGTTTGGCTGGTTAAGTTCATACAAGGGAGCCTTTCAAAACTGACTTTTCACACCATCATTGGCTACTCAAGTGCCCATTAAATGCTCAACACCTTTCAACCAAGAATTGCAAATTTAGGAGCTTAATTATTCCAAAAGCCAAATCTAGACTTTAGCCATGCATCTTGCCAAAGCTCCAAATGCAATTGCTCTTCTAGAAAGCCATTCCAAGCTTTTCCATCAGCTAAATTTGGCCACCATCCATTAAGACTCAATTCTAGAATTTTCAAAGTATTTTCTAGATTAATTTACTTAGTTGTTAAGTCTTGGAACTAGGCCATTCGGCTACCTAGGATATTAGTATAAATAGATGTTCATTTCATCTTGTAAAATTTTTTTTGCCATTTTGAATATATGAACTATTGTTCAAAGAGTGAGATTACTCCTCTCTAAATTCGTATGAGTTTTTGGTCGACTTATCAAGTGTGCTTGTGGCATATCCGAGCTTGTTTTTGAACTTATCACTCCTTAACCCCAAGTGTGGCATTCATTCCATTTCCATCAATCCATCAATCAACCACGAAGAAATGTTCTCGGAGGTGGAGTACCCGACCTACAAGTTCAAGCCATAATACGAAAAATTACTCGGTTGTTCCAACCAAAATTTGTTCCATGAACGAGCAATTGGACCAAAGGGAAGAAAATAGTCAGCGAGCAAACACCCCTCCGAACCCAAGAAGGGAGTAAGAATAACCGTCGCAACATGAAAATGACTTATACGAGCCAAGTGATGCATAGAGTAATCAAGCCTCTCGACAAAGCGAACGAAGAAGGGGCCAACGCAACTGAGGCCGAGAGAGGTTCGATGATGATCTAAAAAGCAGCAAACTATCCATTCCTCCATTCCAAGGTTGATCGGACCCTGAGGCTTACCTTGTGTGGGAAAAAAAGATCGAGCTTGTGTTCGAGTGCCACAACTATTCTGAATCGAATAAAGTGAAGTTAACCGCTATCAAGTTCTTTGACTACACGATGATTTGGTGGGATTAGCTTACAACGAGCTAAAGGCAAAACAAAGAGCGTCCTAGTCAAATGTGGGCCAAGATGAAAGCTGTCATGCGATGAAACTTCAAAACCTCATGCAAGGAACAAGAAGCGTGGAGGATTACTTTAAAGAGATGGAAGTGGCTATGATCTGCATGGACGTACAAGAAGACCGCGAGACCACCATGGCACAATTTTTGACCGGATTGAATTGAAACATAGCCAATGTTGTTGAGTTGCAACATTATGTCGAGATCATCGATATGGTACATATGGTGATCAAAGTTGAAAAACAACTCAAGAAAAAAGGATCCATTCGTAGTTATCCCACCTCGAGCAAACCTAGGTGGAATCAAGGCTTGTGCAAGAATATGTCTGTGAATCCAACGAAGGAACCCGCGATTCCCCTGTAGTTCAATAAGTTCGTGGCGAACCAAGTAAAGGCAAGGCCCACGAAAACGTACAATCACGATCCGGAGATATTAAATTCTTTATGTGCCAAGGCCGAGGGCACATTGCAAGTCAATGTATGAATCATAACACGATGATCGTGCTACCCAATGGCGAGATAAAGTCAGAGGATGAAATTGACGAAAACAAAGACGAAGGTGAGCATCCATTTGAGAATGATGAAGAAGTTGAGTTTGCAATTGAAGGTGAAATGCTTGTGGTCAAACGAAGTCTCAATGCGCAAAGTTCGGTAAGTGAGCCACAATGCGAAAATCTTTTTCATACTCGATGCCATGTTTTGGGAAAGGTATGCAGCTTTGTAATCAATGGTGGGAGTTGCAGGAATGTGGCAAGTACACTCATGATAGAGATGTTATCCTTGCCAACGCTTAAGAATCTAAGACCCTACAAATTGCAATGGCTCAACGAAGGTGTCGAGCTCAAGGTGACCAAACAAGCCAAGATTCCATTTTCAATTGGCAATTACCATGATGAAGTCGTGTGAGATGTCGTGCCCATGCATGCGGGCCACCTCTTGTTAGGAAGGCCGTGGTAGTTTAACCGCTAAGTCAAACACGATGGTTTTATGAATCAATAATCATTCAAGTTCAACAGCAAGAACATCGTGTTGGCACCGTTATCACCGCAACAAGTCATGGAAGACTAGCAATGCCTAAGGCGATCCATAGAGAATTCGAAAGACAAGCTTGTGAACTCAAAAGAAAAGATAGAGTCGCGTGAGAATAATTTGAGAGTTGAAGAAAATAAAAGTGAATAAAAAAAATAAAATGAAAGAAAAAGACGAGAGAAAAAGAAAGGTGTTCTACTTAATCATTGTCTGCTTGTTTTTTCTGTCCAGGTTAAGCCAAATCGAGCATTTCAACTAGTATACTTTGACAATGAAAGGAAATTAGTGTTAGACACACAAGGTAACATCGGTTTCCTTCCCTTTCTGTCTGAAGGTAAGCAAGGTAAGTTTTCTAAAACTCCTAAACTGCTCTTTTGGAAACCATGTGGAGATTTTGTTGGAAAAATGAATTTTGAAATGAAGCACTATCTTGTTGGGAATAGTTGTTTAGTTTAGACTGATAAATACTTTTTTGCCATGAATGATGATCATAAGGTCCCTCTTTTTGGAAAATTTGATGTGTTTGCATTTGAGAAATTAATAGTTGAACCACTATTGCTAAAATTTATTTATATTCCTTATCTTGATCAAAAATTTTGTTTGGTGAATTGTTTTGGCAAAGTGAATTGTTTTGATATATTGAACCCTTTGAAAGAACCTTTGTTGGCTATTTCATTAGACCGTGTTTTGAATGAAAACTTAAATCAAGTTGTTGATAATTCTTGTTTACTTTCCAATTTGATTTATAAGCCAAACTCATTGCTAACCATTGAGAAATTGAGTGAACAGTTTATCCATGATTCCTCACCCCACTTGTTTCTAATCAGCCAATGGATAATGCGAGCCTCCAAGAAAACAAGCGACTCGACTTGAGGACAAGTCATTTTGAAGAGGGGGGATGATGTGACCCAACCCGGACAACCAACATTCCACGAACCAAAGACCTTGTGATATTCGAACAATCAAAGTCCCGAGTTCGGATCAAGGGATGCAAGCTGATGTGGAAGTTGCTATGCACTTTGGTGCATTCCATACTTAGCCCGGAGTAGTTCATTCGAGCTCATTCCAGCTCATTGGGCTAAATTAATTAAATTACTTAATTTAATTGTTTTGAATAAATTGAACTTCTAATTTATTTATTTTACTACCACACATTAATGTGTCCTATTGTCTTAATTAGTGCCGAATTTAAGTTGTTTAAACTCCATTTAATTTGTCTCAATTTAGTATAGGTTTTTAATGTGTCTTTGTTTTAGCCAAATATTAATGGTGTACTAGATTGCTTGTATTCAGTTTGTGTAAATATTATTTAATATGTCCTAGTGTGTCCTTAATATTTTTCAGCTGATATGTGTTTAATTAAATTTGGTGCATGTGTCAGTTAGGTGCAGTCGAATGTTCATGGAGCATTTAAGGAGATACATGCACTAGATGCAATGTATGTGGCTGGTACATGGGACGCATGGTGCAATGTATGTTCAGCTGGTTCTACATTCAATTGTTGGTCACTTTTGATTTCCCCAAGCACCATTCGGCTGAAGATATCCCAACCTTTAAGCTCTCCAAAGTTGGCCGTTCCTATCCCCAAAGGAACCATAATTCTTTTTACATGAGCTATTCACACAAGGGGCTGTTCGGCTGGTTCAGTTCATACAAGGGAGCCTTTCAAAACTGACTTTTCACACCATCATTGGCTGCTCAAGTGCCCATTAAATGCTCATCACCTTTCAGCCAATAATTGAAAATTTAAGAGCTTAATTATTCCAAAAGTCGAATCTAGACTTCAGCCATGCATCTTGCCAAAGCTCCAAATGCAATTGCTCTTCCAGAAAGTCGTCCCAAGCTCTTCCATTAGCTAAATTTGGCCACTATCCATTAAGACTCAATTCTAGAATTTTCTAAGTATTTTCTAGATTAATTTACTTAGTTGTTAAGTCTTTGAACTAGGCCATTCGGCTACCTAGGCTATTAGTATAAATAGGTGTTCATTTCATCTTGTAAATTTTTTTTTTGCCATTTTGAATATATGAACTATTGTTCAAAGAGTGAGATTACTCCTCTCTAAATTTGTACGAGTTTTTAGTTGACTTATCAAGTGTGCTTGTGGCATCTTCGAGCTTGTTTCTGAACTTATCACTCCTTAACCCCAAGTGTGGCGTTCATTCTATTTCCATCAATCCACCTTAAGATGTTTAGAACTAGGGTGACACTCTATATAATGTTGAATCAATTATCGGATTAGGTTCTACTCTCCATCATCATCAAACTATTTCTCTTCAATTTTTCTTAAATCGAAACCATCACTACATATCCTTTTCATCCATTTTTCTTTCATTAACCTATCCATAACCGAATTGTTTCTTTTCCGTCTTCTAAACTAAATTCCATCTCTATCATTATTCCTCCTTTCTAACTTAACAATATCATCACTCAACTCAACATAACTTCCAAATCTACTTTTCAATCATCTTTCGATTCAAGTTTCCAACCACTCCTCATAAACGATCAGGCACTCAAGTGAATGACTTGATTACCCCAGGCCGTCTCACATCGTTTGGCATCAGAAATACAAAACGAGGATCTCTAATGACGATCGAGAAGATGGAATAGGTTCGTATTAAAAAAATTCAAAATTATAAAAAAAATTCAAAATTGTATTCAAAGTGTTCTATTGTACTTAGTTTCTGGCATTTGTAAAAAAAAAAGAAAAATACGAAAAAAAAAAAAAAACATAACATATATATAGTGAAGTTTTTGAAGCTTACAAGTTCTTATTTTTGCTTCTCATTCCTTCTACCCAATCTTTAAAAATTCATTTACCAACATTTGGTACCCTCTATCTTACCCAATGCCACACATACCCAACCTTTATTTTCTTTGTTTTCAAGCCTACCCGATTCACCTAACATCATCCTTTGTAACCACTTTGAAGCCGAACCTCAAGCTGCGTTAAGTCTCTAAAATGAAGTACAAATTTGTGAGAGAGAGTCGAGTGGTAAAAGGCATGAGTGATTACATCAAAAAAGAAAAGCCATATTCGAGTGAAACACGAGTGTGAGTGATTTTCTTTGTGAGTGCACTTGTGAGAAAATTTGTGGTGAGGTTTCTTAATCTTTTTCAGTCATTATGTCAAGAAGTTCGGAAAGACGAATGGTAAGCGGAGGTACTTCTAATGCCACCGATGGTGGAGGAGGTCATCAACCACGAAGAAATGTTCCCGAGGTGGAGTACCCGACCTACAAGTTCAATCCATAATACGAGAAATTAATCAGTTGTTCCAACCACAATTTTATTCCATCAAGGAGCAATTGGACCAAAGGGAAGAAAATAGTCAGTGAGCAAACACCCCTCCGAACCCAAGAAGGGAGTGAGAACAACCGTGGCAACATGAAAATGACTTATACGAGCCAAGTGATGCGGAGAGTGATCAAGCCTCTCGACAAAGCAAACGAAGAAGGGGCCAACACAACCGAGGCCGAGAAAGTTTCGATGATGATCTAAAAAACATCAAACTATCCATTCCTCAGTTCCAAGGTCAATCGGACCCCGAGGCTTACCTTGAGTGGGAAAAAAAGATCGAGCTTGTGTTCGAGTGCCACAACTATTCCGATTTGAATAAAGTGAAGTTATCCGCTATCGAGTTCTCCGACTATGCGATGATTTGGTAGGATCAGCTTACAATGAGCCGAAGGCGAAATGAAGAGCGTCCTATTCAAATGTAGGCCGAGATGAAAGCTATCATTCGACGACACTTCATTCCTTCTTATTATCATGGGGAGTTGTACCAAAAACTCCAAAACCTCATGCAAGGAACAAGAAGCGTGGAGGATTACTTCAAAGTAATGAAAGTGGCTATGATCTGAATAGACGTACAAGAAGACCACGAGGCCACCATGGATGGTTTTTGGCTTGATTGAATCGAGACATAGCCACTATTGTTGAGTTACAACATTATGTCAAAATCGTCGATATGGTATATATGGCAATCAAAGTTGAAAAACAACTCAAGAAAAAAGGAGCCGTTCGTAGTTATCCCACCTGGAGCACACTTAGGTGGAATCAAGGCTTTAGCAAGAACGTGTCTTTGAATCCAAAGAAGGAACCCACGATTCCCCTGTAGTCCAATAAGTCCGTGGCCGAACCAAGTAAAGGCAAGGCCCCCGAAAACATAGAATCGCGATCCCGAGATATTAAATTCTTTAAGTGCCAAGGCTGAGGGCACATTGCAAGTCAATATCTGAATCATAACACGATGATTGTGCTACCCAATGGCGAGATAGAGTCAAATGATGAAATTGATGAAAACAAAGACGAAGGTGAGCATCCATCCGAGAATGATGAAGAAGTTGAGTTTGTAGTTGAAGGTGAAATGCTTGTGGTCAAATGAAGTCTCAATGCGCAAAGTTCGGTAAGTGAGCCACAATGCAAAAATCTTTTTCATACTCGATGCCATGTTTTGGGAAAGGTATGCAGCGTTGTAATCAACGGTGGAGTTGCATGAATGTGGCAAGTACACTCATGATAGAGAAGTTATCCTTGCCAACGCTTAAGAATTCGAGACCCTACAAATTGCAATGGCTCAATGAAGGCGTCGAGCTCAAGGTGACCAAACAAGCCAAGATTCCATTTTCAATTGGCAATTACCATGATGAAGTCATGTGCGATGTCGTGCCCATGCATGCGGGCCACCTCTTGTTAGAAAGGCCGTGGCAGTTTAACTACCGAGTCAAACACGATGGTTTTGCAAATCAATAAAATTCAAGTTCAATGGCAAGAACATCGTGTTGGCACCGTTATCAATGCAACAAGTCATGGAAGACTAGCACCGCCTAAGGCAATCCATGGAGAATTCGAAAGACAAGCTTGTAAACTCAAAAGAAAAGATAGAGTCGAGTGAGAATAATTTGAGGGTTGAAGAAAGAAAAAGTGAAGAAAAAAAAGAAAAAGAAAATGAAAGAAAAAAGAGAGAAAAAGAAAGGTGTTCTACTTAATCATTGTTTGCTTGTTTCTTCTATCCAGGTTAAGCCAAACCGAGCACTTCAACTAATATACTTTGACGATGAAAGGAAATTCGTGTTAGACACACAAGGTAGCATCGATTTCCTTCCCTTTCCGTCCGAAGGTAAGCAAGGTAAGTTTTCTAAAACTCCTAAACTTGTCTTTTGGAAACCATGTGGAGATTTTGTTGGAAAAATAAATTTTGAAACGGAGCACTATCTTGTTGGGAATAGTTGTTTAGTTTAGAATGATAAATACTTGTTTGCCATGAATGATGTTCTTAAGGTCCCTCTTTTTGGAAAATTTGATTTGTTTGCGTTTGAGAAATCAATAGTTGAACCACTGATGCTAAAATTTGTTTATATTCCTTGTCTTGATCAAAAATTTTATTTGGTGAATTGTTTTGGAAAATTGAATTGTTTTGATCTATTGAACCATTTGAAAGAACCTTTGGTGGGTATTTCGCAAGAATGTGTTTTGAATGAAAAATTAAATCAAGTGGTTGATAATTCTTGTCTAATTTCCAATTTGATTTATAAGCCAAACTCATTGCTGACCATTGAGAAATTGAGCGGACAGGTTTATCCACGATTCCTCACCCCACTAGTTTCTAATCAGCCAATGGATAATGCGAGCCTCCAAGCAAACGAGCGACTCAACTTGAGGACAAGTCATTTAGAAGGGGGGATGATGTGACCCAACCAGGGGCAACCAATGTTTCGCGAACCAAAGACCTTGTGATATTCGAACAATTAAAGTGCCGAGTTCGGATCAAGGGACGCAAGCTGATGTGGAAGTTGCTATGCACTTTGGTGCATTCCATACTTAGCCCGGAGTAGCTCATTCGAGCTTATTCCAACTCATTGGGCTGAATTAATTAAATTAATTAATTTAATTATTTTGAATAAATTGAACATCTAATTTATTTATTTTACTAGTGCACATTAATGTGTCCTATTGTCTTAATTAGTTTTGAATTTAAGTTGTTTAAACTCCATTTAATTTGTCTCAAATTAGTATAAATTTTTAATGTGTTTTTGTTTTAGCCGAGCATTAAAGGTGTCCTAGATTACTTGTATTTAGTTTGTCAAAATATTATTTAATATGTCCTAGTGTGTCCTTAATATTTTTTATGTGTTTAATTAAATTTGGTGCATGTGTCAATTAGGTGGAGTCGAATGTTCATGGAGCATCTAAGGAGATACATGCACTAGATGCAATGTATGTGGCTGGTACATGGTACGCATGGTGCAATGTATGTTCAAATGGTTCTACATTCAATTGCTGGTCACTTTTGATTTCCCCAAGCACCACTCGGCTGAAGAGATCCAGCCTTTAAGCTCTCCAAAGCTGGCCATTCCTATCCCCAAAGGAACCATAATTATTTTTACATGAGCTGTTCACACAAGGGGCTGTTCGGCTAGTTAATTTCATACAAGGGAGGCCTTTCAAAAATAACTTTTCACACCATCATTGGCTGCTCAAGTGGCCATTAAATGCTCAACACCTTTCAGCCAAGAATTGCAAATTTAAGAGCTTAATTATTCCAAGAGCCGAATCTATACTTCAGCCATGCATCTTGCCAAAGCTCCAAATGCAATTGCTCTTCTAGAAAGCCATCCCAAGCTCTTCCATCAGCTGAATTTGGCCACCATCCCACCATCCCTTAAGACTCAATTCTAAAATTTTATAAGTATTTTCTAGATTAATTTACTTAGTTGTTAAGTCTTAGAACTAGGCCATTTGGCTACCTAGGCTATTAGTATAAATAGGTGTTCATTTCATCTTGTAAAATTTTTTTGCCATTTTGAATATATGAACTATTGTTCAAAGAGTGAGATTACTCCTCTCTAAATTCGTACGAGTTTTCGGTTGACTTATCAAGTGTGCTTGTGGTGTCTCCGAGCTTGTTTCTGAACTTATCACTCCTTAAACCAAGTGTGGCGTTCATTCTATTTCCATCAATCCACCTTAAGCCATTTAGAACCGGGGTGACACTCTATATATTGTTGAATCGATTCTCAAATGAAATTCTACTCTCCATCACCATCAAACTATTTCTCTTCAATTTTCCTTAAACCAAAACCATCACTACCTATAATTTTCATCCATCTTTCTTTCATTAACCTAGCCATTATCTAACTGCTTCTTTTCCGTCTTCTAAACCAAATTCCATCTCTATCATTATTCCTTCTTTCTAACTTAACCAATATCATCACTCAACTTAACATAGCTTTTGCAAATCTACTTTTCAATCATCTTCCGATTCGAGTTTCCAACCACTTCTTGATATACCGTGAAAGTAATATATTTTAATCTGACATTTGGCATACTTTTGGATGATTTATTCCCTGAATTGTGTAAAAAGGTGCTTTTAATCCTTTCTTTTCATGTTTTATACTCAGGAAAGCACCGGAGGATGAAAAGAACAAGAAACGAGCTTAAAACGGACCAAATGGGCCATATCAAGAAATCGGCATGGCCTGGACTTAAGCCCACATAGTCGTGCCTCTTAAGAGAAGTCTGAACATGACTTGACCACGATTCACAGCCATACCTCATCAACAGGCTCATACACGGCCTGGTTACGAAACACATGGGCGTATGCCCTAAGGAGTGTCCCTGCCACAAAAAGAGCAATTCTATTCGGAATAGGGTACTTAGAGGCAAAGAAACACATTCCAAAGCTTGTAACATCCTTAAATCGGGGTCTCTACATTTTTGTGTGTTGTATGTGTTAGTATGATTGCTGTGCCAGTTTAGGGTGTTTTGGGGTCCTAGCATGAGCTTGGGGTAGGCCTGAGCCATGGCAAAAAAAATTTATTTTTGGGCACTTGATAAGGGGAGCTGAAGGAGCTAGGTGTTAAGAATATTGTGTAGCAAGTTTTGGCACAAGAAGTGCCTTGGTGAATTGGCAAGAAGGTGCCACTTAGAGCTCAGGGAGGTGACACCACAAGCAGGGGGGAGGAGCCTTGGTTTGAGCTGCAGGAATTCCTCTTTGGGTATTTCTTTTTGATGCCAGAACTGAGAGGAGTTGTGCTCAGGTGGGACTCTGGTGGGTAGATGTTGAACAAGTCAACAGATTCAAAACGGGTGGAGAAGAGGAATTTGTGGAATTTGAAGAATTCAAACTTGTTTGGATGGTTGGCCAAGAGGAAAACAAGGAGGGAAAAGAGGGATTGAAGTGGGGGAAGGCTTAGCCGAATTGTGGGAATGGCTATGAGAGGTTGAAGCATTCGGTTTTAGGTGGGTGGTTGGTGTGTCAAATTTGGGTTGCTTTGGGGCATTGCTTTTCGACATTTGGGTGTAGGTGTTTCACTTTTTGACTTTCAGTTTTCTTTCATTCTTGTTGTGCCGAAATTACTCTCACTTTTGGTCATTTTTGCATCTTTGATTCTCTTTCTTTCTCTCAAAACACCCTTAGCCGAATACTCATCTAAACTTCCCTTGGTGTCTTTTCTTTTTCTTCTTAAGTGCTTAGCCAAATTCACCTTGATAACCACACCATAATTGTAGCTTATTCTTTTTCCGAAACTTCTCTACTCTTCTCTTCTTGTTTCCAACACTTTGGCCGAATATCAACCTTTGAAGACCTCTCTATTTTCTTCTTCTCTTGTTGCTTCATGAATCGACTTTGGTGTCCGGGGGGTAAGTTTTACTCTTGGTTGAATCTCTCTTATCTCTTCTTTTCTTTCTCTAACGACCCATAGGGAACAAAAGCCAGATTTTGGCATCTGTTTGGCATGGTTCTTATTCCTCTATAAGCTGAATTCTTTTGGCACTTATAAGTGTTCTTACGGGTTTTGTGATAGCAGATTCATCGTGGACCATTCGTCATCACTCCTAATCGGTTTCGTTAGTATGGGCGATAAGTGTTTCAATTGTTCGACATCTCCTTTCATGATTAAATGTCGAAGGCAGATACTCCACATTTCTTTGGTGCTTGGCCGAATACAGGAGGGGGTGATTGACGCCATCTGGGGTGGAGTTTTTGGTATTTGTTAGTCGTGAGCCAAGTCCGATCGAAGACCCCAAACCCTACCAAAAAGCCTAACTGATTTGGTATGTTCCTCAAGTAAAACTTTAGCGGAAACATTATTTTTAGGAGGAATTAATAAAATCAAAAGGAAACCAAACTTAAGAAAATTTCTTTGAAAACATTTATATAATAGTAACAAACACATTTTTAAATGATTTATCGAAAAAAACTATTTAGATATTTGATAATTATTCATGGCGTAATTTAAAATAAATCCAAACACAAAATTAAAGATAATTTATAGTGGCCTTATTACATAAAATTGGCAAACCAAAAATAAAGTCTAAATAATAGAAATTAACTCAAAAGTTCAAATAGGAAAATTTCCAAACGTCATTGTTTGAGCTTTGGCCTCCTCAATTCCTTTGTCAATTCGATCCATCGCACTACTTAATTATCCAAAAGTTATCCCATAAAAAAATGGGTGAGTTATAAACTCAATGTATAACACACACATTAAGAAGCCCATTTATCAAATGCTTTTAAGCCTAAAACTTTCACATAAGGCCATAGGCCCATTTAACTCATATTTAGCCCAAAGGCCCAATTTAGTTCAAATTTAGCCCAAAGGCCCATTTCAGCTCAAATTTAGCCCAAAGGCCCATTTCATAACAGATCAAATAATAATCATACAATATTACATGGATATGCTTATGAAATGAAATGTAAGCCCGCCCAACCTAAATATCCATCCACTACACACCCCGCACCAACCAAAGACACCGTGGGATTACTAAATCGACCTCCATCCGCTACACACCATCGAAGGCATTAGTAGCCAACATGCACATCGCTCTTATTGTGGCATAGCCACTAAAACAGATGTGACCAAGTCACCGACCAAGTCCAAATTTCAAATACGTGACCGGTCACCAGATTCACATACGGACCAAGTCACCGAGTCAAATATGTGACCAAGTCACCGAGCCAAATATGTGACCGGCCAACGGAGTCAAATATACGTGACCAAGTCACCAATTCACATATGTGACCGAAGTCACCAGAAATGTGGTAAAACCACCAGAGTACTTCCTCCTTTATCAAATATACCCATATGCCCATGCACATACATATCAAATCAGATTTTCATGCTATTTATCTACAAATCATAATATAGTCATGCTTATTTCATATTAATGCATATAGCAAAATAAACGGAATATTGAGGTAACATACCTGAATTTTGTATACCAATGATTGGTATCCGCAAACAAACATATTATCATATAATCACTTTTTAATAATATAAATCTATGGAAATTTTAATGTATGGTTACACACCTAGTAACAAAGTGAGAACAATACCCTCTTGCTCGCCCCACACCTAATTGATTAATACACTTGCTAGTATAAACTATTGTTAGCAAAACTATACTTATTAACGATGGATCTAAATCCTTACCCTGATTCACGAATGATTATTTGCGGTTTTCTCCACTAGATGGATCAAAACCACCGATATTCCACCAACGTAAAGTGGTTCTATTGGTATGCATGACTACTCAATAATCTATCCTCGTTAGCGTAAGGTCCACAACCGGTGGAAAGTCTCTAACCCCGACATCGCTTCTTCGCTTGTAGTTCGATGGTAAAGGAATACCTCCTCTCTTCCAAACACTTCGCATGTTTCTTTTCTTACCTATCTTGTTGATCTTAGATCGCCCTAAAATAACGTAGATTAGTGATCCATCTAAAGAAATTGATATTATCTAAAATAGTAGCCTTACCTTGATGATTCAATGGTCACTTAAAGGTTGTCTTCAACAAAGATCTTTGAAAAATCTTTTCAAAAGATTCTACCTAGGAGAGAAATAAAAGATTATGATTTTAAGTTTGCTAAAAAAGAATGATGAAAATAATTGATAGAATCTTACTTTGATCACTTGGAGGTTCGACTTTGAAAAAGAAGAAAAGAATATGATGATTCGGCCTTCACAAAAAGAGAATAAAAATGGTGGTTTCAATATGATGGTTTCGGTTTTGAAGGGAAAGAAGAAAGAGAATGAAAAGAGAAGGAAGTAAAGAGAAAGAGGAGAAGGAAATGATAATGGTGATTTCAACAATGAGAGAAAGATAAGAGAAAATAAGATGAAAAGAAAAGAAAAGAGAATATGATCAAAGAGAAGGGAGATTGACTATGGAACTTAGATGCATTCGGCAAGAGGAGAGAAAATGAAGAAGAATAATGGTGCTTAATCTTTGTGGTTTTTGGTTTCAAAATGAAAACTAAATGGGAGAAAGAAAGTTGTATTTGGTTCAAGCAATTGAGGCTAAATCAAAAGTGAAAATGTACCAAAATGTCTAAGGTACATTCGGCCAAAATGAAGAAAATTGGTCAAAAAGATGAAAGCTAAAACAAAAGAGAGTTTTTACCTAAACTCTATGGCAAATTCGGCTAGGAGAGAATTTTTGAAGAAAATGAGAAAAGATGGACAAACAAAGACTTTTGGCTAACTTTTCCCCCCTAATGGCAAAGCATAAATTCTACCACATCAATGCCAACATATCCCCTTTTTCCTCCTTGTTTCTTCCCTATCCACTCTTGATTTGCTATCAAAGAAATAAACCTCTCCTTTAGCCTCCATGTTGTCTAGGTTCATGGTCAATTGACCATGAACACATCCCCAAAACATAGCCCAATATCAAGCCTTTGTCCCTTCATCTTATCACCAACTTATCATTTCATGCCTTAAGTTTTAACTTCCTTTTCACATGGTTAACTAGCCAAAATGGATGAAAGCTCATCCACTCTAGAATATTCTTGCCGACACTTACAAGGAAGAAAACAAAAAATTAAAAATCTCCCTAATGTTAGCTAGAGATTCAACCTTACACCTTAAGCACACATCCATGCATTTTAACCACTTTGCCAATTACTTAACTTATGCTAGAACTTCTTATCATCAATTCTTAAGGCCTTATTAGCTTAGTTCTCTCTAATTAATAGAAATTAAAAGTTTAACAAAGCATTCACTTAATAAATGAAGCTCAAATAACTTCCAAAATTGCACTTAATAATGATTAAGCATGCAACATCATTCAATTATGTAAAATGCATAGCCCCTAAATATCGGGATGTTACAGCTCTACCTCTTAAAATAATTTCGCCCTCAAATTACCTCGTCTCGAATAAGTGAGGGTATTGCCGTCGATCGCTTCCTCCTGCTCCCATGAAGCTTCTTCTCGATCCATGATTTCGCCATAATACCTTAACGAGAGGAACTGATTTTCTCCGTAAACCTTTACGCCTCGCCCGTAATTTGAATTGGCTCTTCATATGACAACTGATCTTAATTCCACCTCCTCAACGGTACTATATGAGATGGATCCGACCAGAACGACGTAACATTGAAACATGAAACACATCGCATTTGTTTCAATTCAAGGCAAATCTAATCGATATGCCATGATCCGACCCGCTTCACAATCCGATAAGGTCCAATGAACTCGACTTAGTTTCCTTTGCGACCAAATCTCATCACCTTTTTCCAAGGTGAAACCTTTAGGAAAACTTGGTCTCCCATCGATATTCTATTTCTTTCCGCTTTAAATCAGATACGACTTTTGTCTATCTCGATGCTTCCTTTAACCGAGCCCGGACACCTTAACCTTTTCTACGAATTCGTACACTATCTCCGGGCCCAAAATCATTGTTCTCTAATTTCGCCCAAAGACGTAGGAGTGCGACACTTCCGTCCATATAGTGCTTCATATGGTGCCATCCGAATATCGATTGAAATCGTTGTTGTAATGCAAATTCGCCAACGAAGAATTCCTCCCAACTTCCCTTGAAATCTATCACACAACCCCTTAACATATCTTCTAAGATCTGGATTACTCTTTCAGATTGACCGTCTGACCGAGGATGAAATGCCGATCAAGTCCAATCTAGTGCCCAAAGCCCGATGCAATGCTTTCCAAAATCGCGACGTAAACCTTGATCTCCGTCTCAAATTATCGACAACGGCACTCCATGCAATCTCACAATTTCAAATACATATAACTTTGCCAATTTCGCAAAGAGTAATCAACTCGAATCGATAAAATGTGCGATTTCATTAATCGGTCCACTATCACCCAAATGGAGTCTTTCTTAGTAGGCTTAAGAGGAAGCCCACTAACAAAGTCCATGGTGATTCTCTCCCACTTCCATCATGGAATCTTTATCGGCTGAAGCAACCCGATGGTACTTGATGTTCAAATTTGACTTGTCGACACGCCAAGCACTTTCCTACAAATTCTCAGAATTTCTCGCTTAAGACCAGCCACTCAAAACCGATCTCGCAAGTCTCGATATAACTTACTTCCTCCGTGATGCATAGCATAGGGCTACCATGCGATTCTCAAGTATCTTTTGCCTCAACTCTTGATCCCTCAAGCATACATACTTTATCTTTGAAGCACAATACCTCGCCCACCGTTAATACTAAAATCTTCCAATTTCCCACTCAGACTAGTCGAGCTTTTCACTCGGATCTTCATCTATTAACCGCTTCTTTCATTTGACTTAACCACGCCTACTTAACTCAAGTTCTCGCCAATAAGCTTCACATCGAAAAGACTAAGATGTGCAAACATCGCCTCAAATCGACACCACTTTTCGACTTAGAGCGTACGCCACCACATTCGCTTTGCCCGGATGGTACTCGATGGAACAATCGTAGTCTTTCAACAACTCTATCCACCTTCTCCGCCTCAAATTCGCTTCTTTCGAGTCACAGATATTTTAGACTTTTGTGGTCCAGATATATCACCGACTTTTCTCCGATAAGTAATGTCTCCAAACTTTAAGAGAAAACACTACATACCGCCAACTCCAAGTCATGCGTCGTAATTAACTTCATGTGGTCTCAATCGCGAGACGATACGCAACTACCTTCCGCCTTTGCATTAGAACACACCCTAATCCCGTGTGAGAAGCATCACAATACACGACAAAATCCTTTCTCGCTTCAGTCAATCAAAACAGAGCTCAGTCAAAACTTTCGAGCTTCTCAAAACTCTCTTGTCGCTTATCGCCCCACACAAAAGGTACTTCCTTTCTCAACAATTTCAAAAGGTGCGGCTAACGATGAAAATCCTTCAACTAATCTTCGATAATATCCGCTAATCCCAAAAACTACGAACCTCGCCACGGACTTAGGTGGTTTCCAATCTAATACACCTCGATCTTCCGAGGATCCACCCTTATTCCTTCCGCAGATATCACATGTCCTAAAATGTAACTTCTTTCACCAAAATTCACACTTCATCGAATTTGGCGTCATGCTTTCTTCTCCTTAAAACTCGTAACACAATCCGAGATGCTCATCATGTTCCACTTTGGACTTAGAATACACCAAGATGTCGCCTATGAATACCACGACGAACCGATCCAAGTAAGGTTGAAAAATTCGGTTCATCATATCCATAAACACAAATGGGCGTTCATCAATCCGAATAGCATTACCGTAAATTCATAGTGGCCATATCTCGTTCAAAAGTCGTCTTATGGATATCCGCTTCTTCGCTTTTAAGTCGATGATACCCGACCTTAGATCAATTTTAGAGAATACCGCAGCTCCTTTAAGTCGATCGAACAAGTCGCCGATCCCGGGCAAAGGATACTTGTTCTTGATAGTCACTTATTCAACCGCTTGTAGTCTATACACATCCTTATCGATCCGTCCTTCTTCTTCACGAATAAGACCGGTGCTCCCCATGGAGACACACTAGGTCGGATGAATCCACGCCAAGCAATTCTCGAATCAGCCTTAAGCTCAACCAATTCCTTCGGTGCCATTCTATATGGAGCAATAGAAATCGGGCGCCGCTCTGTAATAAGTCAATCCCGAACTCTACTTCACGATCCGGAGGCAAACCCGGAAGTTCTTCCTAAAAACATCTACAAATTCATTGATCGTATCCGACTTCATTAGCAATTGCTTCCTTAACCTCCAAAGCACTCACCAACATCGAAAGGCTTCACATCCTTTTCTAACCATCTTTTACGCCTTAAGAGCGGATACTACATTAGATAAGTAGTTCCGCCGCCCATCACTACAACTTCCTTATCATCAAGAGTTCTTAGGACATTCTCTTAGCAAAGACAATCCACATTTGCACGGTACTTCACAAGCCAATCCATGCCTAAGATCGGTCAATTCTCCAATGGTAATTCCATTAAATCACCGTAAATTGTATCCCTTGAACTTCTAGAGGCACTTCCTTAAAGAGTTTGTCTACAACTCACCGCTCTGCATCCTAGAGGACTAAGTGCGCCATCTTCCTAGGTACGCCGAATTCACATGCAAAGTCCCGATACTTCACTAGCAATATAGGAATGAGTTGACCCTATATCTATCAAAGCAATAAAGGCAACCTGTAAATCAAAAACGCATCTTGATAACATCAAAAGGCCATCGTTTTCTTTATGATTTAACCGCATACACCAAACTCGGTTGTCTCGCCTCGAAGTTTCCACCGCCTCATCAAGTTCCGCGACCTTTATCAAACCATTGCCCTTCCATTGGGACCACGGCCTCTTATCGGTTGCTATCCACTTCGCATGCCTTGATTAGCACTCGACTTGTCGGATTGCCCTCTCCGAGTTCATCGGACAATCCTTAATCATGTGATCCTTCAACCGCACTTGAAACATCCGCCGATTTTCTTCCAAAGATTCTCCGAGTGCATTTTCCCACATTGAGAACAAGTACGACTTTGCACTCCCGTAGCAGTCTGTTGACCTCGCGGTCCATCATTCCTTGATTTCTTCTGAAAGTTTCCAGACGACCCCGAAGACCCAAAGCTTCTCTTATTCTTGCCCTGACCTCTGTCCCGGTTCTGTCTCTCAGTCCATTTAGCCTCTTCAGCAATTCTTGCCCTTTCCACTAAGATTGCAAAATCTCTTTCACTAAAGGGGCAATCATCACTCTTAGCTCATCTCTAAGTCCATCTTCAAATCTGACGCAACGTTCATATTCCGTAGCCACTATCCCTCTAGCATAACGGCTAAGTCGCAAAAATTCTGCTTCATATTCAGCTATCGACTTGTTTCCTTGTACCAGATTCAGAAATGTCTTCCTCTGAGAGTCAATGTAGCTAGCTCTTACATATTTTCCTCAAATTTCACTTTAAAATACCCCCAATCCGACGATCCACGTGGGTACTTTCCTTGATAGTAAGCCACCACCGGTAGGCTTCATCACGAAGAAGTGAAATAGCTCCTTTCAATTTCTCTTCGCAAGTCGCGTCTATATCGCCCATGATCCTCTCGACCGCCTCCAACCAATATTCAGCTACATTAGAGCTACCTGTACTCCTCCGAAAACCTCACTCCATTCGATCTAAGTCTCTCACATGCATTCGAGATCCATTTCCGTAACTAGCTTCGCCACTGTTCCAAAACTCGATCGACTTGTGATCTCAAGTCACCTCCTTCATTTTGTTCTTGGAAGTCCGCCCCAACAAATAGTAGTGGAGCTTCATTCTCTAACCTTGACCAGACCGAATCGGTTCCAAACACCATCCTTCCTCTTCCATGTCCACGACGACCTCGCCCCTAGAGCTCATGTCTACTACGATCTTATCTGCTTTTTAAAAGTCTTATGTATTAGAGTCTTTTCACTTCTTATTAAAAGAAAGTTTTATGAAATGATATTCGGTTTTCGTAGTAGTATACAAACACCTAAGGTCCATGTCTCTAAAGTTTCTTAGGCTTATCAAACATTCATATCATTTATCAAATAAAGGTACATACCGATGGATCCGGGCCGAGAATTCGAAAGTGCCATGCTCTTATAAAACCATTTAACTTAAGAAAACTTTCAAAAATCTTTTGGGCCAAATTTTGAAAACGCTGTGGGCTTCAAAACCCAAGGCCGAGAGTTTAAAATCGGGCTCGATACTAAGTCGAAACACCCCAAACCCTACCAAAAAGCCTAATCGGATTTGGTATGTTCCTCAAGTAAAACTTTAATAAACATTATTTTAGGAGGAATTAATAAAATCAAAAGGAAACCAAACTTAAGAAAATTTCTTTGAAAACATTTATATAATAGTAACAAACACATTTTTAAATGATTTATCGAAAAAAACTATTTAGATATTTGATAATTATTCATGGCGTAATTTAAAATAAATCCAAACACAAAATTAAAGATAATTTATAGTGGCCTTATTACATAAAATTGGCAAACCAAAAATAAAGTCTAAATAATAGAAATTAACTTAAAAAGTTCAAATAGGAAAATTTCCAAACGTCATTGTTTGAGCTTTGGCCACCTCGAATTCCTTGCTGACCCGATCCATCGCACTACGAATTATCTGAAAAGTTATCCCATAAAAAAAATGGGTGAGTTATAAACTCAATGTATAACACACACATTAAAAAGCCCATTTATCAAATGCTTTTAAGCCCAAAACTTTCACATAAGGCCATAGGCCCATTTAACTCATATTTAGCCCAAAGGCCCAATTTAGTTCAAATTTAGCCCAAAGGCCCATTTCAGCTCAAATTTAGCCCAAAGGCCCATTTCATAACAGATCAAATAATAATCATACAATATTACATGGATATGCTTATGAAATGAAATGCAAGCCCGGCCCAACCTAAATATCCATCCGCTACACACCCCTGCATCAACCAAAGACACCGGTATGCGACCTCCATCCGCTACACACCATCGAGGCGCTTGTCAGCAGTCAACATGCACATCGCCTTTATTGTGGCATAGCCACTAAAACAGATGTGACCAAGTCACCGATCAAGTCCAATTTCAAATACGTGACCGAAGTCACCAGATTCACATACGTGACCAAGTCACCGAGTCAAATATGTGACCAAGTCACCGGAGCCAAATATGTGACCGGCCACCGAGTCAATTATACGTGACCAAGTCACCAATTCACATATGTGACCGAAGTCACCGTAAATGTGGTAAAACCACCGAGTACTTCCTCCTTTATCAAATATACCCATATGCCCATGCACATACATATCAAATCGATTTTCATGCTATTTATCTACAAATCATAATATAGTCATGCTTATTTCATATTAATGCATATAGCAAAATAAACGGAATATTGAGGTAACATACTCAATTTTGTATACCAATGATTGGTATCCGCAAACAAACATATTATCATATAATCACTTTTAATAATATAAATCTATGGAAATTTTAATGTATGGTTACACACCTAATAATAGTGAGAACAATACCTCTTGCTCATCCACACCTAATTGATTAATACACTCGGTTAGTATAAACTATTGTTAGCAAAACTATACTTATAAACGATGGATCTAAATCCTTACCCCTGATTCACGAATGACAGCTTATTTGCGCTTTTCTCCACTAGATGGATCAAAACCCACGATATTCCACCAATGTAAAGTGGTTCGGTAATGCACTACTTGAATAATCTATCCTCGTTAGTAGAAGGTCCACAACCGGTGAAAAGTCTCTAACCCCGATATCGCTTCTTCGCTTGTAGTTCGATGGTAAAGGAATACCTCCTCTCTTCCAAACACTTCGCATGACCCTTTTCTTACCTATCTTGTTGATCTTAGATCGCCTAAAATAACGTGAGATTAGTGATCCATCTAAAGAAATTGATATTATCTAAAATAGTAGTCTTACCTTGATGATTCGAATGGTCACTTAAAGGTTGTCTTCAACAAAGATCTTTGAAAAATCTTTTCAAAAGATTCACCTAGAGAGAAATAAAAGATTATGATTTTAAGTTTGCTAAAAAAGAATGATAAAATAATTGATAGAATCTTACTTTGATCACTTGGAGGTTCGGCTTTGAAAAGAAGAAAAGAATATGATGATTCTACCTTCACAAAAGAGAATAAAAATGCTGGTTTCAATATGATGGTTTCGATTTTGAAGGGAAAGAAGAAAGAGATGAAAAGAGAAGGAAGTAAAGAGAAAGAGGAGAAGGAAATGATAATGGTGATTTCAAAGAATGAGAGAAAGATAAGAGAAAATAAGATGAAAAGAAAAAGAAAAGAGAATATGATCAAAGAGAAGGAGATTGACTATGGAACTTAGATGCATTCAAGAGAGGAGAGAAATGAAGAAGAATAATGGTGCTTAATCTTTATGGTTTTTGGTTTCAAAATGAAAACTAAATGGGAGAAAGAAAGTTGTATTTGGTTCAAGCAATTGAGGCTAAATCAAAAGCTTAAAATGTACCAAAATGTCTAAGGTACATTCTACCAAAATGAAGAAAATTGGTCAAAAAGATGAAAGCTAAAATAAAAGAGAGTTTTTACCTAAACTCTATGGCAAATTCGGCTAGGAGAGAATTTTTGAAGAAAATGAGAAAAGATGGACAAAAAGACTTTTGGCTAACTTTTCCCCCTAATGGCAAAGCATAAATTCTACCACATCAATGCCAACATATCCCCTTTTTCCTCCTTGTTTCTTCCTATCCACTCTTGATTTGCTATCAAAGAAATAAACCTCTCCCTTTAGCCTCCATGTTGCCTAGGTTCATGGTCAATTGACCATGAACACATCCCCAAAACATAGCCCAATATCAAGCCTTTGTCCCTTCATCTTATCACCAACTTATCATTTCATGCCTTAAGTTTTTAACTTCCTTTTCACATGGTCAACTAGCCAAAATGGATGAAAGCTCATCCACTCTAGAATATTCTTGGCCGACACTTACAAGGAAGAAAACAAAAAATTAAAAATCTCCCTAATGTTAGCTAGGAGATTCAACCTTACACCTTAAGCACACATCCATGCATCTTAACCACTTTGCCAATTACTTAACTTATGCTAGAACTTCTTATCATCAATTCTTAAGGCCTTATTAGCTTAGTTCTCTCTAATTAATAGAAATTAAAAGTTTAACAAAGCATTCACTTAATAAATGAAGCTCAAATAACTTCCAAAATTGCACTTAATAATGATTAAGCATGCAACATCATTCAATTATGTAAAATGCATAGCCCCTAAATATCAGGATGTTACATAGATTCTTCGGGATCTATCGACTTAGGTAAGGGATCTAACTCGATTCCATTCTTTATATTTTAGTTCACTTCTTTAACCCAATTTAGTGATAAGGTATATTGTGGATTCAAGGCTAATCAAGCAAAGGGTGGGGTTAGATCCGAGACCCAAATTTCTAAGTTCAAGAAGAGGCGGTCTCAATGGTTCGTGATTGGCCACCGGGTGTGGACCAAGATCCGAAAGGTGAGAGTAGACAAATCGCAATTATGTCGATTAACGACAGTACCGACGTAGAAAGTGTAGTCTTGCACGTAATCAGGTGTGTAACTCTTACACACTTCATTAGTTAATATGCTAGTTATGTTTACTGTTAAAAGCCAAAATAACTATTGACAACGGTGTGTTACGCTTATGGGTATGAGCGTGGACTCCGAGTAAGTCCCCTATGGATTGGTTATCAATAACTACTATTATATTGTTTTATGCTACGCTATGTGATATTTGCATTACAAACATGTTAATATACCATGGAAAATGTGTTCATGATGATGGGTATGTTGAGAGGAGGGGAAGGATGATTTAGACTGTCACCAGTGGTTTTGACCACACGGTGGGTTGGCCCCGCTTTCCTTTTTATTGTGACTAGTCTCAGTGGTTTTGACCCCTAGTGGTTTTGACCACACGGATATTATTTGTGACTATAGTCACCAGTGGTTTTGACCACACATGGATTATTGTGACTCGTCCTAGTGGTTTGGTACCATAGTGGGTTGGCCCCATATGTTGATTACTGGATTGTCATCAGTGGTTTTGACCACACGGTGGGTTGGCCCCACCATATGATTTGTGACTACGGTCACCAGTGGGTTTGACTACACTTATATGATTTGTGACTACAGTCACTAGTTGTTTTGACCACCAGTGGTTTTGACCACACAGGGTAGACACAGGAGTTAGGTTGGTTAGGTTGGGTTTGCATGATTTGCATATTGACATATGAAATGTGTAAGTGCCTTATTATTATCGAGATGGGGATTTATACACTGAGTCTCGGTGACTCACTCCTTCCCTTACATTTTGCAGATGAGGCATAGATTGCGGATGTGGAGCCAGGGTGGACTTGAGGTGGCTATGCACTATGTTTTCGGGTTTTATTTCAATTACTATTTTGGGTTAATTTAATTTTAAATTTGGTTTTGGATTTATAATAAGGCCGCTAAATTTTATTATTTTGGGTTTTTGATTATCTACTTTAAGTTTTATCATACGGTGCTTAAGTTAAATAACATAGCATGTTCTAATAACCTGTAAAATCAACGTTTTCGAAAAATTGTACAACTTATCAGGTTTTTCAAACTTTACCATCTGGTAATACTAAATAAATGAAGTCAGCAAACTAACACAGAGTTTCTCTGAACTAAGTTTTTCTTTATGTTCAGATACAAAAATGGTTTTCAACTTTATTATGCTAAGCTCACTCGGGTTTTCATAAAATCAAACGGCTTTCCAAAACTAGAAACGACAAACGATCTTCCCAAGGGAGTTTTTCTTTCAAACTCAAAACGAAAAAATGTTTTCGATAACACTTTTTCACAAAAGTAAACTAGCAACTTGTTTTCTTCAAATTATTTCCACTTTGTAACATACTAAATTCGGTCGTGGTGTGTTGACTGGGTTTGAGGTGTTACAATTTTGGTAACATAGCCAAGTTCAAAAGCTCAACTGTGGGCTCGAGGCCCAAAAATGTTTTAAAAATGGGTTATGAAAGGTTTTTGTAGGAAAGGTACGGTTGGAAAAGCATGGCACCGAGTCTCCGGCACCGATCCACCCAGGTAAGTACTCCTATTTGTTGTTAATATGTTTGTAATGATGATGTTATGACTAGTAGTAATAGGGAATTACTTTAAAGACTTAAATCGTAGGATTGTGTGAACTTACGAAAATAATCCCCGTATTTAAGACTGTGCTTTAATAACAGTGGAATAAGTCTATCGTCTACACAGGACCATAAGTGTTTGAAGTATCTGTTGACACAGAAAGAATTGAATTTGAGGCAGTGTAGGTGGATCGAGTTGTTAAAGGACTGCGACTGCTCAATTGAATACCATCCGGGTAAGGCTAATGTAGTGGCTGACGTGTTGAGCCGTAAGGTGGTAACGGATCTGAGAATAATGTTTGCTCGCCTCAGTTTGTATGACGACGGGAGTTTATTGGTAGAATTGCAAGAAAAGCCAACGTGGGTGGATCAGGTTAAGGAGAGACAGTTAGTGGATGAGGTTTTGAGTGCTCGGAGGTTGTAAGTGTAGAATGGTGGTTTGGAAGGTTATAGGTTGAGCAGTGAGGGTGTGCTGTGTTTTCAAGGGAAAGTGTGTATGCCAAAGGACATTGAGTTGAGGCATCAAATTCTTCAGGAAGCTCATAGCAGCCCATACGCTATGCATCCTTGAGGTAGCAAGATGTATCGGGATTTACGGGAACAGTTCTGGTGGCCGGGTCTTAAGCGGGAAGTAACTGAGTTTATGAGTAAGTGTCTGACATGCCAACAAGTCAAACCTGAGCATCAGTTGCCGTCAGGTATGTTGCAGCCGGTGAAGATTCCGCAGTGGAAGTGGGAAAGGATTACAATAGATTTCGTCATGGGGCTACCCCTTATGCTTAGCAAGAAGGATTCAGTCTGGGTGATTGTTGATCGTCTGACAAAGTCAGCCCATTTCATACCAGTTCGGATTGATTATTCACTCTAAAGGTTGGCTAAGTTGTATGTAGCGGAGATAGTACGGTTACATGGGGTGCTGGTGTCGATTATTTCAGATAGAGATCCTAGATTCACGTCAAGGTTCTGGAAAGCTTTGCATCATGCATTGGGTACGAGGTTGGATTTCATCATGACTTTTCATCCACAATGAGGGACGATCGTAGAGGGTAATTCAAATCTTAGAAGATATGTTAAGGGGCTGTGTTCTGGATTTCAGTGGTAGCTGGGAGGAATATCTACCATTGGCAGAGTTTGCGTATAACAACAATTATCAAGCGAGTATCCAGATGGCACCATATGAGGCACAGTATGGACAGAAGTGTCGTACCCCTATGTGTTGGACAGAACTGGGTGAACGTTAGATGTTAGGTCCGAAGATGGTTGCAAAACGGAGGAAAAGGTTAGAGTGATTCGAGCTCGTCTGAAAGAAGCTTTGGACAGGCATAAGTCTTATGCCGATCTTAATCGTAGGGATATAGAGTTTGCAGTGGGTGACAACGTCTTTCTGAAGGTATCGCCGTGGAAGAAAGTGCTGAGGTTTGGTCAGAAGGACAAGCTAAACCCTAGGATTATTGGGCTGTATACGGTGTTGAACCGAGTGGGACTAGTAGCTTACCAGCTCGAGTTACCGTCAGAGTTGAGTTAGATTCATGATGTATTCCATGTCTCCATGCTTAGGCGCTATCGGTTAGATCCGTCGCATATTGTGCCAGTGGAGGAAATTGAGGTGAGCTCAGACTTGTCTTTCGAAGAGGAACCAGTGCAGATTCTAGATCGGGATGTTAAGGTTTTGCGTAAGAAGTTGGTTCCACTAGTAAAGGTATTATGGCGGAACCATGGTACGGAAGAGGCCATGTGGGAACCAAAGGATGTGATGCCGCAGCAATACCCTCAACTATTTTGACCAGGTAATTTTGGGGCTAAAATTATTTTTAAGGGGGTAGAACTGTAACATCCTTAAATCGGGGTCTCTACATTTTTGTGTGTTGTATGTGTTAGTATGATTGCTGTGCTAGTTTAGGGTGTTTTGGGGTCCTGGCATGAGCTTGGAGTAGGCCTGAGCCATGGCAAAAAAAAAAATTATTTTTAGGCACTTGATAAGGGGACCTGAAGGAGCTAGGTGTTAAGAATATTGTGTAGCAAGTTTTGGCACAAGAAGTGCCTTGGTGAAGTGGCAAGAAGGTACCACTTAGAGCTCAGGGAGGTGACGCCACAAGTAGGGGGAAGGAGCCTTGGTTTGAGCTGCAGGAATCCTTCTTTGGGTATTTCTTTTTGACGCCAGAACTGAGAGAAATTGTGCTCAGGTGGAACTCTGGTGGGTAGATGTTGAACAAGTCAACAGATTCAAAACGGGTGGAGAAGAGGAATTTGTGGAATTTGAAGAATTCAAACTTGTTTGAATGGTTGGCCAAGAGGAAAACAAGGAGAGAAAAGAGGGATTGAAGTGGGGGAAGACTTAGCCGAATTGTGGGAGTGGCTATGAGAGCTTGAAGCATTCAGTTTTAGGTGGGTGGTTGGTGTGTCGAATTTGGGTTGCTTTGGGGCATTGCTTTTCGGCATTTGGGTGTAGGTGTTTCACTTATTGACTTTCAGTTTTCATTCATTCTTGTTGTGCCGAAATCACTCTCACTTTTGGTCATTTTTGCATCTTTGATTTTTTTTCTTTCTCTTAAAACACCCTTAGCCGAATACCAATCTTTTCTTTCTCTTCTCAAGTGCTTAGCCGAATTCACCTTGATCATCACACCATAATTGTAGCTTATTCTTTTGCCAAAACTTCTCTACTCTTCTCTTCTTGTTTCCAACACTTTGGCCAAATATCAATCCTTGAAGACTTCTCTATTTTCTTCTTATCTCGTTGCTTCGTGGATCGACTTCGGTGTTTGGGGGTAAGTTTTGCTCTTGGTCGAATCTCTCTTATCTCTTCTTTTCTTTCTCTAACGACTCATAGGGAACAAAAGCCAAATTTTAACATCTGTTTGGCATGGTTCTTATTCCTCTATAAGCTGAATTCTTTTGGCACTTATAAGTGTTCTTACGGGTTTTGTGGCAGTAGATTCATCGTGGACCATTCGTCATCACTTCTAATCGGTTTTGTTAGTATAGGGGGTAAGTGTTTCAATTGTTCGACATCTCCTTTCATGATTAAATGCCAAAGGCAGATATTCCACATTTCTTTAATGCTTGGCCGAATACAGGAGGGGGTGATTGACGCCATCTGGGGTGGAGTTTTTGGGATTTGTTAGTCGTGAGCCAAGCCCAGACCTTTCGGGATCTATCAACTTAGGTAAGGGATCTAACTCCGGGATTCTAGTTCTTTTTATTTTAGTTCACTCCTTTAACCCAATTTAGTGATAAGGTATATTATGGATTCGAAGGCTAATCAAGCAGTGAGTGGGGTTAGATCTGAGACCCTAGCCCCTAAGCTCAAGAAGAGGGCAGTCTCAACGGTTCGTGATTGGCCACCGGGGTGTGGACCAGTATCCGAGCAGGAGAGTAGACAAATCGCGGTTGTGTTGATTAACGACAGTACCGACGTAGAAAGTGTAGTCTTGCACGTAATCAGGTGTGTAACTCTTACACACTTCATTAGTTAATTTGCTAGTTATGTTTACTGTTAAGAGCCGAAATAACTTTTGACAACGGTGTGTTACCCTTGTGGGTATGAGCATGGACTCCAGGTAAGTCCCCTGTGGATTGGCTATCAATAAATGCTGTTATATTATTTTATGCTATGCTATATGATATTTGCATTACAAACATGTTAATATGCCACGGAAAATGTGTTCATGATGATGGGTATGTTGAGAGGAGGGGGAAGGATGATTTAGACTGTCACCAGTGGTTTTGATCACACAATGGGTTGGCCCCCCTTTCCTTATCATTTGACTAGTCTCAGTGGTTTTGACCACCAGTGGTTTTGACCATACGGATATTATTTATGACTACGGTCACCAGTGGTTTTGACCACACAAGGATTATTATGACTCATCCCGGTGGTTTGGTACCACAAGAGGGTTGGCCCCACATGTTGATTATGGGATTGTCATCGATGGTTTTGACCACACGGTGGGTTGGCCCCACCATATGATTTGTGACTACGGTCACCAAAGGGTTTTGACCACACTTATATGATTTGTGACTATGATCACCAAGTGGTTTTGACCACCAAAGGGTTTTGACCACACCTGGGTGACACAGGGAGTTCGGTTGATTAGGTTGGGTTTGCATGATTTGCATATTGACATATGAAATGTGTAAGTGCCTTATTATTATTGGGATGGGGATTTATACACTGAGTCTCGGTGACTCACTCCTTCCCTTGCATTTTGCAGATGAGGCTTAGATCGCCGATGTGGAGCCAGGGTGGACTCGAGGTGGCCATGTACTATGTTTTCGAGTTTTATTTCAATTACTATTTTGGGTTAATTTACTTTTAAATTTGGTTTTGGATTTGTAATAAGGCCGCTAAATTTTATTATTTCGGGTTTTTGATTATCTACTTTAAGTTTTATCATATGGTGCTTAAATTAAATAACATAGCATGTTCTAATAACCTGTAAAATCAATGTTTTCAAAAATTGTACAACTTATCGGGTTTTTCAAACTTTACCATTTGCTAATACTAAATAAATGAAGTCAGCAAACTAACTCAGACTTTCTCCGAATTTTCTTTATGTTCAGATACAAAAATGGTTTTTAACTTTATTATGCTAAGTTCACTCGGGTTTTCATAAAATCAAAAGGCTTTCCAAAACTAGAAACGACAAACCATCTTCCCAAGGGAGTTTTTCTTTCAAACTCAAAATGAAAAATGTTTTCGATAACACTTTTTCATAAAAGTAAACCAACAACTTGTTTTCTTCAAATTATTTCCACTCTGTAACATACTGAATTTGGTCGTGGTGTGTTGACCAGGTTTGGGGTGTTACAAAGCCTATTCAAACACCCTAGTAGGAATTCTACTTGCATTAGGATATGTAGGGGCCAAGTAAAGGATCTCAAAGTCTATATAAACACCCTAGGGGGCAACTTAAGAGGGGAGCTCGATAGAAGCCTTTTGCCAGGGCTTTTGTCATGGGCGGTCAGTTAGGTAGTCAGCTATGCCAAGGAGCTGAGCCAGAAGGCTAGATTTGTGAGAATCATTCGAAGATAGCCAGTTGATCCATCTCAAGAAGCCAAAATTCTACTCAAGACGGCGGATCTCTCCTTCAATTCCTTCAGGGGGTTTTAGGGATTTCTTATGTTTTGTTTTATCTTTTCTCTTGAGATGTTTTCTTTTATCATTATGAGCTAAACCCTTCATATACCTAAAGGGGATGAAACCTAGATGAATCTTGTTATTGTTTTCTAAACTATATGATAAATACTTAGTTTGTTCTTAATTATGTGTGCTTAATTCTTGTGTTGATATTTCCAGGATATTAATTCAAGTATGATGTGCTTAGGTGGCGGAGCAAAAGTCCCTGCTTAAGAGTAGATCTATCATAATTAAGCGGAGTTGATCGCACGCCTAGAGATAGGGTGATGAGATTTTACCGGATTAGGTGGAACCTAATATGGGAGTCCATAGATCAAGTTAATGCGATTCTAGGGATTTTAATTAGAAAGAGATTTCAATTAATCAATCTAGGGTTAGAAGTTATTCGCCTCGAGAGAGGGTTTAATATAAATTAGGGAGTCTTACGGATCAAGCTAAGTGAATAAATCGCCTGGTTCAAGTTAGATAACAAGTGAAGTCCGTGGATTCCTTCTAGGTATCATCGTAATCAACCGAGTTTTTCTAAAAGTTATTTCTTCAATTTGTTCTTTTTGTCTTTGCATCTTAGTTTAGTAATTAGTTAGTTTTTAGTTTAATCAAACAATCACTTTGTATTTAGGCTAAATA
The DNA here is from genome assembly GCA_025506655.1 of Gossypium rotundifolium. Taxonomy (NCBI): domain Eukaryota; kingdom Viridiplantae; phylum Streptophyta; class Magnoliopsida; order Malvales; family Malvaceae; genus Gossypium; species Gossypium rotundifolium. The sequence goes on from CP106731.1 coordinate 72,102,840, forward strand.
ATAGAAAGAAAGTGAGTATTAGTACTTTTAATTCCCTTGGGTTCGACAATCCAGGCTTGTCTAAACTATACTACTGTTCGATAGGTGCACTTGCCTTAAGTCGTTGTCAGATTTAGTTTCCAGGTTCGATCATTCTCTTTATAAATTTTAAAACTCGACAATTCAGACGATCATATTTTTGGCGCCGTTGCCGGGGAACTAAAATATTAAGAAAGCCCTATTTTTATTACTTTAGCCATTTTTTATTTTATTTTCTGCAATTTATTTTTATTTTTATTATTATTATTTTTACTTTGCTAATTTTTCCTCTGTTTTGCTTTTGGTAGTTAATTTTAGTCTATAAGTGATCGCTACAAAATAGTCTAGTTTTAATATTTATAAAAGAGTGATCGAACCTGTAGACTGACTGCGACAATGATAGAGGCAAGCGCACCTATCGAACAGTAGTATAGCTCAGGCAAGAATATCTTATCGAACCCAAGGAAACTAAAAGTACTACAACTCACTTTCTTTCTATTATTTAGCCTAAAATATGGAGTGATTGGTTTATTAATCTAAAACAAATGAAATACTTAAACTTAAATGCAATGACAAAATAATGAAGCTTTGGGAAAAGACTTTGAAGAAAACTCAATTGATAAAGACGATACCTTCGGGAAGAATCCACCTATGACTTCACTTATTATCTACCTTTTCAATTCATATGATTTCTTTACTTAGCTTGATCCGTGAGACTCCCTAACCTATATTAAACCTTCCCTCGAAGAAAATAACGTCTAACCTTAGGTTAATTAGTGGAACTCTTGTTCTCTTATAATAACCCCCTAAGGAAGTAGTAAATCGATCAATGGACTCCCATATTAGGTTTCACCTTAATCTGGCAAAATCTCATAACCCTATCTCTAGACGCCCGATCAACTCCTCTTAATTATGCTAGATCTACTCTTAGGTAGGGTCTATTCCTCCTCCACCTAAGCACATCAGATAACTTTAAGCAACATAATTAAGAACAAACTAAGTATTTATCATATAAACCGAAAGAATAAAATAACCAAATCCATCATAGGTTTCATCCCCTTCAGGTATCTGAGGGATTTAGTTCATAACTAAATATGAAAACATCTCAAGAGTAAAGAATAAACAAAACATAAGAACTCCCTAAAACCCCCTGAAGGAATTGAAGAAGAGATCCTCCGTCTTGAATGGAGTTTCGACTTCTTGAGATGGATCAATTGGCTATCTTCAAGTGACTCCCTAAAAGATGAATGCTTTGGCCAAAAAGCCTCTACCAAAAAGCTTTTGTTTCAGCTTCTGCCGAACTCCCCTTTTTAGTTGCTACCTTGGGTGTTTATATAGGCTTTTGAGATGCTTTACTTGGCTTCTAAGTACCTCTTTCAAGTAAAATTACTATTAGGGTGTTTAAGTAGACTTAGGAGTATGTTTCTTTGGCTTCAAGCATCCAATTCCGAGTGAAATTGCTCTTTCCCGCGGCAAGGGCATGCCCATGGCACACGCCCGTGTCAATCGGAGTTGGGCCGTACCTTGATTCTATCATTTTGGGAACGGTCGTGTAAATCATTGCATGGCCGTGTGAAGTAAATGGCAATGCACGGCCGTGTGGCTTGAAGTCCAGGCCGTGTTGATTTCTTGGGTTGGCCCAATTTGGTTCGTTTTAAGCCCATTTTACGTTCTTTTTATCCTTAGGTGCTTTCCTGAGCATAAGACATGAAAACAAAGGATTAAGAGCACATTTTTAGTTAAATCGGGATAAATCATCCAAAAGCATACTAAATGTGGGATTAAAATATGTTACTTTTACTGGTTTATCAAATACCTCCACACTTAAGCTTTTGCTTGTCCTCAAGCAAGATTCTCAACTTACAATTAAAACGAACTTTCCATAATTCATAATTTCTATCAAAAATGTCTCATCATAATTCATAGAAAATTTATACATGGATAATTCAACTCAAAGAGTCCTAAAGATTCAATTATGATAAGTCATACCTTTGTAGTATGAAAACATAAGTGTCTCCCCTTATCTAAGTAATTACCTTTAATTCAAAACCGACAAGGATTAACATCCTCACAAAAGATTCCCTCAAATCACTTGAAGTGTTTAAGGTTCAAGAATAAGCACTCATAAGTCGAACCTGAACATACTGCTTCCATCTCTGGCCTGGTGCTCCACGACCTCGTCCCATACTGTTTCCACCTCTGGCCTGCCCACGGCCTTTCGGTGGCTGCTAACCACCTCTCACTGGCTGAACATGAGCCTGCCATGTAGCTTGCATCTGAACAGGCCTCTAAGGACAATTCTTAACCTGATGATCCATGGACCCGCATCTGAAGCACGCCCCAATCCTCTTCCAGCATTCACCCTGGTGAGACATCCCACAATCAGCACAAGGTTACGGTCAAGCAATAGCAACAGGAACTCCAGCCCAAATTGGCCCATCAAACTTGGCCTTCTTTATAGGCCTTCCAGAAGAACCTGATAGGCCAAAATCCCTCTTATTTTTGCCCCTATCTTTCTCGCGATTCTGGTGCTCAAAGCGCTTCACATCCTCAGCAATTTTTTCCTTTTCTACAAGGGCAGCAAAGTCTCAATCCCTCTGTGGAGCTATCAAGACTTGTAATTCATCTCGAAGGCCATCCTCAAATCACACACAGTGTTCATACTCAGTTGCTACTATCCTACAAGCATATCGACTTAACCGCAAAACTCTGTATCATATTCCGCCACTATCCTATCCCCTTGGGTCAGGCTTAGAAATTCCCCTCTTCAGGCGTCCACATAACTTGTGCCTACATACTTCCTTGAAATGCTTCCTTAAAGAAATCTTATGTTAACCGGTCGGCCTAAGTACCCTCTCTCACGGTAAGCCACCAATGATAGGCCTCATCTCGCAAAGAAAGACACTGCTCCTTTTAACTTTTGGTCCACAATACAGTCGAGGTCATCCATTATTCTTTTAGTGGCCTCTAGCCAGTATTCTACCACATTTGGGGCTACTCTAGAAATACCCAGAAAAATTTTCGCTCTATTAGACCGGAGATGCTCTGAAATTGACCCTCAGCCCACTGCACCAGTACTAGATCCAACAACCCTCTCTAAAATGCAGAGTATAGCCTAGGATAGGGATTCATCCCCAACCGCTTGATCGTAAGACCCTGTCTCGATCACCGGTGAAGCTGGTGCCTCCTTAGCAAGCATGTGGTCTGATGTCAAAGACCCAGCCCGAGCACTTCCTCAACTTCTATCGTGGCCCCGTGTACCCCTTCCGCGAGTACCTCTTGTGCTCATTTTGATATACGCTTTATCTGTTTTAAAATTCTTATGCGTCAAATTATAATTTTAGTAATGATTATCAAATGTGTTATGAAAGACAGTCATTAGGGGTTTGTTTTCACAGGTCGAGGTCTCAATACAATTTTCAGTCTTTTACGGTCTCAGTTTTCTCTATCTAGAGTTTCATAGTATAGTCCTACTATCCATAGTAGTTTCTCAGTATAACGCCTCAGTCTGTAACATAAAAAGTATTAGAGAACTTACGATTTGGCGCCGGAGACTCGATGTACCACACTTGTGAATCTTCCAAAACATTTCCAATCTTTAAAATTCACTTTCAGAAAAACTTTTCAAAAACCCATTCCATAGCCGAGTTTTGCAACTTGGCTCTAATACCACTAAATGTAACACCCCAAATCTAGCATAGATGTTACGATCGAATCTGACGTGTCACATCGAAATGATTTTTGAAATGTGGACTTCTTGATAACAAAATCCGTATTTAAGTTAAAACCCATTTAGTTTTTATTGATTGAGAAAATTTGGCAAATTAAGTTATTACAAATTGAAATCAGCTTATCAAAACAATTGCCATATTTGTTACCGTTGGTTTCTTAAACTGAATAAAACTGCGGAAGCTTCTCTAATTAAAGCCTTGAAGTTTAAAATGCGTGTTTTTCCTTGAAAACAATTATTATTTTGAAAACTCATTTATGTTAATTTGGTAGTTAAAACAAGAAATCAAAGCCTAATTAAAAATTAAATCCAACAATGGCCTTATTACATAATCAAAAGCCCAATATGAAATTTAAATAAATAAGTCTAAAGCAGAACATCAGCAATCATGTGGCCACCTCTGAGTCCCTCGCGGCTCCAAATCATTTAAGGCTGGGGATTACCTGTACAGTAAAAAAAAGGATGAGTTTAAGCAATAAAATTTTAATATAAGGCTTGAATTGATTCCCATAGTCCAAAGAATTAGAGTTAAAGCAGATTGAGTATTTGGCCAATACTACAAAACAAACCTACTTACCCCACAATATTAGGCCAAAGAAGTATTCAAAGAAGAAAGCAGAGATGTGCAGAGAAGCAAGGCATTTGACGCTCCACTAATTATCAGAGAATGGTTAAGAGACATAGTATTCGGCTTAATACCAAAAGAAAGAGTGATGATAAAATTGGTTAGAAGGGAATAGGTGCATTTGGTCAAGCACAATAGAGAGAGGAGATGATAAAATGAAAGTACCTGAAAGGCCAAAGATGTGTTCGACTAGGATTGTGAAGGAATGGGAAGCAGAGAAGAAAATGAAGAAAGGTGGAGAGAAGATTCGGCTTAGAAGAGAGTCCGAAAGGAAAAGAATTAGAGAGGGAGGAGAGAAGCATTATTCTATTTTGAGAAACAGAGAAGTAGAAAGAATTGGAAGAAGAAAGGCAATTCGGCAAATATTGAGAAGTGAATTTGGCAATACTAACCAGTTTCCCCAAATGGTCAATTCGAAAAAACTTCAACAACCAAAATGGAGAACAAAAAACTATTTTCGGTACTTAAGAGTTTAAAGCAACTGACCTTAACAAAAATACCCAAAAGTTGAACCAAACTAAGAGGAGAAAGTCTCATAGCCTAATTTCCCATACACCAACATATCAATCAGCATATCCTTCTACAACTCAAACTCCTCCTTTCTCTCCACAATCCACTCCTAAAAATCCTTCCTGATATCCTCCACATATCACACCACGTATCACTCCAACCTCTTATCTATCAGAATTTTGCTACACAACCACTAGCCGAACCAAGCAAAATAAAGACACTATTGCACAACCTAGGACTTGAACCTCAAACCTCACAGTTACACACAAAATGCCACCTTACCGTTACACCACAAGCTTTTTGTTACTTAAAACAAGAACAATAATTAATAAGACCTATGTGCCATTGTCCAGATTCTTTTAAGAGTAAATTTTAAAAATTCTTCAAAAGCCAAGACTTGAACCTAGGCTTCTTAAACACTCCCAAACACACTCAAAACACTTAGCCATTAAAGCAAACAAGCAAATTGTGTCAGATCATGCAAAATAAAAGACCTTATATTTTTGGGGCATTACATAAACGTTCGAAGATGGCCTAAATGAAGATATTCGTTTGCTAGTTGGAATACTGGAAATAAAAGAGTTTGCTGTGCTTGTTGGTCAAGTATGTAAAGTTGAGGCACTCGGGAAATATAAAAGAAAAGCTGAGTCTGAAGCCAGAGATGTGAGAGAAAGATTTCTGAGTAAATCATTTTAGTTTGCTTCAAAGAAATTTAGAGATGAGCATAACTGTTCAAAGACTAATGTGGCACATTCGAACAGAGATCGAGTTATATCGCAATCGAACTTCAAAGCTTCAGCTACTTTGATGGCTAGTGTTGGAAATGTTCGATCCGAATGACCTGAATTTAAGCATTATGGTAAAAGACATCCAAGTAGTTGTAGATTTAATGATCGAGCCTGCTTCAGATGTGGATCATTAAACCATTTCATCCGAGACTGCCCAGAGTCTGTTGAACAAGAGATTATTCAGAATTCGAAGTCAAATAATGTTTCAGCTAGAGGTAGACCTTTTCAAAATACAAGGAATGTCAGTGGTAGTTAGAGAGCTATGAAAGATGCAGTTGCGAGATCTTAAGATAGGGCACCTGCTAGAGCTTACGCTATTCAAGCCTGAGAGGAAGCTTCATCTCTAGATATTATTACAAGTACATTTACTCTTTATGATACTTCTGTGATTGCATTGATAGACCCAGGATCTACTCATTCTTATGTATGCATGAACTTAGTATCCAGTAAGACTTTGCCTATAGAGTTTACTGAATTTGTGATTAGAGTATCGAACCCCTTAGGTAAATGTGTCTTAGTGGATAAAGTATGCAAGAATTTTCCGTTGATGTTTCGAGATGTTTGTTTTTCATTGATCGATACTATTACCTTTTGATGAGTTTGATATAATTTGGGTATGGATTGGTTAACATTTCATGATGTTGTTGTGAACTGCAAACGAAAGATTATTGATTCGAGATGTCCAAATGATGAAATAGTTCAGATTGATTCTAATGATTTTATGGGTTACCAGCTATGATATCAGTGTTGAAAGCTCAAAGTTATGTGAAAAAGGGATATGAAGCTTATTTTACTTATGTAACTGACTCAAAAGTAATTGAAAAGAAAGTTAAATCAGTGCCAGTTGTTTGTGAATTCCCTGACGTCTTTCTTGAAGAATTACTGGGATTATGTAACACCCCCAAACCCGGCCCATGAGCCTTGACCGGATCTGGTATGTCACTGCGAAAATGTTGGAAAAGATTTTTACTTAAAAATAAAAGATGAAATTTGTTGTCGTTGGTAAAAACATTTCACATTTAAGATTCCAAGTAAAACCTTATTGGTACAAATTATCCGAATTTAAAAGCTTTAATATAAGTTGTTATAAAATAAGTTGATTCAAAATATTGCCAATTATTAGTTCAATAATAGGATAAACTTCAAAACCATAAATAAAGTCGCAAATACTTTAAGTGGCCCTTATTACATCAAATAATTATTCCAAAACTACTTAAAATATAAAGTACGTAAAATTAAGTAAAACATCTTTGCATGGGCCACCTTTGTATCCGCTCCGACCGGTCTAAGCATTACTTAATCACCGTGATGTTGGTAAGAAAATTTGGGTGTGTCAAATGACTCAAAGCATAGTTATCTCACATGTCTCCACATATTGGCTTGGCCCATATCCACACAAATCCACATACATAAATATGCAACATAAAGTCCAAATTTCAACCTAGTATCCATCCGTTACACACCTACCTTGGCAGACACTGCTTGCCCGAGGCCATGGCTAAGCCACCTATCACCTAAGTGACCCCACATATCAATATCCTCGAGGTGACCCTAGGTCATCCTCAATCCACGGTGATGCATACATCTATCATCCGCCAGGGTGAGGCACACAGCCAACATCCCACCTTGATGAAGCACATAGCTAACATCAAGCGCCAATGTAGCACAAGGCTAACATCGCACCACGCACATAAATGTATTCCCCGTCCTTCAATAGTCACATCCCAAGCCCCATGTATCATGCCACAATATCATTAAAATAAGCATACATCACATACTATCACAATTTCATTCGTATACCATAGGAAACTTATTGTCATAAAGTACTGACTTGTTTAATCGATTACCCACCATGGGTATCCACCTTTTTAGCCATTATTTCGACTACCATGCACATCATATACATATTTATATATATAACACATAAACACAACAATAAAACAGTGCGATAACCACGCACCTATTTTGGCACACTCGACTAAATTCCGAAATATTTGCTTGCTCCTGAAGATGTCAAGATCCCTACTTAACCATTGTTAGAATCGGCCCAACACCATAAATCCATGAAGATGGCCTTTGGCCGAACTATATATCACTTAACACCTTACCCTGAATAGTCGAATCCAAGAGGCTCCTTATTGTTGGCTACACAAAAGAAACATAATATTATGACTCTTCATACATTCGACCCTCCCTTAGAAACCAAGGCCAACCATTGGTTTCAGCATGCTAAATGAAGAAGAAGAGAATTCGATTGCTAGAAAAATACTTACTATACTCGAAACCAAATGGAAGATTGATGAAAAGGAATGTCGACACCTCCCCTCTAAAGGCTCTAAAATATTCTAAGCAAGAACTCCCAAATGGAGATGGGATAATCGGCTATCACAAAAATAGATATAGAACCGAGGTTGAGAAGAAGAAAAGAAGTGTAGATGAAAGTTAAGAGAATTCGCAATGAAGAACAAAGGTGGAGGTTTCGACTTTGTTGCAAATGAGAGGATGGGTTTCATTTTAGGAAGTGAATGGAAAGAAAATAAGTTAAAAAAAAAAAAAAGATGCACAAAATGACTTCCAACTTTCTAGCTTTTGGTCAAGAAATAGGGTGCAAATTTTGGCAATGGCAAGGGTGAAAAGAAAGTTTTGAAAGAGAATACTAAAGAAAGAAAAGAGAACCAAAAAGAACTTCTAGACCTCTTATAGGAAATTTGGCTATTCCCCTACTCATGACCGAAAATTATCACCCAAAAGAGACCCACATTCGCCTCCACACTCAAAATTCTTCTTGCCATCAATTCAAACTAATTTTGAATTAAACTCACTCCTAAATTTCTCCTTATTTCCTCCTAATCACATTCGAATTAAGCCAACCCCTAGTCCACTATACCATCTACATTCATAGTCAAAAGGCCATAGAAAAGTTTCCAAAACAACACTCCATACTTCAAGCCTTATGTCCCCTTATCCTACCAAAATTCCTTGATACCATACCATAAATAAGCACTTGCCTTATTCCTTAGTCTACTAACCATAAAAGACAATAGTCTAACCTTACCTTAATTAGAGTTTGACCAACACATGCCATATAAATGCAAAAATAAAAGTCACCTTAAGTCCATCCATGAGATTCAAACCTAAGCTCCCTTTCAATGCTTGTGGCGTCACCTTCCAAAGCCCTAAATGGTGCCTCCTTGCCACTTTGCCAACTGGTTACTTGTGTTAAAATTCCCACTAATTACTCTTAACCCCTAGCTCCTTCAACTCCCTTTAACTAAAGCTTAAAATAAATTTTTCCTACAACCGAGCCTACCCTTTGCTTATTCCTAAGACCTAGAACATCTCACTTAACAACACAACAATCCGAACTCATGCAAAATAATACAATCACAAATAACCCCTAATTCAGGATATTACAATTCTACCCTCCTTAAAGAAATTTTGTCCTCGAAATTTCCAACTAACTAATAGTCGTGCATCCTCACTCACCACCCTACGCTACTACTGCGCACTCTGATCTTAATAAAACTAGCAAATTTCCCTAGATACCATCTCAAGATTCGCATTCAAGGTTCCATACACTTCACTAGCAATATATGAACGAACTAGCTTTATAACAAACAAGGCAATAAAGGGTATTCCAGAAATGAGGAACGCATCTGCTGTCACCTCCGCAACATCTTCCTCCTCGCGACGCCTAGCTACATAAACCAACCTTGGCGCCTCAGATCTGCACCTTCACTTCTCCGCTCGGTGCTCCACGACCTTGGCCGAACCATTTCCTCCATGGTTCGGACCACGACCCCTCGTCGCTTGCTAACCACCTCCGCCCAACACACCACCTTGACCTCTCGTCTCAAGCCCTATTCGGATCCTGAGGACAATCTTTAATCAAATGAGCCTTAGACTTACACCTAAAACACTCTTGATCTCGATTCCAGCACTCGCCAACATGATACCTTCCACACCGAGCACACGGACGGTCTAGATTTCCAGTAGCTGGCTTAGCAACACGAGCAAAATTCTCAACCCTCGGTCTTTTCTGAAGGTTCCCAAATAATTCTGACGGTCCAAAACTCCTCTTATCTTGGTTCCTATCCTTATCTCTGTTCTGTCTCACAGAGTACTTAATTCTTTGGCTACCTTAGCCTTTTCTACTAATACTAAAACTCCGCTCCCACGTGGAGTTATCAACAACCTCAGTCATCCTTTAGTCCATCTTCAAATCAGACACATCGCTCATGCTCCGTAGCCACTACTCCTCGAGCATACTGGCTCAACCTTAGGAATTCAGCCTCGTACTCCGCCACGGGTTTATTCCCTTGAACTAGCCCCAGCTTTCTCTGCGCATCAATATAATGAGTACCAACATACTTCTTCTGGTAAGCTGCCTTAACATACTCCCAAGTGAGATCCTCAGCTGTAGCACCATCCCGAACTGTGAGCCACCACTGATATGACTCATCGCGAAGAAGTGACACCATTCCTTTCACTTTGTCCTCAGCTGTTAAATCAAGTTCATCCATAATCCGTTCAGTCGCCTCCAACCAATACTCAAGAAGATCTTGGGTGCCACACCAGATACGCCATGGAACACCTCAGCTCTATTGGCTCGAAGTCGCTCGGGAACTGATTTTCGAGCTCCCCTAATTCCACCTGTTCCTGCCACTATCTCCAGAACTCGCAAAGACCATCATGATATAAAGATCATCCCCATCCGATCTTGTCGCTTCATGCCAACAATGGTGGTGGTGCTGGTACCTCATTCTCAAACCCTTGACCCGATCTAACGGGCTCTGATACAACCATTTTGCCTCTACCACTGCCTCGCACATTACGACCACGTCCCCTAGAGCTTATTTTTACTATCGCGATTTAATCTGATTTAAGAAATTTTATGAATTAGCATTTATTCCACTGTTTATCTGCGAGCAATTTTATGAAAAGAGCTTAATAGTAGTTCTTTCAATCATTCAGAGTTTTCATTTCAAGTTTTCTACCCTAATTCAGAGAAACACACACATTCAATGGTATCCATCACACACACATTCATCATTCCAACATCTTTGTCCATTTCTATTCGAGGATGTTTTCGTCATTTGTCCTACAGGGTATTTTGGTAATAAATCGGGGTCAATTTGAAAATCTTTACAAATCAAAGGCATTCCAAAATATACAAATCTCAAGGTTATTTTGAATATTCTATCAAATCAATGATATTGCAAAAATTTCAGAAATCAGGGTTATTTTGGTAATTTTGGAAGTTAGGGGCATTTTAGTAAATTTTCCCAAATCATGGTATCTTACTATTCTGTAAAATAGGAGTTTTTGGTATTTTTGTAAAGTAAGAATGTTTTTACAAAAGTCGTGGGTAGTATGGTAATTTTATAAACCAAGGGCATTTTGGTAATTTTACACCCAGGGGTATTTGGGTAATTTGTAAATCAGAAATATTTCAAAAAATTTTCCAAGTATAAAATGGTTTTACAAATCAAATGAGTAATTTTGAAAACTTAAGGTTTTTATAAAACAGTATGACTAGTCCCTTTCGAGTTTTAATTATCGAGTTTAGCCCGTGAATAAGTCCTCTTGGTTAGGGTGAATCGTTACTACACACCAGGTAGGATTCGAGTGAAGAGGAGGTGAGTCACTAGGACTGCTTAAATACCAAGCTCCCACCGAAACCAATCCTAGACATGCGCACAATGGTTGTCACACCCTAACTCGGCGACTTACTCATAGGTTTGTTTAATTAGGCTTTAAAATTTTATGCAATTCTGTGTTGGAGTAAGCTAATCCTAAAGTTCAATAACTTAATACACTAATCTACGCTCCCATCATACCCACATACCAATCATATAATAATTCACACAACAATTAGAGGTACTTACCGTGGACTTGCCTGAGATACAAAGCCATGCCGAATAAACTGAAAAATTTATGAAAGCCCAAATCTTTGAAAAGCCCACCATAAAAAATGTTTTGGGCCCAAAACCTCAAAGTCGAGTTTTAAACCGGGCTCGATACCAAATTGTAATACCCAAAACCCAAATTTCATGAGCCTTGACCGGATCTGGTATGTCATCGCAAAAAACATTGGAAAAGATTTTACTTAAAAATAAAAGATGAAATTTGTTGTCGTTGGTAAAAACATTTCACATTTAAGATTCCAAGTAAAACCTTATTGGTACAAATTATCCAATTTAAAAGCTTTAATATAAGTTGTTATAAAATAAGTTGATTCAAAATATTGCCAATTATTAGCTCAATAATAGGATAAACTTCAAAACCATAAATAAAGTTGCAAATACTTTAAGTGGCCCTTATTACATCAAATAATTATTCCAAAACTACTTAAAATATAAAGTACGTAAAATTAAGTAAAACATCTTCTGCATGGGCCACCTTTGTATCCGCTCCGACTCGGTCCAAGCATTACGAATCACCTACGATGTTGGTAAGAAAATTTGGGTGAGTCAAATAGACTCAGTGCATAGTTATCTCACATGTCTCCACATATGGGCTTGGCCCATATCCACACAGTCCACATACATAAATATGCAACATTATGCCTAGCCCAACCTAGTATCCATCCGTTACACACCTACCTAGGTAGACCTGCTGCCCAATGCCGTGGCTAGGCCACTGATCACCTAAGTGAGCCCACATATCAATATCCTCAAGGTGACCCTAGGTCATCCTCAATCCATGGTGATGCACACAGCTATCATCTGCCAGGGTGAGGCACACAGCCAACATCCCACCTTGATGAAGCACATAGCTAACATCAAGCGCCAATGTAGCACAAGGCTAACATCAGACCACGTATATAAATGTACTCCCTGTCCTTCAATAGTCACATCCCAAGCCCCATGTATCATGCCACAATATCATTAAAATAAGCATACATCACATATTATCACAATTTCATTTGTATACCATAGGAAACTTATTGTCATAAAGTACTGACCTATTTAATCGATTACCCACCATGGGTATCCACCTTTTTAGCCATTATTTCGCTACCATGCACATCATATACATATTTATATATATAACACATACACACAACAAGAAAACAAGTCGATAACTATGCACTGCTTTTGGCACACTGACTAAATCTCAAATATTTGCTTGCTCTTGAAGATGTCAAGATCCCTACTTAACCATTGTTAGAATCGAGCCTACACCATAAATCCATGAAGATGGCATTTGGTCGAACTACATATCACTTACCACCTTACCTTGAATAGTCGAATCCAAGAGGCTCCTTACCATTGGCTACACAAAAGAAACATAATATTATGACTCTTCATACATTCGACCCTCCCTTAGAAACCAAGGCCAACCATTGGTTTCGCATACTAAATGAAGAAGAAGAGAATTTGATTGCTAAGAAAATACTTACTATACTCAAACCGATTGAAAGATTGATGAAAAGGAATGTCGACACCTCCCCTCTAAATGCTCTAAAAGATTCGCAAGAACTCCCAAATGGAGATGGGATAATCGGCTATCACAAAATAGGTATAGAACCGAGGTTGAGAAGAAGAAAAGAAGTGTAGATGAAAGTTAGGAGAATTTGGCAATGAAGAATAAAGGTGGAGAGGTTTCACTTTGTTGCAAATGAGAGGATGGGTTTCGATTTTAGGAAGTGAATGGAAGGAAAATAAGTTAAAAAAAGAAAAAAGATGCACAAAATGACTTCCAACTTTCAAATTTTTGGTCAAGAAATAGGGTACAAATTTCGAATGGCAAGGGTGAAAAGAAAGTTTTGAAAGAGAATACTAAAGAAAGAAAAGAGAACCAAAAAAGAACTTCTAGACCTTTTATATGAAATTCAGCTATTCCCCTACTTATGACCGAAAATTATCACCCAAAAGAGACCCACATTCGCCTCCACACTCAAAATTCTTCTTGCCATCAATTCAAACTAATTTTGAATTAAACTCACTCCTAAATTTCTCCTTATTTCCTCCTAATCACATTCGAATTAAGCCAACCCCCTAGTCCACTATACCGCCTACATTCATGGTCAAAAGGCCATAGAAAAGTTTCCAAACAACACTCTATACTTCAAGCCTTATGTCCCTTATCCTACCAAAATTCCTTGATACCATACCATAAATAAGCACTTGCCTTATTCCTTAGTCTACTAACCATAAAAGACAATAGTCCAACCTTACCTTAATTAGAGTTTAACCAACACATGCCATATAAATGCAAAATAAAAGTCACCTTAAGTCCATCCATGGGATTCAAACCTAAGCCCCCTTTCAATGCTTGTGGCATCACCTTCCAAAGCCCTAAGTGGTGCCACCTTGCCGCTTTTCTAGCTGGTTACTTGTGTTAAAATTCCCCACGAATTACTCTCAACCACTAGCTCCTTCAACTCCCTTTAACTAAAGCTTAAAAATAAAATTTTTCCTACAGCTCGAGCCTACCCTTGGCTTATTCCTAAGCCCTAGAACATCTCACTTAACAACACAACAATCCGAACTCATGCAAAATAATACAATCACAAATAACCCCTTATTCATGATATTATAGATTACCTCCGATACGTGAAGTTGAATTTGGTATTGATCTATTATCGGGAACAACTCTTATTTTGATAGCTTCGTATAGAAGGGCACTAACAGAATTGAAAGAGTTGAAGTCTCAGTTGCAAGAATTGACTGATAGAGGATTTGCACGATCGAGTTTCTCACCTTGGGGTGCTCCCGTATTATTTGTGAAAAAGAAAGATGGCATGATGAGAATGTGCATTGATTATCGTCAATTGAACAAAGTGGCTATGAAGAATAAGTATCCTTTGCCCAAAATTGATGATTTGTTTGACCAGCTTAAAGGAGCTACTATGTTTTCTAAGATAGATCAGAGATTGGGATACTACCAGTTGCGAGTAAAAGATTCAAATGTTCTGAAAACTACTTTCAGAATGAGGTACGGGCATTATGAGTTTTTAGTTATGCCTTTCGGACTAACAAATGCTCCTGCTGTCTTTATGGATTTGATGAACAAAATTTTTCATACTGTATTTATATCGATTTGTTGTTGTATTCATTGACGACATTTTGATTTATTCACGTGATGAGATTGAGCATGCCGAGCATTTAAGAATTGTGCTACAAACTCTGTGAGAAAAGCAACTGTATGCAAAATTCAGCAAATGTGAGTTCTGGTTGCATGAAGTTGGTTTTCTGGGACATATTGTATCAGTATCTAGTATACGGGTTGATCCAAGCAAAATTTTAGCAATTTTTGAGTGGAAGCCTCTGAGAAATGTGTCTGAAGTTCGAAGTTTTCTGGGACTTTCTGGTTACTATCGAAGGTTCGTAAAAGGCTTTTTGATGATTTCTACTCCGTTAACTAGATTACTTCAGAAAGATGTGAGATTTGAATGGTCTGATAAATGTCAAAAAAGTTTTGATCAGTTGAAAATTTTGTTCACTGAAGCTCCAGGTTTGGTACAACCAGAATCGGGTAAAGAATTCATGATTTATAGTGATGCTTCGTTGAATGGTCTGGGATGTGTTTTGATGCAGGAAGGCAAATTTATAGCTTATGCCTCGAGACAATTAAAGCCGCATGAAAAGAATTATCCGATGCACAACCTTGAGTTATTTACGATTGTGTTTGCCCTAAATATTTTGCGTCACTACCTCTTCGGTGAAAAATGTCATGTGCTTACAGATCATAAAAGTCTGAAATATTTGATAACATAGAAAGACTTGAATCTGCAATAGAGAAGATGGTTAGAGCTATTGAAAGATTACGACCTTGCGATAGATTATCATCCAGGTAAAGCAAATGTCATTGCTGATGCATTGAGTCAGAAATCACTATTTTCATTACGTGCAATGAATGCTTATTTAGATTTGTCTGATGATGGTTCAGTTTTAGCTGAGTTGAAATTGAAACCGTTATTTTTATAGCAAATATTTGATACTCAGAAGATTGATAATGAAATGATAGCGAAACGAGCTCAGTGTGATTTGAACTCTGATTTTGAATTTAGAGTTGATAATGATGATTGTTTGAGATTTCGAGATTGAATTTGTGTTTTGAGAAATCCAGAATTGATTCAGTTGATTTTGAATGAAACTCATAATAGTCGTTTATCTATTCATCCAGGAAGTACTAAGATGTACCATGATTTGAAGTAACACTATTGGTGGTCAGATATGAAAGAGATATCTTTGATTTTGTGTCGAAATGTTTAGTCTGTCAGCAAGTTAAATTTAAACATCGGGTGCCATCTGGCATGTTACAATCAATTCTAATTCCCGAGTGGAAATGGGATAGAGTGATGATGGATTTTGTTTTAGGGTTGCCTTTGACTCCTAGAAAGAAAGATGCAATTTGGGTCGTAGTTGATCGATTGACGAAATCTGTCCATTTTATTCTGGCACGATCTGATTACTCACTTGATAAATTAGCTGAGCTTTATATTTCAGATATTGTGAGATTGCAAGGGGTGCCATTGTCTATTGTGTTTGATAGAGATCCGAGATTTACTTCATGATTTTGGAAGAAACTGCAAGAAGCTTTAGATACTAAATTGCATTTTAGTACAACTTTTCACCCACAAACGGATGGTCAATCCGAGTGGATTATTCAGATACTCGAGGATATGTTGAGATGTTACATTCTTGAGTTTAATGGTACGTGGGACAATATCTGCCATTGATTGAATTTGCATAAAATAATAGTTTTCAGTCGAGCATCAAAATGGCACCTTATGAGGCTTTGTACAAATGCAAATGTCGAACACCTTTGTATTGGACTGAGCTAAGTGAAAATAAGATACACGGGGTTGATTTTATCAAAGAAACTAAACAAAAAGTGAAAGTAATCCGTATTATTCTGAAAGCCGTCAGATCATCAAAAATCCTATGCAGATTTTAAACGGAAAGATATTGAGTTTGAGATCGGTGATAAAGTGTTCATGAAGGTATCTCTATG
The DNA here is from genome assembly GCA_025506655.1 of Gossypium rotundifolium. NCBI lineage: Eukaryota > Viridiplantae > Streptophyta > Magnoliopsida > Malvales > Malvaceae > Gossypium > Gossypium rotundifolium. Next base: position 72,119,476 of record CP106731.1, read on the forward strand.
GAAGAAAATACTTTGTTTTGGCAAAAAGGGCAAATTGAGTCCAAGGTTTATCGGTCGTATGAAATTATCGAGCGTGTTGGACCTGTTGCATATAGATTATTGTTGCCACCAAAACTAGAAAAGATTCATAACGTATTTCACGTGTCATTACTTCGTCGATACAGATCTGATCCATCATATGTAATTTCTCCGTTTGAGATTGAAATTCGATCCGATATGACTTACGAGGAAGAACCAATTTGCATCTTAGCTCGCGAAGTTAAAGAATTGCGAAATAAGAAAATTTCGTTAGTAAAAGTTTTGTGGCATCGACACGGAGTGGAAAAGGCTACGTGGAATCCCAAAGATACTTTGAGACAACAATATCCAAATCTATTTAACGGTAAGATTTTCGGGGACGAAATTCCCTAAGGGGGAGAATTGTAACAGTCCAGTTTAGACCCTAGTCAGAATAGTGGTTTTGGGACCACAAATCCAAGTTAGAAAGATATTTTAATATTATTTTCTAAGTCTATAGCATGTGAATTGGTATATGTAAAATTTTTGTGTATTAAATTTTCTATTTGTGTGCTTAATTTGAGAAAAGGACTTAATCGCAGAAAATGTAAAAGTGGCCATCTAATTGATTAAGTGCTGAAATGATGTGCCTTTGTTAATATGAGGTCCTTATAATGCAATTGGATGATTTGAATTATGGATGGACATTAATGTACATAGATAGTGGAATTTTGATGTTAATATTAACATGGTAAATTAGTAAAATAAGTATTAATGTTATTATAATAAAAAAATGAATAAATGGTGGCCATTCTTAGTGTTCATCCACTGAAAATACAAAGAAAAGAAAAGAAAAAGAGATAGCTAGGTTCGGCCATGGTCTTCTCTTTGATTGAGGTATGTTTTGGTTTTAGTTTTTGATAATTGCTACGTTTTTGTAATCGTTGCTTCGAATACTTCAAAACTCATGTCTTAATTTTGTGAATTGATAAAGATTTTGAAATGTGCCATTGATGAATTCATGAGTTTTGTGATGTTTGATGATGAAATATGAAATATATGTGTTAGATTAACATGTTTAGTCTTTGGATTTTTGGTGAATTTGAGTAATTTAGACTAAATTGTGAAATAAATGAAAAATATGGGCTGCTAGGGACCTATAGAGAATTTGGCTAAGCATGGATTATATTGAATTATGTGTATTTTATGATTTTGTGAAATAAGGACTAAAATGTTAAAATGTAAAAATATGAGGGCTAATTTATAAATTACCCTAAATGTGTGTTCTTGGATTGAATTGAATGAATTGGTGAATAAATGAGTTAAATTTGAATATGTATAGATCAAGAACCGAAGAAAACAGATTTAGACCGTGGGAAGTCAAAAGTGATTGAGTAGTCGAATTCGCCTGTTTAGTCCGAATATGAGGTAAGTCTATATACAAATAAATGTATTTGAATTGATTTACTTATGTTCGTATGAAATTAAATTGAGATGATTGTTTACGGAAAATATATATACATGAAGTCCGAGAAAATATCGACAATGTGCCAAAATCCGAAAAGTCCCGTACAAACCTAGGAATAGTTAGGATTTCATATGTCATGACATAGGTTTCTGATATGTGATATCGTGTAAGACCACATCTGGGACGTTGTCATCGATATGAAATTTACGTGTAACACCATGTTTGGACAATGGCATCGAATTTGATTCGTATAAGACCATGTCTGGGACAGTGGCATCGATATTTGGTTACATGTAAGACCACGTCTGGGACGTTGGCATTGTACTATTATTTCGAGTATTCTAATTATCATATTTGATTCTGAATGGTTCAATGAGAAAAACTGAGAAATGGAAGAATGGGTGAAATGTATAACCCTTTTAGGTGCGTTTGATGCGTTTGCTTTGTTTAAGCACAAAAGGTAAGTATTTGTGAATTTGCAATAGAGAAATATGTGCATAGATTCCATGAGACAAAATGTGACATATGTATGATTGTATTATTAGCAAAAGAGATACTTTGAGATATGAATTGTAGGTAAGCAATGGCTAAATAAATGAACCAAAGAAGAGTTATGAATTTACAGTTGAGTAACATTAATGATCTTATATTTGATATAATTATGAATACTATATGTTAAGTTTATTTGTATATGGCTTACTAAGCTGTTGAAAGCTTACTGTGTGTGTTTGCTTTGTTTTATAGATCATCAAAGCTACGAAAGGCTAGGGGATTATCGAGGATCATCACCACACTATCAAACTCTATTTTGATACCTTTTGAATGTGTGCATAGTTAAGTATGGCATGTATAGTCTAGTTGAAATGGTTGATGTTTGAGAAGTGTATATAGCCATGTGATATGGCTAGATAATTGAATGTGATGTGAATGAGTAGTCATGTTATATGATGCATAGTTTGGAATGGTTTGATGGCTAATGAGATGGTCAAATTGATAATATGTTTTATTATGCAAAGCTAGTTTATTATTGATAATAGATTATCATAATGAAATGGTAAGTTTGTGATGGATTATACTTGGAAATGCTTGTGATTAGATTGAGTTAAATGGTACATGAGATGTTGTGTTTGAAATGTTCTTGAATGGGTAGAAAAGATGGTCAATTTGGTGTGTTTTGGGTTGCCATAAGTGTTTGGAATGATGCTTGTATGTGTTTGTTGGGTTAACCCAAAGTGTTGGTGGCATTTTGGCCTTGCAAATGGCCCATAATTGCCCACACGATTGAGCACACGGCGTGTGGCTCGATCATGTCTTTCATGGTTGTGTTTCAAAACAAATCAGACTCAACCACGGGCTAAACACATGGGCGTGTGATTGGCCATGTGAATCAAGTTAGTAACGACCATGGGCTAGACACACGGCGTGTGATTGGCCATGTGGTGTAAGTCAGTATCGACCACGGGCGAGGCACATGGGCGTGTTCCACAGCCGTATGGGCAAGTCAGTATGTATGCCCTATTTTGACATGGCTTAGACACACTGGGGTGTCCGAGACCGTGTGAGGCACACGGCCTGACCACACGGGCGTGTGACCTCTGTGGCTTTGAAAAATGTTTAAAGTTTTGAAAATTCCATATGTGTTCGGTTTAGTCCCGACCTCTTTCTAAAGTATGTTTAAAGTCTCGAGAAACCTAAATAAGGACACTTTGATTACATAATGATTAGTTACAAGGTGAAATGTTTGTAAAAGTTTCGATTAGTCTAGTAATGCCTTTAACCCTAGACTGGCGATGGTTATGGGTTAGGGGTGTTATAGCCTGGGTTGCCACCGAATCAAGAAGTAGAATTTGTGATTGAACTTGTGCATGAAACATCTCTAATTTCGTTAACACCATACAGGATGACCCCTACAGAATTGAAAGAGCTGGAAATACAGTTGCAAGAGTTGTTAGATCGCGGATTTATTCGACCGAGTGTGTCACCTTGGGGTGCTCTAGTTTTGTTCGTGAAGAAGAAAGATGGGTCAATGAGACTATATATAGATTACCAACAGCTCAGTAGAGCCACCATTAAGAATAAATACATGTTACCTCCTATTGATTATTTGTTTGATCAGTTAAAAGGAGCTATAGTGTTTTTGAAGATCGACTTGAGATTCGGATATTATCAGCTATGAGTTAAAGAGCAAGATGTACCAAAACTGCATTCAGAACTAGATATGGTCACTATTAATTTATGGTGATGCCATTTGGTTTGACTAATGCTCCTATGGCATTCATGGACTTAATGAATTGGGTATTTCAGCCATAGTTAGATCTGTTTGTTGTCATATTCATTTATGACATCCTGATTTATTCGCTGAACAAGTCCGATCATGCTGAACATTTAAGAGTTGTGATGCAAACTTTGCGTGAAAACAACTATTTGCGAAATTCACTAAATTTAAATTTTGGCTACGGGAAGTTAATTTTTGGGACATGTTATATCAACTGATGGAATGGGGTTGATCCAAATAAAGTATATGCGATTGTTGATTGGAAAATTTCGTAGAGTGTTTTTGAGTTTGAAGTTTCTTGGGATTAGCCTGTTACTATCGATGATTTCTTAAAAACTTCTCGATCATTGTTTCACCTATGACCAGGTTACAATAGAAAAACATCAAATTTTTTTGGTCGATAAGTCTCAATAGAGTTTTGATTAGCTAAAAAACATGTTAACAGAAGCTCCAATATTGAATCAACCTGAATTTGGGATGACATATGTTGTTTACAGTGATGCATCTCTCAATGGTTTGGATTGCGTGTTAATGCAGTCAGGGAAAGTAATAGCTTATGCTTCTCGGCAGTTAATACCACATAAAAGAAATTATCCTACTCATGATCTCAAGTTGGTCACGATTGTTTTCACTTTGAAGATATGGAGGCGTTATTTATATGGTGATAAATGTCATGTGTATACTGATCACAAAAGTTTAAAGTATTTAATGACGCAGAATGAATTGAATTGAGACAACGACGTTGGTTAGAGCTACTGAAAGATTATGATCTAGTTATTGATTATCACCCAGTAAAGACTACTGTGGTTGCGGATGCAATTAGTCGAAAATCATCATTACTTGCACTTTGGGTGTTAAACACTCATTTAGCTCTGAATGACGATGGTTCTGTACTAGCAGAGTTGAGGACTAAACCCTTGTTTCTACAATGAATTCGGGAGTTACAAAATGGCAATCTGTAGTTGATTATGAAACAAAACTTGGTTCAGGAAAATTTGATTACTGAATACAGCATTAGTGATGATGGCAAATTGTATTACCGCGATAGAATTTGTGTTCCAAATAATTTAAATTTGAAACGTGATATTCTATTAGAGGCTCATAGTAGTACATATTCCATTCATTCCGTAGTACGAATATGTATTGTGATTTGAAACAGATGTACTGGTGGTCGAGTATGAAACATGAGATTTGTGACTTCGTAGCTAAATGTTTGATTTGTTAGCAAGTAAAAGCAATGCATCAAGTACCATCAGGATTATTACAGCCTATTACGATTCCTGAGTGGAAGTGGGAATGAATCACGATGGATTTCTATCTAGTTGCCTGCAACTCCGAGAAAGAAAGATCTGATCTGGGTGATTGTTGACAGATTGACTAAGTTGGCACACTTTATTCCAGTCAGAACATATTACTCACTTAAGAGGTTAGCAGAATTATTATGTGTGAGAGATTGTAAGATTACATAGAGTACCGACATCTATTATTTTTATCGTGATCCGAGGTATACATCAAGATTTTGGAGTAAACTTCATGAGGTTTTGGACACTAAACTCAATTTCAGTATAGCATTTCATCCTCAGACGGACGGGCAATTAGAACAAGTAATATAGATTCTAGAAGACATGCTACAATGTTATATACTTGAGTTTGAGGGTAGCTGGGAAAAATATATATCGTTAGCTGAGTTCGCTTACAATAATATGTATCAATCCAGTATTAAAATGGCATCGTTTGAAGCTTTATATGGAAGAAAATGTAAAATGTCGTTGTATTGGTTCGAGCTGAGCGAATCCAAAAAGGTAGGGATTGATTTGATTCAAAAAACTAAAGACAAGGTTTGAAATATTCGAGATTATTTGAAAGTTGCATCTAATCGCAAGAAATCATACATGGATTTGAAAAAAAAAAAAAGATATAGATTTTTCTATAGGCGATTGAGTATTTTTAAAAGTTTTTCCGTGGAAAAAAGTGTTACAATTTGGCAAGAAAAGAAGGTTGAGTTTGAGATTTATCGGGCCATACAAGATTACTGAAATAAGCGGTCTTGTAGCTTACTGATTAATTTTTCCTTCTAAACTTGAGAAAATGCACAATGTGTTCCAGGTTTCAATGCTGAAATGGTATAGATTTGATCCTTCACATGTGATTCCTCATAAGGAGATTGAATTACAGCCAGATTTGACGTATTCTGAAGAACCAGTGAGAATTTTGACTCGAGAAGTCAAAAAACTTCAAAATAAACGAGTATTGTAGTAAAATTCTTGTGGCATCAACATGGTACCAAAAAAGCTACCTGGGAAACTAAGGAATCAATGAAACTACAGTAACCAAATTTATTCTCAAGTAACAATTTCGAGGATGAAATTTCTTATGGGGGAGACTTGTAATAGACTTGTTGTGTAATAGAGTTTGTACCACAAATATTACTAATTACTAGATTATTTACTTACTGAGTCATAAGAGGCGTACTAAAATTTTATTAAGAAATTTTAATGTTTAGATAACAAATTAAGGAAAAAGGAATAATTTGTATAAGGTACAAAACTTGTTAATTATAGCATTAAGATGATCAAATAGTTTAATTATTAATGAGGAGGACTTATATGGTAATTAGACCATAGTAAAAGTAAATAGATGACTTTGGACTTTGAATTAATTAAAATACATGATAATTTAAAGGATAAATTTGTAATTAGTTAAATAAAACTTAAGTACAAATAAAATAAAATACTATAATCTTCCTAAAGGAAAGAACCACCGAAAATTGAAGAGTAAAAACACCATTGATAAAGCTTAATGTAACACCCTTCACCCGTATTCAACAGCAGAAAATAGGGCTACAAAGCATTACCAGACTTTCAACACATTTAAACATACATTTATCATACATTTAATCAATACATGCAACCATCATTCAATCACAATCAATTTATCCTAATACGAGCCTACGAGGCCCTAAACATGCATTAAGAGTGGTTCGAGACTAAACCGATAACCTGGGAAATTTTTTAACACTTAGAAAATTTTTCTCAAAACAGGGGACACACGCCTGTGTGGCTAGGCCGAGCGTCTCACACGGCCACCAGACACGCTTGTGTCTCAGGTCGTGTGAACATTCGAAATGGAAGCACATGGCCGTGTCCAAGCCCACGCCCTACCCCGTGTCCAAACAAGTGAGCTTACTGACTTGGGTCACATGACCAACCACACGCCCGTGTGTCTAGCCTCGTGTGTGCTAGGCTCGTGCCAAACCTGTAGGGTATACTAACTTATGCAACACGCCAAGTCACACTCCTGTGTGTAAGGCCATGTGCAAATTAGGGGGTATACTGACTTATGCCACACGATCGATCACATGCCCGTGTGTGAGACCGTGTGGAGCATACTGACTTCATTTCAATTTCAACACTAAGGGACAACAGCCGTGTAACATGACCGTGTGTCACACATGGCTGAGACACATGCCCGTGTGGACAAAATAGGCTATTTACCAATCAAATTTACCAATTGAATTTACCACCCACATTTGAATGTACCTACATCAACCCAAATAGTACCACAACATAGCATAATATGAAATTATAACCAACCAATTAAAGCTTAACTCATATACATTTACTACTCCCATTCTCTATGCACACTAATCACAGAACATATCATACCATTTATACCAAAATTCACATTTACCATTCAACTATTTATACACTTCCAAATATGCATCATTATGAATCAAGATCATAAGCATATAACTACTCCAATATCAGTCAAATAGCTTCCACAATTAGAATATACAAGCCACAAATACCTATTCATGAACTCACATCATAAGCCAAATATTTATATATGTACACATGGTTCAACACAAGCCAACTTTCATGGCTATATATACAAACCAAAACATGATAATTCACAAGCCATCTCTAATGGCAAACCTCACTACCTGTAACACCCCAAACCCGGCCTAGAAGTTAGGCTCGAATCTGGCGTGTCACATCAAAGGCATAATTCAAAAAGATTTTGCTATTAGAAGTTTAAGGCCCAAAAGCCCAAAATCCTTGAGTCCTGTTAAGAAATGATAAAAACCCATTTTAACTATTTAAAGTATTTTGGAAACCAAGTTTAATCATAAGAAATTTACTTAGGTTTAATGATTAAGTAAACAGTTGGAACAACAAAACCCAAAATTTAAAATCAGATCAGAGTACAAGGCTTTATTACATTCAACGTAAATAAAACAATTAAAACCATGTCTTCCAAATAAATAAATAAAATTTAAACAACTTGTAGTGTGGCCATCTCCTAGCCCTCTCCCATGTCGAGCCGTTTACTGAGGATCACCTGAAACATTAAATAAAAAGGGTGTGAGTTTCGAAACTTAGTGTTACATCCCTTGGCAATCAAATCAACATACAAATATTCCATTGGGCCTAAGGCCTATCAAAATCGGTGGGCTTGGGCCTTAGCCCATAATGACCCCATATCATATCATATCATATCATATCATATCATATCATATCATATCATATGCAAAACAAGGTAATGCAAAACCCTCCCCAAAAATCTATCCGCTACACAACATTTCCCTTCCAACCCTACACACCTGTGGGGATTTCTAAATCGAACCACCCATCCTCTACACACCAAAGGTAGCACTCACAGCGGCACTACTCAATGTTGCAGCAAAGTTGCTAATCATATAATGGGCTTAAAGCCAACGGTGGATCCATGGTCGTCAAACGACTATGCGATCCTTAAATTCTTCCTCCGTACCATAATTCCCACCCATATGAATCCTAAACAGAATATCGTATGAATGCAACATGCACATGAATAACCTCCATAAAACTCATACGCATCACATAGGGGTATTTTCATCATTTCACAACCCAAGGGTATTTATGTAAATCTACTCTATAGGGGTATTTAAGTAAATTTACAAAATAGAGGTACATTGGAAATTTTGTAAATCAGAGATGTTTTGGTAATTTGGCAAATCAAGGATATTTTGGTAATTTCACAATTCGAGCTATTTTAGTGATTTTTCAAATCTAAGGGTATTTTGGTAATTTTCAAACTAAGGGTATTTTGGTAATTTTCAAATTAAGGGTATTTTGGAAATTTTCCAAATCAGAGGTGTTTTGGTAATTTTTACAAATCAGGGGTGTTTAGGTCCCTCTCAGGTTTTAGTTATGAACTTTGGCCCATAAACAAGTCCTTACGGCTAAAGTGAACAGACACTATGCACTAGGTAGGATTCCAGAGAAGAGGAGGTGGGCCACTAAGACCGCTTAAGTACCAAGCTCTTCCTAGATCTAATCCTAGACATGCATATGTCCGCTGCCACACTCTAACCCAGCGACTTGTTCACGGACATGTTTAATTATTAGAAAGTCTTATGTGGTTTAAAAGTTGTTTAGAACTAAGCCTAAAGTCCATTAAACCCTAGATACTTGTCTACGTCCCCATAAAGCCCATCAAGCCCATTTCGTGTTCATATAACCCTTTATGTCCACATCACATCCTTATGGCCCAGTAAATCTCAGTCATATGGCCTTTTAGGACCAAACCAATACCAGATAATGTAACATGTGTGCCTAACTCAGTTCATATAGTCAAATCAATTCATTTCATCAAACTTAGCCTCCGGCCCCACCGGGCCCATTTAGCAAATTTTGACTTTTCACTTTCTGGCATTGCCGACATCATGAGTGTGTAGTGTTTGTACACACCTGGTTACTGTGACGTGCTATTCTATCCTTAGCCTTGAACCTACAACAAACCAACCAACCTTCAATCTACCACTCATACTTAATCAAAATATTGACTCAAAAGTCGAAACCTACCATAACCTTACCGTGTGCCACCAGGTTCTACTAGCCCTTCCTTAGCTACTAATCACAAGTGTACCCTAGATCTGCACTCACACACATACACCATCAAAATTCGGGTGACTCGTAATCCACACCAGTCATCCACACATTCGGCCATTCTATTCAACCTTAACCAAATTGAGTACACTTACCTTTGCTTACAATCCCACCACGCTTGCGATCTTATAAACCGTATCCTTGTTATCACAGAATTAAAGACAGGACCGTTAGGTAGCCTTTTGGCTTTTAACAAAATGAAAAAGAGATGTTAACCGAATACTTACCAAATCCACTTTTGATCCTGCGGACTAAATTCAACTTTTTAACCTTGACTGATAGTAGATCACAATCAGTTTGTGATGGAGGAAAACAATAAGGGTTTGGCACAAATAGGAATTTCGGCAAGAGAAGATGTTGGTAATTGGTAATAGAAGAGTTTGGCTAAGAGAGAATTCGAAAAAAGGAATTCGGCTTTAGGAGATTTCAGCAATAGGGAGAACTGGACTATAGGGAAACCGATTAAGGGGGAAAAGAAAAACTAAAGATAGCTCAAAGAACCTTTCAAGCATTCGACCCCCTCCTTTTATAGCCACAGTACGAATACTCCTTTTCCCACAATCTCATTCGGCACCAACTCTTCCCTTTCCTTATCTCCTGATTTTTCTCCCTGATAACACCTAAATCTTATCCGAAATTTCCTCCACATCCATCGCACCTGCTTACTTCAAACTCTTCACGGCAAGAGTTCAAAACCAACACAACTCTTGTCGTCCACCTATGTAAAATAACACACTCCAAAAATACACTCCTAATGCTCGAACCTTGGACCTCTTCATCTTACACACACGCCACCTTATAGCTCCCAAGTGATGCCACTTACCACTAGACCACAAGCCCATTTGTGTCCTATTTTCTCTTAATCTGCTTAAGAGGCCTCATGCCTGGGACTAGGGTCCACTAAAGCAAGAAAAATAAAATTTTCCCTATGGTCTCCCCTATCTCTAAGGCTTCAAATAATCCCAATAATACCTTAATATTAATATTCTAAGTGCTACACATACATACTAACTTCAATGCACAGAAATTAGGGTTTTAAGATTTTTTTGGGAGTGCTACGCATACATACTAACCGCTCCAATGTACTTCCCCTGAAATGTCAATTTGAAGAACTCCCAAGTGATCTGCTCCGGTTGGTTTCCCTTATTTACGGTTAACCACCACTAATAGGCTTCTTCCCTAAGTAAGGATATTGCTCCTTTTAACTTCTGTTCTGCTGTGCAATCCAGATCATCCATTATTCTTTCAGTAGCTTCCAACCAATACTCTGCCACATTCGGGGCCACCTCCTCTACTCCTTTGAAAATCTCTTCCCCATTAGCTCGGAGTCGCTCCACGATCGACCCACGACTCCCCATACCATTATTAGGCCCAATGACCCTTTCTAAGATCCTTAACATAGCCTTTGATACTGCATCTTTTGTAGCGGTAGCCATTCATATGGTCCCTTTCAGCTACTGGTGAGGCCGGAGCCTCCCCTACTCTAACTTTGGGTATATGGCCTAACTCGGACGACCCTGCCCTAACACTTCCACGGCCTCTGCGGCAGCCTCTTGCACCTCTTCTAGTGCTCATCATTGTGTATTTCTGAATTAAAAAATTATGAATTTAGTACATAGTTCCACTTGTTTAGGGCATATGTCTTATGTAAGTAACAAAATTTTTTTAAAGTTATTCCGCGGTCGAGAATCCACTACAGGCTTAAGTTTTTTACGACTTTAGTCTCTAAAAGCCTATTTTTAAGTAGCCCATTATCTACACAGTTTAGTAGTTTAAACAAATGTAGTACTAAAAACTTACTTGGCTTGACGTCAAGGGCTCGGTGAACCACACTTCAAGAATCCTGCAAAAACTTTTTAATCTACTTGTTTTAAAAAAAACCCAAAATCCAAGGCCCATTTTACAGCCAGAGCTTTGCAACCAGGCTTTGATACCATTAAATGTAATACCCCAAACCCGACCTAGAAGTTAGGCCCGAATTTGGCGTATCACATCAAAGGCATAATTCAAAACGATTTTACTAATTAGAAGTTTAAGGCCTAAAAGCCAAAATCCTTGAGTCCTATTAAGAAATGATAACAACCCATTTTAACTATTTAAAGTATTTCGGAAACCAATTTTAATCAAAAGAAATTTACTTAGGTTTAATGATTAAGTAAACAGTTGGAACAACAAAACCCAAAATTTAAAATCAGATCGGAGTACAAGGCTTTATTACATTCAACGTAAATAAAACAATTAAAACCATGTCTTCCAAATAAATAAACAAAAATTTAAACATCTTGTAGTGTGGCCATCTCCGAGTCCTCTCCCATGTCGAGTCGTTTACTGAGGATCACCTGAAACATTAAATAAAAAGGGTGTAAGTTTCAAAACTTAGTGTGTACATCCCTTGACAATCAAATCAACATACAAATATTCCATTGGGCCTAAGCCCTATCAAAATCAATGATCTTGGGCCTTAGCCAACAACGACCCCATATCATATCATATCATATCATATCATATGCAAAACAAGGTAATGCAAAACCCTCCCCAAAAATCCATCCGCTAGACACCATTTCCCTTCTAACCCTACACACCTGTGGGGATTTCTAAATCGACCCACTCATCCTTTACACACCAAAGGTAGCACTCACAGCGGCACTACTCAATGTTGCAGCAAAGCTGCTAATCATATAATGGGTTTAAAGCCACCGGTGGATCCATGGTCCTTAAGGGACTATGCGATCCTCAAATTCTTCCTCCGTACCATAATTCCCACCCATATGCATCCTAAACAGAATATCGTATGAATGCAACATGCACATGAGTAACCTCCATAAAACTAATACTCATCACATAGGGGTATTTTCGTAAATCTACTCTATAGGGGTATTTAGGTAATTTTGAAAAATAGAGGTACTTTGGAAATTTTGTAAATTAGGGATGTTTTAGTAATTCTACAAATCAAAGGCATTATGGTAATTTCACAGTTCAGGCTATTTTAATGATTTTGCAAATCTAAAGGTATTTTGGTAATTTTCAAACTAAGGGTATTTTGGTAATTTTAACAAGTCAGGGGTGTTTAGGTCCCTCTCAGGTTTTAGTTATGAAATTTGGCCCATTAACAAGTCCTTACAGTAAAGTGAACACACACTATGCACCAGGTAGGATTCCAGAGAAGAAGAGGTGGGCCACTAGGACCGCTTAAGTACCAAGCTCTCCCTAGATCCAATCCTAGACATGCATATGTCCATTGCCACACTCTAACCCAGCGACTTGCTCACGAACATGTTTAATTATTAGAAAGTCTTATGTGGTTTAAGATTTGTTCAGAACTAAGCCTAAAGTCCATTAAACCCTAGCATACTTGTCTACATCCCCATAAAGCCCATCAAGCCCATTTCGCATTCATATAACCCTTTATGTCCACATCACATCCTTATGGCCCACTAGGCCCAAATCTCAATCATATGGCCTTTTAGGCCCAAAATAATTCCAGATCATGTAACATGCGTGCCTAACTCAGTTCATATAGTCAAATAAATTCATTTCATCAAACTTAGCCTCAAGGCCCGCCGGGCCCATTTAGTAAATTTTGGCTTTTCGGCTTTTCGACATTACCGACATCATTTGTGTGTAGTGTTTGTACACTCCTAGTTACTGCGATGTGCTATTCTATCCTTAGCCTTGAACCTACAACCAACCAACCAACCTTCAATCAACCACTCATACATAATCAAAATAATTACTCAAAAGCCAAAACCTACATAACCTTACCGTGTGCCACCAGGTTCTACTAGCCCTTCCTTAGCTACTAATCACAAGTGTACCCTAGATCTGCACTCACACACATACACCATCAAAATTTGGGTGACTAGTAATCCACACCAGTCATCCACACATTCGGCCATTCACTTCAACATTAACCAAATTGAGTACATTTACCTTTACTAACGATCCCGCCACGCTTGCGATCTTCTTAACTGTATCCTTGTTATCATAGAATTAACGATAGGACAGTTAGGTAGCCTTCGACTTTTAACAAAATGAAAAGAGAGGTTAACCAAATGCTTACCAAATCTACTTTCGATCCTGCAACCTAAATTTGGCTATTTAACCTTGATTGATAGTAGATCACAATCGGTTTGTGATGGAGGAAAGCAACAAGGGTTTGGCACAAGTAGGAATTTCGACAAGAGAAAATGTTGGCAATTTGGCAATAAAAGAGTTTGGCTAAGAGAGAATTCGGCAAAAAAGAATTCAGCTTTAGGAGATTTTGGCAATAGGGAGAATTCAGCTATAGGGAAACCGATTAAGGGGGAAAAGAAAAACTAAAGACAACTCAAAGAACCTTTCAAGCATTCGACCCCCTCCTTTTATAGCCACAGGCCAAATACTCCTTTCCCCACAGTCCCATTCGGCACCAACTCTTCCCTTTCCTCATCTCCTGATTTTTCTCCCTGATAACACCTTAATCTTATCCAAAATTTCCTCCACATCCATCACACCTGCTTACTTCAAACTCTCCACGGTAAGAGTTCAAAACCAACACAACTCTTTCCATCCACCTATACAAAATAACACACTCCAAAAATACACTCCTAATGCTCGAACCTTGGACCTCTTCAGCTTACACACACTCCACCTTATAGCTCCTAAGTGACGCCACTTACCACTAGAACACAAGCCCATTTGTGTCCTATTTTCTCTTAATTTGTTTAAAAGGCCTCATGCTTGGGACTAGGGTCTACTAAAGTAAGAAAAATAATTTTTTCCCTATGGTCTCCCTATCTCTAAGGGTTCAAATAATCCCGATAATACTTTAATATTAATATTAATATTTTAAGTGCTACATATACATACTAACTTCAATGCACAGAAATTAGGGTTTCAAGATTTTTTGGGGCGTTACACTACCAAAATACACATCAAAATGATCATAATCCTATACATGCCATATGACCAAACCATAAGCTCAAAATTACCAAAGTGATGGTTGGATAGTGTGACGATGTCTCGACTATCCCACAATTCGAGCTAGCTTTGAAATTCACTATAAAACATGGAAAAATAAACAAAGTAAGCTTTATAACTTAGTAAGCTCGTATGAAATAAACTCAATTAATCATAAATACACAAATCATTAATTTGAACTTGTTAACTTGTAATTCATAATTACTAACAAACCTTCCACATGCTTAATCATATGCTTATATGGAAACCTCATAACTTCTTTGATTTGAGGCTCATATGATTCATATACATACCTGTACCAATCCATAACAATCTCATACTTAAATGGGACAATGTTGATTACTCGAATTCTCGCACACTAAGTGCTAATACATAGCCGAAGCTATCTCAATCTCGCACACTAAGTGCAATACATAACCAAATCTATCTCAATCTCACACACAAAGTGCCATACATAGTCGAAGCTATCTTAGCCTCGCACACTAAGTACCATACATAGCCGAAGCTATCTCAATCTCGCACATTGAGTGCCATACATAGCAAAAGCTATCTTAATCTCGCACACTAGGTGCCATACATATTAAAATTATCGTCAACCATGACTGTAGTCTCATATATACAATTTATGCAATATCAAAGCATTTAATGCATAATTATAACAATGCTTAACACATACGAACTTACCCCGGTTGCTAAAATGGCGAATTGAGTCAACTATTCCGTAACTTTGTTCTTTCTCCGATCTAAGTCAACATTTCTCCTTTTTGATCTAAATATATTCAAAATTGACTTATTTAATCATCTATTTATTCAATTCAATCCAAAATATACATTTGAGCTAATTTATACATTAGCCCCTAAACTTTCACATTTTTACAATTTAGTCTTTTTTACATAAAATCACAAATTAATGCAATTTAATCCATTCACATGCTAGCCGAATTTCCCTAATACACATATCAGCCCACATTTTTCATTTATTCACACATTTAACCACACATTTTCACAAATAAATCCCTATTTTGCATTTTTACTCAAAATCACTTCACAAAATATGTAAATCTAACAACAAGATTTCATATTTCATCATCAAACATCAAAACTCATACATATTCATCAATGGCAACTTTCAAAATCTTTAACAATTTTGCAAAATAGACCCTAGGCTAGCTAGTACTAGTTGCAACGATCACGAAAACATAGAAATTGTTAAAAATGGGTCAAAAATCGTACCTAATTTAGCATATAAAGCAATGGCTAAATGAAACCTAAAAACTCTGGCTTTTCTTCTTGCAAGAATCAGCTAAGGAAGATGATGATAATGTAAAATGGTTTTGTTTTATTTATTTTACATTAATTAACCAAATTACCTTTTTAACCTTAATAATAATTCAATATTTCAATTATGCCAAGCCATTATCATCCACTATCTAATTAATGGTCTAATTACCACATAAGGACCTTAACTTTAAGGTTCTATAGCCATTAAACACCCTTGGCTATTAGAACTCAAGTTTTACACTTTAAGCGATTTAGTCTTTTTTATCAAATTGACCAACGAAACAATAAAATTTCTTAACGAAACTTTCATGCAATCATTCAATCATGCTATAAACATTAGAATAATATTAAAATAAATATTTTAACCACAAATATGTGGTCTCAAAACCACTATTTTGATTTGACTAAAAACGGGTTGTTACAACTCTCCCCCCTTAGGGATTTTCGTCCCCGAAAATCTTACCAGTGAATAGGTTAGGGTCCTATTTTCTCATAGCTTCCTCGGGCTCCCACGTAGCCTCTTCAACTTTGTGACATTTCCATAATACTTTCAATAAAGCTATGCATTTATTTCTCAACTCTTTGATCTCTCGAGCCAAAATTTTGATTGGGTTCTTTGTTATACGTCATATCAAGTTGAATTTTAATCTCTGACGGAGAAATCACATTGAAGGATCCGATCGATATCGACGCAACATCAACACGTGAAACACATTGTGGATTTTTTCTAACTCAATTGGTAAACCTAGTCGATATGCCATTGGACCTATTCTTTCGATGATCTCATACGGCCCGATGAATCTTAGACTCAATTTGGCTTTACGACCAAAACGAAGTAATTTCTTCCACGGAGATACTTTCAAAAACACTGTCATTGATTTGAAATTCAATGTCTTTTTGTTTCAAATCCAGGTACAATTTCTGACAATCTTAAGTTGCTTTCAAACAGTCGTGAATTACTTTCACTTTCTCTTCGGTTTCTTTAACCAAATCAACCACGTGAATCTATTTTTCAGCAAGCTTGGTCCAATACAATGGAGTTCGACATTTGCAACCATACAAAGCTTCATACGGTTGATTGAAAGCTATTCTTATATGTAAACTCATCCAGCGGCAAATATTTCTCCCAGTTGCCTTCAAACTTTAAAACACAACATTGGAGCATATCTTCAAGGATCTGAATTACTCTATAACATCCTGAATTAATGGGCCAATGCATTTAATGTGTGGTTATGTTTAATGAGAGTGTTAGGGGTCCAGAATGGGCTCAGGAATTGGGTCGAGGACTTAATTGAATTATCTGATTAGACACACTAGTGGAAAGCCTGATAAGATAGGGCTTAAAAGATGTTATTTGTGTTTTAAATACAAAGTGCGCTTGTGGCCCAGTGGAAAAGTGGCGCCACTTAGAGAGCAAGGAGGTGGCGTCAACTGAGGAGGCCCACATTCAAGTTACATGAAGCCCAATTCTTTTAATTAAAGTTAACTAAAGTTTGGCAATTAATTAAGTAGAGTTGGACGGCAACAAGGCTTAAATATAGGAGGATTTATTTGAGTGGATAATAAAGATAATATGGTAGATAAAGGGAGGAAATTTAGGATCTAATCTGCTGGTCACAGTAGTGGCCAAATTTCCAATTCTAGGGGAAGGAGGAAATCAATTTTGATGAGGATAAAAGGGGGTACCGAAATTTCCCTTGTTAATTAATTAGTTTTAGTTTTCAAAAGAGGGCTATTCCGGCTTTTGGTTAGTATATGTGTCGAAAATTTGATTAAAGAAATAGGGTACTTCTTAATTTTGGCATTTATTCTCATTCTCTTCTCTTGGTTGTTTCCTTTTTCAAAAAGTTGAAAACTCCTAAAGTTCCATCTTCTTCTTCTTCTTCTTTTCTGCTATAGTCGAATACCCTAGTGTCCATTCTTTTCCTTTCTTTTTCTTCCTACCGACTTCTTCAGTAAAAGTCGAAATCTTCTTGCCAATTTCTTCTTTAAAAGCCAAAATCTCCATAGATTTCTTTGAATCATCTTCTCTTTTTTATTTTCGCAAAAAGCTAGAATCTTCTCTCAAGAGTTAGTCGAAACCCCCATATTGAGGTAAGTGTCGACTCTTGTTATTCCTTAAGATCTCTTTCGATTTTTAGGGGCCAAGGCTGAATGGCTACTTGGTTTGTTAAGGTTGTCGATTAGACTAATACTTCCTATCTTTTTATGTGTTGGGTGACATTCGATTAGTAAAGAAGATCGCATAGATCTAAAAGCCGGAATCATTAATCTGAATCTCATATATCTCTCTTTTTGGGATTTCAAGGTAAGGGGTTCTCTTTATATTTCTGTTAGATTCGCTATCGTAATTGTGATCTTAACCATATGTTATAATGCTAGCAACTGATAAGGTCTTTTGATGGAATCAAATATCGATCAGGCGAAGAAGGGGATTGGACCTATTAAACCAATCCCTAAGTTTAAGAAGTGAGCGGTGTCAACAGTTCGAGATTGGCCACCGGGTTGTGGACTGGCTTCAAAACAAAACCTTAGACTGTTAGTAGTCGTAGCGGCTATTGATAATGTCGACTTAGACAATATCATCTTGTCAGTAATCAGGTGTGTGGATCTCTATCACACTAGTTAACTTGTATTATATTATGTTATGGGCTAAAAGTCAGATAAAGAGGCTGTATGAACAATCGTAATACCCAAAAAGGGTAGACAAGGGATGCCAGGTACGTAATCATAGAAACCTCTTTATGTGTATCGAACTATGTGAAAGTATGTGATCTGTTTAGATAGTTTAATGTTCTGATTCTTGCATGTATGTATGCATGGGATGGGATTGATATGATGAAGGGGAGTAGTTCGCATCGGTGGTTTTGCCACATAGGTGACATGGTGATCGATCTTTATGACAGGCAGCATAGCTGTCAATATATTATTAAGGTCGCATAGCCATCGGTGGCTTTGCCACATAGGTCACATCGTGATCGATCTTTGTGAAAGGCAGCACAGCTGTCGATATGGTGTGTAACGGATGGAGGGTTGATTGTAGAAATCCCCACGGTGTGATGGTTGGTACGGGGGTGTGTAGAGGATGAACTCTTAGGTTTGGGATGGGCCATGTTGCATGAAAATATATTCTGTTGCCATTGTTATGGCCCAAGGCCCATAATGTGTTTGTGGGCCTAAGGCTTTCATGTGTTTTCGGTATTTGCACACTGAGTCTTGGTGACTCACCCTTTTATTTTTCCCAACTTTTTAGATGAGCAGTAGATCGTGGACATGGGAGCCGAGTCAGACTTGAGGGGCCATCAAGACTATTATTTCCATAAACTATTTTTGGTTATCTTTTAAGTTTTATTTTTGGGATATTTTTTTGTAATAAGGCCTCCATAACTTAGGTTATTTTTATTTATTATTATCATGTCACATTTTTATAAACTTATGTTTTCAAAACTTTAATTATAAAGGGAAAGGAAAATGGGCTTTTCAAACACATTCATGCAAATCTTAAAGTTTCTTTCAAGAATTACACAATTAATGATTAATCGGTTATAATAAATTGAGATTTTCAAAACCCTTCAAGGTAAAGTTTGCAACGTTCAACTCGTAGCATACCAGATCCGGTCATGACGTATGAGTCAGGTTTGGGGTGTTACATTTTTGGTATTAGAGCCCAGTTCAAAACTCAAGCTGTGAAATGGGTCTAGTAGTGATTTGTAAAAGTGATATAAGTTTGGAAAAGTTCAGTTGAGATATGGCCTTCGAGTCTACCGGCACCAGATCGACACAGGTAAGTATCCTAAACTCATTATGTGATATGCATGTTGGGCTTGATGGGCTCCATAGGGACGTAGGCTAGTATGATTAAAGCTTGATGGACTCTAGGCTTAGGTTAAACAATTCTTCAAATTCCATAGGACTTATTTTTTTTAATTAAACATGTCTGTGAACAAGTCAGAGGGTTAGGGTGTGGTAACAGGCATACACATGTCTAGGATTGGATCCAGGGAGAGCTTGGTATTTAAGTGGCCCTAGCGGCTCACCTCCTCTTCACTGGAATCCTACTTGGTGAGTAGTGGCTGTTCACCTTAGCCACGAGGACTTGTTGACGGGCCAAAATTTATAACTAAAACCCGAAA
Organism: Gossypium rotundifolium; assembly: GCA_025506655.1. Taxonomy (NCBI): domain Eukaryota; kingdom Viridiplantae; phylum Streptophyta; class Magnoliopsida; order Malvales; family Malvaceae; genus Gossypium; species Gossypium rotundifolium. Next base: position 72,139,519 of record CP106731.1, read on the forward strand.
GGGACCAGCCACCTTATTTTGTAAAATTTCTAAAATACTACTAGTTATGTAAAATTTTTGAAATAACCTTGATTGGTGAAAATTTTCTCAAGATACCCTTGGTTTGCAAAATTACTGAGATACCCTTGGTTTAAAAAATTACCAAAATACCCCTATTTTGTAAAATCACCAAGATACCCTATTTTGGAAAATTACAAAAATACCCCTGTAGGATAAAAATGATGAAAATACCCCTAGGTGATGAATGTGAGTTCATGGATGCTGCTTGTATGTTGATGTATGATGGTTGAATGTATATGGTTTCTAGAACTAGGAGATTCAGACTTGAGACTGAAACCCGTAGATATAGTTTCGAATTCGAAAGAACTACTCTTGAATAAGATTATTCGTGGTTAATCAGTGAAAGAAGCTAATAATTCATAAAAATTCCTAATCAGATAAACGAATCGGTAGAATGAGCACTAGAGGACGTGGTGTGCTTGGCCGAGGTAGAGGCAGGATTGCTGTGTCGGAACCCGTAGGGTCTGGTCACGAGTCAGGGAATGAGGTACCAGTGCCACCAGCTATGGAGGCAGAATTTCAAGATCAGACGGTCGGAGATGATGCGGTATCTTAGGCGATGTTGAGGGTTTTAGAGAGGGTAGCTGGGGCAGGCATGGGCACAAGGGCTCGTCGGAGCGACTTAGAGCCAATAGAGCAGAAGTGTTTAAGGGAATTTTCGATGTAGCCCCTAGTACAGCTGAGTATTGGTTGGACACAGTCGAGTGCATAATGGATGATATGGATTTCACAAGAGAAGAGAAGCTGAAAGGAGTAGTGTCCCTTCTCCGGGACGAAGCGTATCAATGGTGGCTTACGGTTAAGGATGGTACCATGGCTGACCATATCACCTGGGATTATTTCAAAGCGGTGTTTTAGAGCAAGTACATTAGAATGAGTTATGTGGATGCGCAGTGTAGAGCGTTCCTGAATCTGGTTCAGAGAAGTAGGTCGGTGGCGGCATATGAAGCGGATTTGAAGATGGTGGCCACAGAACATGAACGGTGTGTTCGATTTGAAGATGGCCTGAAGGATGATCTACGTGTTTTGATAGCTCCACAGCGGGAGAGGGAATTTGCTGTGCTTGTGGAGAAAGCTAAGATAGCTGAAGAGGTGAGACGGACGAAAAAATTGAATCAAGATAGAGATAGGTGTAGGTAAGAGAAATTTTGGATCATCAGGGACAACTGGGAGTACTCAGAAAAGACCTAGGTCAGATGGATCGAGACGGGCTGAGAGACTTGCTGCTGCTAGCCAAACACGGAAGTGTGCTCGATGTGGTAAATTTCATGTAGGTGAGTGTTGGGCAGGCAGTGGGAAGTGCTTTAGGCGTGGATCTTTGGATCATCAGATTAGAGACTGTCCACAACCATGAAGTGATATAGGACTCATGAGGCGGTGACAATGCTTAGCCAGCAGGAGGAGGTCGCACTGTAGAGGGGTCGTGGTTCAGCCAGAGGTGGTAACGATTTTGGTTGGGGCCGTGGAGCACCAGGCCGAGAGGCAGGAAACATTGAGGCAAGATAGCCGGGGTTAGTTTATACTGCCAGACGTCGAGAGGAGGCTGACACACCGGATGTTATAACCGATACATTTTTAGTATTTAGTTTACCTTACACTGCATTGATTGACATTGGGTCGACACATTCATATGTTGCTAGTAGTGTGTCTGGAACTTTAAGTTTGGATTCCAAGATTACCCCTAGGGCAATGACTGTAATTAGCCCATTAGGACAATCTGTGGTAGTAGATAAACTTTATCGGGAGGTACCCTTAGAAGTTCAGGGAATACTTTTCTTGATGGATCTGATGGAATTATTGTTTGGGGAGTTCGACTTAATATTAGGCATGGACTGGTTGGTGAAGTACCAAGCTAATTTAGATTGTGCAGCCAAGCATATGGTGTTAAGAACCCTCAAGGTGGTGAAGTGTTGGTGATAGAAGAAAGGGGGAACTGTTTGTCGAATGTGGTACTACCCTAAGAGTAGAAAGGATGGTGAGAAAAGGATGCGAGGCAGTATTAATGTTTGTTCGGGCTCTGGAAGCCAAGGACCTAACTGTTGGGGACGTTAGGACAATGAAGGAGTTTCCTGATGTTTTTCCAGAAGAGCTTTCAGGATTACCCCTAGATCATGAAGTGGAGTTTGGAATTGATCTTCTTTCGGGAACAGCGCCAGTATCTATTGCTCCGTATAGAATGCCGCCGAAGGAGTTGGTGGAATTGAAAGTGCAGATTCAAGAGTTTCTAGATAAAGGATTTATTTGACCAAGTGTGTCGCCTTGGGGAGCGCCGGTGTTATTTGTTAAGAAGAAGGATGGATCAATGCGTATGTGCATTGACTACCTTCAGCTGAACAAGTTGACTACAAGAACAGGTATCTGTTGCCAAGGATTGATGACTTGTTCGATCAACTGAAAGGGGCATCAGTGTTCTCAAAGATAGATCTAAGGCCAAGATACCATTAGCTTAAGGTCAAGGAGGCAGATATTCATAAGACGGCATTCAGGACTCGCTACAGTCACTACGAATTCATGGTGATGCCATTTGGATTGACCAACGCACCAGCAGCATTTATGGATATGATGAATCGAGTGTTTCAACCCTACTTGGATCGGTTTGTCGTGGTATTTATAGATGATATCCTGGTTTACTTAAGATCACAAGGGAGCATGATTCACATCTGTGAGTGGTTTTACAGATTCTGAGGGAGAAGCAGTTGTATGCCAAATTCAATAAGTGCGAATTTTGGCTAAGTGAAGTTACGTTTTTAGGCCACGTTGTGTCGACAGAGGGGATTAGGGTTGACCTTCGAAAAATTGAAGCGGTGTTGGATTGGAAGCCGCCTAGGTCTGTGGTGGAAATTTGGAGTTTTCTTGGTCTAGCCGGATATTACAGAAGGTTTGTTGAAGGATTCTCTTCAATTGCGGCACCATTGACTAAGTTATTACGTAAAGGAGTTCTGTTTATTTTTTCTAGTAAGCAGCAAGAGAGTTTCAAGAAATTGAAAAGGATTTTGACGGAGGCTTCGGTATTGATTCAACTGGAGGTTGGGAAGGAATTTGTGATTTACTGTGATGCGTCACACACGGGACTAGGATGCGTGTTGATGCAAGATGGAATGGTTGTTGCGTATGCATCTCGGTAGTTAAGACCACACGAAACAAATTATCCCACCTATGATTTGGAATTGGCGGTGGTGGTTTTTGTTTTAAATATTTGGAGACATTATCTATGCGGGGAGAAATCTGTTATTTATACAGATCATAAAAGCCTAAAATACCTTTTGACCTAGAAGGAGCTGAATTTAAGGCGGAGGAGGTGGATCGAGTTGTTAAAGGATTATGATTGCTCGATCGAGTACCATCCGGGTAAAGCTAATGTAGTGGCGAATGCCTTAAGTCGTAAAGTAATCTCTGACTTGAGGGCAATGTTTGCTCACCTTAGTTTGTACGATGATGGGAGCTTATTGGCTGAACTTCAAGTGAAACCCTCTTGGCTCAGTCAGGTTAAGGAGAAGCAGCAGATCGATGAGTTGCTAAAGGAGAAGTTTCATGTAGGACCAAGTGATGGATCGATGGACTTCAGTATGAATGAGGAAGGACTATTATGTTTTCAAGGGAGAGTTTGCATGTCAAAAGATCCGGAATTGAGGCATAGGATTTTGTAAGAAGCGCATGGAAGTTCATACGCCATACACCCCGGAGGGAGTAAGATGTAACAGAATTTGCAGGATCAGTTCTGGTGGCCGGGCTTGAAGTGTGAAATGGCGAATTGGTGAGTAAGTGTTTGACACATCAAGAGGTAAAGGAGGAGCATCGCCACCCATCAAGGTTGTTGCGACCAAGGAAGATTCCACAATGGAAGTGGGAAAGGATCACAATGGACTTTGTTTGGGCTACCCCTCACGCCTACTAAGAAAGATTCAGTTTGGGTGATTGTTGATCGCTTGATGAAATCTGCTCATTTTATACCAGTACGGGTCAATTACTCTTTACAAAAATTGGCTAAGCTATACATAACGGTGGTGGTGAGGTTGCATGGAGTACCAGTATCAATCATATCGGACAGGGACTCGAGGTTCACGTCGCGATTCTGGAAGGCTTTGCATCAAGCATTGGGTATGAAGTTGGATTTTAGTACAGTGTTTCATCCTCAGACCGATGGACAGTCTAAGCAGGTGATTCAGATCTTGGAGGACATGTTGAGGGGGTGTGTCATTGATTTCGGAGGTAGTTGGGAAGATTTTTACCATTGGCGGAGTTTGCATACAACAACAGCTACCAGTCTAGTATTCAGATGGTGCCCTATAAAGCATTATACAAGAGGAAGTGTCGTGCTCCTACCTGTTGGATGGAGTTGGGGGACCGTCAGATTTTTGGGCCAGAGTTGGTTACCAAAACAGAGAATAAGGTTGAGTTAATTCGAGCTCGACTAAAGGAAGCCTCGGATAGACAAAAGTCCTTTGCTAATTTGAAGCGTAAGGACATAGAGTTTGCAGTGGGTGATAAGGTGTTCTTGAAGGTGTCGCCGTGGAAGAAAGTGCTGAGGTCTGGACGGAAGGGTAAATTAAGTCCTAGATTTATCGGACCTTATCAAGTGTTGAAGCAAGTAGGGCCAGTAGCCTATCAGCTAGAGCTACCTTCAGATTTAAGCCAGATCCACAATGTGTTTCATGTCTCTATGCTGAGACGATATCGTTCAGATCTGTCTCATGTAGTGCCTGTGGAGGAAATCAAAGTAAGACCTAACCTATCCTTTGAAGAAGAGCCAGTAGAAATCTTCAATTATGATGTTAAAGTGTTGCGAAGGAAGACGGTTCCATTGGTTAAGGTTCTATGGCAGAATCCCAGTTCTGAGGAGGCTACTTGGGAACTAGAGGAAATGATGCGGCAGCAGTACCCACATCTATTCTGATCAGGTAATTTCGAGGCCGAAATTTCTTTAAGGGGGTAGAACTGTAACATCCTGAATTAATGGGCCAGTACATTTAATGTGTGGTTATGTTTAATGAGAGTGTTAGGGGTCCAGAATGGGCTCAAGAATTGGGCCGAGGCCTTAATTGAAATCTCTGATTAGACACTCTAGTGGAAAGCCTGATAAGATAGGGCTTAAAAGATGTTATCTGTGTTTTAAATACGAAGTGGACTTGTGGCCCAGTGGCAAAGTGTCGCCACTTAGAGAGCAAGGAGGTGGCATCAACTGAGGAGGCCCACATTCAAGTTACATGAAGCCCAATTCTTTTAATTAAAGTTTGTTAAAGTTCAACAATTAATTAGGTAGGGTTGGACGGTAACAAGGCTTAAATATAGGAGGATTTATTTGAGTAGATAATAAAGATAATATGGTAGATAAAGGGAGGAAATTTAGGATCTAATTTGCTGGTCATAGTAGTGGCGAATTTCCAACTATAGGGAATGAGGAAATCGATTTTGATTAGGCTAAAAGGGGGGTACCGAAATTTCCCTTGTTAATTAATTAGTTTTGGTTTTCAAAAGAGGGCAATTTTGACTTTTGGTTAGTGTGTGTGCCGAAAATTTGATGAAAGAAATAGGGTACTTCTTAATTTTGGCATTTATTATCATTCTCTTCTCTTGGTTGGTTCCTTTCTCAAAAAGCAAAAAACTCTTAAAGTTCCATCTTCTTATTCTTCTTTTCTGCTATAGCCGAATACCCTAATGTCCATTCTTTTCCTTTCTTTTTCTTCCTGCCGACTTCTTCAGTAAAAGCCAAAATCTTCTTGTCGATTTCTTTTTTAAAAGCTGAAATCTCCATAGATTTCTTTGAATCATCTTCTCTTTTTTATTTTCACAAAAAGCCAGAATCTTCTCTCAAGAGTTAGCCGAAACCCCTATATTGAGGTAAGTGTCGACTCTTGTTATTCCTTAAGATCTCTTTCGATTTTTAGGGGCCAAGGCCGAATGGCCACTTGGTTTGTTAAGGATGTCGATTAGACTAATACTTCCTATCTTTTTACGTGTTGGGCGACATTCGAGAAGTGAAGAAGATCACGTAGATCTAAAAGCCGGAATCGTTAGTTTCTGAATCTCATATATCTCTCTTTCCAGGATTTCAAGGTAAGGGGTTCTCTTTAGATTTCCGTTAGATTCGCTATCGTAATTGTGATCTTAACCATATGTTATGATGGTAGCAATTGATAAGGTCTTTTGATGGAATCAAATTTTGATCAGGCGAAGGAGGGGATTGGACCTGTTAAACCAATCCCTAAGTTTAAGAAGCGAGCGATGTCAGCAGTTCAGGATTGGCCACCGGGTTGTGGACCGACTTCAGAACAAAACCTTAGACTGTTAGCAGTCGTAGCGGCTACTGATAGTGTCAACTTAGACAGTATCGTCTTGTCAGTAATTAGGTGTATAGATCTCTATCACACTAGTTAATTTGTATTATATTATGTTATGGGCTAAAAGCCGGATAAAAAGGCTGTATGAATAGTCGTAATACCCAAAAAGGGTAGGCAAGGGATGCCAGGTACGTAATCATAGAAACTTCTCTATATGTATTGAAGTATGTGAAAGTATGTGATCTGTTTAGATAGTTTAATGTTATGATTCTTGCATGTATGTATGCATGGGATGGGATTGATATGATGAAGGGGAGCAGGTTACGAGGCGATCGGTGGCTTTGCCACATAGGTCACATGGTGATTGGTCTTTATGACAGGCAGCACAACTGTCGATATATTATTAAGGTTTCATAGTGATCGGTGGCTTTGCCACATAGGTCACATAGTGATCGGTCTTTGTGACAGGTAGCACAGCTGTCGATATGGTGTGTAGCGAATGGAGGGTTGATTGTAGAAATCCCCACGGTGTGATGGTTGGTACGGGGTGTGTAGAGGATGGACTCTTAGGTTTGGGATGGGCCATGTTGCATGAAAATATATTCATTGCCATTGTTATGGCCCAAGGCCCATAATGTGTTTGTGGGCCCAAGGCTTTTATATGTTTATGGGATTTGCACACCTGAGTCTTGGTGACTCACCCTTTATTTTTCCCAACTTTTCGATGAGCGGTAGATCGTGGACATGGGAGTCTAGTCTGACTCGAGGGCCATCAAGACTATTATTTCCATAAACTATTTTCTTGTTATCTTTTAAGTTTTAATTTTGGGATATTTTTTTTAATAAGGTGTCCATAACTTAGGTTATTTTTTTTTTATTATTATCATGTCACATTTTTATAAACTTATGTTTTCAAAACTTTAATTATAAAGCGAGCGGAAAATGGGTTTTTCAAACACATTCACGCAAATCTTAAAGTTTCTTTCAAGAATTACATAATTAATGATTAATTGGTTATAATAAACTGAGATTTTCAAAACCCTTCAAGGCAAAGTTTGCAATGTTCAACCTGTAGCATACCAGATCCGGTCATGACGTATGGGCCCGGTTTGGGGTGTTACATACTCGTTTAGACTGTCCGTCAATTTGCGGATGAAAAGCAGTACTAAAATTCAACTTTGTACCCAGAGATTCTTACAATTTCTTCCAAAATCGTGACGTAAACTTCAGATCTCTATCCGAAATATTTGAAACTAGCACTCCGTGCAATCTAATGATCTCATCAATGTACAATTCAGCTAACGTATCAGTGAATAGTCAATACTTTCTGGGATGAAATGTGCTGATTTTGTTAATCGATCAATGACAACCCAAATAGTATCTTTCTTTTTCAGAGACGAAGGCAACCCCGATACAAAATTCATTGTAACTCTGTCCCATTTCCACTTTGGTATCATCACAGGCTGAAGCAAACCCAAAGGCACTTGATGTTCAACTTTAATTTGCTGACACACTAAACATCTTGCTACAAATTCAGAAATGTCTTGTTTCATGCCCGACTACCAATACAGTTGTTTCAAATCATTTTACATTTTAGAACTTCCAGGATGAACAAATAAACAACCACTATGTGCCCCGTGAAAAGTTTTTTGAATCAACTCCGGATTTTTTGGTACAAAGATTCTATCTCGGAACATCAAACAATCATCGGATCTATAACAGCCCATTTTTGGTTAAATTGAAATAGTGGTTTCAAGACCACAAATCTGATGTCAAAATATTTATTTTATTATTATTTAAAGGTTTACAGCATGATTGAATGATTGTGTGAAAGTTTCATTCATAAATTTTATCATTTGAATGGTTAATTTAATAAAAAAGACTAAATCGCGTAAAGCATAAAACTTGAGTTCTAATAGCTAAAGGTGTCTAATAGCTATAGAACCTTAAATTTAAGGTCCTTATGTTGTAATTGGACCATTTTAATTGTGAGTGGATGATAAACCATAATATGAACATATTTTAATCCCACATTTAGTATGTTTTTGGATGATTTATCCCTTTAATTATGGAAATAGGTGCTCCTAATCCCTTGTTTTCATGTTTTATACTCAGGAGAGTACTAGAGGATGAAAAGAATGAGAATCGGGCCAAAAATGGAGAAAATGGGCCAAGTACAAATTGCACACAGCCTGTCCCCCAAAATACAAGGCCATGCCTCTTTCACAAGTTCGACCACGGCCTGGCCTCGACTTATACGGGCGCGTGCCATGGGCGTGTTCCTGCCACAGCAAAGAAGAGTTTCATTCAGAATAGGGTACTTAGAGGCAAATAAAGCCATTCCAAAAGCCTATATAAACACCCTAGAGGCCAACCTTAAAGGCAGCATTCAGTGGAGCGTTCAACAGGGCATTTAGGAAAGCATTCAACTAGGCCAAAGAGCCAAGCTAGAGGGGCCAAATTGTGGGATTAACTTGAAGAAAGCCAGTTGTTTCATCTCAAGAAGCCGAAATCATACTCAAGACTAAGGATCTCTCCTTCAATTCTTTTAGGAGATTTAGGGTTTTCTTTATGTTTTGTTTTATATTTTCTTCTAAGATGTATTCTTTTATAATTATGAACTAAACCTCTCAAATACTTGAGGGGGATGAAACCTAAGACGAATCTTGTTATTGTTATCTGAGCGTCATACTTGATTTGTTCTTAACTATGTGTTCTTAATTCTTGTTTTGGTATTTTTGGGAAATTTATTCAAGTACTGATGTGCTTAGGTGGTGAGCAAAAGTCCCTGCCTAAGAGTAGATCTAGCATAGTTGAGCAGAGTTGATAGCAACACTAGAAATAGGATGACGTAAATCTGCCGAATTAGGGTCAAACCTAATATGAGAGTCCACGGATCGAGTTAATGCAATCTTAGGGATTTTAATTAGAAAGAAATTTCAATTAATCAACCTAGGGTTAGACGTTAGTAGCCTCGAAAGAGGTATTAATATAAATTAAGGAATCCTACGGATCAAGTCAAGTGAATAAATCGTCTGGTTCAGAGTTAGATAACGGGTGAAGTTTAGGTGGATTCTTCCTCGGGTATTGTCTTAATCAATTGGTTTTTCCCACAAGTATTTCCCCAGTTCAATCTCTTCGTCTTTGCATCTTTAGCTTAGTAGTTAGTTCATTTTAGATTAGATAAACAAATCCCTTAATTTTAGGCTAGATAATAAGAAGAAAGTTAGTATTAGTACTTTTAGTTCCTTTGGGTTCGACAATCCGGTCTTGCCACTAAACTATACTATTATTCGATAGGTGTGCTTGCCTCCATCGTTGTCTTAGCTAGTTTCCAGGTTCGATTATTCTTTTTATAAATTTTTAAGACTCTGACACACAATCAAGTTTTTGGCGCCGTTGCCGGGAACTGAAATATTAAGAATGCTCAATTTTTATTACTTTAGCCATATTTTATTTTATTTTGCAATTAAATTTTATTTTTACTTTTCAAATTTTCTTTTTCTTTTTCTTTTTCTTTTTCTTTTATCTTTTCCTGCTAGGTACCTCTAGTTTATGACTAGAAGAAACCCGACAGGACCCCTGATTTATGACAGTGAAATTGAAAGCACAGTTCGCAGAAACCGAAGAGAAATAAGGAGAAGCCTACAATACATACAAGAAGAGAAGGAAGATGACATCAATACAAATGAAGAGATGGCCGAGAATAATCCGCTACCTCTAGAAGTGGTGATCATCATGCTCCTCGAACTATGTATGATTATGCTAAACCTAATTTAACAGGGACTAAATCGAGTATTGTTAGGCCTACTATAGCTGCTAATAATTTTAAACTAAAACCTAACACTATACAAATGATAGAGCAATTCGTGCAGTTTGATGGTTTACAGGACGAAGATCCAAATAATCACGTGGCAAATTTCGTCGAATTTTACGATACTTTCAATATTAATGGCATTTCTGATGATGTTATCCATCTTCGGTTATTTCCCTTCTCTTTAAGGAATAAAGCTAAACAGTGGTTGAATTCTCTCCCACGAGGATCAATCACTACATGGGATAAAATGACCGAAAATTTTTTACTGAAATATTTTTCGCTAGCCAAAACGGCCAAATTAAGGAATGATATCTCTTCTTTTGTGCTGATGGATTTAGAAACATTATACGATGCATGGGAGAGACACAAGGATTTGTTGAGAAGGTGTCCACACCATGATTTACCCTTGTGGCTATAGGTCCAAACTTTTTACAATGGTGTGAACCCCTCAACCAAGCAGTTGATTGATTCAGCTGCTGACAGAACCCTGAATAACAAAACGCCTAACATCTTATGAGTTTATAGAGGAGATTTCACTGAACAACTATCAGTGGCAAGTTACAAGGACAAGGCCAACTAAAATAGCTGGAGATTTCAACCTCGACACAGTCACCATGCTATCAAATCAAGTAGAGATGATGAATAAAAAGATTGATGGTTTGTGTGGTTCTTTGTAGGTACATCCAGTTATGCAATGTGATTCAATTCTAGGAGGCGTGGCGAACCTTGAGTACCCACCCTACAATCTGGGCATGGAAAGCGGACAAATAAACTATACGGGTAATAATTTTAGATCTCAAAATAACCTTTATAGTAATACTTATAATCCAGGATGGGGGAACCACCCCAATTTCTCATGGGGTGGTCAAGGAAATCAGAGATAACAACCCCCTCCAAACTTCCAACAACAGCCCCACCCACAAGAAAAGAAGCCGAACCTTGAGGAGATGCTGACAAAATTCATCGCGGTGTTGGAAACACATTTCCAAAACACCAAACAACACTTAAAAATCAACAAGCATCGATTAAAGGATTCAAGAACCAGTTAGGGCAACTCGCTAAGCTAATCTCCGAACGACAACAAGGTAGCTTGCCAAGTAACATAGAGACTAACCCAATGGAGCAACTTCAAGCCATAACAGCCAAAAATAGTGAAGGGTTAGTAGAATCTGGATCTGAGCCAAGGCAAGAACCTGTGGTAAGTAAAGGTAAATTTGAGGTAAGCCAAGAAAAGTCAAATTGATTTTTAAAGAATACCAACCTATATACCTTATCCCAATGCAATGAAGAAAGACAACACAAACAAACAGCTCGGTAAGTTTCTTAAACTTTTAAAAAATTACATATTAACTTACCATTTCTTGAAGCTTTTTTGCAAATGCCAAATTCAAGGAAATTTCTAAAAGAGCTTTTAACAAACAAGCGAAAGTTAGACGAGGAGTCGCATGTGGAATTAAAAGTAGTGTGCTCAAAAATGTTACAGAACAGACTACCACAAAAATTAAAAGATCCGGGGAGTTTTAGAATTCCATGTTTAATTGGTAGTTTATCTGTTGATAATGCTTTAGTTGATTTAGGGGCAAGCATCAATGTTATGCCTTCTAAAATGTTTAAACAGCTAGGTCTAGGGAAACCCAAACAAATTAGGATGAGCATTTAACTAGCGGATAAGACTATTAGAATTCCTAGGGGTATAATTGAAGATGTACTAGTTAAAGTTGACAAATTCATATTCCCCGTAGACTTCAGTATCCCCCTAATTTTAAGAAGACCCTTTTTAGCAACTAATCATTTTTTTGTCAAGTTTTAAAATTTATAATAAATGAGATCGAACCTGGAAACTAACTCTAACAACGATTAAAGGCAAGTGTACCAATCGAACAGTAGTATAGCTTAGGTAAGACCGGATTGTCGAACCCAAAGGAACTAAAAGTACTAATACTCACTTTTTTTTTATTATTTAGCCTAAAATATGGAGTGATTGGTTGATTTAATCTAATTTAACGACTACTAAGCTAAAGACACAAAGATAAAAGGAACGAATTGGGAAATAACTTGAAGAAAACTCAATTGATCACAACGATACCCTTAGAAAGAATCCACCTAAACTTCACTTGTTATTTAACACTGAACCATATGATTTATTCACTTAGTTTGATCCATAAGACTCCTTAACGTATATTAAACCCTTTCTCGAGGTGAATAACGTCTAACCCTAGGTTAATTAGTGGAACTCTCGTTCTCTTATAATAACCCCCTAGAATAGTAGTAAATCGATTTATGGATTCCCATATTAGGTTTCACCCTAATCTGGCAAAATCTCGTCACCCTATCTCTAGGCGTGCGATCAACTCCGCTTAATTATGCTAGATCTACTCTTAAGTAGGGTCTATTTCTCCTCCACCTAAGCACATCAGATTTAGATTAAGCTTGCATAATTAAGAACAAAATAAGTATTTATCATATAATTTAGAAATCAATAACAAGATTCATCTAGGTTTCATCCCCTTTAGGTATCTGAAGGGTTTAGTTCATAATGAATAAAGAAAATATCTCAAGAGAAAAGATAAAACAAAACATAAGAAATCCCTAAAACCCCCTAGAGGAATTGAAGGAGAAATCATTGCCTTGAATAGAATTCGGCTCTTTGAGATGGATCCACCGGCTATCTTCAAGTAATTCCCACAACCGCCTACGGCTCGGCTCTTTGGCCTAGCTAACATACAGGTTCGACTTACGCCGAACTTCGAACGTCTCCTTCAGGTTGGCTTCTAGGGTCTTTATATAGGCTTTGAGATGCCTTACTTGGCCTCTAAGTATCCTAATTTAAGTATAATTCCTACTCATGTGTTTCAATAGGCTTTGGAATGTGTTTCTTTACCTTCAAGTATCCAAATCCGAGTGAAATTCCTCTTTTCCACGACAGGGGCACGGCTATGGTACACGCCCGTGTAAATCATTTTCAGGCCGTGTCTCGATTCTGTCGATTGGGGCACGATCTTATAAATCATGGCATGGCCGTGTCGATTTCCTCTTTGGCCCAAATTGGCACGTTTTAAGCTCGTTTCTTGTTCTTTTCATCCTTGGGTGCTTTTTTGAGTAAAAACATGAAAAGAAAGGATTAAGAGCACATTTTTACATAAATCTAGGTCTAAATTATCCAAAAGCATACTAAATGTGGGCCTAAAATATGTTACTTTTACGGTTTATCAAATACAACCACACTTAAGCTTTTGCTTGTCCTCAAGCAAAATTCTTAACTTACAATTAAAATGAACTTTTCATAAATCACAATTCCTATCAACAATTCCTTATCATAATTCACAGATAATTTATTCATAGATGATTTAATTCAAAGACTCCTAAAGATTCAAACAATTCTAAGTCATACATTTTGTAGCACGAAAACATAGGTGTATCCCATTATCTAAATAAATACCTTTAATTTAAAACCGACAAGGATTGACATCCTCACTAAAGATTCACTTAAAGCACTCGAAGTGTTTAAGTTTCAAGAAAAAGCACTCATAAGTCGAACCTGAAAAGTTAATCCCATAGGCTTGCTTGAAAATCAAATCTCCACCACTATAATATGAGATGATACACAAATCAAAAGGTCATTGACAGGGTTGTAACGGGGCTTAGGTTAAAGGTGTGGATAAAGGCTGAATTACAAGGTTTAGAATCGAGATTGACCTAACCAATTACCTAACTAAAAATAATGAACTTGAAAATAAATGATTACATCAATTGAAACTTTGAAATTGATAATACTATGAGCTTTTTCTTTGATAATTGAAATTTAAATGTACAAGCTCACTTTTATATTACTAATGCTGAATATACTTTGATTTTTTTTATATAGAAACATAATAAAGAAAACTTTATCAACTGAAATAAACTAATTCGGTAACTGATCAAATCAATTCTCAATAGAAGGGTAGTCAAAAGAATGGTGATAAAAAATACAAAGGGTTTTGGGTTAGTATTAGCGGGTAAAACAATAAAAAGAGTTGTTAGGATCAAATGGGTTCACTAAAGGTTAATTTGTAAAGGTAGGCTTTTTATTGGAGTGAATGGGTTAAAACCTAGGTGCCTTTATCATCTTAGTATATCAAATCATTAATGTGGTCTCGATATGTATAATCAAGGCAAGTTCTAGAATAACAGTCCAGTGTTGACATACTCATAATCAATAAAGTGAGCATGAAAAAGAATATATGCTCTATAAGGATCAAATCTCACAAAAGTTATGGGTATTTGACATCAATCCTGTAAATTCGAAACTTCAAGGTAATATTCAAATTCAGTTCAACAACCTATAAATTTTTTTTGATTCTTGAAAAATAGACTTATCATGCTTGATTCTCTAGTATTCTTCAAGTATAAATCACCAATGCACAATTATCAATGACTTACTCAAAAACATATCAATAAAAATCATAAATCATTAGAAATTTCACCCTAATTGATAATATGAGAAAATTACTTAGGAACAAGACTAAAATTCAGGATTTTGGAATAATGCAAAAAGTTAGGTACTTTTACCCCCCACACTTAAAATGTACATTGTCCTTAATGTACAAAGATAGATAAACAATTATGTAATAATAAAATCAAAAGAGAAGGGGAGAAGTAACACTTCCTGAAATTTTGGGTGAAGTCAATGAAAAAAAATCGGATAAGATTCGAGGTGAACGTGGGGAAGCATCTTGAACTGTTTGAAATTGAATCCTCGAAGTAGCTGGCTTGGTTTTATTGTATCCTAAGCTAAATCTAAATGCCATTGAGAAAAAGGAGAAAATAATGAAGGAAGTAAAAGTAAAAAAATAAAAATAAAAATAAAATATGAATAAAAGTAAATAATCAAATAGAGGTAAGGTCCACGCCCATGTGCCTAGCCGTGGTGTCCACACGGCTGTGCAAGGCTGTGTGGGTATGGAAACCTTATGCCTAAATATGAAAAGGAATAAAACCAAACTAATTAGTACGGTTAGTACTTGGGTTGCCTCACGAGAAGTGCTCGTTTAAAATCTTGAGCTAGACTTACCTGTTGTACGCACAATCATGGTGGTTTGAGGAGGTGAAAATCCTTTCTCATGCGATCTACTCGGTTTTTTGATATAAAGTTTAAGTCGAGTAGTGTTTACCTCAAAAGTGTTGAATTTAGGATTGCTTACCTCGATTGTGCCGTATAGGAAGACATTAAGTACCTCAAAAGTGATTTCTTCGTTTGTCTTGAGGTCTGAATTGGTGATTCGAGGGTATTCTTTATTCAACAATACCTGATCCCCTATTTTGAAGTGATTTGTTGTTCCTATCATCTTGTCTGGGGTTTCCTTTGGTTTCACTTCGTGTGGTTCCGGTTCTTCTTTAAATTGTGTTTTCCACTCTTCTAGTTTGTCGACCCTAAGGTTTCATTCCTCATATAATTCTTCTTTATTAGCACGAGGTCTAAGATCTAGGTCAGCTAGGTGATTTCGTGATGCTTCCTGTAAAGAAGGTTGAACCAAATGGTTATCAATAGAATTGGCATTCGTACCTTTATTACTCGATGTCCTAGCTGAGTCAAGAGCTTGAAGAGTGATTGTTTCATCATCTACACGAAGTGTGAGTTCACCAAATTCTTCCTCTGCGTGGTCTTTCTTTATTGCATCGGGATATGGCACACGAGGTTGGTACTCTGTAATTGTCGGTTTTGGTATATCAGGCACACCTCAACCTTACCTTCACTTACCACAAGTTCTTCCCTTGGGTTTGGTTCATCTAACCCTTCACTGTCATTAGCTGGTACGGTTTGAATTTGCTCGTTTGGGTTAATCTTTGTGTTGCTTGGTAGACTCCCTTGCGGTCATTCGGACATTAACTTTGCAAGTTGTTCAACTGACTTAGTAAATTTCTAAACTTGGTTCTTGATCTCTTTGATCGATGCTTGTTGATTATTGAATGTTGTCTCAGTTTTTGGGGATGGGTTTCTGTGGCTGCCATGAATTTTGTCAGCATCTCCTCAAGACTCAACTCCTCTTCTTGTTGGTGAGGTGGTTGTTGAAAATTTGGAGGAAGTTCCTGTCTTTGGCTACTTTGATCATCTCACAAGAAATTGGGATGGTAACTCCAACCTGCATTATAAGTGTCATTATAAAAATTATTTCATGGTCTAGAATAGTTACCTGTATAGTGAGCTTGCTCGTTTTCCATGCCATATCTGTAGTGAGGGTACTTAGGATTCGCCACGCCTCCTAAATTCAAATCATATTGCATTACTGGGTGTACCTGCAAGAGATTATACAAACCATCAATCTTTTTATTCATAATCTGTAACTGGTTAGATAACCTAGTGACCACATCGAGATTGAAAACACTGACGGCTTTTGTTGGCACTGTCCTCATAACTTGCCACTGATAATTATTCAGTGTCATCTTCTCTATAGACTAAAATTATCTGCCAAAAGCAAAATAGAGGAAAAATGAGCAACGTAAAATAATAATAATAATAGTAATAAATAAATTGCAAAAAATAAAAAAATGGCTAAAGTAATAAAAATAGAGCTTTCTTAATATTTTAGTTCCCCGACAATGGCGCCAAAAACTTGATCGTTGTTTTGTCGAGTTATAAAATTTATAATGAATGAGATCGAACCTGAAAACTAACTCTGACAACGATTAAAGGCAAGTGTACCTATCGAATAGTAGTATAGCTTAGGCAAGATCGAATTGTTGAACCCAAAGGAACTAAAAGTACTAATACTCACTTTCTTTTTATTATTTAGCCTAAAATATGGAGTGATTGGTTGATTTAATCTAATTTAACGACTACTAAGCTAAAGACACAAAGACAAAAGGAATGAATTGGGAAATAACTTGAAGAAAACTCAATTGATCATGACGATACCCTCAGGAAGAATCCACCTAACTTTACTTGTTATTTAACACTGAACCATACAATTTATTCACTTAGTTTGATCCGTAAGACTCCTTAACGTATATTAAACACTCTCTCGAGGAGAATAACGTCTAACCCTAGGTTAATTAGTGGAACTCTCGTTCTCTTATAATAACCCCCTAGAATAGCAGTAAATCGATCTATGGATTCCCATATTAGGTTTCACCCTAATCCGGCAAAATCTCATCACCCTATCTCTAGGCGTGCGATCAACTCCGCTTAATTATGCTAGATCTACTCTTAAGTAGGGTCTATTTCTCCTCCACCTAAGCACATCAGATTTAGATTAAGCATGCATAATTAAGAACAAACTAAGTATTTATCATATAATTTAGAAATCAATAACAAGATTCATCTAGTTTTCATCCCCTTCACGTATCTGAAGGGTTTAGTTCATAATGAATAAAGAAAACATCTCAAGAGAAAAGATAAAACAAAACATAAGAAATCCCTAAAACCCCCTAGAGGAATTGAAGGAGAAATCCTCCATCTTGAATAGAATTTTGGCTCCTTGAGATGGATCCACTAGCTATCTTCAAGTAATTCCCACAAATCGGCCTTTTGGCTCGGCTCTTTGGCCTAGCTAACCACCCTGGGTTTCGGCTTCTGCCGAACTCCGAACGACCCCTTCAGGTTGGCCTCTAGGGTCTTTATATAGGCTTTGAGATGTCTTACTTGGCCTCTAAGTATCCTAATTCAAGTATAATTCCTACTTAGGTTTTTGAATAGGCTTTGGAATGTGTTTCTTTGCCTTCAAGTATTCAAATCCGAGTGAAATTCCTCTTTTCCATGACAGGGGCACGACCATGGTACACACCCGTGTAAATTGTTTTCAGGCCGTGTCTCGATTCTGTCGATTGGGGCACGACCGTGTAAATCATGGCATGGTCGTGTCTTAGTTAATTGTAGAGGCACGACCATGTGGCTTGAAGTCCAGGCAGTGTCAACTTCCTCTTTAGCCCAAATTGGGCCATTTTAAGCCCGTTTCTTGTTCTTTTCGTCCTCGGGTGCTTTCCTGAGTAAAACCATGAAAAGAAAGGATTAATAGCACTTTTTTACATAAATCATGGGCTAAATCATCCAAAAGCATACTAAATGTGGGCCTAATATATGTTACTTTTATGGTTTATCAGCAACCACCAGATCTAAAATTGATGTTAGTACAGGTAACCTCATACTTCGTGTAGGTGACGAATAAATTAGTCTTCAAACTCTCGACTCAGCTAGGACATCAAGTGATAAAGGTGAGAACATAAATTCCATTGATAATCATTCGGTTAAACTTTCTTTTCAGGAAGCACCATGGAACTATACCACTGAGCCTGATCCCATAGCTCGTACTAACACTGAAATATCTCATGAGGAATGACGGCTTCAGATCGATGAACTAGATGAGTGGAAGACACACTTCAAGGAGAAATTAAAACCACACAAAGTGAAACCGAAGGAACCTCCGGATGAGCTTGAAGGAACATCAAATCACTTCAAAATAGGAGATCAAGTACTGTTAGGTAAAACAGACCCGCAAATCACCACTTTAGACCGCAATATGAACAAAAAGATTTGCTTTAAGGTAATTAATGTCTTCCCATACGGCACAGTCGAGGTAAGCAGTCCTACATTCGGCACTTTTAAGGTAAATGCTACTCGACTAAAACCATATAATGATAATGTGAGAAAGGATTTTTTACTCCTCAAACCACCATAACTATGCGAATGAGAGATAAGTCTAGCTAAAGACTTTAAACGAGCGCTTCTCGGGAGGCAACCCGAGCACTAACCCCATTTACTTTTATTTTCTTTCTTTCAGCATCTAACTACAAACTAACTAAGTTAATGAAGCACAGATTTTTGCACCATACAGCCTCACACACGGCCGTGGCCATGGCCGTGTGGGTGCTACGGATCTTCGTACCGGCATGACAGAGATAGTACAAAAAAATGACGAAAAAAATATATTCAAGTCACAGGCTCCAACCAAACACCACGGCCGTGCGATGCGGTCGTGGTCGATACTGTTTTAGAAACACAGGCATGGCAAACTGCACATGTGCATGGGAGAAATGAAGGAAGCATAACAGACCGTGAGACACGGTCATGTGATTCAACACACCCACTGAAACACCCCAAACCCAGCCCACGAGCCTTGACTGGATCTGGTATGTTTCTCATTGTAATCCGGTTTAAAATTCTTTTGTGACTTTGGAAAAACAATGTGTTTTAAAAGAAAGATTGTTTTTGGGTTGGGCTCGAGTTGGAAACAAGTTAATTTTATACTTGAAATCCCTTGATTTTAGGCGACAAAACATTTAGAGTTTAATTTATGATAAATTTACTTAGTCTTAAAAAAAATATTTTGTAGCATGATAAATGGAAGTAAAATAAAATAATTCAACTATGGCCTTATTACATCAAATAATTCCCAAAAATAAATTCAAGTACTTAAAATAAAAAGAGTCCAAAACAAAGTAAAATCTAAACTTCACATGGCCTCCACTAAGCTCCTGCCGACCCGGTCCATTACTGATCATCACCTGATAAATATTCCCACAACGGGGTGAGTCAAACAGACTCAATGTGTAACCAACACTAAAATTTAACAATTCAGGGCATACATTCACATATCACATACATATTCATATAATGATAGGAAATAATGATGCAACCCAACCCAAACCTATATGTCATCTTCTACACATCACCCATACCATCCTCACACACCAGTGGGACTACTAAGTCAACCCTCCATTTGCTACACACCATCGAAGGCGTCATTGTAGTCGACATGCTCATCGCCTTATAAAATTCGTGGCATAGCCACCGATTAAATAATTGTGACCGAAGTCACCACATTCAGATAATGTGACCGAAGTCACCACATTTAGATATTGTGGTATTAAACCACCACATTCACTTCCCCTTTTCATAATATCCCATATTCCCTCATATATCATACACATTATGCAATCTCATGCCTTAATTCACATTCTTATCATATTCACATTCATGGCCTAACAAACCATATCATACTCATAGTAGGAGTAGGAAAACGTACCTTAGTACTTTGTACCATTGTATGGTACCTTAGCCATACTTTTCACATTCTTAATAACACATATATATTAAACATTGCCATAAAACTTATTAAGAAATAGTGTGGGGTACACACCTGGTTAACTTAGCAAATTTGCTCCAAATCCCAGAGACTCGATCTAGTGTTCTAGACCCTTAGATTTCAAGTTCCTACATTCGGCCAACATGCAATATCTTAGCTAAAAGCCATTCGGCCCATTTAATCAAATCCTGAAACTTACCTTGTTGTCAATTGGGTTATCAACAAATCTCGAAAATGTTGTGTTGGTTCTTCTTACAATCGGCCTATACTAGATCATTTGTTTTGGTCAGTTTTCGGCTTTTAAACCTTTAAGAAATAAGTTTAGGTTACCAACTAGGCCTTTGGTTGAGTATCCAATATGACTTACCTTGATCACTTCAATCCCGAAAGACTCCTTTGATGATCCTTAATGCTAGCTACACACAAAACGCTTATTATGGCACTATGCACATTTGGCCATGCCTAAAATCAAGGCCTAATCACTAGAGTTCGGCACACTTATGAAGAAGAGATCAAATCGATTACTAGCATAGGAAACACTGTAACATCCTAAAATTTGTGTATCAGTTGGTAACTTATGTTAGCTTGGGTAATATTGTTTGTGTGCTTAGCATGGCCTAGTGAAGGCTTGATTTTATTTATGAAGATAGAATAATTCTTGGTATTTAAAAAAAAATTTAATGAAGTGAACTAGGTGATCTTAACACTTAAGATAATTTAAGTATTAAATTCTAACACATGAGGAGTAAGTGGCAAGGTGGCTATGATGCATGAAAGGTTGCATGAGGGAAGAGGTTCGAGTAGTATGGATTGCATTGGAAGACTTTACTTTTTTATGCATCTTAGCATTAAGTGTCGGCTAAGCCATTCTTATGGTAGGTTGGACTTTCAAAATTTTTGGTAAGTTGAATAATGGTTTTGGAAAGCTTGTAATTAGGGATAAGATTCTTAAGACTTATGGTATGATGAGGGGACAAAAGGCATGGATGATGGAGAGTGTTTTGGAAACTCTTCTATGGCCATTAGTCCATGTATGTGGACTGCATAATGGTCTAGGGGAGGATTGACCGATTTTGTTGAAGGCTTGGAAGGTTGGTAGCTTTTGGCCATATTCCTTAGCTATTGTACATCATTTTCTTTTCTCTCCAAAAACACTCTCCCTAGCCGAATGTATTAGTGAGCAATAGGTAAACTTTGTTTTGGTTTTGGCTTTTATTTTTGACCAATTATTATTATTTTCTTCTCCTCTCAAACTCTTTTTCTCTTGGTGCCGAAAATATACTACCATTGAAGGAGACATTTTCTTTCATTTTGTTCTCTTTTGCTTCCCTGGCCGAATCTCTTTTCTCCCATCTCTCTCTTTTTCTTTTTCCACTTTTGCTCAAAACAAAAAGTACCATCTCCTCCCTTTCATTTTTCTTTTTCTTCTCTCAAACTTTTATGCCAAAAGTCCTCTCCACCTTCCTTTGTCGAAATCCCTCTCTTGCATTTCACTTTCTTTTTCTTTCTTTTTCCCCACTCTAGCCAAATTTTCCTCCATCAACTAACACCATAGTTTAATCTTTTTCTCTCTTTGGTGTTATCTTGGTGAAAATCATCAAGGGTAGATTTCCTTTGGGTTCATCTATAACCGATTTTGAAGATAGGTAAGTGTCTTGGCCGGATCTCCTTTTTCTTTCTCTCTTATCAATGTTGTTTTTCTTGAGGGCAAAGGCTGAATTTTTTGGCAATTGTTGTAAGGATCTAACTATTCATAGGAATTTATTCTTCTAGACTCTTCGGGACTTTGGAAGCAATCGTTCTAAGCCTCAATCCTTTGACAATTGTTTTAGGGTAAGCCAATAGGTAAGACTTGGTATTTTAAATGATAACCTTTCGAGATTTGTTGGTATGGCGAATGGTCTTGTTCATAATCTTGTGGTTTGGCGAATATAGGACAAGGTGATCTAGTGCGGAGATCGGGTCTCCAAATCTAGTACTTGCGTTTGTGACGTGTGTACCTTACACACTTTATAACTTCAGTTAAGTATATGTATTTATATTATTAATTTACTAATCATATTATCAAAGTGGGAAAACGATGAGATCTTGATATGATACCATGATGGTATGAATGAGGATTCGAGTAAGTCCGTTTTGATATGTTGTTAATACATGTGGATTGAAAACATGATCTACGATTTATGATATATCTGTTATGTGATTCATAATAAAGTATATTGACATGATTTGTCTATCTATTGCATTGGTATGGGAAATGTGAGAGGAGGGGGAAGATTGATATCATGTCTTCGAACACGAGAGGTTTGGTACCTCCGGTGATTTGGTATCACATTCGTGTCTTGGACACGGAGGTTTGGCACCTCATAGCGTCTCGTCCCTGTGGTCTAGCACCACCATGGGTTGGCCCCACTTTTGAGATATGGGATCGCCGCCATGATTTGGTATCACACGTGGGTTGGCCCCACAGATGGATTATTCGTGCAAACACACAAGCTAAACATAAGACTTAAAGAACTAAACCAATCTATGACTTAGTCACCGAGCTAGGGTGTGGTAACCTCAGACGCATGTTCAGGATCGGGCAGGAAGAGCACGGTATTTAAGCAATCGAGTGACTCACCACCTCTTCGCAGTATCCTACCAAAAGTGGCTTGGGTTCACCCTAACTCGGAGGGCTCGATGGTGTGGTAACCTCAGTCGCATGTCTAGAAAGGTTCGGTGGGAGCTTGGTATTTAAGCGATCCGCGTGACTCACCTCCTCTCCACCAAACACTGCACAGTGCGTAGCTTGGGTTCACTCGACCAAGAAGGTTCGGTCATAGGCTAAACATAATGACTAAAACCCGAAAGGAAATTAGCCTTGATTTTTGAAAAGGAAGGAAACAACAAAACTTCGGTTTAAAACTTTTCAAGTCACTCCTTCAAACGTAAGAACAACTCTTTTGCAATGTTTTCCCGAAAAGTTCGATTTGTGGAAAATTACGAAAATGCCCTTAGGGTAAAATTACTAAAATGCCCTTGGTTCATAAAACATCAACTCAATGATTTTGTCCAAAATTCCAACTATTTCTCAAATATTCAACTCGACTTTGAAATCCTCAATGAAACACGTGGTTTTGGAAAAATTACGAAAACGCCTCAACTCAAAAAAATTACCAAAAGCGACCACGAGTACAAAATTTTTGCAACATCACGGTTTAAGAACGAAAAATTCGCAAAAGGGACCCTCGAGTTTTACAATTACTAAAACACCTTGATTTACAAAAATTACAAAATTACCCTGTGGACAAAATTACCAAAATACCCCGGTTTTGAAATAATGCCATTTTCTAATGATACCTCTAGTGTTGGGAATTGCAAAACAACCTACTTTACTAAAGTTTTAAAATCTCTTTTATTACGAAAATACCAGCAGGAAAATGACTAAATACCGCAGGGTAGAAATGGGCGTAAATGTCCGAGGAGTGAATAGGTATGGAAAGCATTAAGGAATGGATGCATGAACTCCTTTGTATGAACTAGGATAGAAGGCGAAAACTTGTTTGCTCGAAAGAATCTCCGATTAAACCTTATCCATAAAATTTCTTCATGAGTAATAAAGTGGAACAAATGTTAACGATAAAAATTTTCTTAATCGTTAAAAGCGCAAGTAGATAGAATGAGTTCTAGAGGACGTGGGCGCCGTGGGCCTTGGTAGGGGTAGGATGATGATGTCTCGAACCCGTCAGTCGGGGCAAGGTTACGAAAATGATGTACCATACCACCACCCCCCCACTTTTTGGAGCAGAGGAGCAGGATCGAGACGAGGAGGAGGCGGTATTCAAGCAGCGGTGTTACAGTACTCGAATTGGTGGTGGTTGGTGGTGGAAATTTAGGAGCTCAAATCTATTCCCAGCGAATTGATCCAACAAGCCGAGGTGTTCCGGTGTGTCGAGTGGCACCCAGTGTAGAGTATTGGTGGAATCTCTGAAGGATAATGGATGATCTTGACCGACCGAGGAGGAAAAGTTGTCACTTCTAAAGGATGAAGCGTGCAAGCAGTGGTGGTGACAGTTCGGATGGAGCCACGGTGATGACCTTACGGGGATTACTTAAACCGCTGTGGTAGAAGTATGTGGGCACCGCTACTGGCACAGAGGAAGGCTTTTCTCGGTCTAGTACAAGGAACTAAGTCTGTGGTAGAGTATGAGGCGTAGTTTTAAGACTGGTAGGTATACAAGAGGCATCGTGGCTCGAACACGAACACGCCGTGTCCGCTTTGAGGATGGACTCGAGATGATTTGAGATTCTTGATTGCCCATGCAAAAGTTCGTGAGTTTTCATCTCGTGGAAAAGGCTAAAGTGTGCCGAGGGATCAAAGAGGCATCGGAGGCGTAATTATAGTAGAAATAATCAAAGAGAGGATTTGGGTCATTGGATCGATGGTAATGATCAAGAAAGCTAAGCAGAGTGGGCCAAATCGGCAATGGGCCGTAGCTACTAATCGGAGGCCTTGCTGGGAAGTCCCATTGGGAGGTTGCTCAATCAGGAGATAGAGGATGTTTTGAGTGTGGGTCTTTTGAACATCGGGTTAGAGATTGTCCCTAAGCGAGCTCGAAATTAGCAGGAGGGCGTAACTGCTCTGGGGAAAATGTGGGACCGCAGAGGGTCGTGGTAATGGCAGGAAGCAATGGTCCTAATCGAGGTCGAGGAACTCGAGGCGAGGTTCAGCAAGACAGAGGCTAGGCGGCTGGCTTAGTCTATGCCAAGGCGTCATGAGGAGGGTGACGCCGATGTCATAACCCAAGACGCTTTCGATTTTGGTCTCCTTATTATGCATTAATTGATGTGGGGTCTACACATTCATACGTAGCAAGTAGTGTGGTAGAGACTTTGAACTTAGACTCGAGGCTATAGGGAGATGACTGTGGTGAGTCCTTTAGGTCACTCTGTAGTGGTAGACAAACTTTTAGAGACTTACCCTAGAATTCCAAGGGTCGATCTTTGGTCACCAAATGATTTGGTATCACATATATTTCATGACTTTGGTCACCAGTGGTTTGGCACCACCAAAGGTTTGGTACCACACGGGTAGAAAAGGAGTTATGGATGGTTAGGTTGGGTGCATTATACATATATGTTGCTTTGTTATAATTTGTGTAAGTATGTGATATTTACGGGAGAGGGATTATGCCTTTGAGTCTTGGTGACTCACCTTCTCCTTACTTTTCGGTGATGCATAAAATTCAGCGGATGAGGCGGGATGAACTCGAGGAGGCCATGCAATAAACATTGATTTTCATGAATTTCGATTTGGGGTACTTTAAATTATTTTAATTTGGTTTTCATATTTTTATGGATTTGTAATAAGGCTGTTTAATTATGTTTTGGATTATTTATATGTTTTAGATTTGATTTAAATTTGGCTTACAAATTACATGTTTGATATAATAATTTGAGCACAAAGTTTTCTAAACTACAAACGCAATGGTTTTCAAAACGTTACCATCGGGTAATTTAAATAATTTGATAATCTTTAATAATTTAAGTGTTTTTGATAACTCATACGTTTTTCCAAAACTTAAGTTTGCAAATTTCAATTAGCAGGTTTTCAACTAATCGCTTGAGTTTCTTATAAAAATTATAAAAGTTTTCTAATCTATGGATATGTAACTAAGATTTAATTAGATAATTTCAAAGTAAATTATCGCTTTTAACTTAATATACACTGTTTTCTATAAATATAAAATTTTCAAAGAGTTTTCACTAAAATTAATTGTTATCTCGATTTTCTTCAAAATGTTTTACTCATGGCATGCTAGATTCGGTCATGGCGAATTGACCGGGTTTGGGGTGTTACAAACACTTACCCTTACATTTTGCTTTGAAGAGACTAAAGTAAGTAGTCGACAGCACCCTCCTTTAAAGATTCGGCTTGGAGCACAACAATGGTGGTTCGGCACTTTATGGTGAAGAGAAAAACCGCAACAATGGAGAGGGTTTTATGCTTGGAGATTTTCGGCAACAAAGAATAATGGTAGATGCAATATTCGGCTATCACTCTTAGTGTCAAAGGGTACACGGTTTCAAAGGTATAAAAAGGAATTTGAGGTTACAAGAAAATAAGAAAAAGAGGAGAAGAGTAGAGGAATTTCAACAAAGAGTTGGATGCTTTTACTAAAAGAAATTTGGCACTTAGCTCCCCTTTCCTATACATGACCGAATGCCTCAACCAAGAGTCCCTTGGCCGGCCACCTTATCATTACTTATCACATTCCTCATACTTCTCCTATTATCCCTTCTTTATCACCTTAATAAAATAAATTAATCCTAATACATAATCTCTTATCTTACCTTTTAAAAAATAAAATAAAACAATAATCAAAAACAAGCTTAATCCTCATCCAATTAAAAGTCCAATTGCAGTCAACCTCTTCTCACCTTTCTTCCTTGGCGCCAAGCAAAAAATAAAACCACTTAATCTCGCCAACAAGGCTCGAACATGAGACCTCTTGGAGCCCTTATCGCAAGTTGTAAGATGCGCCCAAGCCACTTTGCTAAGGCGCTTTTGTGACATAATTCACCCAGAATTTCTTTTAAGACCTACTTAGCCCAGTTCCTTTTTAACGCAAAAATAAAAGTCTCCAATGCTTCCCACGTTGCTTGAACCCTGGCCCAATTGCACTTGTATGTGGCGTCACGTGCTAGGCCCTTAAGTGGCGCCTTGTAGCCATTTTTTCCAAGCCCAATTGTGTGTCATGTTTAACCTTTAAATTTTCTTAAGGCCACCTTGCTTAGCTTCCTATCTTAGACTTAAAATCTAAAAATTTTCTAAGGCATTTCCTATTATTCTAAAGTTTACAAACATTCATAAATACACATTCATACATACCAAGGCATGCTTTCACACTCAATTAAGCAATTATGCATAAGCCATAATTCGAGATATTACAGTTCTACCCCCTTAAAATAATTTCGTCCTCGAAATTACCTGACTGAAATAGGTGAGGGGATTACTGTCGCATCGCTTTTTCTGGCTCCTACGAAGCTTCTTCCGATCCATGATTGCACCATAACACCTTGACTAAAGGTACTGATTTCCGTCGTAACACTTTCACATCTCGTTCTAGAATCTGAATCGGCTCCTCCTCATAGGACAACTCTGGCCTTAGCTCCACCTCTTCAACCAGTACTACATGAGATGGATCTGATCGGTAACGGTGTAGCATGGACACATGGAATACGTCGTGCATCTGCTTCAACTCCGGTGGCAACTCCAATTGATATGCCATTTGGTCCAATTCGTTCAAAACCTTATAAGGTCCTACAAACCTTGGACTTAACTTCCCTTCCCGACCAAATCTCATTATCTTTTTCCAAGGCGAAACCTTAAGAAACACTTGACCTCCTATATCAAATTCTATTTCCTTCCGTTTGAGACCTGCGTAGGACTTCTGTCTATCAGATGCTTCCTTTAACCGTGCCCGAATTTCTTCAGATTTTACCACTAACTCTGGACCCAAAACTCGACGTTCTCCCAATTCCGTCCAACATGTAGGAGTCTGACACTTCCGACCATACAGTGCTTCGTACGGTGCCATTCGAATATTGGCTTGATAGCTGTTGTTGTAGGCAAATTTCGCTAGAGGCAAATATTCCTCCCAACTTCCTCTGAAATCCATCACACAGCCCCTCAACATATCTTCCAACACTTGGATCACCTGTTCAGACTGCCCGTCAGACTGTGGATTAAAAGTCGTAGTGAAGTCCAATTTAGTGCCTAAAGCCTGATGTAACGCTTTCCAGAACCGAGAAGTAAACCTTGGGTCCCTATCTGAGATAATTGACACTGGCACTCCATGCAACCTTACGACTTCCACCACGTACAACTTTGCCAACTTCTGCAAAGAATAATCGACTCTCATAGGAACAAAGTGCGCGGACTTGGTCAAACGGTCCACCATTACCCATAATGAGTCCTTCTTAGTAGGTGTAAGGGGAAGCCCACTAACAAAGTCCATGGTAATTCTCTCCCACTTCCACTGTGGAATCTTGATTGGTTGAAGCAACCCTGACGGAACTTGGTATTCAGCCTTAACTTGCTGACACGTCAAACACTTGCCGACAAATTCTGTAACTTTCTTTTTCAGACCAGGCCACTAAAACTGTTCTCTTAAGTCTCTGTATAACTTAGTGCCTCTAGGATGAATAGCATAAGGGCTACTATGTGATTCTTGAAGAATCCTGCGCCTAAGTTCCTTATCCTTAGGTATACAGACCTTGCTCTTGAAACACAGTACTCCTTCATCATTAAAACCATAATCCTCTAACTCTCCATTCTGCACTTGCCGTAACTTATCACTTAGATCAACATCTACCAACCTGTCCCTCTTTCACTTCATTCAACCACGTCGACAACTTGCAACTCGCCGGAGAGACTTCCATCATCATACAAGCTCGGATGTGTGAACATTGCCCTCGGATCCGACACAACCTTCTGACTTAGGGCATCCGCCACTACATTTGCCTTGCATGGGTGATACTCTATAGAACAATCATAATCCTTGATAACTCCACCCATCTTGATTGTCTCGGGTTCACTCTTTCGAGTCGAAGAATACTTCGAACTCTTGTGGTGCTGTAGATCGTCGACTTTTCCCTATAGAGATAGTGCCTCCATACCTTAAAAGCGAAGACCACTGCTGCTAGTTCCAAGTCATGCGTCGGGTAGTTCACCTCATGTGGCCTCAACTGTTTGGACGTATATGCTACTACCTTCCCATCTTGCATCAATACGCAACCCAAACCTATGTGGGAAGCATCACAATACACAAGAAAATCCTTTCACGCCTCGAAATTTGAATCAACACTGGAGCTTAGTCAATACCCTCTTAAGTTTTTCAAAACTCTCCTGTTGTATCTGTCCACACAAAGGTACTTCCTTCCTCAACAACTTTGTCAAAGGCGCTGCTATTGATGAGAACCCTTCTACAAACCTTCTGTAATAGCCTGCCAATCCCAAGAAACTACGAATCTCCGCCACCGACTTAGGTGGTTTCCAATCAACAACGCTTCAATCTTTCTAGGATCCACCCTTATTCCTTGGCGGACACCACGTGCACTAAGAATGCAACCTCCTTAAGCCAAAATTCACACTTGCTGAATTTGGCATAGAGCTTCTTCTCCCTTAACACTTGCAGCACAATCCGGAGATGCTCATCATGCTCCCCCTCAGTCTTGGAGTACACGAGGATGTCGTCGATGAACACAATGACGAACCGATCCAAGTAAGTTTAAAAAACCCGATTCATCATATCCATGAATGCGGCTGGGGCGTTTGTCAACCCAAACAACATTACCACAAACTCATAGTGGCCGTATCTTGTCCTAAAGGCTGTCTTATGGATATCCGCCTCCTTCACCTTCAATGATGATATCTTGACCTTAAGTCGATCTTTGAGAACACTTGCCGCCCTTGGTGATCGAACAAGTCATCTATCCTTGGCAAGGATACTTGTTCTTGATGGTCAGCTTATTCAACTGACAATAATCTATGCACATTCGCATAGTTCTGTCCTTCTTCTTCACAAATAGGACCGGTGCTCCCCATGGGGACACACTGGGTCGAATAAACCCATGATCCAGCAATTCTTGGATTTGAGCCTTGAGCTCTACCAACTTTTTTGGTGCCATTTTGTACGGGGCAATTGACACAGGAGCTGTTCCCGGTAGCAAGTCAATTCCAAACTCCACCTCCCTATCTGGGGGTATTCTCGATAATTCTTCCGAAACACATCCTCAAAATCCCTTACTGTTCTAACTCCACTAGCACCTTCTTCCTTTCCATCTAATGCACTTACGAAGGCTAAAAATGCCTTGCACCCTTCTGAACCATCTTTTCAAATTAGCAACCAAAACTACATTAGACAAGTAGTTTCTTCTTTCTCCTATCATAATGACCACCTCATCCTCTGAGGTCCTTAACTCCATTCGCTTAGCTGCACAGTCCAACACAGCCTGATGGTCCACTAACCAGTCCATTCCAAGTATGAGATTGAAATCTCCGAAGGGAAGTTCCATCAAGTCGGCAGAAAATACTACGCCTTGAATTTCTAAAGGTACACTTCGAAAGATCTTATTTACCACTACAATTTGACCTAGTGGGCTTACTACAGTCATCTCCCTATCTGAAAGTTCAGAGGCTATGTCTAGAGTTTCAACTACTCTACATGCAACATACGAATGGGTCGAGCCCACATCAATCAAAGCGTAATAAGGCTTTCCAAATATAAGGAACGTACTGATTATGACGTTCGGCGTCTCCCTTTTCCCTACGGTGAACCGTATAAACCAAACCCGACTGCCTTGCCTCAGTATTAACAACACCTCGGCCCGGTGTTCCACGCCCTCTGCCAGCACCATTCCCTTTGTTATTCGGACCACGACCCCACTGAGGCTGCTGTCCGCCTCTACCAGCCTGATTAACACTCTAAGCTACTGGTCGATTCCCATCTGGTCTCATCGGACAGTCCTTAATCATATGGTCCTTTGACCCACATTTGAAACATCCACCTATCTTCTTCCAAATTCACCTAAGTGTTTCTTCCCTTTGCTCACAAGTGCGATATTGCCTCTAGTACCGGTTTTGCGACCTCGCGACCCATCAACCCTAGACCTTTTACGAACACTCTAGGCGATCCAGACGACCCAAAACCTCTCTTATTTCTATTCCGATTAGAGTTACGCCTTGCGAGTCCTTAATTCCTTGACCACCTTAGCTTTCGTACTAATGCGAGAAAACTCCCGCTCGATGTGGAGCTATTATCAACCTCAGGTCATTCCTTAGTCCGTCCTCAAACCAGACACACTGCTCATGTTCCATAGCCACTACTCCTCGAGCATATCGGTTCAGCCTTAAAATTTCGACCGTACTCTACTCTGAGACTTGTTCCTTGAACCAAATTTCCCCAAAATGCCTTCCTTTGCTCATCAATATATCTGGTTCTCACATACTTCTTCTGATACACTGCCTTAACATACTTCCAGGTTAAATCCTCAGTGGTGGCACCATCCCAAACTGTAAGCCACCATTGATACGCTTCATCGCGTAGCAGCACCACCATTCCTTTCAATTTCTCCTCAGGGGTCAGATCGAGCTCATCCATAATTCGCTCGGTCGTCGCCAACCAATATTCAATTGTCTTGGGTGCCACACCAAATACTCCACGAAACACTTGACTCGTTGGCTCGGAGTCACTCGGTCTGATTTTTGAGCTCCCATACTCCCTCCAAAGACCGACCACCATTTCAAGAACTTCGCGACCTGACTGTGATCTGACATCTTCTCCCATTTGATCTTCTTTGCTCAACACCAACAGCTGGTGGTGGTGGTGGCAGTGGTACCTCATTCTCAGATCCTTGACCCGATCTAACGGGTTCCGACACGGTCATTCTACCTCGACCGCGTCCTCGTACATTACGACCACGTCCCCTAGAGCTCATTTCTACTATCGCGCTTTAATCTGATTAAGAAATTTTATGAATTAGCCTTTATTCCACTAATTATCCGCGAAGTAGTTTTATGACAAGAGTTTAGTAGCAGTTCTTTTGATCAATCAAAGTTTCAAGTTTTCTATCCTAATTCACAGAAAAGCACATCCATTCCATAGTATCTCCCATACACATTCACTCTTCGGACATTTCTGTCCGTTCCTATCCCAAGGGTATTTTTGTAATTTGTCCTACAGGGGTATTTTCGTAATTTGTCAAAATAAGGTTCCTTGGTGATTTTGTCAATAAGGGTATTCTAGTAATTTTGCATTCCTGGGGGTATTTTGGAAATTTTAAAATCTGAGGGTATTTTGGTAAATAACCCGGGTAGATTTATAAACCTTAATAAATCAAGCGTATTTCGAAATTTACAAAACTTGGGGGTTCTTCTTGAGAATTTTGCTTTCCAAATCGGTGATGCTGTAAAAATTTTGGGATCCAGGGTCATTTTGATAATTTTGTAGGTTAGGGGCAATTTCATAAATTTTCAAATCAGGGTATTTTAAATTTTCACAAGTTAGGGTTTTATGGAT
This sequence comes from Gossypium rotundifolium, assembly GCA_025506655.1. Lineage (NCBI taxonomy): Eukaryota > Viridiplantae > Streptophyta > Magnoliopsida > Malvales > Malvaceae > Gossypium > Gossypium rotundifolium. The sequence continues at coordinate 72,171,797 of CP106731.1, forward strand.
ACCTTTGCAAAGCAGGGAAATTTTATAAAGTAAAGAAGTTTTGATAAAACTGTGGGTAATATGAGGATTTTATAAACCAAGCGCATTTTGGTAACCTTACCACTAGGGGCATTTTAGTAATTTTACAAATAGGAAATATTTTGGAAGAATTTTCACAATAATCTTTTGCTACACTTAAAAGGATAATATAGGGATTTTAAAGCTAGGGTTTCCATAAAAAAAAAATACGGCTAGTCCCTTTCGGGTTTTAGTTATTGAGTTTAGCCTATGAATAAGTCCTTTTGGTTAGGGTGAACCGTAGCTACGCACCAGGTAGGATTCGAGTGAAGAGGAGGTGAGTCACGCGGGCTGCTTAAATACCAAGCTCCCACTGAAACCAATCCGAGACATGCGCACCATGGTTGCCACACCCTAACTCGACGACTTAATCATGGGTTTGCTTAGTTGGGCATTTAAAATTTTATGAAATTTGTTGGGGTAACCTAATCCTAGGGTTCGAGTACTTATCATGCTAATCTACGTTCCATTCCATTTCTACCCTTCTACAAGTCATAATATAAATCACACAAGAGATCGGAGTACTTACATGGTGGACTTCGAGTCGAAGACTTAGTGTGCCATGCCAGAAAAACCTTCTTAATTCACAAAAATTTCTTTTGGGCTTAAATTTGAAAACGTTTTGGGCCTTAAGCCCAAGGCTGAGAGTTTAAAAATTGGGCTCTGATACCAAGCTGAAACACCCCAAACCCGGCCCACGAGCCTTGACCGGATCTGGTATGTTTCTCGTTGTAATCCGGTTCAAAATTCTTTTGTGACTTTGGAAAAACGATGTGTTTTAAAAGAAAGATTGTTTTTAGGTTGGGCTCGAGTTGGAAACAAGTTAATTTTATACTTGAAATCCCTTGATTTTAGGCGACAAAACATTTAGAGTTTAATTTATGATAAATTTACTTAGTCTTAAAAAAAATATTTTGTAGCATGATAAATGGAAGTAAAATAAAATAATTCAATTATGGCCTTATTACATCAAATAATTCCTAAAATAAATTCAAGTACTTAAAACAAAAGAGTCCAAAACAAAGTAAAATCTGAACTTCACATGGCGTCCACTAAGCTCCTGCCGTCCGGGTCCATTCTTGATCATCACGATAAATGTTCCCTAGCAGGGTGAGTCAAGCAGACTCAATGTGTAACCAACACTAAAATTTAACAATTGGGCATACATTCACATATCACATACAAATTCATATAATGATAGGAAATAATGATGCAACCCAACCCAAACCTATATGTCATCTCTACACATCACCGTACCATCACACACACCGTGGGGACTACTAAGTCAACCCTCCATCCGCTACACACCATCGAAGGCAGTCGCTGCAGTCGACGTGCTCATCGCCCTTATAAAATTCGTGGCATAGCCACCAGATTAAATAATTGTGACCGAAGTCACCACATTCAGATAATGTGACCGAAGTCACCACATTCAGATAATGTGACCGAAGTCACCACATTCAGATATTGTGGTATTAAACCACCACATTCACTTCCCCTTTTCATAATACCCCATATGCCCCCATATATCATACACATTATGCAATCTCATGCCTTAATTCACATTCTTATCATATTCACATTCATGGCCTAACAAACTATATCATACTCATAGTAGGAGTAGGAAAATGTACCTTAGTACTTTGTACCATTGTATGGTACTTTAGCCATACTTTTCACATTCTTAATAACATATATATATATATATATTAAACATTTCCATAAAACTTATTAAGAAATAGTGTGGGGTACACACCTGGTTAACTTAGCAAATTCGTTCCAAATCCCAGAGACTCGATCTAGCATTCTAGACCCTTAGATTTCAAGTTCCTACATTCGGCCAACATGCAATATTTTAGCTAAAAGCCATTCGGCCCATTTAATCAAATCCCGAAACTTACCTTGTTGCCGATTGGGTTATCAACAAATCCCAAAAACGTTGTGTTGGTTCTCCTTGCAATCGGCCTATACTAGATCATTTGTTTTGGTCAGTTTTCAGCTTTTAAACCTTTAAGAAATAAGTCTAGGTTACCAACTAGGCCTTTGGCTGAGTATCCAATATGACTTACCTTGATCACTTCAATCCCGAAAGACTCCTTTGATGATCCTTAACGCTAGCTACACACAAAACGCTTATTATGGCACTATGCACATTTGGCCATGCATAAAATCAAGGCCTAATCACTAGAGTTCGGCACACTTATGAAGAAGAGATCAAATCGATTACTAGCATAGGAAACACTTACCCTTACACGTTGCTTTGAAGAGACTAAAGTAAGTAGTGGACAGCACCCTCCTTTAAAGATTCGGCTTGGAGCACAACAATGGTGGTTCGGCACTTTATGGTGAAAAGAAAAACCGCATCAATGGAGAGGGTTTTATGCTTGGAGATTTTCGGCAACAAAGAATAATGGTAGATGCAATATTTTGCTATCACTCTTGGTGTCAAAGGGTACACAGTTTCAAAGGTATAGAAAGGAATTTGAGGTTAAAAGAAAATAAGAAAAAGAGAGAAGAATAGAGGAATTTCAACAAAGAGTTGGATGATTTTACTAAAAGAAATTCGGCACTTAGCTCCCCTTTCCTATACATGACTGAATGCCTCAACCAAGAGTCCCTTGGCCGGCCACCTTATCATTATTTATCATAGTCCTCATACTTCTCCTATTATCCCTTCTTTATAACCTTAATAAAATAAATTAATCCTAATACATAATCTCTTATCTTACCTTTTAAAAAAAATAAAATAAAACAATAATCAAAAACAAGCTTAATCCTTATCCAATTAAAAGTCCAATTGCCGTCCAACCTCTTCTCACCTTTCTTCCTTGACGCCAAAGCAAAAACATAAAACCACTTAATACTGCCAACAAGGCTCGAACATGAGACCTGCTGGAGCCCTTGTCGCAAGCTGCAGGTAACGCCCCAAGCCACTTTGCTAAGGCACTTTTTGTGACATAATTCACCCAGAATTTCTTTTAAGACCTACTTAGCCTAGTTCCTTTTTTGACACAAAAATAAAAGTCTCCAATGCTTCCCACGTTGCTCAAACCCTGGTCCAATTGCACCTGTATGTGGCGTCACGTGCTAGGCCCTTAAGTGGCGCCTTGTAGCCATTTTTTCCAAGCCCCATTGTGTGTCATGTTTCACCTTTAAATTTTCTTAAGGCCACCTTGCTGAGCTTCCTATCTTAGACTTAAAATCTAAAAATTTTCTAAGGCATTTCCTATTATTCTAAAGTTCACAAACATTCATAAATACACATTCATACATACCAAGGCATGCTTTCACACTCAATTAAGCAATTATGCATAAGCCATAATTCGGGATATTACACCCACGGTACATGGGCGTGAGATGTACCAGACTTGAATTTCTATTTAACCCACCCACTCCCCTTCTCACCCACTCTCCATTCTCTTCTCCCACACCCTCTAAAGTTTTTCCCCCTTTCATTTCTCTCCTTCTTAATCTTCAAAAGTCCTTGATCGTCACCTCATCCATGTCGAATAAACTAAAGGATACTATCCCAGTCTCCCTGTGCGAGACCAATCTACATAAGTTCATGACGGCTGCTTCATTAACTCAACAGGAAAATGACTTTTGAGTCCATTTAATCTTTCTTTTACTTTTCTCTTCTTCTTTATTTTCCTTATCTTTATTTTTTTATACTAAATTTGATTTATTTTGTTTTAGTTTCTTGGTTTTACGTTTTAAAGGCTGCTAGGGAATCACCACACCACGGCCTTAGAAATAACACCCACCTCGTGAACCATCCAACAATAAGGACTTTCCAGTCCATTAATCTTTTCTTTTAGTCTTATTTTACATCTTATTTTCTTTCTTGTTATCTTTATTTTCTTTAATTATATAATTATTATAATTTACATTGTTAGTATTATGTTCTGGCTAACTCTTCACGAGATTCCCAATTTCTTCATCTAGCGCAGGAATTAGAGGCACCCCCTCCAACTTATCTTTCACCTCTGAATCAAGTTTCCACACTTCCAGCTCAAGGAATCCATCCAAAAATTTAGGAAGTTTCACGTCTCCCTAACTTATGATTTTCTTCTTATATGATTATTATCTATGTAACATCCCCAAACCCGGCCCACGAGCCTTGACCGGATCTGGTTATGCCACTTTGGGAAAATGTTGAAAATCGTTGTCTTTAGGAAAAACTTGAAAATTTTGTTAACTTTTGAAAAATGTGTCCATTAGAAATTATTTACTAATATAAGCTCGTTATAAAATATGTGTATTAAAACTTTTATGATAATTTATTATATTATAAATCATTTGAAAGAAATAAATCTAAGTATAGTATAAACCCTAATTAAAAGGATAATAAAATGATCCCAACAATAAATAAAGAGGCCTTTTATTACAACCAATATTTAAACCAAACTTAATATAAATAAGCTTTAAAAATAATTAAATAAATCTCCTTCGCATGGGCCACCTTGCATCCTCTCCGACCCTATCCGATCAACATGTCACTGCGATGTTGGATAAATAATTGGGTGAGTCACACGGACTCGATGTGTAATTAAAACCATTGAAATCCACCCACATGCTAGCCACATAACATCCCAATTATCAAATGCAACATGTAAATATAACCATTTAGACATTACCATAATCTGGCTTGGCCCACAATCAAATCATATTCCAAAGATCTTGGCTAGGCCCTTTTCTCATTAATTCACTGATTACTGGGCTTGGCCCATTTCCACGTATGTTCCCAAAACATACCTATCCACATGTCATATTGGGCTTGGCCCATTTCCATATCAATTTATAACAAAACCATGCAATCATGATACCCAACCCAATCCTAAGGTCCAACCGCTACACACCCCTTAACCAAATACCACACACCGGGGACTATCGAGTCACCTCTCCTTTTCCCTCCAAAAGGCAACCAATGCCATCTACGATGTAGCGTATAGCTAACATCAAACCACGATGGAGCACACAAGCAATCCATCAAGCCACGATATGGCATAAAGCCGATATCAATCAAGGTAACCACGAACTAAATCGCAAAGATCCACAACGCGACCTCGGCCGGCGCCAATCCACGATGTAGCACAAAGTGACATCAACCACGCATCAAGTACACCTTACCTTCTTTCAAAAAACCCACCCATGCACATGTAACATAATATAATGACATAATGAATAAAGCATGTACATGATATTGAGCATACATTCATATTCATAGACATACTCACATACACGTATTAATAACCACATCTCAACAGATTTGATACTAACTTTGTTTATCGACATACCCTTTAGGGGTATCCGGTTCACATAGTCAATTGCACTTATTAACACATATTTAACACATACACCTATCGCATACATATCATATACCCAAAAATCGATGGGTTAATCACACACCTTATAACTCAAGCTCTAAACCCTCGATCCCGACGCTATCATTTTGTGAGACTACGTTATCGCCTATCGTTTTACATTGCGCCCACACCCGTTGGGCAATCTCGTCAATGAAACCGACCTCTTCTTGAACTTCGGGATGGGAGTTTTCCCTTCTTGACTGGCACTTGCATCCATCGACACTTAATCAGAATCACACCATTAATCAACAAGTCATAATTTACTATTATTGAATTTAGATCACCTAATAACATCCTTACCGAAATACTAAGATCCCGAAGGCTCCCCTTTGCTTCTGTAAATTTGGCCCTAAAAGATCATAGCCACCACTCGGTCAATCACAAAAACACAAACAATGGCCTAAGGTCGAATTTCAATGGATCACTTACCAACCGAATACTCAAGGGTAAAATCTTTGCTTGCTTGCTTCCAAATCTCGAAGCCCTTTCTCTAAAACCGATTGGAGATGCTCCTGCCTTGATTCGTCTTAACTACACCAAAATGACTAATTGGGAGTTTCGCTAGGCCTTCAAGAGTTGCAACAAAAGAATTGTTTTATGAAGAAAAGGGAATTGACCTAAGCGAGTTTCCAAGAAAAGTATAAAGGAAGGAGAAAAAAAAAGTAGATGCTCCAACTTTCGGCTTTGGCTTCCACAAAATAAAAGCAAAAGAGAAGTGTTCCTTGACTTGGTTTTGCAAGAGGCTAAGGAAGAAATAATTTGGCAACAAAGAAATGGCTAAAATTCGGTTAAGGGATGAGCACACCCTATTTATAGAATTCGCACCTACCCACGTGAAGAATCCATCCTTTGGCCATCACCTACTAATTCAAATTAAATTTGAATTAGCCAACTACTACTATTATCCATATTTTATCACTCAATTAATCTAAAATATCACTTAATCCTATTAAAACAATTAAACCACCAGCAGACCATTATCTCTAATTCTCTAATTTAAAACTAACTAAAATAATCCTTTATTATCTTAAAATAATAAAATAACAAAACCCAATCCTTATCACACCTTCCAAATAGAATTCAAACACCACCAAAACCTTTAGCCCACCAACTCCTCTTTAATTCTAATTCAAATTCCTTTCCCATTTTATAACTTTATCAATAAAAAAATAAAAGATAAACTAATAATAATATTCCTTCTTCCACCAATTTAAAAGCTAAACACTAATCTAATCTTATCCTATTTGAAACCCCCATGTGCCGTCCCACACATTACCAAGTCACGCCAAATAAAAGAAAAAAAATAAAACTCTAAATGCCAATACCGGGTTCGAACACGGAACCTCTTCTTTGCTCACCTTCCTCCAACGCCTGCACCACTCGGCCACTTTGATTTTTATGCCAAATAGCCCCAACAATAATTTATAAAGCCTTCCTACTTCAGCCCACAACCGCCAAAAATAAATCACACCCAAAAGTCTTTCCCAGCGCCGAACCCGACTCTCACTCCCTCCAACACCTATGTGTCATACGATAACCACTTGGCCAAGTTGCTTGTGCCAAGTACACGCCAAATTATTTTAAGGCCTTCTACCGCAACGCCATAATCCCAAAATAAAACGCCACTTTTGTTGCCACCTCAACTCGAACCAGTGCCTCGATGGACCTTCTTCCATTTCTTAAACAAGCAAGATAACCGCTTTGCTAATGCCTTTCATGTGTCCCGAATTCCACCAATTTATTTTAAAGCCTACTTGCCCTATTTCCCTTTTTACACCAAAATCTAAAATTTTCTAAAGCCTTCCCTTTCATCCAAACATTTCTAAAATCCTAAAACTCATCCAAGCACTCCCAAAACCTACTAACACTGAATTACACACAACCTGATAGCCCCTAAAACCAGGGTGTTACAATTCTACCCTCCTTAAAATAATTTCGTCCTCGAAATTACTTACTGCCATGCAATCCTAACTCCCTACTCTACGCCTCCGCTGTGCCACTCTGATTCCAATACATCATACTTCCCAAACGTAGTCTCTAAGTTCTCACTCGAGATCCAAATCATACAGGAAAGAATTAACTTACAAACAAGGAGAACAATTAAAGAGTATTCCAAAACAAATGAGCTTACCCCATATCACATCCTTGGTTGACTTTGACTAGAACCACGACCCTTCGTTGCTCGAGGACAATTCTTAACCAGATGTGCCTTAGATCCACACCGAAAGCATTCTTTATTATTTCCCCAACACTCTCCTGTGTGAGGTCTTCCACACCGAGCACAAGGACGATTCCGATCCACTGGTACAAGTGCACTTACAGGGTTCTCGGTCCTTAGTCTTTTCTGGGCATTACCAAACGATACTGATGATCCAACCTTTCTCTTATTCTCGTTCCTATTCTTCTCTCGGTTTTCCCTTATAGTCTTCTTAACCTCTTCAGCGATCCGAGCTTTCTCCACTAGCACCGCGAAGTCTCTCTCTCTGTGCGGAGCAATCAACTCACGCAACTCATCTCGTAGCCCATCTTCGAATCGAACACTTCTTTCGTAATCAGTGGCCACAATTCCCTTAGCATACTGGCTTAACCGCACAAATTCCGCTTCGTACTCAGCTATCGACTTATTCCTTGTACTAGATTTAGAACGCTTTCCTTTGCGAGTCCAAATAATCGGCTCCTACATACTTCCCTTGAACTTGGCCTTAAAGAAATCCCAATCCAATCGATCCGCGGTACACCTTGTTTGACGGTGAGCCACTAACGATAAGCTTCGCGAAGCAACGAAACAGCGCTTTCGACTTTTCTTCATTGGTGCAATCCAAATCGTCCATGATTCTTTCGATTGCTTCTAGCCAATACTCCGCTACGTTAGGAGCTACTCCGACACTCCTCTAAAGATCTCGGCTCCGCTTCGATCTAAGCCTTCCGATACCGACTTTCGAGTTCCATTTCTCTACTAACTCCGCTACTCGCTCTAGCTTTTCGCAACATGGCCCGCGATCTGCGTCATCCTCTCTGTCGATCTTGCTCCTCCATGTCCACCTTGGCGGCACTTTATTTTCGACCCATGGCGGACCTATCGGTTGCCCGATCTTGCCATTCTACCTCTATCAAGTCCCTAGAACTCATCTCTATCGTCTTGATTTATCGATTAAGAAGTTTTATGCATTAGTAATTATTCCACTATTTAACCGCGAGCATATTTTATGAATGAAAGATTTTAATAGTAGTTCTTTCGATCACACAAGGTTTCAGTTCGAGTTTTACTACTCTAACTCAGAGAATCACTTTCACATTCATCAATAGAGACACCTTCATTTCTTAATGAAGACACATTAATTCATCATCACAACACATTCAAGTGGTATCTACCACACATATTCACTATTCGGACTGTCCATGCTTTCTACCCTGGGGTATCTCCGTCATTTTGTCCTACGAGGACATTTCGTTAATAAACCAAAGCAATTCAAAACTTTAATAAGTCAGGATCTTTTGGAATTTCCCAAAATTGAAGATTATTTTTGAAAATTTCACAAATTGGAGATATAACAGGATTTTGAAAACCAGGGGTATTTTGGTAATTTTGTCAACCAGGGTAATTTTGTAAATTTCCAAAGTCAGGGCATTATTTTGAAATACAAAGATTTGGATACTTTTGCAAAGTGAGAGAATTTTATTAAAGTTGGGGTTAACTCAGAAATTTTGAAAGTCAGGGGCATTTTAGTAATTTTCAACACAGGGGTATTTTCGTAAATTTTCCAAATCGGAGTATATTGATATTTTGAACACTAGAGATTTTAATATTTTGCAAAGTGAAAATCATTTTAACAAAAGTTGAGTGTAGTGTGGTAATTTTATAATACAGGGGCATTTTAGTAATTTTGGTAAATCGAAAAAAACATTTTTTTTTCAAAACCAGATTTAGGGTTTACAACCCAAAAAGGGTAAATTTAAAAATTGTAAATCCAAGAATTTTAAAATAGCAAGGCTAATCCCTCTCGGGTTTTAAGAATTGGTTTAGCCTATGAACAAGTCCTCTTGGTTAAGGTGAACCGTAGCTACGCACCAGGTAGGATTCAAGTGGAGAGGAGGTGAGTCACGTGGACTGCTTAAATACCAAGCTCCCACTGAATACCACTCCTAGACATGCGCACCCAGGTTGCCACACCTTAACTCGGTGACTTATTTCACAGGTTTGTTTAAGAGCTTTAAGTTTTATGCATATGTTTGGGTAGACTAGTCCTAGGGCCCAATAGCCTATCATTCTAATCATGAGCCCAAACTAAACCCATCACATTCATAATAGTAAAGCACTTCAAAGTCCAAGTACTTACAGGTGGACTTGGCCTGAGGTCAGTGCCATGCCGAAAACCTGAAAAATTTCTTAAAAGCCCACATTTTTGAAAAGCCCACTTGAAAATGTTTTGGGCTAAAACCCTCAAAGCCGAGTTTTGAACAAGCTCGATACCAATCTGTAACATCCCAAACCCGGCCCACGAGCCTTGGCCGGATCTGGTTATGCCACTGGGGAAAATGTTGAAAATCGTTGTCTTTAGGAAAAACTTGAAAATTTTGTTAACTTTTGAAAAATGTGTCCATTAGAAATTATTTACTAATATAAGCTCGTTATAAAATATGTGTATTAAAACTTTTATGATAATTTATTATATTATAAATCATTTGAAAGAAATAAATCTAAGTATAGTATAAACCCTAATTAAAAGGATAATAAAATGATCCCAACAATAAATAAAGAGGCCTTTTATTACAACCAATATTTAAACCAAACTTAATATAAATAAGCTTTAAAAATAATTAAATAAATCTCCTTCTGCATGGGCCACCTTGCATCCTCTCCGACCCGGTCCGATCAACATGTCACCTGCGATGTTGGATAAATAATTGGGTGAGTCACACGGACTCAGTGTGTAATTAAAACCATTGAAATCCACCCACATGCTAGCCACATAACATCCCAATTATCAAATGCAACATGTAAATATAACCATTTAGACATTACCATAATGGCTTGGCCCACAATCAAATCATATTCCAAAGACTGGCTAGGCCCTTTTCTCATTAATTCACTGATTACTGGGCTTGGCCCATTTCCACGTATGTTCCCAAAACATACCTATCCACATGTCATATTGGGCTTGGCCCATTTCCATATCAATTTATAACAAAACCATGCAATCATGATACCCAACCCAATCCTAAGGTCCAACCGCTACACACCCCCTTAACCAGCCTACCACACACCAGGGGACTATCGAGTCACCCTCTCCTTTTCCCTTCAAAAAGGCAACCAATGCCATCCACGATGTAGCGTATAGCTAACATCAAACCACGATGGAGCACACAGCAATCCATCAAGCCACGATATGGCATAAAGCCGATATCAATCAAGGTAACCACGCGAACTAAATCGCAAAGATCCACAACGCGACCTCAGTCAGCGCCAATCCACGATGTAGCACAAAGCTGACATCAACCACGCATCAAGTACACCCTTACCTTCTTTCAAAAAACCCACCCATGCACATGTAACATAATATAATGACATAATGAATAAAGCATGTACATGATATTCAGGCATACATTCATATTCATAGACATACTCACATACACGTATTAATAACCACATCTCAACAGATTTGATACTAACCTGTTTATCGACATACCCTTTAAGGGTATCCGGTTCACATAGTCACTGCACTTATTAACACATATTTAACACATACACCTATCGCATACATATCATATACCCGGAAATCGATGGGTTAATCACACACCTTATAACCTGAAGCTCTAAACCCTCGATCCCGACGCTATCGTTTTGCGAGACTACCGTTATCTACCTATCGTTTTCTGTTGCACGCCCACACCCCGGTGGCCAATCTCGTACAGCAGAAACCGACCTCTTCTTGAACTTCGGGATGGAAGTTTTCCCTTCTTGACTGGCACTTGCATCCATCGGCACTTAATCAGAATCACACCATTAATCAACAAGTCATAATTTACTATTATTGAATTTAGATCACCTAATAACATCCTTACCGAAATACTGAGATCCCGAAGGCTCCCCTTTGCTTCTGTAAATTTGGCCCTAAAAGATCATAGCCACCACTCGGTCAATCACAAAACACAAACAATGGCCTAAGGTCAATTTCAATGGATCACTTACCAACCGAATACTCAAGGGTAAAATCTTTGCTTGCTTGCTTCCAAATCTCGAAGCCCTTTCTCTAAAACCGATTGGAGATGCTCCTGCCTTGATTCGTCTTAACTACACCAAAATGACTAATAGGGAGTTTCGGCTAGGCCTTCAAGAGTTGCAACAAAAGAATTGTTTTATGAAGAAAAGGGGAATTCGGCCTAAGCAGAGTTTCCAAGAAAAAGTATAAAGGAAGGGAGAAAAAAAAGTAGATGCTCCAACTTTCGGCTTTGGCTTCCACAAAATAAAAGCAAAAGAGGAAGTGTTCCTTGACTTGGTTTCGGCAAGAGGCTAAGGGAAGAAATAATTTGGCAACAAAGAAATGGCTAAAATTCGGTTAAGGGATGAGCACACCCCTATTTATAGAATTCGGCACCTACCCACGTGAAGAATCCATCCTTTGGCCATCACCTACTAATTCAAATTAAATTTGAATTAGCCAACTACCCCACTATTATCCATATTTTATCACTCAATTAATCTAAAATATCACTTAATCCTATTAAAACAATTAAACCACCAGCAGCCATTATCTCTAATTCTCTAATTTAAAACTAACTAAAATAATCCTTTATTATCTTAAAATAATAAAATAACAAAACCCAATCCTTATCACACCTTCCAAATAATTCAAACACCACCAAAACCTTTAGCAACCACCAACTCCTCTTTAATTCTAATTCAAATTCCTTTCCCATTTTATAACTTTATCAATAAAAAAAAATAAAAGATAAACTAATAATAATATTCCCTTCTTCCACCGAATTTAAAAGCTAAACACTAATCTAATCTTATCCTATTTGAAACCCCCCCATGTGCCGTCCCACACATTACCAAGTTGCTGCCAAATAAAAGAAAAAAAATAAAAACTCTAAATGCCAATACAGGTTCGAACACGAACCTCTTTGCTCACCTTCCTCCAACGCCTGCACCACTCGGCCACTTTGATTTTTATGCCAAATAGCCCCAACAATAATTTATAAAGCCTTCCTACTTCAGCCCACAACCGCCAAAATAAATCACACCCAAAAGTCTTGCCCAGGCTCGAACCCAACTCTCTCCCCTCCAACACCTATGTGCCATACGATAACCACTTGGCCAAGTTGTTGCTTGTGCCAAGTACATAAATTATTTTAAGGCCTTCTACCTGCAACGCCATAATCCCAAAAATAAAACGCCACTTTTGTTGCCACCTCAACTCGAACCCAGGCCCTCGATGGACCTTCTTCCAGCCCCCTTAAACAGCGCATAACCACTTTGCTAATGCCTTTCATGTGTCCTGAATTCCACCAATTTATTTTAAAGCCTACTTGCCCTATTTCCCCTTTTTACACCAAAAATCTAAAATTTTCTAAAGCCTTCCCCTTTCATCCAAACATTTCTAAAATCCCTAAAACTCATCCAAGCACTCCCAAAAACCTACTAACACTCGAATTACACACAACCTGCATAGCCCCTAAAACCAGGGTGTTACAATCTATCTTTGTACATTGAGGGAAATGTACATTTAAGTGTGAGGGGTGAAAATTATTTAAAAAAGAGCCTAAGTTTTTGCATTATTCTCAAATCCCTAAATGATTTCTTATCTTAAGTGATTTTCTCATATTACTAATTGGAATGAAATTCCTATTGATCCATGATATTTATTAATATATTTTAGATGAAGTCATTGATAATTGTGCAATGATGATTTAAACTTTAAGATACTAGAGAGTCAAGCATGATGAGTCTATTTTAAAAAAAATTAAAATATTGTTAGGTTGTTGGCCTAAATTTAATTATTACCTTGAAGTTTGAAATTGATAAGGTTGTCATCAAAAACTCATAATTTTTGTGAGATTTTGAACCTTTTAGAGCATACATTCTTTTCGTGCTCACTTTATTGATTATGAGTGTGTCAATATTGATTTGTTATTCTAGAACTTGCTTCAATTATACATGTCGAGAACACATCATTGATTTGATATACTGAGATGATAAAGGCACTAGGATTTAACCCACTTACACCACTAAAAGCCTACGTTTATAATTAACCCCTAGTGAACCCCTTTGATCCTAACAACCCTTTTATTGAATCACCGACTAATATTAACCAAAAACCCATCTTGTATTTATTATCACCATTCCTTTTGACTACCCTTCTTTCGAGACTTGATTTGATCAGTTGCCTAATTATTTTATTTTCAGTTGTTAAAGTTTTTTCATATTATTGTATTTACTTGATTTGTTCTTAAAAAAACAAATATATATATAATTTTTAGAGTATATTCATTATCAGTTCTATAATTAAGTGAGCTTATACATTTAAATTCAACATCTTGAAGAAAAAGCTCGTATTATTAGTTTCAAGTTTTCAATTGATGTAATTATTCAGGATTAGTTCATTTTTCTAGTAGGTAAATTGTCAATTCAATCTCGATATTAACCCTTCTAATTCAACCTTTATCCACACCTTTAACCTAAGCCCCGTTACAACCCTTGAAAGACCTTTTGATTTGTGTATCATCTTATTTTATAGTAGTGCATATTTGATTTTCAGGCAAGCTTATGGGATTAACCTTTCTTGTTGACTGATGAGTGCTTTATTTTCAACTTTAAACACCTTGAGTGATTTGAGTGAATCTTTAGTGAGGGTGTCAACTCTTGTCAATTTTCAATTAAAGGTAATTATTCAGATAAGGGGAAACACATATGTTTTCGTGCTACAAACTATGACTTTGATTGCTTGAATCTTTAGGACTCTTGAAGTTAAATTATCCATGTGTAAATTATCTATGAATTATGATGAGGCATTGATGATGAATATTATGAATTGAGGAAGTACGTTTAATTGTGAGTTGAGAATTTTGATTGAGGACAAGCAAAAGCTTAAGTGTGGGGGTATTTGATAAACCATAATATGAACTTATTTTAATCCCACATTTAGTATGTTTTTGGATGATTTATCCCTTTAATTATGAAAATAAGTGCTCTTAATCCCTTGTTTTCATGTTTTATACTCAAGAGAGCACCGGAGGATGAAAAGAATGAGAAACAGGCCGAAAATGGAGAAAATGGGTGAAGTACAAATTGCACACGATTTGTCCCTCGAAATACATGGTCGTGCCTCTTTCACAGGTTCGACCACGGCCTGGCCTCGACTTACACTGGCGTGTGCCATGGGCGTGCTGTAGCAGGCCCAATTTGCTCGGCCCATTAATCAAACAAGAAAAACCAATAAACAGTCTTTTAAATGTCCATTTACAATATTCTTTAGCCCAATTTACAAAACAATCAAAGTTTCTTTACAAACCCATTAACTAAACCCAATACTTAGCCCAAGCCCAATTACAGTGGCCCAACCCACCTGGGTGACCCAAAATATTTGGGGTTTCAAAAAACCCTAGAACCCCTTAGCCAGGCAGCGCCGCAAGTAGTCCCCATACACGAGCGTGTCATGCGCCTGTACCTCTGTATGCCCCATGCGGGCGTCGCCACGTCCGCGCGATCAAGCCTCAGTACCTCCACCAGCAAGCATATGGCCTTGTACCTGCACAACACAACGAAAAAGCACAGCAGATAGCAAGAAAACCAAAAGGAACGATTGTATTTTTATTTTTTTATTTTATTAATTTTCAATTTTGACCTTTAAATGGACGAAAACAAACATTGTAAAAGAGACTAGTACACAATTTTATTGATATACAAAGAAAAATAGAGGTATATTTTAGATTTTTTGTAGTCTATTTCGCTTAAAAAAATACATTGCATGTACATAGAAACAAAAAAGGAGATCAAAGTTCTAACTTTTTCGTGATAATCGAAGCAAAAATCGAAGCGTCTCTTTTACTTCTTTCGATTTCTAGAAGGGTCTTGAGTGTTTGGAGGTCAGATTTGGGTTGGGGGAAATGAAAGGATCGAAACAGGCTCTTTTGGTCTCCTCTGACCACCGTGGACGGCAGCGCTATTAACGGCGACGGATGGCCTCCACGATGGCCTGATGGCCTGGGATCGGAGAACCAGAGAGCAAATCCCTTCTTCCCCTTTGTTTTTTTTAAGCCAACATGAAAGTGATTTTTTTAAACAGATTTTGGCCTTTTATAAGAGAGAAACACGACGTCGTTTTAGTCTAAATGCAATAGCTTCAAAACGGCGTCATTTTGAGATGGATCGGGTTGACTCGACTTGAGCCTGGAGGATCCGCGTGTTTCTAGATAAAAGGGATTTTTTCGTCCTAGGTCCTTCCGCATTTTCGTTCTTTTTAATTAAGCTTTTTTATTATTTTAATTTAGCTTAGTAATTTCGCATAGTTTTGATTTAACCCTTATTTGAGCAGCTGCGTTTAATAATAAATTTCATTTTTAGTAAATTTCATTTTAGTCCTTTTCGATTTTTCTTAATATATTACTTTTAGCTCTCTGATTTTGTCCTGATTTCAATGTAGTCCTTAAATTATTTAGTTAATTATTTGTTTATTGAATTCTTTAATTATTCTTTTAATTAATGTTTAATACTAAATATTTTAAATTGTTTTAGCTATTAATTGTTTCTATTTATATGATATTTTCATTAATTCTATATATATATATATATATTTCATATATACATATCATTTATATTAAATTATTTTATGGATTTTATATTATTTTATATGTATGTATTTGTTATGTATAATATTTGCTTATTTATTTTAAAATGTGCTATATTTTATTTCATTCTTAATTAGTTATATTTTCAATATTTGATTCTTGATTAATAATGTTGGTATGTTTCAAAATAGGAGTGGTGAGATTATTGATTTTATATATATTGGATTGTATGTTCATATTATTATTTTTGTTATCCATTTGTACGAAGTTGTATTCGCATATTATTATTCCATGTTTGATATTATATTTTGTTTTTCCATTATCGAATAGTGGTTGAATAAAATGCATTTTGAGCCAATTTTTAAAATTGTGTATTCAAAAATCCTTCAAAACAAGGCAATATTTGTATGTTTGGAAGTTCAAAAAATTATGCCCTAACGTACTGGGTGTTAATTTTCTGTCCAACCAAATAGCCAAATACCCTTCTTAATTGCATGTTTTGAAGATCAAAGATGATTTCGGTGTCGAGGTATAAACGTGTTATATCCTAACATACTGGGTATGATATTTTTATTCCTTTGAAACGAGCTAACCTCGAGATTCAAATTCAACATAAATTAACCTTCTTTAAAAATAATTATATTTTATAGCTTGTTGTTAATATGATTTTTAACTTGTGTATATTTCATGATTAATGTTTATGCATCTTGTCATTGTATTATGTCGTGAATTCTAATGTATTCAAGTCTCTACTAAATATTCCATTTCGTTTAAAATACATTTTGAGCCGAGTTTAAGATCGTGTTTTTAAAAACTTTTTTCCCAAATTAAGGCAATATTTGTGCATTTGGAAGGTTGGAAAATAATGCCCTAACGTACTGGGTTTCAATTTTCTGTCCAACCAAATATCCAAATACCATTCTTAATTGCATGTTTTGAAGATCAAAGATGATCTCGGTGTTGAGGTATAAACGTGTTATATCCTAACGTACTGGGTATGATATTTTATTCCTTTGAAACGAGTTTATCTTGAGATTCAATTCAAGGTTAATTAACCCTTTTAAAAATTTTTACCTTAAATATTTTCAAGTTTTCAACACAAGGACACTATTTAATCAATTTGGTACCAATTTTGGGCGTTGCTAGGGTGCTAACCCTTCCTCACACGTAACCGACTCCCGAACCTATTTTCTCGAATTTTACAGACCAAAATGTTTTATAGGTGATCCGATTACACCTAAACAAAAAGGATTGGTGGCGACTCCATAGACTTTTAAAGTCGATCCCTATTTTTTCCAAACCCGATAATAAAAAATGGTCTCGACAGCTTGGCGGCTCTCCTGGGGATTTGTTGAGAGCTAGGCCATTAGATTGATTATCTTTTGTCCTTTTGATTGAAAATTTGGAAAATTATTTTGAAAAATCATGTTTCATTTGATGCATTTGTGCTATGATTAATTTTGAGTCTCGTAGAATTCTCTTGCATTGCATTGCATAACCATTATGGTTACACCTTTAAGTGGGAGTGAGAAACTATGCTTTCGTGAGGTTTTCACCTCCGCATGGGCTAGTGGACTACTTCTGGGGTACATCTGTACCTATGTGCTTCGTGATATTTTCATCTCCGCATGGCCATAGGGAAATGTATTCCCCTGAACCGAACTTGATCCATATGAGCCTATAATGGGTGAGGATTGAGGAATCTGCTGGTTCAGGTACCCATTCTTTAGAGCCAAACCACATATAGAGAGACCTAGGAGCCTACCTTAGATAGAGCAACACCAAACCCTAGTGGTCACACGAATAGGTGTTCTGTGTTAACGTGTTTTCTTTTGTTTTGATTGCATTTGCATTACATTTCATGCATGTCCATTACATCATTTGCCGCTATTTTCATCACATTGCATCATTTGCATTAGTTTTTACAAAATGACCCTGATTAGGTGAAATATTTTTAGTTAACCTAAAAGACATGGAATAAAGGTTGGAGAGATTAGAGCAAAGGAAAATATTGATGCAAGAGCAGTTGGCCAAAATTCAAGGGATATGCAAGATCAAATGAATATGATGTGCCAGTTAACCCAATTACTAGTCGGAGGGCTTGAAAAAAGGAGTGGCTCAGTGGTCAGTAGTGTGGATGATGATGAAAACATCGTTTATTCCCCAATAATTATCCCGACTCAATCAAACACGCATTCGCATGGGGTACTCGTCATTATTGGACTGACCCCAATGTCAGACTGATACTTCGACCCTGTTGAACTTTTCGATGGGTTCAAGTTCTAACTGGAGGATGATCGAGCCAAACCGATTGTACTAGATAGAAACAAAAGAAAAAGGAGAGTGGACTTTAAAAGCCCCGAAGAAAAAGGAAAATAAAGCGAATAGTATGAGAAGGTATAACAAGGGTAACCAGGAGCTGATCACAGTGGGCCAGCAAGGACTGTAATTGCTAGCCGTCAGGTCTCCCCAGGGAAAGAACCCGATCCAAGACCGAACTAAGAAAAACCCCAGTTCTCACCCATCCCAATCACGTACAGGGAGTTATACCAAATTTTGTTTGAAGTGCATGTTGTATCCCCTTTTTACCCGAAACAAATGCAACCTCCATACCCAAAATGGTATGACCCAAAGGCCCAATGTGAGTACCACATGGGGGTCATAGGGCATTCGATAGAAAATTGCCTTGCTTTTAAGAAATTGGTGGAAAAATTCATCAACATGGGTGTTGTGAAGTTAGATGACGCGTCAAATGCAGAAATATGAACCTGGGAGCGTTTTGAACAATAGGACTCTAGAAGAGACATGTATTTTTAAGGCTAATCTAGAGTAATATTCAAAACATGCTTATTACTTTCAGCCTAAAAGTGATAAGAGTCATTTTGTGAAATAGGCTTGTGTCCAGAATCCTTATTTCAATAAAATGCATCTTTTTGAGAAAATATTTTTCCATTCTTTCTCTTTATAGATTCTTTTGGTACTTTGGATTACTATTTAAATATTCTTTCATTCTTTATTCATGATCATACCATACAAATAATCATTCTTGGAATCATCTTTCTGGAATTTACCTTCGTACCCACAATGGGTACCTAGATATCAATGACATTGGCGATGATGTTATGGACTCCCCTTTTGAATGAAATATGGGTCTAAGGGATCTCAGGACTTTGAAGATGATAGAGATTGCAACATATCTTCTGATTTGTTAATATTGGATGAAAAATAGATCCTACGTCACGAGCCAAAAAGGAGAGGAAGATAAAAGCCTAGCTCAATGCAAAAATAAGATTTCCTACATGTGGGGCATGGATGTTATCCGGCCAGTCTCATCAAAAGTTTTTAGCCAACATCGATTCATTTTCGTAGATGTCGGTTACTTCACTAAGATGGTAAAAGTCACTTCATGTGCCAATATTACAATGTTGATAGTCATCAGAACAAAAAAAAAGGAAAGAAAGAATACCAACAAAAAAATGTCGAAAAGATCATATTTAACCGCACAATGTCAAAAGTTTGCGGTCTGTTCAAAGATCAAGTGCCACATCACAGTGCAGCAAAGGCAGCCAAAAAGAAAAAAAAGACCAAAAAACATTGAGACTTGTAAGGATTGGCATACAAAAGTTACTATTTACCCTCTATACTTATCAAACATTGGCCAGGAATGTCATCGGGGCAACACATTTCTCATTTGTTTTGCTCATTGAAGTCAAAATTCCTTTTTCTGAGTTTTATCAGAACTGAAGTTGAATGAGGCAGAATGGATCCAATCCTAATGTGATCAATCAAATTTGTAAGGAAAAGTTAATAGCTATCCGTTACAATCAGATGATGCGGGTTTGTGACAAAGAGGTTCATCCTAGAAAATTCCCAAATAGTGACCGAATATTGAAGAAAATCCTTCATATACAAAAGGATTTCAGAGAAAAATGGAAGCCAAACTAGAAAAGACCTTATGTAATGAAAAAAGTTTGTTCTGGAAACATTGACCAAAATGGATGGCAGGGACTTGCCCAATCCGGAGAATTCAGATTCAATAAAAAGAATTCAAAAAATAAAAAAAGAATAAAAATTTTCAGCAAAAAAAAAAAGAAGAAAGAAAAAGGAGAGGCCAAGGCAAAAACCAGCAAAGGGCGCTTTGAGACCAAAGGGGATTTGAGTTGAAAACCAGAAAAGGGCGGCTCAAATTTTGATCAAATGGGGCATATAGCAGTCCTGCTATGCCTGAATTAATAATGAAGAAGTATGCTACGTCTTGGGGCATCGACAAAATACTCCAAATCTCCTAAACACATATTGAGCTTAAAATGGTCCTCAAGAAGTTGGAACAGAGAAGCTCAAACTACGATATCTGGGGCACCTAGTTTCCATTTTACCCATTTTAAATTTGTTATTTGTGATTATGTTATTCCTTTCAAAATATGTTCACAATAAATTTCCTTCTTAATTGTGATTGCTATCTTTGCTTAGCTTATTTGTTTCGAGCTATGCTCCTAATTAATTTCCTTCTTGTCCATGGTTATGATCTTTTTCAGGCATTTTGCATTGAAATAATGATTAGTGGACTAATAATATTTTCATACAATGAGTTTCGCATATTGCTCTGGAAATTTCTGAATAATACAAGAACTCGAAATTGGACAATTGTTTAAAACTCACCAAGTTTAAGGAAGGGTCTAAATTGAGGCTATCTCATTGGATTTTCTGTTAAAAATAGTTGGTGATACAATCTCAACGAAAATGGGCAATGTTAACCCAAGTGTAAAAAGTGGAATCATTCGCAAGAAAATGATATTCTGCATCCTTGCAAGCATCATGCATACACATCTGGTTGGGTCACCTAGGGAGTGATCAATAGAGGGAAGCTAATACGGATCCTATACCTCTGAATAGCAATAAGATGGATTGAAGAAGAAACAAACCTACGATTTGAAGTCGCAATGGGATAAATGGGAAAAGATTCAAATCTTATACCCCTAAGTCACAGTAAATATGAACCTTAAAGTTACAGTGGAGATCTGTTGAGTAAGGTATAATTGTTCCCTCGAGTTTTCTGTCAAGAATACCAGTCAAACAAGATGGCAGCATAATACATCAATGATAAAGCTTTAATAAACAATGAACGATGACACCTTAAGCAGGGATCATTCTCATGATATTCTGCATTCATGCAAAACACATTTAGGAGTATTTGATTCATTCCGATCATTACATCCTAATCTTTGTAAGAAATCATTCTCATGACATTCTACATTCATACAAATGTCATCCATAGGACACATCTATTTAGTGGGCATTTGATTCATTCCGATCATTGCATCCTAATCTTTGTAAGAAATCATTCTTATGACATTCTGCATTCATAAAAATGTCATCTATAAGACACATCTATTTAGGGGCATTTGATTCATTTCGATCATTGCATCCTAATCTTTGTAAAAAGACCATTCTCATGACATTCTACATTCATACAAATGTCATCCATAATACATTTAGTTAGGAACATTAGATTCATTCTGATCATTGCATTCTAACCATTTTGCATAAGCATAAACACAAAATTGATTTTACAAGACAGGTCCCTAGAAGACGTTGCAACATCGGTGAATTTGAATATCTTACCTTCCTGAGTGAAGTAGATTGAAGATAGCAGATCTAGCAGTCTTGAAGTTGCAAGAGCAGATTGAAGCCATACAAGTCTTATTTCCTCAAAGTTTCAGCAGAGAAGATTGAAAGTACAAATCTCTTCTCTCTAAATTTCTATCTCCTCGAAGTTCCAGTGGAGTAGGTTGAGGCTACAAATCCCTCCTCCCTGAGTTTACAATGAGGATCAGTCTGTATTTCTTTGAGGTTTTAGTAGAGAAGATTGAAACTACGAATCTATTTTCTCTGAATTTCTATCTCCTCAAAGTTCCAGTGGAGTAGGTTGAGGCTACAAATCCCTCCTCCCTGAGTTTACAATAACGATTAGTCCGTATTTCTTTGAAGTTTCAGCAGAGAAGATTGAAACTACAATCTCTTCTCTCTGAATTTTTATCTCCTCAAAGTTCTAGTGAAGTAGGTTGAGGCTACAAATCCCTCCTCCCTGAGTTTACAATGAGGATCAGTCAGTATTTCTTTGAAGTTTCAGCAGAGAAGATTGAAACTATGAATCTTATCTCTCTGAATTTTTATCTCCCCAAAGTTTCAATGGAGTAGGTTGAGGCTACAAATCCCTCCTCCCTGAGTTTACAATGAGGATCAGTCCGTATTTCTTCAAAGTTCCAGTAGAGTAGATTGAAACTATGAATCTCTTCTCCCTGAAATTACATTGGAGCGGATCGAAGTGCCAGTTCCTGGGCCCCTAAAGATGCAGTGGGATAGAATGAAGCTACTCGAAGAAGAAAAGCACTGAAAGAGGTCAAGATTTGGCAAGACCGGGCAAAATTGGCCCTTTTTTAGGTCTTTGCTCTATTTTTGTTACACAACAACGAGCAAATAGGCGTAGCTGTATCAAGCCCAATTTGCCCAGCCCATTAACGAAACAAAAAAAACCAAAAAAACTAATAAACAGTCTTTTAAATGTCCATTTACAATATTCTTTAGCCCAATTTACAAAACAATCATAGTTTTTTACAAACCCATTAACTAAACCCAATACTTAACTCAAGCCCAATTACAGTGGCCCAATCGGCCTAGGTGACCCAAAATATTTGGGGTTTCAAAAAACCCTAGAACCCCTTGGCCAGGCAGCGTCCGCAAGTAGTTCCTACGCATGAGCGCGTCATGCGCTTGCACCTCCGTATGCCTCACGCGTGAGTCGCCAGGTCCGCACGATCGAGCCTCAGTACCTCTGCCAGCAAGCATATGGCCTTGTACCTGTACAACACAACGAAAAAGCACAGCAGATAGCAAGAAAAACAAAAGGAACAATTGTATTTTTATTTATTAATTTTCGATTTTGGCCTTTAAATGAGACAGAAACAAACTATTGTAAAAGAGACTACTATACGATTTTATTGATATACAAAGAAAAACAGAGGTATATTTCAGATTTTTTGTAGCCTATTTCTCTTAAAAATACATTGCATGTACATAGAAATAAAAAAAGAGATCAAAGTTCTCACCTTTTCGTGATAATCGAAGCCAAAACTGAAGCGTCTCTTTTACTTCTTTCAATTTCTAGAAGGGTCTTGAGTGTTTGGAGGTCAGATTTGGGTTGGGGGAAATGAAAGGATCGAAACAGGCTCTTTTGTCTCCTTCGACCACCGTGAACGGCAATGTAACACCCTAAAAATCCGAGTATCGATATATTGTATGTTTTGGTGTTTAGCTTATGAATGAAAATTTTCTTTTCTTCTTTTTCGTGTTTATTATAGCTTTGAGAAGGGCATAGAATTATTTAGGTATTGAATAACTTTTAGTATTGGGAATTTATTGAAGTGGATCAAGTGACCCTAATACTTAAGTTAATTTAAGTGTCTAAAATTAGCAAAAGATGAGTAATTGGCAATGTGGTGTTAGCGCATGAGTAATTGCATGCGGGGAGATGTTCGAATCCCTTGGATAGTAATTAGATGATTTTTATTTTCTGCATTTGTTTGGCAAGTGTCGGTCAAGCAATACTTATGGTAAGGATGGACTTTTTCATTTATGGAAAGTAGACTAAGGGAATAAGGTAAGTACTAACTTAAGATATGGAATCAAGAAATTTTGGTATGATAAGGGGACATAAGGCTTGGATTAAGGAAAGATGTTTTAGAAACTTTTTAATGGCCTATTGACCATGTATGTGGACGGCATAGTGGGCTAGGGGGATGGCCGATTTTTGTTTTTGGCTTGGTAGGTTTGGGTGTTGGATGAGCATTTTTCTTTTTGGTCAATTGTTGTTTTCTTATCAAACTTTCTTTCAAAATTTGCTCTCTTCCTAGCCAATATACCTTAAGCCTTGAGGAAACAATTGCATCTTTTACCATTTCTCCTTTTGACCATTTTGGTCTTAGTTTGATTATTATCATCAAGTCTTTTCTCTCTTCTTTGTGTCGAAACCATATAGCCATTTTAGTCCATTTCTTTTCTTCTCTTTTCCTCATCATTTTCAATTACACTTTTAATCTCAAAGTTCTTTTGTTTCATCTTTATTTATTTTCTCTCCTCCCTATTCTCTTTTCCTTCATGGCCGAATATTGGTAACCATTCACAAAGTCGAAGTTTATTTTTTCTATTATACCATAGCCAATCTCCTATTCTTCTTTAATTTTGATTTCAATCATTTTTTCCATTAAACCTTGGTTAATCGTATGATAGAGGAGGGTTGAACTATCATCTTGCCGAGTCATCTTGATAGTTAATCAAGTTGGGATCATTTCAGAAAGGTAAGAATGAAACTCTTCAAGGATTAATGATCACTCTCATTTTTTTTTATCATGGACTATCACTGGGATTTGTTATAATCGAAAGTTTTACGTATAGTAATCTTTTGGAAATCACTTAGGATATTAAGGTAAGCTAAATTTGTTCTTTTAAGACATTAGTATCAAATTTCGATTTATATTAGGACTAATACTCTTTTGTTAAAGGAGGCGAGCAAGATAGGGATGAAAAGAGTTGTTAATAGAGTTCGGAAGAGGGGCGGTTCTGTTAATCCCCCTAAATTCAAGAGAAGGGCTATTTCGGGAATTCGAGATTTTCCACCGGGTTGTGGACCCACATCTGAGGAGAATCAATTATTCGAAGTCGTTCGTACTCCTGAACCATCGTTTGTTCATGGTTTTTCATAGATTTTGAACCATCAAACAGGGAGAACCGACATATAGTTATCAATCGAGATTCTGAGGGTAAAGATTTAGATCGTTTATCAATAGTGTAGTTTTATTAAATATTAGTGCACTAATCAAGCGTGATAAATGTTTAGGTATCGCCGAGCGGGAAAGTCTAGTTCTCACAGTAACCAGGTGTGTAACTTCACACTTAGATACTAAACCGTAAATATTGGGATAAAATTGTAAAGAGGACAAAATCAGAAAAATACATAATAATTAACACTTTTGTGTAAATGCATGAAAAACTGCTAGATCGTTAAATTGGGCCGAAAAACTGTTAGATCGTTAAATTGGGTCGAAAAACTGCTAGATCGTTAAATTGGGCCAAAAAATTGTTAGATCATTAAATTGGGCCAAAAAACTGCTAGATCGTTAAATTGGGCCGAAAAACTGTTAGATCGTTAAATTGGGTCGAAAAACTGCTAGATCGTTAAATGGAATGGGCTAAATGCTATTTTTTCTTATAGGCCAAAATAAAAAACTTGAAATATAGACTTACATGTATTATGGGCTTTCTATTAAATTATCATATGGATATATATATTGTTATGCATTCATGTTAGCATGGGTTGGGATATTTGATGAAGAGAAGAAAGGCCTGTTGCCAAAAATCTAGTTCGGTGGCTCTACCACAAATTTTTAATGGCTTAATGCCTCTAGTTCGGTGACTTTGTCACAATCTAGTTCAGTGGTGCACCACAATATTATTTAAAATGGCTTTATGCTTACGATTGGTGTGTTGGCGGGGTGGGTTGACTTGATCCCCACAGGTGTGTTGGTTGGTACGGGGGTGTGTAGCGAATGGAAATTAGGTTTGGTTGGGAACTTTCATTTTACATGCATTTCATTTATTATACTGCTAAATCCATAAATGGGCTCAATCCCAAAATAATGTCTTGATAATCTGGCCCAATAAATACGGTAAGTGAGTTACACACTAAATTCTGAGTAACTCACTCTGTTTAATTATCCATCTCAAGTAATAGCAATTCACGGAGGTTTGGGCCGAGGATGACTTCGTGGAGGCCATACTATGAATATGGGTTTTATAAAATATGAACTTTTATTTAATTATTTATTTTAATTATAATTTTGGGTATGATGTAATAAGGCCTTTATTAATATTTTTATGGATTTTTGTATGTGGATGAATTTAATTTTTGTTTTAAGACACTTAATATGGGCTTATGTTAATCCTATAATGTTTCCTTAAAATACTTTGGTTTTTTTAAAACATATGAGATTCTTTAACTATTCTTATTTTAAAATTCTTTTGAACTCGTTAAAAATTACTTTAAGGTTTTGATAATTATATACTAAATGATAAGATTTCAAACTAGTATTTCTTAATTCGTCAATTTTAAATCATTGTTCTTAATTTTTACTTAAACTTCACGTTCAAAAGTTTTTGTAGAACTGTTTTATTTAAATCATTAGAGAATTAAATGGATGTTCGATCTGTGTGACAAAACAAATCTTGTCTTAACGCATAGACCTGGTTTGGGGTGTTACATTTAATGGTATCAGAGCTATTTTTAAAATTCAGCTGTGGTTGGGTTCAATAAATAACTTCCGTATGAAATTATTTTAATTATGTTTTAAAGTTAGTATGGCACCACAAGCATCCGGCACCAAGTCAAGTAAGTATTCATTACTGAATGATTATTATGATGATATGATCATAGGAACACTCTAGAACTTCTAGTTTTAGATGTTAAAAATTGTAGAGATTGAGACTATAGGATGTGTTTGCGAAAAACAACTTTATCTCTTGAATCTCATAAAATATCGTTAATAAACACTAAAATAGTATTCTGATTCATAAAACTTGTAATCAGATTAAATCGAATTAGTCATTATGAGCACTAGAGAACGTGGTCGTGGACGTGGTAGACGTGGCCGTGGTAGAGGACGAGGTGTTAGAGGTGCAACTGAAGCACCGGGTCATATGTCGAAAATGGATGCACCTGTGTCACTTGAGAGTGAGACGGGATCACATGATCATATGGAAGAAGATAATGCTTTGACACGAGCAATGTTACGAGTCCTTGAAAGGGTCGCTGGAACTAGAGTTGGGCCAATAGCTCGTGGGTCGATATCGAAATGACTCAAGTCTAGTGGTACAAAAGTTTTTAGAGGTGTCTCGGTGTAGCTCCGAATGTGGTAGAATATTGGCTCGAAGCTGTGGAGTGGATTATGGATGATCTGAAATGTACCGTCGAGCGAAACCGAGAGGAGCCGTGTCCTTGCTAAGAGACGAGGCGTATCAATGGTGGCTTACTATTCGAGAAGGTACCGAGGCTGCACTGATTACTTGGAAATTCTTCAAAACTGCCTTTCAAGGGAAATATGTAGGAGCAAGTTATGTGGATGCTCAGATAAAGGAATTCCTGAATCTGATTCAAGGAAATACGACGGTGGCAGCATATGAGGCTAAGTTTTTACGTTTGAGTCGCTATGCTCGGACAATAGTGCCAACGGATCATGAGTGTTGTGTACGCTTTGAGGATGGGTTGAATGATGAGTTGCGGGTTCTGATAGCCCTACAACAAGTTAGAACTTTTGCCACGCTTGTGGAGAAAGCCAAGATAGCCGAAGAGGCTAAGAGCTCAGAACGTCAGAATTGGGAAAGAGTTAGAGGCAAGAGGGATATAAAGTATTCGGGTTCTTCAAAAGGTTCTGAAGAGGCCTCGAAATGATGAGCCAGCTCAAGGTAGAGCACCTGTAGCTATTAATCAGAGTCGAGATTGTCTTGAATATGGAAATGGCATTCAAGAGTCTTTGGAGGAAAACGGGTGCTTGTTATAAATGTGGTTCAATGGATCATCAATATAGAAATTTCCCTCGACGAATGGATATGACTCAGAAAGTTCGTATTACTAATGCATAGCCGATAAGAGGAACTCAGCAGCCACCGAGAGGCCGTGGACTAGGTCGTGGTGGTAATGGGGCTGGACGTGGTCAAGGTGCACCGAGTCGAGGCAATGGTTCTAGAGGTAACACGGATGCAAGGCAGCCAGGATTGGTCTATGCAGTTAGACGCCGCGAGGATGGCAATGCACCTGATGTAATAACTGGTATGTTCTTCATCTCTGATGTACCTGTTACTGCGTTGATAGATATTGGTTCTACCCACTCGTATGTTGCTAGCGCCATATTTGGAAACTTGAATCTAGAATCTGAAATTTTCGATAGTGAGATGATGGTAATTAGTCCTTTAGGACAGTCAGTAATTGTAAATAAACTGTTTAGAGACGTGCCCTTAGAAATTCAAGAAGAAATATTTTTGGCAAATTTGATGGAATTGCCTTT
Source organism: Gossypium rotundifolium (assembly GCA_025506655.1). Taxonomy (NCBI): domain Eukaryota; kingdom Viridiplantae; phylum Streptophyta; class Magnoliopsida; order Malvales; family Malvaceae; genus Gossypium; species Gossypium rotundifolium. Next base: position 72,200,121 of record CP106731.1, read on the forward strand.
CGGCGAGTTCTGTAACATCCTAAAAAGGGTCTATGCATTTTCAGTTTAATTGTACGAAATGACAAGTTTCAGGTACTATGAATAAATTTTTGATACTTTTGGAAACCTAGAAATGGAAATGAAAATGGAAATGAAAATGGAAACGAACATTTTTGGAAACCTAAACATTTTGGAAACACGAACATTTTGGAAATGATTCAAAATGGAAAGTAAACATTCTGGAAACTTGGAAATGTAAGAAAATGGCAAGTTCTGAGCCAATCGAAAATTTTAGGAAACTTAGAAATGATGCAGAATGTCAAATTTTAAAGTCCAAAATAGGAAATAAGGGCAAGAGGGCCTTAAAAGAAAAAGTTGGAGAATTTTGACACACAAGCAGGCTTGGAAAAGTGGCCTGAAGATGCCACTTAGGGCCTATGGAAATGGCGTCACATGCAGGGGAAATAGGCCTGAGTTCAAGTCACTTGAAAAGCAAATAAATAAGTTTTATTTTTGCTTCCAGAAGGTTGAGGTGGACGGCACTGGTTTCTAGAAAAGGAGGTGTTTTATTTGCATAAATATGTGAATAATAAGTGATAAATAAAGGATTTTCTTTAATTGGATTATTTGAGGAGATAATTGATGGATTAACGGCTTTTATTTTAAATAAAAGAGATAATATTATCACAAGGAAGATTGGTGGCCAAGTCAAGGACTCTTGGCCTAGCAATTTCGGCTAAGGGAGGAGAATTTAGGCTATTCTCTCATCTTTTCTAGGCTTTGCCGAAAATTCCATAGCAAAACTCCCTTTGCCGAATTTTCTTTTCATCTTTTCTTCTTCTCTTTTCTTCATCATCAAGCCAAAACCTTTTCTTTTGATCTCGATTAAAACTCCATAGCGAATCTCTGTGACTCTAGGCAAGGAAGCAATCGATTAAAGGCATTAAAGGTAAGGTTAAGCATTATTCAAATCCTTTTCTATTTTACCGAAAGAGAAGGGTCTAATCCCTATTCTTGTTCATGGCCGAATCTGCAAGGATCTCTCAGGATCTTTTTACAACTGTCGAATACAAGGGGGAATCTTTCAGGAAATTTGAGGATCTAAGGTAAGATGTATGAATATTCGGTTAACGGTGATGATTCATGTTTTCAAAGTTAGATTTAATCTAACATGAAGTTATAGGGATTTCGATAGGCATACAAAGGAATCCTCTTTAGATTTGGAATTTGTATGGTAAGTGATATTCGGCCAAGGCTCATTTTTGATATTTGGAATTATTTTTCATTATTTCAAAAGCCGGAAACTCACATGGTTACATGATTTAGTGTTAGCCAATTTCAAGGAAAAGGGATACTAGCAATTTTTGGAACTTGATCAATCAAATCGGCAAGCAAGGTAAGTATTAGTAATACCTTTCCTATTAGGATTTGGTTTTAAAAGCGAAAAGGTAATTAATGTGTTTTATATGATGGGCCGAATATAGGAATTAACAGATCTAAAGTTAGATCGGGATTTTCGAGATCTCAAGGAACCTATTAAGCGGATCAGGTGTGTACTCACACTAACTTTCGATATATCATATGGCAATTATTTTAATATATGAATATGCATAAGAATGTGAATGTGGCTAAGTACCACCAGATGTGGTAAGAGTACCAGTGCACGTTTCTTACTTCTGATAGGATTACGAATATTATATATTTTGAACCTATAAATAGTAACATGAATGAGAATTAAGTATGTTATGCATGATATAAAATTTATGGGGCATTCGGGATCTATGTGAAAGGGGAAGAAGGTGTTGACTTCGGTCTCACCAACGGAATATGGTGACTACGGTCACAAAATTTGAATATGGTAACTCGGTACATTATCTGAATTTGGTAACTTTGGTTACATTATTTGAATATGGTGTCTAATGACACAAATTATATGGGCGATGAGCACGTCATTGCAATGATGCCTTGATGGTGTGTAGCGGATAAAGGGTTGACTTAGTAGTCCCACGGTGTGTGGCCGGTGTACGGTGGTGTGTAGCGGATGGTCAAATAGGCTTGGGTTTGGGTTGCATGATCATTTTATATGAATATGAGCGTGTATGCTTGATCTGTTGAATGTTAGTATTGTGTACACATTGAGTCTGTTGACTCACCCCATTGTGGGACTTTTTTTTTCGGTGATGAATAGTGGTGGCCAAGGACGGTAGACCTTGAGGTGGCCATGCTTCATTTGAAGATTTTATTTAATTTGGACTTTATTTCTTTTAGTACCTTTAATTTTATTTTTGGGTTTTACTTGATGAAATAAGGCCATAAGGCCCATGGATTTTTTCTTATTTTGCTTTACTCTTAACTATTACGTTATGAACTTTTTAAGACTAAAGTTTAAGATATATATTTTTTTAATAAACCTTAAAAATTATTTTGTCACCTTAATAAAATTTGATTTTCAAATAGATTAAATGGGTTCCCAATCGAGCCCAATCCACAACAATATTTTTCCAAAAATTATTCAAATTTTGTCTAAGTAACAAAGAACTTGAAAACCGGTTAACAAGGAACAAACCAGATCCGATTCAGGCTCGTGGTAGGGTGTGGGTGTTTCATTTGATATCGAGCCCGTTTTAAACTCTCGGCACTGTGGGCTAAGGCCCAAAACGTTTTCAAATCGAGCCAAGCACGTTTTTTAAGCGGGTTTTCGGCATGGCACCTAAGTCTCAACCCATGATCCACCGGTAAGTACCCTAACTCTATGTGTGATTCTCATGATTTATGAATTGTATAAGGGTAGAAAAGGCATGGAACGTAGAATAGAATGATAGGAACTTGAACCCTAGGACTAGTCTACTCAAACACAAACACATAAGACTTAATGCACTAAACAAACCTATGGCTAAGTCAACTGCGCTAGGGTGTGGTAACCCCAGACGCATGTCTAGGATTGGATCCTAAGAGCACGGTATTTAAGCAGCCCTAGTGACTCACCTCCTCTTGCAGAATCCTACAGTGCGTAGCTTCGGTTCACCCTAACTCATAGGGCTCGGTGGTGTGGCAACCTCATGCGCATGTCTAGGAATGATTTGGTGGGAGCTTGGTATTTAAGCAGTCCACGTGACTCACCTCCTCCCACACGAATCATGCACAGTGCGTAGCTTTGGTTCACCTCGACCAAGAGGGCTCGGTCATATGCTAAACATAATGACTAAAACCCGAAAGGAACTAGCCATGTTTTAAAAAAAAAAAGGAAGAGAGAACAAAACAACAAACCCTAGTTTTTCAAACTTTTAACACTTTCTTTTAAATCTGAGAAAATTATTTTTACAACATTTTCTGAAAAACTCCTGATTTGCGAAAATTACAAAATGCCCTTGGTTTATAAAATGTTCAACTACTCAACAACTTTACCAAAATTTCATTATTTTATAAACATTCAAAAACCCTAATTTGTAAAATATCAAAATACCTTGATTTTGGAAAAATTACAAAATTGCCCCTAACTTACAAAATTACCAAAATGACCCTGATTTCCAAAATTTTTGCAACATCCCCATTTTTGAAGGAACAATTTTGAAAAGAACCACGAAAGTTTTACAACTTTTGAAATACCCTAATTTATTAAATTTACAAATTTACCTCGATTTGTGAAAATTACCAAAATACCCCTAAGGTCAAAAAAATTAAAAATACCCTAGATTTCAAAATTTTTCCAAATTACCCCGAGACTTTGAAATTTTCAAAATAATTTTGACAAAAACACCAAGGAACATTTTCTTACGAAAATTACGAAAATGCCCCTATAGGACAAAATTACGAAAATACCCCAGGTAGTGGAAAACAACAACAACAAAAACTACAACGTTTCTCCGAATGAACGAAAGTTCATACTTGTCGATAGATGAATGAATGAATGGAAAAGACTATGTGTTTGTATGAATACGAAGAACCACTCTTAAATCCTTTTCATAAAACTCTTTCATTTGGTAAATAAGTGGAACAATGACTAATCCATAAAATTTCTTAATCAGATCTCGACGCTAGAAAATGAGCTCTAGAGGACGTGGTCATTGTGGACGAGGTAGAGGAAGGATGACTGTGTTAGAACCCATCAGATCGGGTCAAGGGTCTGATAATGAAATACCTCAGCCACCACCACCCCAATTTGTTAATGTTGAGCGATGAGCTCGAGACGGAAGATCTTGTGTCGCAGTCGTCTTTGCAGATTTTGAAATTGGTGGCTGGTGTAGGAGGAAATTGGGGAAATCTAAAGTCTATACCTGAACGGCTCCGAGCTAATGGAGCGGAAATGTTCGAGGAGTATCTAGTGTGGCACCCAAAGACAAATTGAAATCTTGGTTGGAAGCAACGGAGCGCATCATGGATGAGCCGGGACTTGACCCGAGGAGAAGTTGAAAGGGATGGTGGCGTTATTACGTGATGAAGCGTGTCGATGGTGGTTAATCTGTTCGAGATGGTACCACGGCTGAAAATTTGACACAGGAGTATGTTAGAGGCATTTCGGAAGAAGTATGTGGGAACGGTATCTGATGAACAAAGGAAGGCTTTTCTAGGGTTGGTACAAGGGAGTAAGTCTGTCATGAATATGAGGCGAAATTCACGAGGTTGAGCCGCTATACTCGAGGGGTAGTGGCAATCGAGCATGAACGCGTGTCCGCTTTGAGGACGGATGAGGGGACAATCTAAGGCTGTTGATAGCACCGCATCGGAGCGGAATTCCACTTTGGTGGAAAAGGCCAAGGTGGCGAGGGGATTAAGGACGCTACCAAGCGGTGTGGATAGGAATAAGGCCAAAAGAGGATTTGGGCCATCCGGAAAGGGTCACAAGAGGCCTAGGGTTGACGGCCAACAAATCAACAGTTTGGTACGGGTGGCGATGACGCCTTGTGAGCATTGTGGAAAGAAGCACTTGGGAGAGTGTTGGATAAAGACGGAGGATGTTTCAAGTGTGGGTCCAAGGACCTTATGCTTAAGGATTGTCCCAAGCAACGGATGAGAGCCAACCGACAAGACTGAGGGCTAGCCAGATTAGTGCAGTGAGCGGCTGACCTCAACGGGTCGTGGTTGACTAACGAGAGGTAATGGTCTTTGGCAGAGGTCGTAGGGCCGAGGTGCTACTAATGTTAATGCAAAAGCAAGACAACCGGGTTTGGTCTATGCGGTTCGCCAAAGGGAAGGTGGAGACGTGTCGGATGTTATAACCGGTACATTCTTTATTCATGACAAGCCCTATTTTGCTCTTATTGATGTGGGCTCGACCCATTCCTATGTGGCATGTAGTGTAGAGGAAACATTAGGCCTAGACTCTGAACTCTCTGATAGGCAGATGACGGTAGTAAGCCCATTAGGCCAAACTATAGTGGTAGACAAGATCTTTCGGAATGTACCCCTAGAGATTCAGGGAGTGAACTTTCGGGCAGATTTAATGGAGTTACCCTTCGGAGAATTTGAACTTATACTCGGAATGGATTGGCTAGTAGAACACCGAGTCGTATTAGATTGTGCGGCTAAACGGATAGAACTAAGAACCCCGAAGGATGAAGTGGTAGTAATGATCGGAGAAAGGAGGAACTACTTGTCTAACATAGTTTCGGCACTGAAGGCTGAGAAGATGGTTAAGAAAGGTTGCAAGGCATTCCTAGCCTTCGTAAGTGGGATAGGTGGAAAGGAAGAAGGTATTAATGGAGTTAGGATGGTAAGGGACTTCGTGGATGTGTTTCCAGAGGAATTACAGGAATACCCCAGCACCGGAGGTAGAATTTAGAATTGATTTGCTACCAAAAGCGACTCTCGTGTCAATCGCTCCATACCGAATGGCGCCAAAGGAGTTAGTGGAGCTCAAGGCTCAAATCCAAGAACTGTTGGATCGTGGGTTCATCTGACCAAGTGTGTCTCCGTGGGGAGCATCGGTCCTATTTGTGAAGAAGAAGGACGGAACTATGCGTATGTGCATAGATTATCGTCAGTTGAATAAGCTGACCATTAAGAACAAGTATCCTTTGCCAAGGATCGATGACCTGTTCGATCAGCTGAAGGGAGCCGCAGTGTTTTCAAAGATCGACTTAAGGTCGGGATACCATCAGTTGAAGGTGAAGGAGGCTGATATCCATAAGACCGCTTTTAGGACAAGATACGGCCATTTTGAGTTTGTGGTGATGCCGTTTGGGTTGACGAACGCTCCAGCCGCGTTCATGGATATGATGAATCGGGTTTTCCAACCCTACTTGGATAGGTTCGCCGTTGTGCTCATCGACGATATTTTGGTGTACTCGAAGTCGGAGGAGGAGCATGATGAGCATCTCCGAGTTGTGTTGGAAGTGTTAAGGGAGAAGAAGCTCTATGCCAAATTCAGCAAGTGTGAGTTTTGGCTTAAGGAGGTGGCATTCTTAGGACATGTGGTATCCGCAGAAGGAATAAGAGTAGATCCTAGGAAGATCGAAGCAGTGTTGGATTGGAAACCACCTAGGTCCGTGGCTGAAATCTGAAGTTTCCTAGGCTTGGCAGGCTATTACAGAAGGTTTGTGGAAGGATTCTCGTCAATAGCCGCGCCTTTAACAAAGTTGCTAAGGAAGGAAGTACCCTTTGAATGGACTAATAAGCAGCAGGAGAGCTTTGAAAAGCTTAAAAGGGTGTTGACGAAGCTCGGTGTTAATTGACGAAGCGAGGAAAAGATTTTGTCTTGTCTTGTGATGCTTCGCATCGGGTTAGGTTGTGTACTAATGCAAGAGGGTAAAGTGGTCGCTTATGCGTCTCGGCGATTAAGGCGCATGAGGTTAACTACCCAACCCATGATTTAGAGCTAGCAGCAGTGGTTTTCGCCCTTAAGGTTTGGAGGCACTACCTTTATGGAGAAAGGTCGGTTATCTACACAGACCACAAGAGCCTTAAGTATTTATTGACTCAAAAGGAGTTGAACTTGAGGCAACGAAGGTGGGTGAAATTGCTGAAGGATTACGATTGTTCGATAGAATATCCTCCGGGCAAGGCGAATGTGGTAGCCGATGCCACCTGAATAGGAAGGTTGTGTCGATCTAAGGGCTTTGTTCGCTCATTTAAGTCTCAGATGATGATGGAAGCTTTGTTGGCGGAGTTACAAGTCAAGCCCACTGGTGAAGGAGGTGAAAGAGGGACAGCTGGTGATAAGGACTTAAGTACTAAGTTACAGCAAGTACAACAAGGAGGATTAAGGGACTATGACGTCACTGATGAAGAAGTATTGTGCTACAAGGGAAAGGTCTGTATGCCGAGGGATAAGGAGTTGAGACAGAGGATTCTTCGGGAGGCGCATAGTAGCCCTTATGCTATGCATCCCGGAGGCACTAAGTTATACAGGGATTTAAGGGAACAATTTTGGTGGTCTGATCTGAAACGAGAAGTAACTGAATTTGTGGGGAAATGTTTGACGTGTCAGCAAGTTAAGGCTGAACACCAAGTCCCATCAGGATTACTTCAACCAATCGAAGTTCCCCAATGGAAGTGGGAAAGAATTACCATGGACTTCGTTAGTGGGCTTCCCTTTACGCCTACTAAGAAGGACTCGGTATGGGTGATAGTGGACCGTTTGACCAAGTCCTCACACTTTATCCTAGTAAGAATGGATTATTCTCTTCAGAAGTTGGCTAAGTTATATATGGCAAAGATTGTGAGGTTACATGGAGTACCAATGTCGATCATCTCTGATAGAGACCCAAGGTTTACGTCTCGATTTTGGAAGGCACTTCATCAAGCCTTAGGCACTAGGTTGGACTTCACCACGGCGTTTCATCCACAATCCGACGGGCAGTCTGAACGAGTTATACAGGTGTTGGAGGATATGTTGAGAGGTTGTGTAATGGATTTTCGAGGAAGTTGGAAAGATTACTTGCCTTTAGCTGAGTTCGCCTACAACAACAGCTATCAAGCTAGCATTCGGATGGCACCATATGAAGCATTGTATGGAAGGAAGTGTAGAACACCTACTTGTTGGACCGAGTTAGGAGAACGCCGAGTTTTGGGTCCGAATTAGTGGCGGCGAAAGAGAATGTTGAATTAATTCGAGCACGGTTGAAGGAAGCCTCTGATAGGCAGAAGTCATACGCAGACCTTAAGCGGAAGGAAATAGAGTTTGAAGTGGGAGACCAAGTATTCCTGAAAGTCTTGCCTTGGTAGAAGGTAATGAGGTTCGGTCGAAAAGGGAAGTTAAGCCCAAGGTTTATAGGGCCTTATCGAGTACTGAAACGAGTTGGGCCAGTGGCATGCCAATTAGAGTTGCCACCATAATTGCAGCAGATGCATGACATCTTTCATGTATCCATGCTACGTCACTACCGATCGGATCCATCGCATGTGGTATATGTTGAAGAAGTGGAGCTATGAGGAAGAACCGATTCAGATTTTGGAACGAGATGTGAAAGTACTACGAAGGAAGACAGTGCCTCTAGTCAAAGTGTTATGGAGCAATCATGGATCGAAAGAAGCTTCGTAGGAGCCAGAAGAGACCATGCGACAGCAATACCCTCAACTATTTTAGTTAGGAAATTTCGGGGATGAAATTTGTCTAAAGGGGGTAGAACTGTAACATCCTGAAAAGGGTCTATGCATTTTCAGTTTAATTGTACAAAATGACAAGTCTCAGGTACTATGAATAAATTTTGATACTTTTGGAAGCCTAGAAATGGAAATGGAAATGGAAATGAAAATGGAAACGAACATTTTGGAAACTGAACATTTTGAAACACGAACATTTTGGAAATGATTCAAAATGGAAAGTAAACATTCTGTAAACTTGGAAATGTAAGAAAATGGCAAGTTCTGAGCCAATCGAAAATTTTAGGAAACTTAGAAATGATGCAGGAATGTCAAATTTTAAAGTCCAAAATAGGAAATAAGGGCAAGAGGGCCTTAAAAGAAAAAGTTGGAGAATTTTGACACACAAACAGGCTTGGAAAAGTGGCCTGAAGATGCCACTTAGGGCCTATGGAAATGGCGTCACATGCAGGGGAAATAGGCCTGAGTTCGAGTCACTTGAAAAGCAAATAAATAAGTTTTATTTTGCTTCGGAAGGCTAAGGTGGACAGACCGGTTTCTAGAAAAGGAGGTGTTTTATTTGTATAAATATGTGAATAATAAGTTATAAATAAAGGATTTTCTTTAATTGGATTATTTGAGGAGATAATTGATGGATTAAAGGCTTTTATTTTAAATAAAAGAGATAATATTATCACAAGGAAGATTGGTGGCCAAGTTAAGGACTCTTGGCCTAGCAATTTCGGCTAAGGGAGGAGAATTTAGGCTATTCTCTCATCTTTTCTAGGCTTTCCGAAAATTCCATAGCAAAACTCCCTCTCTAGAATTTTCTTTTCATCTTTTCTTCTTCTCTTTTCTTCATCTCAAGCCAAAACCTTTTCTTTTGATCTCGATTAAAACTCCATAGCCGAATCTCTGTGACTCTAGGCAAGGAAGCAATCGATTAAAGGCATTAAAGGTAAGGTTAAGCATTATTCAAATTCTTTTCTATTTTACCAGAAGAGAAGGGTCTAATCCTATTCTTGTTCATGGTAGAATCTGCAGGATCTCTCGGGATCTTTTTACAACTATCGAATACAAGGGAGAATCTTTGGAAATCTAAGGATCTAAGGTAAGATGTATGAATATTCGGTTAATCGGTGATGATTCATGTTTTCAAAGTTAGATTTAATCTAACATGAAGTTATAGGGATTTGACAGCATATAAAGGAATCCTCTTGATTTGGAATTTGTATGGTAAGTGATATTCGCCAAGGCTTATTTTGATATTTGGAATTATTTTTCAATATTTCAAAAGTGGAAACTCACATGGTTACATGATTTAGTGTTAGCCGATTTCAAGGAAAAGGGATACTAGTAATTTTGGAACTTGATCAATCAAATCGGCAAGCGTGGTAAGTATTAGTAATACCATTCCTATTAGGATTTGGTTTTAAAAGCGAAAAGGTTATTAATGTGTTTTATATGATGGGCGAATATAGGAATTAATGATCTAAAGTTAGATCGGGATTTTCGAGATCTCAAGGAACCTATTAAGCGGATCAGGTGTGTACTCACACTAACTTTCGATATATCATATGGCAATTATTTTGATATATGAATATGCATAAGAATGTGAATGTAGCTAAGTACCACGATGTGGTAAGAGTACCAGTCGTTTCCTACTTGATAGGATTACTGAATATGATATATTTTGAACCTATGAATAGTAACATGAATGAGAATTAAGTATGTTATGCATGATATAAAATTTATGGGGCATTCGGGATCTATGTGAAAGGGGAAGAAGGTGTTGACTTCGGTCTCACCAACGGAATATGGTGACTACGGTCACAAAATTTGAATATGGTAACTCCGGTTACATTATCCGAATTTGGTAACTTTGGTTACATTATTTGAATATGGTGTCTAATGACACAAATTATATGGGCGATGAGCACGTCGACTGCAGCGACTGCCTTCGATGGTGTGTAGCGGATGGAGGGTTGACTTAGTAGTCCCCACGGTGTGACTGGCAGGTACGGGTGGTGTGTAGCGGATGGTCAAATAGGCTTGGGTTTGGGTTGCATCATCATTTTATATGAATATGAACGTGTATGTTTGATCTGTTGAATGTTAGTATTGTGTACACATTGAGTCTGTTGACTCACCCCATTGTGGGACTTTTTTTTTCAGGTGATGAATAGTGACTGACCGGGACGGTAGACCTTGAGGTGGCCATGCTTCATTTGAAGATTTTATTTAATTTCGACTTTATTTCTTTTTAGTACCTTTAATTTTATTTTTGGGTTTTACTTGATGTAATAAGGCCATAAGGCCCAATGGATTTTTTTTTCTTATTTTGCTTTACTCTTAACTATTACGTTGCGAACTTTTTAAGACTAAAGTTTAAGATATATATATTTTTAATAAACCTTAAAAATTATTTTGTCACCTTAATAAAAATTTGATTTTCAAATAGATTAAATGGGTTCCCAATCTGAGCCCAATCCACAACAACATTTTTCCAAAAATTATTCAAATTTTGTCTAAGTAACAAAGAACTTGAAAACCGGTTAACTTAAGGAACAAACTAGATTCGGTTCAGGCTCGTGGGCCGGGTGTGGGGTGTTTCAAGTTCTATCTCATTCTGGGCATGGATTGGTTGGTTAAGCACCAGGCACATTTGGATTGTGCTGAAAAGTGGATGTCAATAAGAACTTCGGGTGATAAGGAAGTAGTAATGATAGGTGAACAAAGGAATTACTTGGCAAATGTGGTATCTGCGTTAAAGGCAGAAAAGTTGGTGCGGAAAGGGTATGGAGTATTCCTAGCTTTTATTAGTGCTTTGGATGCCAAAGAGTTATCAGTGGATGATGTGAGAACGATGAAGGAATTTCCAGATGTATTTCCCGAAGAACTTCCTGGTATACCTCCAGATCGGGAAGTAGAATTTGGTATTGAGCTTTTGCCCGGAACGGCTCCAGTGTCCATTGCTCCTTATAGAATGGCACCGAAGGAGTTAGCGGAGCTTAACGCTTAAATTCAAGAATTGCTGGATTGGGGTTTTATTCGACCGAGTGTGTCTCCGTGGGCAGCACCAATTTTGTTCGTTAAGAAGAAGGATGGGTCGATGCGTATGTGCATTGATTATAGACAATTGAATAAATTGACGATCAAGAATAGGTATCCTTTGCCGAGAATTGATGACCTATTTGATCAATTGAAAGGAGCTTCAGTTTTCTCCAAAATTGATTTGAGATCGGGTTATCACCAACTTAAGGTGAAAGAAGCAGATATTTATAAGACGGCATTCCGAACTCGTTATGGACATTATGAGTTTTTGGTGATACCGTTTGGGTTGACCAATGCACTAGCCGCATTTATGGACATGATGAACCGGGTCTTCCAACCATATTTAGACCGGTTTGTGGTAGTGTTCATAGATGACATTTTGGTATATTCAAGGAATGAAGAGGAGCATGACTCGCATTTGCGCATAGCATTGTAATTACTTCGTGATGAGCAACTTTATGCCAAATTTAGTAAATGTGAATTCTGGCTAAGGGAAGTGACTTTCTTGGGTCATGTGGTATCAGCTGAAGGAATAAGGGTGGATCCTCAGAAGATTGAGGCTGTACTGGATTGGAAACCACCAAAGTCGGTAGCTAAAATTCAGAGTTTCTTGGGTTTGGCTGGTTATTATAGACGCTTTGTTGTGGGGTTTTCGTTGATTGCTGCACCTCTAACTAAACTGTTGTGGAAGGAAGTACCATATATTTGGACTAAAAACAACAAGAGAGTTTCGAGAAATTAAAGAAGATTTTGACGGAAGCACCAGTTTTGATTCAGCCTGAGGCTGGAAAAGAATTTATCATTTGTTGTGATGCGTCTCACACGGGTTTGGGTTGTGTGCTGATGCAAAATGGAAAGGTGGTGGCTTATGCTTCTCGTCAGTTGAGACCGCACGAAATAAACTACCCTACTCATGATTTGGAGTTAGTCTGCGGTAGTGTTTGCTTTAAATATTTGGAGGCACTATCTCTACGGTGAGAAGTCTATCATCTATACGGATCACAAGAGTCTTAAGTATCTTCTTACTCAGAAGGAGTTAAATTTGAGACAAAGAAGATGGGTGGAACTATTAAAGGATTATGATTTCTCAATCGAGTATGATCCTGGAAAGGCTAATGTGGTAGTTGACGCGTTAAGTCATAAGGTGGTATCTGATTTGAGAGCAATGCTTGCTCATTTGAGTTTGTATGAGGATGGTAGTCTGTTAGCAGAACTTCAGGTGAAGCCTCTGTGGTTAGAACAAATCCAGGAAAAGCAGATATCAGATAAAAAGTTGGGGCCCTTAATTCAGCAAGTTGGAAAGGGTGAAATAGAGGATTTTGGTATAAACACGGAGGGAGTGCTGTGTTTTCGTGGGAGAGTTTGTATGCCTAAGGACTCAGATTTGATACAAATGATTCTGCGAGAGGCACATAGTAGCCCTTATACTATGCACCTCAGAGGAAATAAGATGTATCGGGATCTCCATAAACAGTATTGGTGGCCAGGGTTGAAGTGTGAGATTTCTGAGTTTGTTGAAAAATGTTTGACTTGTTAACAGGTGAAGGCGGAGCATCAATTTCCGTCAGGTTTATTACAACCGATAAAGATTCCTCTTTGGAAATGGGAACGGATAACAATGGATTTTGTTAATGGGTTACCTTTAACACCTACTAAGAAAAATTTCGTATGGGTAGTAGTTGATCGATTGACGAAGACTGCTCATTTTCTTCCAGTCCGTATGGATTACTCATTACAGAAATTGACTAAGCTGTATGTATCTGAAATCGTGAGGTTGCATGGGGTACCAGTGTCTATTATATCAGACAGGGATCCTAGATTTACATCACGATTTTGGAAAGCTCTGCATGAAGCTTTGGGAACAAAGTTAAACTTCAGTACAGCTTTTCATCCTCAGTCAGATAGTCAGTTGGAAAGAGTAATTCAGCTATTGGAAGACATGTTAAGGGGATATGTGATTGACTTTAGAGGTAGTTGGGAGGATTTTCTACCGCTGGCAGAATTTGCATATAACAATAGCTATAGTCTAGCATTCAGATGGCACCCTATGAGGCACTGTATGGTCGTAGGTGTCGTACTCCTACTTGTTGGACTGAATTGGGCAAACGGCAGATGTTGGGTCTTGAGTTGATATCTGATACAGAAGAAAAGGTAAAAGTTATTCGAGCACGGTTAAAGGAATCTTTGGATAGACAGAAGTCATATGCAGACCTGAAGCGTAAGGATATCGAGTTTGCTGTGGGAGAGTAGGTCTTTCTGAAGGTCTCACCTTGGAAGAAAATTTTCAGATTTGGAAAGAAGGGCAAGTTGAGCCCTAGGTTCATTGGACCATATCGTGTGATGAGGCGTGTTGGTCCAGTGGCTTATCAAATTGAATTACCTCCGGAGTTGAGTCAAATTCATAATGTTTTCCATGTTTCCATGCTGAGGTGTTATAGATCGGATCCATCTCACATAGCACCGGTAGAAGAAGTGGAATTGAGATCAGATTTGTCTTTTGAGGAGGAACCAGTGGAAATTTTAGACCGAGATGTTAAAGTGCTAAGAAAGAAGACCGTGCCGTTGGCCAAGGTTTTATGGTGTAATCACGGAGTGGAGGAAGCTACGTGGGAGCCTGAGGATGCAATTCGGCAACAATATCCTCACCTCTTTTAATCAGGTAAATTTTGAGGACAAAATTTTCTTTAAGGAGGGTAGAGTTGTAACACCCTAAAAATCTGAGTATCGATATATTGTATGTTTTGGTGTTTAGCTTATGAATGAAAATTTTCTTTTCTTCTTTTTCGTGTTTATTATAGCTTTAAGAAGGGCATAGAATTATTCGGGTATTGAATAACTTTTAGTATTGGGAATTTATTGAAGTGGATCAAGTGACCCTAATACTTAAGTTAATTTAAGTGTTTAAAATTAGCATAAGATGAGTAATTGGCAAGGTGGTGTTGGCGCATGAGTAATTGCATGAGGGGAGATGTTCGAATCCCTTGGATAGCAATTAGATGATTTTTATTTTTTGCATTTGTTTGGCAAGTGTCGGTCAAGCAATACTTATGGTAAGGATGGACTTTTTCATTTATGGAAAGTAGATTAAGGGAATAAGGTAAGTACTAACTTAAGGTATGGAATCAAGAAATTTTGGTATGATAAGGGGACATAAGGCTTGGATTAAAGGAATATGTTTTAGAAACTTTTTAATGGCCTATTGACCATGTATGTGGATGGCATAGGGGGCTAGGGGGGATGGCCGGTTTTTGTTGTTGGCTTGGTAGGTTTGGGTGTTGGATGAGCATTTTTCTTTTTGGTCAATTGGTGTTTTCTTATCAAACTTTCTTTCAAAATTTGCTCTCTTCCTAGCCGAATATACCTTAAGCCTTGAGGAAACAATTGCATCTTTTTACCATTTCTCCCTTTTTGACCATTTTGGTCTTAGTTTGATTATTATCATCAAGTCTTTTCTCTCTTCTTTGTGTCAGAAACCATATAGCCATTTTAGACCATTTCTTTTCTTCTCTTTTTCCTCATCATTTTCGATTACACTTTTGATCTCAAAGTTCTTTTGTTTCATCTTTATTTATTTTCTCTCCTCCCTATTCTCTTTTCCTTCATGGCCGAATATTGGTAACCATTCACAAAGCCGAAGTTTATTTTTTCTATTATACCATAGCCAATCTCCTATTCTTCTTTAATTTTGATTTCAATCATTTTTTCCATTAAACCTTGGTTAATCGTATGATAGATGAGGGTCGAACTATCATCTTGTCGAGTCATCTTGATAGTTAATCAAGTTGGTATCATTTTAGCAAGGTAAGAATGAAACTCTTCAAGGATTAATGATCACTTTCGTTTTTTTTTATCATGGACTATCACCGGATTTGTTATAATCGAAAGTTTTACGATAGGAATCCTTTGGAAATCACTTGGGATATTAAGGTGTTTAATTTGTTCTTTTAAGACATTAGTATTAAATTCCGATTCATATTAGGACTAATACTCTTTCGTTAAAGGAGGCGAGCAAGATAGGGATGAAAAGAGTTGTTAATAGTGTTCGGAAGAGGGGCGGTTCTATTAATCCCCCTAAATTCAAGAGAAGGGTTGTTTTGGGAATTCGAGATTTTCCACCGGGTTGTGGACCCACATCCGAGGAGAATCAATTATTCGAAGTCGTTCGTACTCCCGAACCATCGTTTGTTCGTGGTTTTTCATAGATTTTGAACCATCAAACAGGGAGAACCGACATATAGTTATCAATCAAGATTCTGAGGGTAAAGATTTAGATCGTTTATCAATAGTGTAGTTTTTATTAAATATTAGTGTACTAATCAAGCATGATAAATGTTTAGGTAACGCCAAGCAGGAAAGTCTAGTTCTCACAGTAACCAGGTGTGTAACTTCACACTTAGATACTAAACCGTAAATATTGGGATAAAATCGTAAAGAGGACAAAATCAAAAAATACGTAATAATTAACACTTTTGTGTAAATGCATGAAAAACTGCTAGATCGTTAAATTGGGCCGAAAAACTGTTGGATCGTTAAATTGGGCCGAAAAACTGCTAGATCGTTAAATTGGGCCAAAAAACTGTTAGATCGTTAAATTGGGCCGAAAAACTACTAGATCGTTAAATTGGGCGAAAAACTATTAGATCGTTAAATTGGGTCGAAAAACTGCTAGATCGTTAAATGGAATGGGCTAAATGCTATTTTGTCTTATAGGCCAAAATAAAAAACTTGAAATATAGACTTACATGTATTATGGGCTTTCTGTTAAATTATCATATGGATATATATATTGTTATGCATTCATGTTAGCATGGGTTGGGATATTTGATGAAGAGAAGAAAGGCCTGTTGCCAAAAATCTAGTTCGGTGGCTCTGCCACAAATTTTTAATGGCTTAATGCCTCTAGTTCAGTGACTTTGTCACAATCTAGTTCGGTGGTGCACCACAATATTATTTAAAATGGCTTTATGCCTACGATTGGTGTGTTGGCGGGGTGGGTTGACTTGATCCCCACAGGTGTGTTGGTTGGTACGGGGGTGTGTAGTAGATGGAAATTAGGTTTGGTTGGGAAATTTCATTTTACATGCATTTCATTTATTATACTGCTAAATCCGTAAATGGGCTCGAGCCCAAAATAATGTCTTGATGATCTGGCCCAATAAATACGGTAAGTGAGTTACATTGAGTTCGAGTAACTCACTGCTTTAATTATCCATCTCGTAATGGCAATTGACGGAGGCTTGGGCGAGGATGACTTCGTGGAGGCCATACTATGAATATGGGTTTTATAAACTATGAACTTTTATTAAATTATTTATTTTAATTATAATTTTGGGTATGATGTAATAAGGCCTTTATTAATATTTTTATGGATTTTTGTGTGGATGAATTTAATTTTTGTTTTAAGACACTTAATATGGGCTTTTGTTAATTCTATAAGGTTTTAAAAAAATTATTATTTTTAAACATTTGAGATACTTTAATTTTCTTCTTTTCAAATTCTTTTGAACTCGTTAAAATTACTTTAACGTTTTGACAATTATATACTAAATGATAAGATTTCAAACTAGTATTTCTTAATTAGTCAATTTTAAATCATTGTTCTTAATTTTTACTTAAACTTCACGTTTAAAAGGTTTCAGAAACTGTTTTATTTAAATCATTAGAGAATTAAATGGATGTTCGATCTGTGTGACAAAACAAATCTCGTCTTAACGCATAGACCTGGTTTGGGGTGTTACAGGTAGCACCATTAACGGCGACGGATCGCCTCCACAGTAGCCCGATGGCCTGGGATCGGAGAACCAGAGAGCAAATCCCTTCTTCCCCTTTGTTTTTTTTAAGCCAACATGAAAATGATTTTTTTAAACAGATTTTGGCCTTTTATAAGAGAGAAACACGATTTTGATTTGGTCTAAATGCAATAGCTTCAAAACGGCGTCGTTTTGAGATGGATCGGTTGACTCGACTTGAGCCCGGAGGATCCGCGTGTTTCCGGATAAAGATTTTTTCATCCTAGGTCCTTCTGCATTTTCATTCTTTTTAATTAAGCTTTTTTATTATTTTAATTTAGCTTAGTAATTTTGCATAGTTTTGGTTTAACCCCTATTTGAACGCTACGTTTAATAACCAGGGTAAATTGCATTTTTAGTCCTTTTTATTCACGCGCATGGCGTTTTAGTCCTTTTTCAATTTTTCTTAATATATTGCTTTTAGCTCTCTGATTTTGTCCTGATTTCAATGTATCCTTAAATTATTTAGTTAATTATTTGCTTATTGAATTCTTTAATTATTCTTTTAATTAATGTTTAATACTAAATATTTTAAATTGTTTTAGCTATTATTTGTTTCTATTTATATGATATTTTCATTAATTCTATATAAATATTTCATATATACATATCATTTATATTAAATATTTTTATGGATTTTATATTATTTTATATATATGTATTTGTTATGTATAATATTTGCTTATTTATTTTAAAATGTGCTATATTTTATTTCATTCTTAATTAGATATATTTTCAATCTTTAATTCTTGATTAATAATGTTGGTATGTTTCAAAATAGGAGTGGTGAGATTATTGATTTTGTATATATTGGATTGTATGTTCATATTATTATTTTGTTATCCATTTGTATGCGAAGTTGGATTCGCATATTATTATTCCATGTTTGATATTATATTTTGTTTTTTCCATTATCGAATAGTGGTTGAATAAAATGCATTTTGAGCCAATTTTTAAAATTGTGTATTCAAAAATCCTTCAAAACAAGGCAATATTTGTATGTTTGGAAGTTCAGAAAATTATGCCTTAACGTACTGGGTGTTAATTTTCTGTCCAACTAAATAACCAAATACCCTTCTTAATTGCATGTTTTGAAGATCAAAGATGATTTTAGTGTCGAGGTATAAACGTTTTATATCCTAATGTACTGGGTATGATATTTTTATTCCTTCGAAACTAGCTAATCTTGAGATTCAAATTCAACATAAATTAACCTTCTTTAAAAATGATTATATTTTATAGCTTGTTGTTAATATGATTTTTAACTTGTGTATTTTTCATGATTAATGTTTATGCATCTTGTCATTGTATTTTGTTGCAAATTCTAATGTATTCAAGTCTCTACTAAATATTCCATTTCGTTTAAAATACATTTTGAACCGAGTTTAAGATCGTGTTTTAAAAACCTTTTTCCCAAAATAAGGCAATATTTGTGCGTTTGGAAGGTCAGAAAATAATGCCCTAACGTACTGGATGTCAATTTTCCGTCCAACCAAATCTCGAAATACCATTCTTAATTGCATGTTTTGAAGATCAAAGATGATCTCGGTGTCGAGATATAAACGTGTTATATCCTAACGTACTGGGTATGATATTTTATTCCTTTGAAATGAGTTAACCTTGAGATCCAATTCAAGGTTAATTAACCCTCTTTAAAAAATTTTGCCTTAAATATTTTCAAGTTTTCAACACAAGGACACTATTTAATCAATTTGGTACCAATTTTGGGCGTTGCGAGGGTGCTAACCCTTCCTCACACGTAACCGACTCCCGAACTTGTTTTCCCAAATTTTGCAGACCAAAATGTTTTATAGGTGATCCGATCACAACTAAACAAAAAGGATTGGTGGCGACTCCATATATTTTTAAAGTCGATCCCCATTTTTTCCAAACTCGATAATAAAAAATGTTATCGATAGGTGTGTCCCTACCGCAGCAAAGAAGAGTTTCATTTGGAATAGGGTACTTAGAGGCAAAGAAAGCCATTCCAAAAGCCTATATTAACACACTAGAGGCCAACCTTAAAAGCAGCGTTCAGTGGAGCGTTCAGTAGGTTGTTCAGGAAGGCGTTCAGCTAGGCCAAAAAGCCAAGCCAGAGGGGCCAAATTGTAGGGTTAACTCGAAGAAAGCTAGTTGATTCATCTCAAGAAGCCAGAATCATACTCAAGATTGAGGATCTCTCCTTCAATTCCTTCAGGGGGTTTAGGGTTTTCTTTATGTTTTGTTTTATATTTTCTTCTGAGATGTATTATTTTATAATTATGATCTAAACCTCTCAAATACCTGAGGGGGGTGAAACCTAAGACAAATCTTGTTATTGTTATCTGAGCTGTATGATAAATACTTGTTTTGTTCTTAACTATGTGTTCTTAATTCTTGTTTTGGTATTTCCAGGTTATTGATTCAAGTACTGATGTGCTTAGGTGGTGGAGCAAAAGTCCCTACGTAAGAGTAGATCTAGCATAGTTGAGCGGAGTTGATCGCAACCCTAAAAATAGGATGACGTAAATCTGTCGGATTAGGGTCAAACCTAATATGGGAGTCCATAGATCGAGTTAATGCAATCTTAAGGGTTTTAATTAGAAAGAAATTTCAATTAATCAACCTAGGGTTAGACATTAGTAGCCTCGAAAGAGGTATTAATATAAATTAGGGAATCCTACGGATCAAGTCAAGTGAATAAATCGTCTGGTTCAGAGTTAGATAACAAGTGAAGTCTAGGTGGATTCTTCCTCGGGTATTGTCTTAATCAATTGGTTTTCCCCACAAGTATTTCCCCAGTTAAATCTCTTCATCTTTGCATCTTTAGCTTAGTAGTTAGTTAATTTTAGATTATATAAAAAAAATCCTCTAATTCTTAGGCTAGATAATAAGAAGAAAGTTAGTACTAGTACTTTTAGTTCCTTTGGGTTCGACAATTCGGTCTTGCCACTAAACTATACTACTGTTCGATAAGTGCGCTTGCCTCCATTGTTGTCTTAGTTAGTTTCCAGGTTCGATCATTCTTTTTATAAATTTTTAAGACTCTAACACACGATCAGTGGACAACTATGGACATTAATATGATAATTTTAATGTTTTGTCATTAAGGTTAAAAAGGTAAATTTATAATTAAGGCTAAATAATTAAAACAAAAGACAAAAATTTATTCATCTTT
This sequence comes from Gossypium rotundifolium, assembly GCA_025506655.1. NCBI lineage: Eukaryota > Viridiplantae > Streptophyta > Magnoliopsida > Malvales > Malvaceae > Gossypium > Gossypium rotundifolium. The sequence continues at coordinate 72,220,620 of CP106731.1, forward strand.
CTTCCAACTGAAAGGAAGAAAGAAAAGAAGCCATGGATAAGCTTTGAAGTTTCGGCTAATGCATGATTCAATTGTAAGTGATTTTTTAACTTGGTTTTTAGTGATTTTTATGTTTTTGAGTTCGTTGTAGCTTAATCTATCTAGCCCGTACTTTCGATTTCAAAACTATTAAAATTTATGAGAGTTTCCATTTATGTATATATGTTTTATTTGATGATTTATGATGAATTATGAATATTTGATGCTAGTTAAACATATTTTGTAAAGTGATTTTGAGTAAAAATGCAAAATAGGGATTAAATTGAGAAATGTGTAAAATTAGTGGCTAAAATGTGAAATAAATGTAAAATATGGGCTGCTAGGGGCATAATGGTAATTCTTCTAAGCATGGGTGTTTTGAAATTTGTATGAATTTGTGAGTTTGTGTAATAAGGACTAAATTGTAAAAATGTGAAAGTTTAGGGGGAAAAGTGTAAATGTGCCCTAAAGTATATTTTGGACTTAATTGAATAAATAGATGATTAAATAATTTAATTTTGAATATATTTAGATCAAGAAAAGCATAATTCAGATCTAGATCGGGGAAAAATGAAAGTTATCGACTAATCGACCTATTTCATCGTTTTCACCTTCAAGGTAAGTTCGTATGCAATGAGCTTTATTAATGATTGCATTTAAATGCTTTGATATTCCATGAACTATGGAAATGAGACTACGAACATGTTCAAAAATGATTCGAGAACGATTCGACAATAGATTGAAAGCCATTCAACTACGATTTGGTATTGAAATCCCGATTGAACTTTAGGAATAGTTTAGGATGCTAGTGACATGTTATTAGGGAATACAGTGAGTTGGCTTCGGTCCATGATATAGCACTTTGGGTGCAAGATAAACCGATTTGGCTTTGGGCCATGATATCAGTATTTCGGAGGTAAGTTACCTTGATTTGGCTACGGGCCATGGTATAGGTACTTATCATGTGAGACCCTTGAATATCCGACTTCTATTCCGAATGGTTCAATGGGTAAATGGAAGATGTGGTTGAGTATGAGATTGGTACAAGATTCTACAGGTACGTACGGAAATGAATTGAATATTGAAACCATGGAATTATTGAGTTCCTTGGTAATTATGTGAATGATCATTAATAACTTTTTGATTTAATAGAATTTTTGTATATTGCTTTCTATTATTTGAATGATTAAAGAATAGTGATATTTGTTCATTGGTAACATACGAGGTTACTAAGCTATATAGCTTACTTTGTTGTTTTTCCATGTTTTATAGTGATTTCAAAGCTAGCTCGGATTCGGGGATCGTTGGAGATCACTTCACACTACCACCTATCACTTGGTACCTTTGACCTTTAATATTTTAAGTATATGGCATGTATAGGCATTTTGAGTCATTTTGATTATGGATTGATAATGATTTTGGTCATTTATAATGACTTGTAAATGTATATGTTTTGGTTTGTAAATATAGCCATGAGATTTGGCTTAATTTGGTGGATTTGGTTATGTGCTTATATGTGTATATATGGTTGATATTTGAGTTCATGGATGGATATGTGAATGACTTATATTATGAGGTTTTTTGATTTGGTATCATGCTTGTGAATTGGTGCAAAATGATGTATGTTAAGTAAAGGCTTAACTTGTTGATTGGTATATGTATTTTGGTATGTTTTGATTAAGAAAAACATAAGTTATAAGCATGTTAGGTATTAGTATTTGAAATGATATGAAATTATCTTGAATGTGGCTAGAATAGATGTTCAATTGTGCTATGAATTGGTGCCATTTAGTTTTTTTAGGTACATGAGATTGTGGGTGGTAAATAGCCTATTTTTGTCCACACGGGCAGAGATACGGACGTGTGTCTTAGCTGTGTGTTACACACGGTCATGATACACGGCCGTGTGTACCCTAGTGTTGAAATTGAAGTGAAGTTAGTATTCTGTACACGGTCTCACACACGAGCGTGTGATCGGCCATGTGGTACAAGTCAGTATACCCTTAATTTTCACACGGCCTTACACACGGGCATGTGACTTGGCCGTGTTGCATAAGTCAGTATACCCTACATGTTTGACACGGCCTAGCACACGTCCTGGCACAAGGGTGTGTATGGCCATTTTTAGGGCACATGGGCGTGTGTGTTGGCCGTGTGAACCAAGTCTGTAAGCTCACTTGCTTGGACATGGGGTAGGACACGGGCTGGGACACGGCCATGTGCTTTCATTTTGAATGTTCACATGGCCTATGATACGGGCGTGTCTAATGGCCATGTAAGACACACGGGCTTGTGTCCCCTATTTTGAGAAAAATTTTAAATGTTTGTGAAAGTTTCTTAAGTTATCGGTTTAGTCCTGAACCACTCCTAAAGCATGTTTAGGGCCTCATAGGCTCGTAATAGGGACATATTGATTAAGATTGAATGATGATTGTTTGTATTGATTAATTGTATGAGAACAGTATGTTTAAAATGTGTTGTAAGTCTGGTAATGCTCTGTAACTCCATTCCGGCATTGAATACGAGTGAGGGGTGTTACAAGATCCAATTTGATACTCTGAATCACTAGTAAACTCACATTGTACTCTTTTAGCTTGCAAATCACTATCACATTTCTGAGCTTCGCAAATTTGTTGAAGAAATACTAGTTTAGCTTTTAACTCAGCTAAAATCGAACCATCATTAGATAATGAAAATTGGGTATTCATTGCTTTCAAGAAAAATAATGATTTTCTACTCACAGCATCTGTGACTACATTCGCTTTCCCCGGGTGATAATCAATCACTAACTCATAATCTTTCAATAACTCGAGCCATCTCCGTTGTCGCAAATTTAAATCTTTCTAAGTCATAATATACTTTAAGCTTTTATGATCGGTAAAGATGTGGAATTTTTCACCGTACAAATGATGAAGCCAAATTTTCAGTGTAAAAACTATAGCAGCCAACTCTAAATCATACGTCAGATAGTTCTTTTCATGCGGCTTCAACTATCTCGAAGCATAAGCTATCACTTTTCCCTCTTGCATCAACATGCAACCCAAACCGTTTAATGACGCGTCACTGTAAATCACAAATTCTTTACCCAATTCAGGTTGAACTAACACTGGTGCCTCAGTTGACAATGCTTTCAATTGATCGAAGCTTTGTTGACATTTTTCGGACCATTCAAACTTTACATCTTTCTGTAGCAGTCTAGCCATCGATGTAGCAATCATCGAGAACCCTTTTACAAAATGTCGATAGTAACCAGCTAATCCCAGAAAGCTTCTGACCTCGGATACATTTCTAGGTGGTTTCCTGTCAATAACTGCAGAAATCTTGCTCAGATCAACTCGAATGCCTTCCGTCGAGACAATATATCCCAAAAATCTGACTTCCTAGAGCCAAAACTCACACTTAATGAATTTAGCATACAGTTGCTTATCTCTCAAGGTTTGCAAAACAATCCTCAAATGCTCGACATGCTCAGACTCATCTCGAGAATAGATCAAAATGTCATCAATGAACACAACAAGAAATCTATCTAAATACGGTCTAAATATTTGATTCATCAAATCTATAAAAATGGCAGGAGCATTAGTTAGTCCAAAAGGCATAACAAGGAATTCATAGTGTCCATACCTCACTCTTAACGTAGTTTTTGGCACATCTGAGTCTTTAACTCGCAACTGATAATAGCCAAATCTCAAGTCAATCTTTGAAAACACAGTTGCACCTTTCAACTGATCAAACAAATCATCTATTCTCGGCAACGGGTACTTGTTCTTTATCGTAACCTTATTGAGCTGACGATAATCAATACACATTCTTATCGACCCATCTTTCTTCTTAACAAACAATACTAGGGCACCCCAGGGCAAAAACTCGATCGTGCAAAACCTCTATCTATTAACTCTTTCAACTGAGCTTTCAACTATTTCAACTCTGTCGGAGACATTCTATACGGACCTATAGATATCAGTGTAGTTCCTGGTACTAATTCAATAGCAAATTCAACCTCTCTGATAGGTGGCAACCTCGATAATTCTTCAAGAAACACATCCGGATATTCACAGACAACTGGCATTGATTCAATCTTTGATTCAGACACTTTTGTATCCAAAACATAAGCAAGATAAGCTTTGCAACCTTTTCTCACACATCTCTGAGCTGACATAGACGAAATCACCATAGGTAATTCATTCGATTCATTTGATTCAATCTGAATAATTTCATTATTCTGACACTTCAATTCTATAATCTTTCATCTACAGTTCACAATAGCATCATGTAGAGTCAACCAATCCATTCCCAGAATTACATCGAACTCATCAAATGGAAAAGCATCAGGTCTGCCAGAAAATAATAACCCCGAGTCATTAAAGGATAGTTCCTACAAACTTTATCAACTAGAACACACTTACCTAAGGGGTTCGATACTTTAATCACAAACTCAGTAGACTCAACAGGCAAACTCTTATTAGACACAGAGTTCATACATATATACGAATGAGCCGATCCAGGATCAATCAATACAATAAAATTAGTGTCATAAAGAGAAAATATACCAGTAATGACATCTGGTGATGACACATCTTCGTGAGCGCAAATAACGTAAGCTCTAGTAGGTACTCTGGCCTCAGATCTCACTATAGAATCTCTTGTTGTACCATGATTACCACTTGCATTTCCCGCATTTCTTGGCGGCCTCCCTCGAGTAGTTGTATTGCTTGATCTTGCATTCTGAGATTTATCTTTTTCATTTAACTCGGGACAATTTTGGATAAAATGATCTCATAAACCACAATTGTAACAAGCTCTATTATTATTTTTCACCCAACAATCTCTAAAATGCCATCTTCCACACTGTTGACACTCGGGTTCGATGTCTTTTACATTGCCAACACTCAATACTGACGTAGCTTGAGCTTTAGGGCTGGTGTATTGCTTTCCACGATCTCTTTTGTAATATCCCACTGAAGTTGTTGATCGATTAAAATAGTCTCTGGATTTCTTCGACGAGGAATGATAAGGTTTATTCATCAATCTCTTCCTCGAATATCTTTCCTCTAAATCAACCTTTCTCTTTTCTTTGCTAAGTTCCTCGGCTTTGCAAGCTCTGTCGACCAAAATAATAAATTCTTTCAATTCCAAGATTTCAACAAGAAGTTTAATATCCTCGTTCAATCCATCAACGAATCGCTTGCACATAATGTAACACCCCTAACCCAAATCCGTCGCCGAATTAGGGTTACAAGGCATTTTCAAAGAAAATACAGCTTTCATACATTCACATAATCACATAGAACTTATTCATAAATGCATATATATATATATATATATATATGTATATAACATTTTACTAATTAAATATTAGTCTTAAATGTTTATTCATACCGATATACAAATTATGTCTCACAGTTCAATTGATTTCATTTCAATTATATATATATATCATTTATTCAACCATTATACATATCTTAAATTCACACAATTTGCCTTAAAATACATACTTTAATCATGAGCTTATCATTATAATGACGCATTCAAACCAAGCATATAATGTTTATTAGCCATGTACAAATGAAATCCAAAACCATATATATATTTTCTACTCAATACCATGTATTGCGAATACATAACTTATGAGATTTTATTTTTACCTTTCACATTTAAGCAAAACATGCACATTTAATAATGGATATAACACAACTAAACACATCACACCTATATGTCAAGACTAACCTATATATATATATATCTATCCATATATGTGTATACAATATGTACCTAGATTATAACCGAATATACCCACATACAGTTCATAAAATCCATGCATCATAATAATTTATATAAATTTAAATTATACTTGAACACTCACATGAAATCCTAACATTATTAACCTATGAACAAAACACAACTATGGTTCAATATAATCAAGTATACAATTGATTATTCATACCATATTACCCAACTCAAATGTTTACTTCACAAACATATATTTCCTTACCATATTCAATTAAACCTTGATTGAATTTGCACAAACATTAACGATATAAATCGACTATTATATCAAAAGCATGATAAACATACCTAACCAAAAATTTAGCCATATTGGCATGGCTATTATATACATGAACAAAAAGTTTTCAACAAAACAAAGTCAAAGTCTTTCCTATACATGCCTCTATCCGAAAACCAAAATGAAAGAGTACCAAATTAGATTGATAGTGTGGTCGACTTTCTTGACAATCCCGTTGAGCTTGTAGCCTGAACCTAATCTATAAAACAGAGAAGAACATTTCACACAAATAAGTTTCCTAACTTAGTAAGTCCCAAGCTCATGATAATATAACATTCAAACACTTAAACATTTAAATCATTCAACTTATGACATTGCACATATACATTTAAATATATTGGTTTCTCTGAGTTGAATACTAATAGTTCATTAACCTAAGTAATTGTACTTCATTTCCATAAACTGTATCTCTTGAAGCACAAAATAAGTATATAACAAGAATTACATGCTCCAAATCGTATAAGTACAGCATTCATATCAACCATGTTATCGTACTAGAATTTCTTTCACTCTTAGCATTTCTATTTGAAAATCGAATCTCCATAATAGTACATTCAAGCTCAAATTCAATCATATAATACTCATGCACATCAATCGTAATCTCAAATGTACATAACACTGTTCTCATAATATTAACTCGACTCGAGTAACATTAAACATAACATACCTTACTTGCTTACTTGAGCCTTTAACTAGATACATTAGCTACGGTTTACCTTGAACAAAATTCGGTTTCTCCTTTGTAAAACACATCACCAGCATAAAGCTTGCTATGCATTAAAGCCCGAAATAAATCACCGGCACGAAGCCTGCTAGGCATTTAAGCCCGAAATAAATCACCGGCACGAAGCCTACTAGGCATTAAAGCCCAAAATAAATCAAACACGAAGCACGCTAGGCATTAAAGCCGAAATAAATCAAAGACGAAGCACGCTAGGCATTAAAGCCCAAATAAATATAGTTAATCATTCATTTCACATTTCATTGTGCTAAATTCACCACCACTTATAATTCACATATTTTATCATATAGCAAACCAAAAACACTTATTCACATCACATTGAATAAAATTTCAACCAATCCATTCCAATACTTTTACATTCGACTAACACAAGATTCTATACTCAAATTTATCGAATATTATCATTTAATATGTTCATAAATAATTCTGTAACCTATACTTGCTTAAGGACTTACCTCGGTTGTCGATAGACCGTGTAAATCGGCTATTCGAGAACCTTCATCTTTCCCGATCTAAACTGCTTTTCCTTTGTTCTTGATCTAAAATACATTAAAATTTAGCTCATTCAAGTACATTTCATCTCAATTTAGTCCCTAAGCACATAAATGGGCAAATTACTATTTTACCCCTAATATTTCACAACTTTGTAATTTAGTCTTATTTGCATAACACACAAAATACACCAAGTTAGCTAAGAGTATACAAGGGCCGAATATTCCTAGGGACTTTACAAGCCCTCAAATTTCATTTGTTTTGCAAATAAACCGCCCCTAAAATTTCATTTTTACAATTTGGCCCTAAAAATAAAAATTCTTCAAAACTTCCAATACATAATATACTAATTTTTAACTTATCTTTTATCTAACATCATCAAACGTCAAAACCATATAAACCTATCAATAGCGAACATCAAGCATGCTTAGATTCAAAAATTTTAACATGGGTCACTACGGTTCAAGCAACGATCTCAAAACGTAAAATTTATCGAAAACTAACTAAAACTCACCTTGAATTTTGGCTTCAAAGTGCTAAAATTTCAAAGAATCTAAAGCTTATTTTCTTCCTCCACATTCGGCCATGGATGAGTCAAAAGATGGCTTTCTTTTCTTGGTTATTTTAACATATAATAAATAATTACCAAATTACTAAACTAACCTTATAATTAAAATAACTAAACATTTTAACTTAAGGACAAACTTGTCCATGGTCACCACTAACTCTTAAAATGGGTTATTTACCCATTCAATACTTCCTATTAAAAGCCATGCTCAAATTAGCACATTACACTTTAGTATGCCACTTTTACCTTTTACGCGATTAAGTCCTTTTATCAAATTCAATACTTAAACGATAAAATTTTTCTCTGAAACTTTCACACATATAAATTCATATATAATAAACACTAAATATAATATTTAAATATTTCTGGGCTCGGATTCATGGTCCCGAAACCACCGCTCGATTAGGGTCGATTCGATCATTACAACTCTCCCCTTAAAGATTTTCGTCCCTAAAATCTTACCGTTAAATAACGTCGGATATTGTTGCCTCATTGGATCCTCAGGCTCCCATGTAGCCTCTTCAACTCCGTGTCGATTCCATAGTACTTTCACTAAGGAAATCCTTTTGTTTCTTAACTTTTTCATTTCCCGAGCTAAAATACGGATCGATTTTTCCTCATACGTCATATCGGGTTGGATATCAATTTGATTTGAGTAATCACATGTGACGGATCCGATCAGATCTACGAGCATAGAAACGTGAAATACATCATGTATCTTTTCTAATTAAGAGGGTAGCTTCAACTTATAAGCAACAGCCCAACACGTTCAATGATTTCATATGATCCGATGAACCTCGGGCTCAACTTTCCTTTCTAGCCAAAGCGAGTATTTTCTTCCACGGAGAAACCTTTAAAAATACTCGATCTCGACACGAAATTCAATGTCTTTACATTTCAAATCAAGATAAGACTTTTGACGATCCAAGCAACTTTCAAATTGTCTCTAATAATAGCTACTTTCTATTAGTTTCTTTAATCAAATCAACCCGTGTATCTTATTCTCACGAGCTCGGTCTAGTATAATGGTGTTCGACACTTTCACCGCAAGGCTTCATAGGCGCCATTTTGATACTAGATTGAAAACTGTTGTTATAGGCAAATTCAATCGAGGTAAATATCTTTCCCACGCACCTTCAAACTCGAGAACGCAACATCTCAACATGTCCTCAAGTATCTCGAATAGTTCCCTCGGATGGCGACTGGCCTCATCATGGATGAAAGGTCAGACTAAAATGCGGTTTAGTACCTAAGGCATCTTGCAACTTCTTCCAAAATCGCGATGTAAATCTCGGGTCTCTCGTTCGAAACAATGGAACTCGGTACACCATACAATCTCACAATCTGCGATACATACAATTCACAAAGTTTATCGAGTGAAAAGTCCATGCGAACCGGCATAAAATGAGTTGATTTAGTCGGTCTATCAACTATAACCCGACGACATCTTTCTTACTCGGTGTCATAGGAAGATCGGATACAAAATCCATGGTAATTCTATCCCATTTCCATTCGGTATCATGATTGGTCAAGTAGTCCGGATGGCACTTGATGTTCAACTTTTACTTGCGACAAATTAAGCATTTGAAACAAATTCGGATATATCCCGTTTCATGCCCTACCACCAATAGAATCGTTTCAAATCATTATACATCTTTATGCTACCCGGATGTATTGATAATCGACCACTATGGGCCTCACTCGAATCATCTCATCAAATCGAGTTCTTGAACACATTTGGCTTTTAAAATTCAAACAGTCATTTGCATCAATCGAAAATCGATTACGCACCTTTTCACATCGAATTCGACTAGCAATCAAATCCTTGTCAACTTTTTGTGCATCTCAAATTTTCTGGATAAACATCGGTCTTGCTTGTAACTCGGCTATGATCAAACCATCACCAGACATAGCTATTTGTACGTTCATTGCACGAAGAGCAAACAATGATTTTCGACTTAACGCATCTGCAACAACGTTAGCTTTTCCCGGATGGTAGTCAATCACCAACTCATAGTCTTTCAACAATTCTAACCATCTGCGTTGTCTCAAATTTAGATCTTTTTGAGTCATTAAATACTTTAAACTTTTATGATCTGAATAAATGTGACATTTCTCGCCAAATAAATAGTGACGCCAAATTTTCAATGCGAAAACAATGGCTGCAAGTTCTAAGTCATGCGTCGGGTAATTTCTTTTATGCGGCTTCAATTGTCTTGAAGTGTAGGCTACAACTTTGCCTTCCTGCATCAAAACGTAGCCCAAACTATTTAAAGAAGCATCAGAATAAACAACAAATTCTTTACCCAATTCAAATGAACTAATCTGGAGCTTCAGTCAAAAGGGCTTTTAGCTGATCAAAACTTTTCTGACACTTTTCCGACCACTCGAACGACATCTTTACGCAATAACTTGGTCAGCGGGTAGCTATCATAGAAAAACCTTTCACAAATCATCGATAGTAACCCGCAAGTCCCGTAAAGCTTGAATCTCGAAAACATTTTTCGGTGGCTTCCAATCAAGTATAGCCGAGATTTTATTCGGATCGACTCAAATGCCTGATGCTGAAACAACATGTCCCAAAAAACTGACCTCTTTCATCCAGAACTCACACTTACTAAACTTCGCATACAACTGCTGATTTCTCAAAGTTTGTAGTACTAATCTCAAATGATCAGCATGCTCAATTTCATCTTTGGAGTTGATCAATATATCATCAATAAACACTACCACAAATTAATCCAAAACGCCTAAAACCCGATTCATCAAATCCATAAAAACAAAGAGTGCATTAGTAAGCCCAAAAGGCATAACCAAAACTCAAAATGTCCGTACCTCGTCCTAATGCGCCTTTAACACATCTCAGATCTCGACTCAGAATCGATAATAACCCGATCTCAAATCTATCTTGAAAATCTGAAGCCCTTTCAACCGATCAAACAAATCATCAATCCGAGGTAACGGTACTTATTCTTTATAGTTACCTTATTCAGCTTTAGATAATCAATACACATTCGCATCGTTCCATCTTTCTTTCTCACGAAAAGAACTGGTGCACCCAAGGAGAGAAACTTGGTCATGCAAAGCCCTATCTGTTAACTCTTGCAATCGTGCTTTCAACTCTTTTAGCTCAAGAGGTGCCATCCTATAAGGAGCTATTGAGATTGAGTCGTTCCTGCTAATTCAATGCCAAATTCAATCTCTCTTCTTTGGGGTAAACCCGGTAGTTCTTCGAGGAACACATCCGGTATTCACATACAATTGGTACAGATTGAATCATTTCTCGATAATTTATTATCCAAGACATAAGCCAAATAAGCTTCGCACCCTTTTCTCACATACTTCCTGCTAACATCGAGGATATAATCAGAAACCCACTTAAATCACTAGATTCAATTCTAATGATCTCACCGCTCGATGTCTCAAATCAATAAGCTTTCTTTTGCAATTCACCACCGCATCATGCGGTTAACCACCCATCCCCAAAATTATATCAAACTCATCAAAAGGAAACAAAGATTAAATCGATGGGAAGCAAAATCCCAAATCATCAATGGGCAACCTTTACACACTTTATTAACAAACACACATCTACCCAAAGGGTTGGATACGCGAATCACAAACTCGGAGACTCAATGGAAGAGTCTTATTGAATGCCGAGTTTCACATACATATGAATGGGTCAAACCAGATCAATCAATGCAATTACAAAGAGTATCATAAAGGGTGAAAGTACCGTAATGACATCCGGAGAAGCGGCATCCTCTCTAGCTCGAGTAACATAAGCTCTAGCCGAGCTCTAGCCTCGATCGAATCGCCGTGTTCTTAGTCCCTCTCGACTACCACCTACATTGCGGAATGCAGGGTGGTGCGCCCGTCTTGATGCCTTCGCTTTCGGTCTAGAGTTACGTGTCGATATTCGCTTTCGGTTAACATCGGGCACTCTCGAATAAAATGGTCTGAGGATCAACATTTAAAGCAGGACCAATCACAAACTCTACAACTCCCAGAATGCCATTTTCCACAATGTTTGCATTCAACTCGATTCTGTGGAACGTTATCAACACTGGCCATCGAGGTAGCTCGGGAGCCCACTGAAGGTCGATCACGTCTAGGTGAATCTGAAGTAACTTTATGTCGGCTGAAGTCATCTCTAAACTTCTTAGATGTGGAATGGAAATTCTTACCCGGCGGTCTTTTACGAGTGTCTCTAGCTTCTGTCTCAGCCTTTCTTTTCTCTTTCCCAAGCTCTTCAGCTTTGCAAGTTCGCTCGACTAATGTCACAAACTCTTTGATCTCAAGAATGCCAACTAGCAACTTTAAATCTTCATTCAAACCGTCTTCAAACCTTTTGCACATATGGCTTCAGTTGATGCACACTCCCGAGCATATCGGCTCAATCTGACAAATTTTCGCTCATATTTAATCACGGTCATTTTCCTCTGTTTCAGTTTAAGAAATTCTTTTCGTTTCTGGTCGATGAACCCCTGACTGATATATTTCTTGGGAATTCATTCTGGAAGAAATCCCATGTCACTTTTTCTTTTGGAACCACTGATACTAGTGTATTCCACCGGTGATAAGCGGTGTCCCAAAGTAAAGATATAGCACATTTCAAACATTAAATGCAGGTGCGGATAGCTCATCAAGTACCCAAATAGTGTTATCAAGCCACATTTCATTTCGCTCTGCATCATCATCACCATTAGCCTTGAATTCCTCGGCCCCAAATTTCTTGATTTTATCAATGTGAGGCCTACTAGATCTCATTGGATCTATCATCGGGTTCTTTGAAGGTACCGAGTTGGATTATTCGGGGTGGAGGTTGTTGTACAATGGGATTATTCGAACAAACTGGGTAAACTATTCATTCATCATTTGGTAGAAGGCTTGTTTAGCCTCTCCTCGTGGTTACCCAGAATCGGTTGAGAGTCTAATGGCACCGATCCATGTGCGAGACCGAGCACAACACTCTCCACATCATCACTACGGCTCTATCGGGATTGAAATCCATTTACTATATAAAATACAATTGAAATTGTCAGAAGTCACCACACTATCACATATAAAATTCAAAGGCATGTATAGCTAGACTCTTACGTACTACAGTAGTCCTAGAATCGACTAAATCGTAGCTCTGATACCAATAAAATGTAACACTTCTAACCCAAATTAAATCACCTAATTAGGGTTACGAGGCATTTTCAAAGAAAATACAGCTTTCATACATTCACATAATCACATAGAACTTATCCATAAATGCATATATATATATATATATAACATTTTACTAATTAAATATTAGTCTTAAATGTTTAGTCATACGATATACAAATCATGTCTCACAGTTCAATTGAATTCATTTCAATTATATATATATCATTTATTCCACCATTATACATATCTTAAAGTCACACAATTTGCCTTAAAATACATACTTTAATCATGAGCTTATCATTATAATGACGCATTCAAACCAAGCATATAATGTTTATTAGCCATGTACAAATGAAATCCAAAACCATATATATATTTTCTACTCAATACCATGTATTGTCAGAATACATAACTTATGAGATTTTATTTTACCTTTCACATTTAAGCAAAACATGCACATTTAATAATGGATATAACACAACTAAACACATCACGCCCATATGTCAAGACTAACCTATATATATATATATATATCCATATATGTGTATACGATATGTACCTAGATTATAATGAATATACCCACATACGTTCATAATATCCATGCATCATAATAATTTATATAAATTTAACTTATACTTGAACACTCACATGAAATCCTAACATTATTAACCTATGAACAAAACACAACTATGGTTCAATATAATCGAGTATACAATAGATTATTCATACCACATTACCCAACTCAAATGTTTACTTCACAAACATATATTTCCTTTCGAATTAAACCTTGATTGAATTTGCACAAACATTAACGATATAAACTGACTATTATATCAAAAGCATGATAAACATACTTAACCAAAAATTTAGCCATATTCGCATGGCTATTATATACATGAACAAAAAGTTTTCAACAAAACAAAGTCAAAGTCTTTCCTATACATGCCTCTATCCGAAAACCAAAATGAAAGAGTACCAAATTAGATTGATAGTGTGGTCGACTTTCTTGACGATCCCGTTGAGCTTGTAGCCTGAACCTCATCTATAAAACAGAGAAGAACATTTCACACAAATAAGTTTACTAACTTAGTAAGTCCCAAGCTCATGATAATATAACATTCAAACACTTAAACATTTAAATCATTCAACTTATGACATTGCACATATACATTTAAATATATTGGTTTCTCTGAGGTTGAATACTAATAGTTCATTAACCTAAGTAATTGTACTTCATTTCCATAAACCTGTATCTCTTCGAAGCACAAAATAAGTATATTACAAGAATTACATGCTCCAAATCATATAAGTATAGCATTCATATCAACCATGTTATCGTACTAGAATTTCTTTCACTCTTAGCATTTCTATTTGAAAACCGAATCTCCATAATAGTACATTCAAGCTCAAATTCAATCATATAATACTCATGCACATCAATCGTAATCTCAAATGTACATAACACTGTTCTCATAATATTAACTCGACTCGAGTAACATTAAACATAACATACCTTACTTGCTTACCTGAGCCTTTAACTAGATACATTAGCTACGGTTTACCTTGAACAAAATTCGGTTTCTCCTTTGTAAAACACATCACCGGCATAAAGCCTGCTAGGCATTAAAGCCCGAAATAAATCACCGGCACGAAGCCTTCTAGGCATTTAAGCCCGAAATAAATCACCTACATGAAGCACGCTGAGCATTAAAGCATCAAATAAATCAAACCAAGACGAAGCACACTAGGCATTAAAGCCGAAATAAATCACCAAGACGAAGCTCGCTAGGCATTAAAGCCCGAAATAAATATAGTTAATCTTTCATTTCACATTTCATTGTGCTAAATTCACCACCACTTATAATTCACATATTTTATCATATAGCAAACCAAAAACACTTATTCACATCACATTGAATAAAATTTCAACCAATCCATTCCAATACTTTTTCATTCGACTAACACAAGATTCTATACTCAAATTTATCGAATATTATCATTTAATACGTTCATAAATAATTTTGTAACCTATACTTGCTTAAGGACTTACCTCGGTTGTCGATAGACCGTGCAAATCGGCTATTCGAGAACCTTCGTCTTTCCCCGATCTAAATCCGTTTTTCTTTTCTCTTGATCTAAAACACATTAAAATTTAGCTCATTCAAGTACATTTCATCTCAATTTAGTCCCTAAGCACATAAATGGGCAAATTACTATTTTAGCCCTAATATTTTACAACTTTGTAATTTAGTCCTATTTGCATAACACACAAAATACACCAAATTAGCTAAGACTATACAAGGGCCGAATATTCCTAGGGACTTTACAAGCCCTCACATTTCACTTATTTTGCAAATAAACCCCCCTAAAATTTCATTTTTACAATTTGGCCCTAAAAACAAAAATTCTTCAAAACTTCCAATACATAATATACTAATTTTAACTTATCTTTTATCTAACATCATCAAACGTCAAAACCATATAAACCTATCAATAGCAGAACATCAAGCATGCTTAGATTCAAAAATTTTAACATGGGTCACTACGGTTCAAGCAACGATCTCAAAACGTAAAATTTATCGAAAACTAACTAAAACTCACCTTGAATTTTGGCTTCAAAGTGCTGAAATTTCAAAGAATTTAAAGCTTATTTTCTTCCTCCACATTCGGCCATGGATGAGTCAAAAGATGATGGCTTTCTTTTCTTGGTTATTTTAACATATAATAAATAATTACCAAATTACTAAACTAACCTTATAATTAAAATAACTAAACATTTTAACTTAAGGACAAACTTGTCCATGGTCACCACTTACTCTTAAAATGGGTTATTTACCCATTCAATACTTCCTATTAAAAGCCATGCTCAAATTAGCACATTACACTTTAGTATGCCACTTTTACCTTTTACGTGATTAAGTCCTTTTTATCAAATTCAATACTTAAACGATAAAATTTTTCTACGAAACTTTCACACATATAAATTCATAAATAATAAACACTAAATATAATATTTAAATATTTCTCAGGCTCGGATTCGTGGTCCCAAAACCACCGTTCCGATTAGGATCAGATTCGGTCTGTTACACATAATTTCTTCAGTAGAAACATATTCCCGAGTAGACTTGCTTAACCGTACAAATTCTCTTTCATACTCTGTCACAGTCATTCAACCCTGTTTCAACTCTAGAAACTATTTATGCTTTTGATCAAGGCATCGTTGACTTATATATTTCTTTTGGAACTCAGTCTGAAAGAATTCCCAGGTCACTCATTCTCTCGGTACTACAAACACCAAGGTATTCCACCATTGATATGTTGTGTCTCTCAACAAGAAAATGGCACACTTTAAACATTCAACCAGAGTGCACGAAAGTTCATCAAATACTCATATAGTGTTTTCAAGTAAAAATTCAGCTTTCTCTAGATCATCAACAATGGCAGCTCTGAACTCTTCGGCCCCATACTTATGAATTTTATCAACCAGCACCTTATTCAGTCTGATGTCCCACAACTTGAGGAGTTACGGGTATAGGTTGGGGATTAGGAGGGTGGAGGTTGTTGAGCACCTGGGTTCATTCAGATATATTGCGTGAACCATTTGTTCATCATATGGAAGAAGCCTTCTTTAGCCTCTCCTCCCTAGCTACCCATTATGGGTCTATAATCAGACAACGCTGTCCCTTGAGCGGGAGCGAGCGCATTACTTTCAACCTCATCAACTATAGCTCGATTGGGATCCATTACTATACAAAAACACAATTTAAATGTCAAGAGCCATCACACTATCATAGTTTATATATGGCATGTATAGTTAAACTCTCACACACGCTACAGTAGTCCTAGAATCGACTAAACTGTAGCTCTGATACTAATAAATGTAACACCCCTCACCTGTATTCAATGCTAGAATAGGGTTACGAAGCATTACCAGACTTTCAACACATTTAAACATACATTTCTCATACATTTAATCAATACATGCAACCATTATTCAATCACAATCAATTTATCCTAATACGAGCCTACGAGACCCTAAACATGCATTGAGAGTGGTTCGAGACTAAATCGATAACCTAGAAAAAAATTTAACACTCAATTTTTTTCTCAAAACAAGGGACACACGCCCATGTGGCCAGGCCGTGTGTCTCACACGCCCACCAGACACGCCTGTGTCTCAAGTCGTGTGAACATTCAAAATGGAAGCACATGGTCGTGTCCCAGCCCGTGTCCTACCTAGTGTCTGAACAAGTGAGCTTAGTGACTTGGGTCACACGGCCAACCACACGCCCGTGTGCCCTTTGAAGTGGCCTCACACACCTGTGTGCCAGGCTGCTGTGCTAGGCCGTACCAAACCTGTAGGGTATTCTGGCTTATACAACACGGCCAAGTCATATGCCCGTGTATGAGTCCGTGTGCAAATTAGGGGGTATACTGACTTATGCCACACAGCCGATCACACACCCGTGTGTGAGACTGTGTGGAGCATACTGACTTCATTTCAATTTCAACACTAGGGGACACACGACCGTGTAACATGACTGTGTGTCATACACAGCTAAGACACACACCCATTTCTCTGCCCGTGTGGACAAAAATAGGCTATTTACCGAGCCAATTTGCCACCCACATTTGAATGTACCTACATCAACCCAAATAGTACCACAACATAGCATAATATGACATTATAACCAACCAATTCAAGCTTAACTCAAATACATTTACTACTCCCAATCTCTATGCACACTAATCACAAAACATATCATACCATTTATACCGAACATCACATTTACCATTCAACTATTTATACACTTCCAAATATGCATCAAGATCATAAGCATATAGCTACTCCAATATGAATCAAATAACTTCCACAATTATAATATCTGATGCCACATATACTTATTCATAAAATTAAATCATAAGCCATATATTTATATATATACACATGGTTCCAAAAATTCCAACACAAGCAAACTTTCATGGCTATATATACAAACCAAAACATTACCATTCACAAGCCATCTCTAATTGCAAAACTCACTACCAAAATACACATCAAAATGACCATAATCCTATACATGCCATATGACCAAACCATAAGTTTAAAAGTACCGAAGTGATGGTTGGATTATGTGACAATGTCTCCGATGATCCCCGAATCTGAGCTACCTTTGAAATTCACTATAAAACATGAAAAATAAACACAGTAAGCTTTATAGCTTAGTAAGCTTGTATGAAATAAACTTAACTAATCATAAATACACAAATCATCAATTTGAACTTGTTAACTTGTAATTCATAATTACTAACAAACCTTCCACATGCTTAATCATATGCTTATATGCAAACCTCATAACTTCTTTGATTTAAGGCTTGTATTTTAACAACCCGATTAAGGGCTTAGTCAGAATAGTGGATGAGAGACCATAAATCTGAAGTAGAGATATGTGTTTTATAACTTTTATGAGGTCAATGGCATGATTGCATGATTTGTAAAAATTTCATGAAGAAATTTTATCCATTAGGACTAAATTGCAAAGATTGAAAAATATGAGATTCTAGAAGATTCAAGTATGAAATAGCATTTGAAAAATCATTAGAGGTCCTTATTTGGCAATTATACCATTATGTCAAGATGGACAAAAATGGACATGGGAAGGAAAAATCTCAAGAAAAGGGCCATAAGGGATTTTGGTCATTTGGATAATAAAAGAATTAAAAGGGAAATAGAAGTTAAAATTGTGTCCATCTTCCTCCCCATTGCCAAAATTTCAAGCTCACCATAGCTAGGGTTTCTTCAACTTTCAAGCTTGATTGTAAGTACCTCCTAGCCCCATTTTTAATGTTCTTCGAATTTTTTTTAGATCCTCGTAGCTCGATTTAGCTATTTCTAACTATATTCTGAGCTAGGGTTCATGTTCAAAAATTTACCCATGTATGACATACATGTATTTTGATGATCTATGTAGGAGTATGAAAGTTTTATGTATGATAAATATATTTTCCTAAGTGATTTTCATAGAAAACTCGTAAAAAGGACCTAATTGTAAAAGTGATAAATTATGTAGTACAAATTAGTTTTGAAGGAAAGTATGAGCTGTTATAAGTTCAATAAGTGTTCGTCTAGGCTTGGGTAACCAAAGAAATGTGTACATTCCATTATACGAGCCTAGGGACCATTTTGAAAATATGTAAAAGTTTAGGGGCAAAATTGTAATTTTGCCAAAGTATGATTCATGGGTTATTTTGGTCAATGTGATCATTAAATGAGTGAAATTGTCATTATAGATCAAGAAACACGAAGTCTGGACTGAAACTGAGGCAAGAACAAGGTTGTGGACTAAATCGAACAGCTATACATATTTTGGGTGCTGAGGTAAGTTTGTGTGTAATAAATTCAGCATTATGTTATTATGTTATAAAATTACTTGTCATTTTGTGATGATGTATATTATTTCGATGAAATGGATTAATGATGTTTTAATGAGAGTATGATGAAGATTTATGATGTTGAAGTCCCAGTTGAACCCTAGAAAATGAGAGGATACCATTGTCAAGACATGAGATTCATAAGGTCCCATATAAAACCATATTTTTGATATGGTATCGGTACCAAATGAAGGTCCCGTATAAGACCATGTTTGGGACATGGCCTCAGCACTGAATGGAGATCTCGTGTAAGACCATGTCAGGACATGGCATCGACATTGATATACGATCTCGTGTAAGACCATATCTGGGATATGGCATCGACATCGAGTTATGAGATCCTGTGTAAGACCATATCTGGGATATGGCATCAACATCGAGATGTGATCCCACCATATCTGGGATATGGCATTGCCATCGTGTTACATGTATGACGAGTTTGGGTATCCTTCGACATTTCAAGTGGTTCAACGGGTAAAGAGCTAAGTTATGTTAAAGATGACAAATAGCTAAGTCTATGTTCAAGATAGTATAAGTGCTAAAGTTATGTGATGAAGTGATACAGGTACCCATGAGTAACTTACGAGAAATGAATCCAATATGTGATATGTGATTGGTAAGAGTAAGCATGAGTAAGTTATGTCGATATGCTTGAGAACTTGTGTAGTTTCTCAACGTAACGTGTGGATGTATCATAAGATTTGGCGTTGCCATTTATTTCATGCAAACTTACTAAGCTTTATACTTACCCCTCTCTTTTCCTTTTTCCTTGTAGTATCACCAAGCTAGCTCGAGGATTGAAAGAAGTCGAGTTCAATTCATACTATCAACTATTCTTTTGGTATAGTAAAGTTGATTAATTTTGGGTATGGCATGTATAGGAACTTGGTTATTTTGCGATATGTCATATTTGTTTGCCAATGTATTGGCTATTAATGCTACTCATTCATTTTGTAAATGGCCATTGGAATTGTCCATTACTTGCTAAGTTTTATATAATCAATGATGATGAAATTCATGAAGTATAAGTTGTGCAGTTGAATGAGTTCGAATGAGTCGTGTATGAAGTATGTGTATGATGAAGTAGGTTGTTAATAAGGTGTGGATGTTTTGATTTTAGATATTAAAGGTTCCTTATTGTCATGTTGTGTGTTGCATTGAAATGGTATAAGAGTGGTTGTTTTTCAGGGTGGCAATTAGCTTGGTAAATAGCCTTATATTTGTCCACACGGGTAGACACATGGGCGTGTGTCTAGGCCGTATGTGACACACGGTCAGCCCCGTGGGCTACCACATGGGCTACCACACGGGCTACCACACGGGCTACCACACCTGCATCTAATTTTGCGAAAAATTCAGTTCGTCACACGGGCTACCACACGGGCGTGTGATGTAATATCCGAGAATTAAGGCTTGTGCATTATTACTTAATTGTATGAAGTAGCATGCCTATGTGTGTTTGAATGTGTTGTATGAATTTTTGAGAGCTTCAGAGTATAGGTAAATGCCTTAGAAAATATTAGATTTTAAGTGTTAAAAGGGAGCTAAGCTTGATAGGCCTTAAGAGGAGTTGTAGGGAAAATTTGATAAACAAATGGGCTTGTTAAAGCGGCAAGGAGGCACCTCTTAGGGTCTTGGTAAGTGACGCCACAAGCAGTTCAAAGGGGGCCTTGGTTCGAGTGGCAAGGGAAGCAAATGGGAGTTTTATTTTGTTGCAAGGAGGAGAGATAGTAGGCAGCATGTGGACTCTAGAAGGAGGAGGTATAGATGGGGTTGGAGAGTTTGAGGATTCGGCTAAGGAAGAAGGGATCAAGGGATAAGGGAGAGAGGGGAGCAAATGTCCGAATATGGGACTCTAAGGGGGTGCATAATTCGGCCATACAGGGGGAGCTAGGTGCAGAATTTACTTAGTGTAGTGATAGGCATCTTTTTCGATTTTTCTCTCTTCCAAAAAGCTCTACTCCCTTTCTCTTTTATTTTCTAACTAGAAACCGAAACCTCTCAAACCTTATTCCCTCTTCTTCTTCATCTTCTCACGATTCAACCATCATCAAAAGCCGAAACTTTGATCTAGTTCTCTCCTTGGCCGAAGACTCTGACCATAAACTCTCTTCTGTTGCGATTTCTCTCTTCATCCTTAAGGTGCCGAAACCCATCTCTACCTTGGTTTCCAAAAGCCGATTCTCTTAGGAAGTGCTGTCGACTACTCTCTTTTAATCTCTGCAAGCAAGCGTTGGTGGTAAGTAATCACTTCTTTAGCAATCGGTTTTGCCTCTTCTTCATTGGTGTGCCAAAATCAAGTGTTTAGGCTTTGGTTTTAGGGATGGCTGAATGTTCATAATGCCATAATACGTGTTTCTTTTGTATGTAGCCAACGTTAAGAAGAATTAAAGGAGTCTCTTGGATTCGATTACTCAAGGTAAGGGCATAGTGTTTGGCCATAGGCCACTTTCATAAGTTTTTGTATTAAAGCTGATTCTGACATTTATTAAGTAGGGATTTTGACAACTTCGGGATTTCTACTATAGCCGACTGTAAGAGGAGATCTTGGGGATTTCTAGATCTAAGGTAAGCAAGGGTGATCTTAGGCCGAAGGCCATTCATGGTGTTCATTAAAGTGTTAAAATCGGATCTAACATGAGCCTATAGGTATTTCGACATCTCCATTAGCAGATACCAATTTCGGGATTTAGATAAGCGAGGTAAGTGGGTTCTGATATTCGACCTTAGATCATTCTGTCTATTAATGTTAGCCGACTCTGACTTTGATTTTTAGGAGAACAACCTGTTTCGGTAGATTTTCGGGATTCAGTGAAAGCGTTAGTACCAGGTGTGTAGCCCCACACTAATTCTTGATAGATTTATGGTATTGATTTAATATATGTGTTAATGAAAATATGAAAGTTGTGGCTAAAGGTACCATACGATGGTACAGAGTACTCAGGTACGCTATTCTCTAAAGATTTGTTAATAGTATTATAAAGATTGAATATGACATATACGTGAATTCCTTATGAACATAGAATAATATATTTGGCATGATTTCGCATGTATTGTATTATGCATGGGCATAAGGGTGATTATTAAAAGGGGAAGTGATTTGGTGGTTTTTACCACAATATCCGTGACTCATGTCACATAATCGAATGTGGTGACTAATGTCACGAATACTATCTGGTGACTTTGTCACAATTATCCGTGGCTATGCCACAATTTATAAGGCGATGTGCAAGTCGTCTGCAATGACGCCTTCGATGGTGTGTAGCGGATGGAGGGTCGATTTAGTAATCCCCACGGTGTGATGGCAAGTACGGGTGATGTGTAGAGGATGGCTATCTAGGTTTGGGTTCGGGATTGCATCATTATTTTGTATATATGATTTGTATGCCTAAATCGATTGGGAATTTGTGTTGGTTGTTACAAATTGAGTCTGTTGACTCACCCCGTTGTGGGATATCTTTTCAGGTGACACTCAGTAAATGGACCGGGTCAGCAGGAGCTTAATGGTGACCATGTTCAGCTCGGCATTTATTTTATTTTGATTTTTATATTTAATTATTTTGGGTTTATTTTAGGTTATAAGTTGATGTAATAAGGCCATTATACTTAATTGTTTTATGCGTTTTTTAATTTTCCCGATATGATACAAATAACATCAAATGTTTTGAAACTCAATTACCTACGGTTTTGCAAGTGTCAATAATAATGAAATTCTAAAATTTGGTATTCTTTTCAACTTGTGGTTTTTTTTAAAACTTATCGATTTAGCACAAAATTAAACACAACCCGAATCAACTTTTCTACAAACCACCACGATTTTCAAAATGTTATTCGAAACTTAACTATGTTTTTACTCGAAAAGCATGCCAGATTTGGTCAGGGCTTGTGGGCTGGGTTTGGGGTGTTTCAGTTTGGTATCAGAGCCTAGTTTTAAACTCTCGGCCTTGGGTTTAAAGCCCACAACATTTTCAAAATTGAGCCCAAATAAGTTTTGTGAAAATTTTTTGAAATAAGTAGGTTTTTCTGGCATGGCACCTAAGTCTGCAACCCGAAGTCCACCAGGTAAGTGCTCCTAACCCTTTTGTGATTTGTATGTGGGAAATTATAGGGACGTAGATTAGTTGAATCGAAATTATTAAACCCTAGGATTAGTCTACTCCAACACCAAAATACATAAAATTTAAAGTCTAACCAAACAAACACATGGATCGAGTCACCGAGTTAAAGGTGTGGCAACCACAGCGCATGTTTAGGATTAGATTAGGGGAGCTTGGTACTTAGCGGTCTTAGTGACTCACCTCCTCTCCGCTCGAATCCTACAGTGCGTAGTGACGGTTCACCCTAACCAAGAGGACTCAATCACAGGCTAAATTCAATAACTAAAACCCGAAAGGAACTAGTCACCTTGTTTTGTGAAATTCTAAAGTTAAACCATGATTGTAAATTCCAAAGTACCCTTGATTTTAAAATGACCAAAATACCCCTGAATTGTAAATTGACCAAATTACCCCTAACCTGTGTAAATTACCAAAATACCCTCCGTATGGAAAGCTACTGAAATACCCTCGAATTAAAAATTTCCAAAAATACCCTTATTTTGAAAAGTCACCGGGAACCATATTTTACAAAATTACCGAAATGCCCCTGGCTTGTAAAAATTACAAAAAATACCCCCAGATTATAAAATTACCAAACTACCCCTAAATTTTCTTATCAAGTATTTCAATTTGTAAAAATGACAGAAATCTCTACCTTGCGAAATTTTCAAATACCCTAATTTGAAAAATTACCAAAATACCCTTATAGGATAAAATTACAAAATACTCTTGAGTAGTGGAAAACAACAACAACGACAACTACAACACTTCTCTGTAATGAACACAAGTTCATGAATGTGATGATTGAATGAATTTGAGACTGTACATGTATGAATTCGAAAGAACTACTCCTTAGAACTATTGAACATAAGACTGTTCGCGATAAATCAGTGGAACAAAAACTAATTCATAAAATTTTTAATCGGATAAACGCGATTCTAAGCATGAATTCTAGGGGCGTGGTCATAATGTGCGTGGTAGTGGTAGAGGTGAATGATAGTGTCGAGCCCGTTAGATCCGCCAAGGGTCCAAAATGAAATGCCACCACCGCCACCGATGTGGAATATCGAGGATCAAACAAGGGATGATGCGATATCACGAGCGATCTCGGGTTTTGGAAAGGGTGGCTGGAGCAGGTGGAGGCATGGGAGCTCGAAAGTCGGTACCCAAGCGACTCCGAGCCAATAGAGCTGAGTTTTTTCGTGGTATATCTAGAGTGGCGCCCAATACGGTTGAGTATTGGTTAGAGGCGATGGAGCGGATTATGGACGATTTGGACCTTCTTCGAGGAAAAAGCGAAAGTGGTAGTGTCACTACTCGTGATGAGTCGTATCAATGGTGGCTCACGGTTTGGGATGGTCTTGCCACGATTATCATACTTGGGAATACTTTAAGACGGCATATCAGAAGAAATACATTGGGACTAGTTATGTGGATGCGCAAAGGAAGGCGTTTTTGAGGCTGGTTTAGGGGAATAAGACCGTAGCAGAATACGAGGCAGAATTTTTAAGGTTGAGCCGATACGCTCGAGGTATAGTGGCTACGGAGCATGAACAATGTGTCTGGTTTGAGGACAGACTGAGGGATGACCTGAGATTGTTGATAGCTCCACAGCAAGAGCGGGAGTTTGCCGTGTTGGTGGAGAAGGCTAAGGTAGCCGAAGGGATTAAGGACTCTGTGAGATAGAATACAGATAGAAATAGGCAAAAGAGAGGTTTTGGATCAGCAGGGTCATCTGAGAATGTGCAAAAGAGGCCTAGAGTTGATGGGTCATGAGGTCAGCAGTCGCTTCTGGGAGGCGATGTCGTACTTGTGCTCGGTGTGGGAAGATGCATCTAGAAGAGTGTTGGAAAAGACAGGAGGATGTTTTAAGTGTAGGTCTAAGGACCACATGATTAAGGACTATCCTATGAAAATAGGCAGAGTCGGCTAGTAAGTCGTGGTCCTAATCAGTGAAAGAGAAGGACAATGACCACCGCGAGGTCGTGGTTCGAGTGGCGGGTAATGGTTACGATAGAGGACGGGAACACCGGGCGGTATTGGTATCTGAGAGGCAAGACAGTAGGTGCGGTGTATGCAATTCACGGAGGGAGGATAGAGACGCATGCCGGACGTCATAATCGGTACATTCCTTATAGTGACAAGCTTTACTTTGCTTTAATTGATGTTGGCTCTACCCACTCTTATGTTGCATGTAGAGTAGTTGAAACACTAGGCATAGCCTCCGAACTGCCTAATAGGGAGATGACCGAGTGAGCCCATTAGGTCAAATCGTAGTGGTGAATAAGATATTTGAATGTACCTCTAGAGATTCAGGGAGTGGTATTTCCTACCAATTTGATGGAACTACCCTTGAGATTTTGATCTCATCCTTGGCATGGGTAGCTAGTGGAACATCGGGTCATGTATTGGATTACGCACTAAGTGAATGGAGTTAAGGACGGGAGGATAAGGCGATAATTATGGTAGGAGAAAGAAGAAACTACTTGTCTAACGTAGTCTCTGCTTTAAAGGCTGATAAGATGGTTCGGAAAGGGTGCAAGGCATTTTTGGCTTTCGTTAGTGCTTTGGATGCGAAAGAAGGGGAGTTAGTGGAGTTAGAACGATGAGAGAATTCGTGGATGTTTTTCCGAGGAGTTACAGAATACCCCGGATAGGGAAGTGGAGTTCGAATTGACTTGCTACAGTGCATGCCTCCCGTGTCAATTGCCCGTCATGTAATGGCACCAAAGGAGTTGGTTGAGTTCAAGGCACAAATCCAAGAGTTTCTTGATCGTGGGTTTATCCGACCCAGTGTGTCTCTATGGGGAGCACCGGTCTTGTTTGTGAAGAAGAAGGATGGAACTATGCGTATGTGCATAGACTACCGGCAGTTGAATAAGCTGACCATCAAGAACAAGTATCCATTGCCAAGAATAGATTACTTGTTCGATTAGCTTAAGGGGGCCGCAGTATTTTCAAAGATAGATCTAAGGTCTGGATATCATCAGCTTAAGGTGAAGGAAGCAGATATCCATAAGACAGCTTTTCGGATAAGATACGGGTATTATGAGTTCTTGATAATGCCGTTTGGATTGACAAACACCCCGATCGCGTTCATGGACATGATGAACTGGGTTTTCCAACCTTATCTGGATCGGTTCGTTGTTGTGTACATAGACGATATCTTGGTGTATTCTAAGTCTGAGGAAGAACATGACGAACACCTCCGAGTCGTGTTGCAAGTCTTAAGGGAGAAAAAGCTATATGCCAAGTTCAGCAAGTGTGAATTTTGGCTGAAGGAAGTTACGTTTTTAGGGCATGTGGTGTCTGTTAAAGGAATACGGGTGGATCCTCAGAAGATTGAGGCAGTATTTGAGTGGAAACCACCTAAGTCTGTGGTGGAAGTTCGTAGTTTCTTGGGATTAGCAGGCTACTACAGAAGGTTCGTAGAAGGGTTTTCGTCAATAGCTGCACCTTTGACGAAGTTGCTAAGGAAGGAGGTACCTTTCATATGGACTGATAAGCAGCAAGAAAGTTTCGAGAAGCTTAAGAAGGTGTTGACAGAAGCTCCGATTTTGATTCAGCCTAAGGCAGGGAAGGACTATGTGGTATATTGTGATGCTTCCCATATAGGGTTGGGAGGTGTCCTTATGCAGGACGGGAAAGTGGTCGCTATGCATCTCGGTAATTCAGGCCACATGAAGTTAATTACCTGACGCGTGATTTGGAATTGGCGGCAGTGGTCTTTGCACTTAAAGTATGGAGGCACTATCTATATGGAAAAAAGTCAATGATCTACACAGACCACAAGAGCTTTAAGTATCTGCTAACTCAGAAAGAGCTGAACCTGAGACAGTGAAGGTGGGTGGAGTTATTGAAGGACTACGATTGTTCTATAGAGTATCACCCGGGCAAGGCGAATATAGTGGCAGATGCCCTAAGTCAAAAAGTAGTGTCGGATCTGAGGGCGATGTTTGCACATCTTAGCTTGTATGATGACGGAAGTTTATTGGAGGAATTGCAAGTTAAGCCGACATGGCTAGATGAGGTGAAAGAGGGATAGTTGGCAGATAATGATTTCAGTACTAAGCTATGGCAAGTGCAGAGTGGAGAGTTGGAGGATTATGGTATTAATGGCGATGGAGTACTGTGTTTCAAGGGTAAGGTCTATATGCCAAAGAATGAGGAGTTAAGGCAGAGAATTCTTCAGGAATCGCACAGTAGTCCTTATGCTATGCATCCTGGAGGTAGTAAGTTGTATAGAGATCTAAAGGAATAGTTTTGGTGGCCTAGTCTTAAGCGGAGATTCTGAATTTGTAGGAAGTGCTTAGCGTGTCGACAAGTTAAGGTTGAACACCGAGTTCGTCGAGATTGCTTTAAGATAAAGATTTCACAATGGAAGTGGGAAAGAATTACCATGGACTTCGTTAGTGGGCTTCCCCTTACACCTACTAAGAAGGACTCGGTATGGGTGATAGTAGATCGGCTGACGAAATTTGCACATTTTATACCGGTACGGGTTGACTATTCCCTACAGAAATTGGCAAAGTTGTATGTAGCTGAGATTGTGAGGCTGCACGGAGTGCCGGTGTCGATTATCTCAGATAGGGATCCGAGGTTTACGTCTCGATTTTGGAAGGCGCTGCATCAAGCTTTGGGTACTAGGTTGGATTTCAGTACGGCATTCCATCTGCAGTCAGACGGTCAATCTGAGTGGGTAATCCAAGTGTTAGAGGATATGCTGAGGGGCTGTATGATAGACTTCAGAGGAAGCTGGGGAGAATATTTGCCTTTAGCGAAATTTGCATATAATAACAAATATCGAGCAAGATTCGAATGGCACCATATGAAGTTCAGTATGGACGAAGTGTCGCACACCTACGTGTTAGAATTGGGAGAACGTTAGATTTTGGGTTGAAAATTGTGGCGAATCGGAAGGAAAGGTGAAGGTGATTCGGACATGGTTGAAGGAGGCATCGACGAGCAAAAGTCGTATCTGCGATCTCAAGTGGAAGGAAATAGAGTTTGCCGTGGAGATCGGTGTTTCTTAAAGTTTCGCCTTGGAAAAAGGTAATGAGATTTGGTCGCAAGGAAGTTAAGTCCTGTGTTTATAGGACCTTATCGGGTATTAAAGTGAGTTGGACCAGTGGCATACCAGTTAGAGTTGCCTTCAAAATTGCAGCAGATGCACGATGTATTCCATGTTTCGATGCTACGTCGTTATCGATCGGATCCATCTCATGTAGTTCCAGTTGAAGAGGTGGAGCTAAGGCCAAATTTGGCCTACGGGGAGGAGCCAATTCAGATCTTGGAGCGAGATGTGAAAGTGTTACGAAG
Organism: Gossypium rotundifolium; assembly: GCA_025506655.1. NCBI lineage: Eukaryota > Viridiplantae > Streptophyta > Magnoliopsida > Malvales > Malvaceae > Gossypium > Gossypium rotundifolium. The sequence goes on from CP106731.1 coordinate 72,249,509, forward strand.
GAAATTAGTTCCTTTGGTCAAAGTGTTATGGCGTAATCATGGATCGAAAGAAGCTTCGTGGGAGCTAGAAGAAGCAACGCGACAGCAATACCCTCACCTATTTCAACAAGGTAATTTTGAGGTCGAAATTATTTTAAGGGGGTAGAACTGTAATATCCGGGAATTAGGGCTTGTGCATAGCATGCCTATGTGTGTTTGAATGTGTTGTATGAATTTTTGAGAGCTTCAGAGTATAGGTAAATGCCTTAGAAAATATCAGATTTTAAGTGTTAAAGGGGAGCTAAGCTTGATAGGCCTTAAGAGGAATTGTAGGGAAAATTTGACAAACAAATGGGCTTGTTAAAGTGGCAAGGAGGCGCCACTTAGGGTCTTGGTAAGTGACGCCACAAGCAGTTCAAAGGGGGCCTTGGTTCGAGTGGCAAGGGAAGCAAATGGGAGTTTTATTTTGTTGCAAGGAGGAGAGGTAATGGACGGCATGTGGACTCTAGAAGGAGGAGGTATAGCTGGGGTTAGAGAGTTTGAGGATTCGACTAAGGTGGAGGGGATCAAGGGATAAGGGAGAGAGGAGAGCAAGTGGCCGAATATGGGACTCTAAGGGGGTGCATAATTTGGCCATACAGGGGGAGCTAGGTGCCGAATTTACTTAGTGTAGTGATAGGCATCTTTTGCGATTTTTCTCTCTTCCAAAAAGCTCTATTCCCTTTCTCTTTTCTTTTGTAACTAAAAACTGAAACCTCTCAAACCTTATTCTCTCTTCTTCTTCATCTTCTCATGATTCAACCATCATCAAAAGCCGAAACTTTGATCTAGTTCTCTCCTTGGTGAATACTCGACCATAAACTCTCTTCATTGCGATTTCTCTCTTCATCCTTAAGGTGCCGAAACCCATCTCTACCTTGGTTTCCAAAAGCCGATTCTCTTAGGAAGTGCTGTCGACTACTCTCTTTTAATCTCTGCAAGCAAGCGTTGGTGGTAAGTAATCACTTCTTTAGCAATCGGTTTTGCCTCTTCTTCATTGGTGTGCCAAAATCAAGTGTTTAGGCTTTGGTTTTAGGGATGGCGAATGTTCATAGTGCCATAATCGTGTTTCTTTTGTATGTAGCCAACGTTAAGAAGCATTAAAGGAGTCTCTTGGATTCGATTACTCAAGGTAAGGGCATAGTGTTGACCATAGGCCACTTTCATAAGTTTTTGTATTAAAGCCGATTCGACATTTATTAAGTAGGATTTCGACAACTTGAGTTTCTCATGGTGATGATATGTAAGAGGAGATCTTGGGGATTTCTAGATCTAAGGTAAGCAAGGGTGATCTTAGGCCGAAGGCCATTCATGGTGTTCATTAAGTGTTAAAATCGGATCTAACATGAGCCTATAGGTATTTCGACATCTCCATTAGCAGATAGCGATTTCGGGATTTAGATAAGCGAGGTAAGTGGGTTATGATATTCGGCCTTAGACCATTCTGTCTATTAATGTTAGCCGACTCTGACTTTGATTTTTAGGAGTACAACCTGTTTCGGTAGATTTTCGGGATTCAGTGAAAGCGTTAGTACCAGGTGTGTAGCCCCACACTAATTCTTGATAGATTTATGGTATTGATTTAATATATGTGTTAATGAAAATATGAAAGTTGTGGCTAAAGGTACCGTACGATGGTATAGAGTACTCAGGTATGTTATTCTCTAAAGATCTGTTAATAGTATTATAAACATTGAATATGACATATCGTGAATTTGTTATGAACATAGAATAAGATATTTGGCATGATTTACATGTATTGTATTGTGCATAGGCATAAGGGTGATTATTAAAAGGGAAGTGATTTGGTGGTTTTACCACAATATCGTGACTCATGTCACATAATCTAAATGTGGTGACTAATGTCACGAAATACTATCTGGTGACTTTGTCACAATTATCCGTGGCTATGCCACAATTTATAAGGCGATGTGCAAGTCATCTGCAATGATTGCCTTCGATGGTGTGTAGCGGATGGAGGGTCGATTTAGTAATCCCTACACGTGTGATGGCGAATGCGGGTGATGTGTAGAGGATGGCTATCTAGGTTTGGGTTCTGGATTGCATCATTGTTTTGTATATATGATTTGTATGCCTAAATCGATTGGGAATTTGTGTTGGTTGTTACACATTGAGTCTATTGACTCACCCCGTTGTGGGATATCTTTTCAGGTGACACTCAGTAAATGGACCGGGTCGGCAGGAGCTTAATGGTGGCCATGTTCAGCTCGGCATTTATTTTATTTTGAATTTTTATATTTAAGTATTTTGGGTTTATTTTGGGTTATAAGTTGATGTAATAAGGCCATTATACTTAATTGTTTTATGCGTTTTTTAATTTTCCCGATATGATACAAATAACATCAAATGTTTTGAAACTCAATTACCTACGGTTTTTCAAGTTACAATAATAATGAAATTCTAAAATTTGGTATTCTTTTCAACTTATGGTTTGTTTTAAAACTTATCGATTTTGCACAAAATTAAACACAACCCGAATCAACTTTTCTACAAACCACCACGATTTTCAAAATGTTATTCGAAACTTAACTATGTTTTTACTCGAGAAGCATGCCAGATCCGGTCAGGGCTTGTGGGCCGAGTTTGGGGTGTTTCATGTGACCTGTCCGTGTGGCCCAAAGGTCTACTGACGTCATAAACAAAATATCAAGGTTTTTACACATGAGATAAGACACGGGCGTGTCATGGCCGTGAGGGACACGGGCCATAGACACGGGCGTGCGTCAAGCTGTGTGAAAACCCCTGTAGGTTCGAAATGAAAAATAAAATTCACACGGGCTAGGAACATGGGAGTGTGTGACCACATGGTCTACCCACACGGGCGTGCTCCTCTCTGCACGGGCGTGTGGCCTTATTTTGAGCAAAAATTTTCTAAGTGTCCAAAAGTTTTTGGTTTATTCCGGAACCATTTCGTATGTATGTTTAAGGTCCGTAGACCTATAATAAGGATGTTATGATCTCGAATGAAAATTTTTAAGTTGAAATGAAATTTTATGGCCTGTTATTTTATGTTTGAGCAAGTTAAGTCTGGTAATACCTCGTATCCGGTTCTGGTGTTGAATACGGATAAAGGGTGTTACACGTATGATTCATATACATACCTATACCAATCCATAACAATCTCTTACTCAAACGGAATCATGTTGATTACTCGAATTCTCACACACTAAGTGCCAATACATAGTCGAAGCTATCTCAATCTCGCACACTAAGTGCCATACATAGCTGAAGCTATCTCAGTCTCAAACACTAAGTGCCATACATAGCCGAAGCTATCTCAGTTTCAAACACTAAGTGTCATACATAGCCAAAGCTATCTTAATCTCGCACACTAAGTGCCATACATAGTAAAATTGTCGTCAAACATGACTGTAGTCTCGTATACACAATTTATGCAATATCAAAGCATTTAAAGCATAATTATAACAATGCTTAACACATACGAACTTACCTCGATTGCTAAAATGGTGAATCGAGTCAACTATTCAATAACTTTGTTTTTCTCCGATCTAAGTCGCATTTATCCTTTCTTGATCTAAATATATTCAAAATTGACTTATTTAATCATCTATTTATTCAATTCAATCCAAAATATACATTTGAGCTAATTTACACATTAGCCCCTAAACCTTCACATTTTGCAATTTAGTCCTTTTACACAAAATCACAAATTAATGCAATATAATCCATTCACATGCTAGCCAAATTTCCTAATACACATATCAGCCCACATTTTCATTTATTCACACATTTAACCACACATTTTCATATTTTCACAAATAAATCCTATTTTGCATTTTACTCAAAATCACTTCATAAAATATGTAAATCTAACAATATTTCATATTTCATCATCAAACATCAAAAATCATACAAATTCATCAATGGAAATTTTCAAAATATTTAACAGCTTTGTAAAATAGTCCTTGGGCTAGATAGTACTAGTTGCAACGATCACAAAAACATAGAAATTATTAAAATAGAACAAAAATCGTACCTAACTGAGCATATAAAGCAATGGCCGAATGAAACCTAAAAACTTTGGCAAATATGTTTATAGATAATTATTGTGCGAAAGCACATACGTGCCTATTTGTACTTGAAGACTTTGAATACATATATGTGCCCTTGTTTGTACTTTAGTACCCTCAATGCACCTCGCACCCTATTTGTACTTTGGTACCCTTGAATGCACATCGTGCCCTGTTTGTACTTGATACCCTGAATGCACATGTGTGCCCTGTTTATACTTGGTACCCTCGAGTGCACATATGTGCCCCTATTTGTACTTTGGTAACCCTAAATCAAATAATATGTGAACTATGTCTAATTATATTTAGATTAAATGTTATACTATGTCCTTACTGAGCTATGTAAGCTTACAGGTTTTTGTATTTTGGAAGGATCAATCAACCGGCTCACACTATCCATCTAAGTTGGTAGTTTTTGCATTTCTTGGGGTAGTGGCATGTATATATAGATAAATATGTGGTTTTAAAATGTTGATAGGTGTAGTTTATGAATGAGATGTGTGTTACCTTAGGGTATGTTTTGTATTGATGAAACAAGTATACTTATATTTTACAGATGAACACCTTGATGTTTAATTGTTGAATTAAGTGGTTTTAATCATGGTGCAATGCTTATTTGCTTAATTTCTCATAAAGGAGGTCTTTTGATCTTTTTCTTTTCTTTTTTTTTTTTTTTGACTAAATGTTTAGTATATATATGTGGTGCCTTTGAATGGCATATTGGTTGGATGAAATAGATTGATTGATTTGGTATATTTAGATGTGTTGAGTAGCGCCTAGGTTTATTAAATGTGTGCATCATTTGGGTCAAATTTTGTGCACACTGACTGAGTCCTGAGTTATCCGTGTTTGAGAGTTTCTTAGTATTTCAAGTCGGTGAGTTACGACTTAGCACCTACAGACATGTCGGCAACTCGATGAGTTACACGAGTGAGAATAGGGGTTAGAACAACTGCCGTGTGCCCCTAGTTCTAATGTTACACGGCATAGGGTGTTTTCACACGGCCATGTGACCCCTATTTTTCAATTTTTACAACTTTTTCTAAAAATTTATGTTTTGTTTCAAATTAATCCCGAATTACCTCAAAGTTATTTTTAGGGCCTCGAAGGTTCAATTTATGGACAAAATGCTTATGATTTATATGTTTTGAATGTCATTTATTTATTTAATGTTATATTGATAAATGTTTCCTAATTGTATGGTAATACTCCATAACCCTAATCTGGCGACGGAGATGAGTTAAGGGTGTTACAATGGGACAAGATAGGTCACAACCTTCAATATGTTCAAGGCCCGAGGCCTCCCTTGTAATGCATCCAACCCAATCTGATGAACCGAATTCAAATCTAGGGTGTTACTACTCAAGTACATATGTAGCTCACTCAATTATACAAATTTACATTCAATTACAACTATTTAATTATAAATTTCTCTGATAAATACATAAGTGTGAATAATACAAGAACTCAATTGGTATACATAAAGAATTTATTTACAACTATGATTGAATTGATGTCCTATAATTATTCGGTGTAAAAGACTTCTATAAAACAACTCAAACTCGAACATGCCAACAAACTTGTTTTGTATGCATACTAGCTCGATACGCTGCTCCTTTCGCATAGCAATGGCATCATCCCTACTGGTTTAGACCCAAATCAATCTACATGTAATATAACACACAAAGGTAAGTTCATGAGAACTTAGTAAGATAAACACTAGTTACCTGAATTGTTTTTACATGTTGTATCTAGAAATTCAATTAACCATCTCATTGTTCTTTGTTCTTCAACTCATCTGTGGTGAATACCTTCCTAGAATTTCATTCTTCATACCATAGACGTCACAACTTATTCTAAAATCATGCATTACCCTCCAAATCTTCAATACATAACTCGCTTTCTTCACTCCTCACTTTTGTGATTCCTTAACCATCCCTATTCTAGAGGCATATACTGAGACAAAATACTATTATTCTTACATTCATATTCTAAGCCATCGCTTCTTCAAAATCTATGAATGATTATGTACATAGGTAGAAGATACATTCTTTAATTATACTTTTTGATCCTTACTGGAGGACACTCATTTTTCCTCTAATAAATACAGACAGATAACCTTCTTCAATTTACGAGACATAGCCTTTACTCAGATTTTTTCTTCAAGTCTAACTCACCCATGCTTTGAATTCACCACATGCTTTGGCGCATTCCAGGTTCTCGATTCTTATCTTAAGACCATGCAAGATCGGCCCCAATAACTCATATGGAGCTCATCATAAGGAAAAATCATTACATTATCTTATCGAAAGTGTAACATGATATGCCACAAGGGCTTTTCATTCAGATTTCATTATAACTTATGCTCCTTCGAGTTTGTTGAGAATATCATTCTTTCTTTCAAGGTCCATACGTAGTGTTTTCTTGGATGGTTGCCACAATGGACATTCTTTTGTATGCACCACGAAGGCATTCCTTTCACCATTTTCCACATGGACTTTCCTTTCTTTATATCGCCACGAAGGCTTCTATTTCATATATTGCCATAAAGGCATCCATTTTTTGGCGTGTTCATGATAGGGATTCACCTAAACTCACATTTCGTGAGGTTTTCCCCTCATCGTCCTAGGTCACGCAGAAAAAACCCATTAGGTAATAACCTTCATTAGTTCTTTCCATATGATGTCGTAGCCCACCAGCTAAGGTCTTACACAATATGGTGCCATGGCCATGGGCTTTCCTTACGAAGATTGTGTTTAAAGTTCCAACGGACCCCTTTAGAATCCACCGTGGTGTACTGAGCAAAACACTTAACATATCTTTCATACATTAGCACCAAACATGAATTCTAGGGGCGTGGTCATAATGTGCGTGGTAGTGGTAGAGGTGAATGACCGTGTCGGAGCCCGTTAGATCTGGCCAAGGGTCCGAAAATGAAATGCCACCATCGCCAGCCGCTGATGTGGAATATCAGGATCAAACAGGGGATGATGCAGTATCACAGGTGATGCTGCGGGTTTTGGAAAGGGTGGCTGGAGTAGGTGGAGGCATGGGAGCTCGGAAGTCGGTACCCAAGCGACTCCGAGCCAATGGAGCTGAGTTTTTTCATGGTATATCTAGAGTGGCGCCCAATACGGTTGAGTATTGGTTAGAGGCGATGGAGCGGATTATGGACGATTTGGACCTTACTGCCGAGGAAAAACTGAAAGTGGTAGTGTCACTACTCCGTGATGAGTCGTATCAATGGTGGCTCACGGTTTGGGATGGTGCTGCCACGGATTATCATACTTGGGAATACTTTAAGACGGCATATCGGAAGAAATACATTGGGACTAGTTATGTGGATGCTGAGGAAGGCGTTTTGAGGTGGTTTAGGGAATAAGACCGTAGCGAGAATCTGAGGCGAAATTTTTAAGGTTGAGCCGATCGCCGAGGTATAGTGGCTACTGAGCATGAACAATGTGTCCGGTTTGAGGACGATCGAGGATGACTCGAGATTGTTGATAGCTCCACAAAGAAGAGCGGGAGTTTGCCGTGTTGGTGGAGAAGGCTAAGGTAGCCGAAGGGATTAAGGACTCTGTGAGATAGAATACAAATAGAAATAGGCAAAAGAGAGGTTTTGGATCAGCAAGGTCATCTGGAAATGTGCAAAAGAAGCCTAGAGTTGATGGGCCGCGAGGTCAACAGGTCGCTACAGGAGGGTAGTATCGTACTTGTGCTCAGTGTGGGAAGATGCATCTAGAAGAGTGTTGGAAAAAGACAGGAGGATGTTTTAAGTGTGGGTCTAAGGACCACATGATTAAGGACTATCCTATGAAAATAGACGGGAGTCGGCTAGTAAGTCAGGGTCCTAATCAGTTGAAGAGAAGGACAATGACCACCATGAGGTCGTAGTTCAGTGGCGAGGTAATGGTTACGATAGAGGACGGGAACACCGGCGGTATTAGTATCTGAGGCGAGACAGTAGGGTCCGGTGTATGCAATTCGCCGGAGAGAGGATAGAGACGCACCGGATGTCATAACCGGTACATTCCTTATAGCTGACAAGCTTTACTTTGCTTTAATTGATGTTGGCTCTACCCACTCTTATGTTGCATGTAGAGTAGTTGAAACACTAGGCATAGCCTCTGAACTGTCTAATAGGGAGATGACTGTAGTGAGCCCATTAGGTCAAACTGTAGTGGTGAATAAGATATTTCAGAATGTACCTCTAGAGATTCAGGGAGTGGTATTTCCTACCAATTTGATGGAACTACCCTTCGGAGATTTTGATCTCATCCTTGGCATGGACTGGCTAGTGGAACATCGGGCTGTATTGGATTACGCAGCTAAGTGAATGGAGTTAAGGACGCCGGAGGATAAGGCGATAATTATGATAGGAGAAAGAAGAAACTACTTGTCTAACGTAGTCTCTGCTTTAAAGGCTGATAAGATGGTTCGGAAAGGGTGCAAGGCATTTTTGGCTTTCGTTAGTGCTTTGGATGCGAAAGAAGGGGGAGTTAGTGGAGTTAGAACAGTAAGAGAATTCGTGGATGTTTTTCCGAGGAGTTACCCGAATACCCCGGATAGGGAAGTGGAGTTCGAATTGACTTGCTACAGTGCATGACTCACTGTCAATTGCCCGTCATGAGAATGGCACCAAAGGAGTTGGTTGAGTTCAAGGCACAAAGCCAAGAGTTGCTTGATCGTGGGTTTATCCGACCCAGTGTGTCTCTATGGGGAGCACTGGTCTTGTTTGTGAAGAAGAATGATGGAACTATGCGTATGTGCATAGACTATCGGCAGTTGAATAAGCTGACCATCAAGAACAAGTATCCATTGCCAAGAATAGATGACTTGTTCGATTAGCTTAAGGGGGCCGCAGATTTTCGAAGATAGATCTAAGGTCTGGATATCATCGACTTAAGGTGAAGGAAGCGATATCCATAAGATGACTTTTCGGACAAGATACGGTATTATGAGTTCTTGATAATGCCGTTTGGATTGACAAATGCCCCGGTCGCGTTCATGGACATGATGAACCGGGTTTTCCAACCTTATCTGGACCGGTTTGTTGTTGTGTACATAGACGATATCTTGGTGTATTCTAAGTCTGAGGAAGAACATGACGAACACCTCCGAGTCGTGTTGCAAGTCTTAAGGGAGAAAAAGCTATATGCCAAGTTCAGCAAGTGTGAATTTTGGCTGAAGGAAGTTACGTTTTTAGGGCATGTAGTGTCTGCTGAAGGAATACGGGTGGATCCTCAGAAGATTGAGGCAGTATTGGAGTGGAAACCACCTAAGTCTGTGGCGGAAGTTCGTAGTTTCTTAGGATTAGCAGGCTACTACAGAAGGTTCGTAGAAGGGTTTTCATCAATAGCTGCACCTTTGACGAAGTTGCTAAGGAAGGAGGTACCTTTCATATGGACTGATAAGCAGCAAGAAAGTTTCGAGAAGCTTAAGAAGGTGTTGACAGAAGCTCCGGTTTTGATTCAGCCTGAGGCAGGGAAGGACTATGTGGTATATTTTGATGCTTCCCATACAGGGTTGGGAGGTGTCCTTATGCAGGACGGGAAAGTGGTCGCTATGCATCTCGACAATTAAGGCCACATGAAATTAATTACTCGACGCATGATTTGGAATTGGTGGCAGTGGTCTTTGCACTTAAATTATGGAGGCACTATCTATATGGAAAAAAGTCAATGATCTACACAGACCACAAGAGCCTTAAGTATCGACTGACTCAGAAAGAGCTGAACCTGAGATAGCGAAGGTGGGTGGAGTTATTGAAGGACTATGATTGTTCTATAAAGTATCACCCGGGCAAGGCGAATATAGTGGTAGATGCCCTAAGTCAAAAAGTAGTGTCGGATCTGAGGGTGATGTTTGCACATCTTAGCTTGTATGATGATGAAAGTTTATTGGCGGAATTGCAAGTTAAGCTGACATGGCTAGATGAGGTGAAAGAGGGACAGTTGGCAGATGATGATTTCAGTACTAAGCTACGGCAAGTGCAGAGTGGAGAGTTGGAGGATTATGGTATTAATGGCGATGGAGTACTTTGTTTCAAGGGTAAGGTCTGTATGCCAAAGAATGAGGAGTTAAGGCAGAGAATTCTTCAAGAATCGCATAGTAGTCCTTATGCTATGCATCCTGGAGGTAGTAAGTTGTATAGAGATCTAAAGGAACAGTTTTGGTGGCCTAGTCTTAAGCAAGAAGTTACAGAATTTGTAGGGAAGTGCTTAACGTGTCAGCAAGTTAAGGCTGAACACCAGGTTTCGTCAGGATTGCTTTAGCCGATAAAGATTTCGCAATGGAAGTGGGAAAGAATTACCATGGACTTCGTTAGTGGACTTCCCCTTACACCTACTAAGAAGGACTCGGTATGGGTGATAGTAGATCGGTGACGAAATTTGCACATTTCATACCTGAAGACGGTTGACTATTCCTATGAAATTGGCAAAGTTGTATGTAGTGAGATTGTGAGGTCGCATTTGAGTGCTTGGTGTCGATTATCTCGGATAGGGATCCGAGGTTTACGCCTCGATTTTGGAAGGCCGCATCAAGCTTTGGGTACTAGGTTGGATTTCATCGGCATTCCATCTGCAATCGACGGTCAATCGGAAAGGGTAATCCAAGTGTTAGAGGATATCTTGAGGGTCGTGATAGACTTCAGAGGAAGTTGGGGAGAATATTTGCCTTTAGCGAAATTTGCATATAATAACAGCTATCAGGCAAGATTCGAATGGCACCATATGAAGTACTGTATGGACGGAAGTGTCGCACACCTATGTGTTAGAATTGGGAGAACGTTAGATTTTGGGTTCGAAAATTGTGGCAGAATCGGAAGGAAAGGTGAAGGTGATTCGGACATGGTTGAAGGAGGCATCTGACAGGCAAAAGTCGTATGCAGATCTCAAGTGGAAGGAAATAGAGTTTGCCGTAGGAGATCGGGTGTTTCTTAAAGTTTCGCCTTGGAAAAAGGTGATGAGATTTGGTCGCAAAGGGAAGTTAAGTCCCAGGTTTATAGGACCTTATCGGGTATTAAAGTGAGTTGGACCAGTGGCATACCAGTTAGAGTTGCCTTCGAAATTGCAGCAGATGCACGATGTATTCCATGTTTCGATGCTACGTCGTTATCGATCGGATCCATCTCATGTAGTTCCAGTTGAAGAGGTGGAGCTAAGGCCAAATTTGTCCTACGAGGAGGAGCCAATTCAGATCTTGGAGCGAGATGTGAAAGTGTTACGAAGGAAATTAGTTCCTTTGGTCAAAGTGTTATGGCGTAATCATGGATCGAAAGAAGCTTCGTGGGAGCTGGAAGAAGCAACGCGACAGCAATACCCTCACCTATTTCAACCAGGTAATTTCGAGGTCAAAATTATTTTAAGGGGGTAGAACTGTAATATCCGGAATTAGGGCTTGTGCATTATTGTAATTGTATGCCCTATGTGTGTTTGAATGTGTTGTATGAATTTTGAGAGCTTGAGTATAGGTAAATGCCTTAGAAAATATCAGATTTTAAGTGTTAAAGGGAGCTAAGCTTGATAGGCCTTAAGAGGAATTGTAGGGAAAATTTGACAAACAAATGGGCTTGTTAAAGTGGCAAGGAGGCACCACTTAAGGTCTTGGTAAGTGACGCCACAAGCAGTTCAAAGGGGGCCTTGGTTCGAGTGGCAAGGGAAGCAAATGGGAGTTTTATTTTGTTGCAAGGAGGAGAGGTAGTGGACGGCATGTGGACTCTAGAAGGAGGAGGTATAGATGGGGTTAGAGAGTTTGAGGATTCGACTAAGGTGGAGGGGATCAAGGGATAAGGGAGAGAGGGAAGCAAGTGGCCGAATATGGGACTTTAAGGGGGTGCATAATTCGGCCATACAGGGGGAGCTAGGTGCCGAATTTACTTAGTGTAGTGATAGGCATCTTTGCGATTTTCTCTCTTCCAAAAAGCTCTATTCCCTTTCTTTTCTTTTGTAACTAAAACCAAACCTCTCAAACCTTATTCTCTCTTCTTCTTCATCTTCTCATGATTCAACCATCATCAAAAGCCGAAACTTTGATCTAGTTCTCTCCTTGGTCGAATACTCTGACCATAAACTCTCTTCTGTTGCGATTTCTCTCTTCATCCTTAAGGTGCCGAAACCCATCTCTACCTTGGTTTCCAAAAGTCGATTCTCTTAGGAAGTGCTGTCGACTACTCTCTTTTAATCTCTGCAAGCAAGCGTTGGTGGTAAGTAATCACTTCTTTAGCAATCGGTTTTGCCTCTTCTTCATTGGTGTGCCAAAATCAAGTGTTTAGGCTTTGGTTTTAGGGATGGCCGAATGTTTATAGTGCCATAATACGTGTTTCTTTTGTATGTAGCCAACGTTAAGAAGCATTAAAGGAGTCTCTTGGATTCGATTACTCAAGGTAAGGGCATAATGTTCGGCCATAGGCCACTTTCATAAGTTTTTGTATTAAAGCCGATTCTGACATTTATTAAGTAGGGATTTCGACAACTTCAGTGATTTCTCAGAATGACCGTAAGAGGAGATCTTGGGGATTTCTAGATCTAAGGTAAGCAAGGGTGATCTTAGGCCGAAGGCCATTCATGGTGTTCATTAAAGTGTTAAAATCAGATCTAACATGAGCCTATAGGTATTTCGACATCTCCATTAGCAGATAGCGATTTCGGGATTTAGATAAGCGAGGTAAGTGGGTTATGATATTCGGCCTTAGACCATTCTGTCTATTAATGTTAGCCGACTCTGACTTTGATTTTTAGGAGTACAACCTGTTTCGGTAGATTTTCGGGATTCAGTGAAAGCGTTAGTACCAGGTGTGTAGCCCCACACTAATTCTTGATAGATTTATGGTATTGATTTAATATATGTGTTAATGAAAATATGAAAGTTGTGGCTAAAGGTACCATACAATGGTACAGAGTACTCAGGTACGTTATTCTCTAAAGATCTGTTAATTATCTTATAAACGTTGAATATGACATATACGTGAATTTGTTATGAACATAGAATAAGATATTTGGCATGATTTCGCATGTATTGTATTGTGCATAGGCATAAGGGTGATTATTAAAAGGGGAAGTGATTTGGTGGTTTTTACCACAATATCTGGTGACTCATGTCACATAATCTAAATGTGGTGACTAATGTCACGAAATACTATCTGGTGACTTTGTCACAATTATCTGGTGGCTATGCCACAATTTATAAGGGCGATGTGCAAGTCATCTGCAGCGACTGCCTTCGATGGTGTGTAGCGGATGGAGGGTCGATTTAGTAATCCCCACGGTGTGATGGCAGGTACGGGTGATGTGTAGAGGATGGCTATCTAGGTTTGGGTTCGGGATTGCATCATTGTTTTGTATATATGATTTGTATGCCTAAATCGATTGGGAATTTGTGTTGGTTGTTACACATTGAGTCTATTGACTCACCCGTTGTGGGATATCTTTTCGGTGACACTCAAGAATGGACCGGCTCAGGGAGCTTAATGGTGGCCATGTTCAGCTCGGCATTTATTTTATTTTGAATTTTTATATTTAAGTATTTTGGGTTTATTTTGGGTTATAAGTTGATGTAATAAGGCCATTATACTTAATTGTTTTATGCGTTTTTTAATTTTCCCGATATGATACAAATAACATCAAATGTTTTGAAACTCAATTACCTACGGTTTTTCAAGTTACAATAATAATGAAATTCTAAAATTTGGTATTCTTTTCAACTTATGGTTTGTTTTAAAACTTATCGATTTTGCACAAAATTAAACACAACCCGAATCAACTTTTCTACAAACCACCACGATTTTCAAAATGTTATTCAAACTTAACTATGTTTTTACTCGAGAAGCATGCGATCCGTCCGGGGCTTGTGGGTCGGTTTTGGGTGTTTCATGTGACCGTCTGTGGCCCCAAAGGTCTCACGACGTCATAAACAAAATATCAAGGTTTTTACACATGAGATAAGACACGGGCGTGCCATGGCCGTGTGAGGGACACGGGCCATAGACACGGGCGTGCGTCAAGCCGTGTGAAAACCCCTATAGGTTCGAAATGAAAAATAAAATTCACACGGGCTAGGAACATGGGAGTGTGTGACCACATGGTTTACCCACACGGGCGTGCTCCTCTCTGCACGGGCGTGTGGCCTTATTTTGAGCAAAAATTTTCTAAGTGTCCAAAAGTTTTTGGTTTATTCCGGAACCATTCCGTATGTATGTTTAAGGTCCGTAGACCTATAATAAGGACGTTATGATCTCGAATGAAAATTTTTAAGTTGAAATGAAATTTTATGGCCTGTTATTGTATGTTTGAGCAAGTTAAATATGGTAATACCTCGTATCCGGTTCTGGTGTTGAATACGGGTAAAGGGTGTTACACGTATGATTCATATACATACCTATACCAATCCATAACAATCTCTTACTCAAACGGAATCATGTTGATTACTCGAATTCTCACACACTAAGTGCCAATACATAGTCGGTTATCTCAATCTCGCACACTAAGTGCCATACATAGTGAAGCTATCTCGCCTCAAACACTAAGTGCCATACATAGCAAAGCTATCTCGGTTTCAAACACTAAGTGTCATACATAGCCAAAGCTATCTTAATCTCGCACACTAAGTGCCATACATAGTAAAATTGTCGTCAAACATGACTGTAGTCTCGTATACACAATTTATGCAATATCAAAGCATTTAAAGCATAATTATAACAATGCTTAACACATACGAACTTACCTCGATTGCTAAAATGGTGAATCGAGTCAACTATTCCGTAACTTTGTTTTTTCTCCGATCTAAGTCTGCATTTATCCTTTCTTGATCTAAATATATTCAAAATTGACTTATTTAATCATCTATTTATTCAATTCAATCCAAAATATACATTTGAGCTAATTTACACATTAGCCCCTAAACCTTCACATTTTTGCAATTTAGTCCTTTTTACACAAAATCACAAATTAATGCAATTTAATCCATTCACATGCTAGCCAAATTTCCCTAATACACATATCAGCCCACATTTTTCATTTATTCACACATTTAACCACACATTTTCATATTTTCACAAATAAATCCCTATTTTGCATTTTTACTCAAAATCACTTCATAAAATATGTAAATCTAACAATATTTCATATTTCATCATCAAACATCAAAAATCATACAAATTCATCAATGGAAACTTTCAAAATATTTAACAGTTTTGTAAAATAGTCCTTGGGCTAGATAGTACTAGTTGCAACGATCACAAAAACATGGAAATTATTAAAAATAGAACAAAAATCGTACCTAACTGAGCATATAAAGCAATGGCTGAATGAAACCTAAAAACTTTGGCAAATATGTTTATAGATAATTATTGTCTGAAAGCACATATGTGCCCCTATTTGTACTTCAGTACTTTGAATACATATATGTGCCCTTGTTTGTACTTTAGTACCCCTGAATGCACCTACGTACCCCTATTTGTACTTTGGTACCCTTGAATGCACATGCGTGCCCCGTTTTTACTTCGATACCCCTGAATGCACATGTGTGCCCCTGTTTATACTTCGGTACCCCTGAGTGCACATATGTGCCCCTATTTGTACTTTGGTAACCCTAAATCAAATAATATGTGAACTATGTCTAATTATATTTAGATTAAATGTTATACTATGTCCTTACTGAGCTATGTAAGCTTACAGGTTTTTGTATTTTGGAAGGATCAATCAACCGGCTCACACTATCCATCTAAGTTGGTAGTTTTTGCATTTCTTGGGGTAGTGGCATGTATATATAGATAAATATGTGGTTTTAAAATGTTGATAGGTGTAGTTTATGAATGAGATGTGTGTTCTGCTTAGGGTATGTTTTGTATTGATGAAACAAGTATACTTATATTTTACACAGATGAACACCTTGATGTTTAATTGTTGAATTAAGTGGTTTTAATCATGGTGCAATGCTTATTTGCTTAATTTCTTATAAAGGAGGTCTTTTGATCTTTTTCTTTTTCTTTTTTTTTTTTTTTGACTAAATGTTTAGTATATATATGTGGTGCCTTTGAATGGCATATTGGTTGGATGAAATAGATTGATTGATTTGGTATATTTAGATGTGTTCGAGTAGCGCCTAGGTTTATTAAATGTGTGCATAATTTGGGTCAAATTTTGTGCACACAGCCTGAGTCACAGGTTATCCGTGTGTTTGAGAGTTTCTTAGTATTTCAAGTCAGTGAGTTACACAGCTTAGCACACAGACATGTACGGCAACTCAGTGAGTTACACGAGTGAGAATAGGGGTTAGAACACTGCCGTGTGTCCCTAGTTCTAATGTTACACGGCATAGGGTGTTTTCACACGGCCATGTGACCCCTGTTTTTCAATTTTTACAACTTTTTCTAAAAATTTATGTTTTGTTTCAAATTAATCCCGAATTACCTCAAAGTTATTTTTAGGGCCTCGAAGGTTCGATTTATGGACAAAATGCTTATGATTTATATGTTTTGAATGTCATTTATTTATTTAATGTTATATTGATAAATGTTTCCTAATTGTATGGTAATACTCCATAACCCTAATCTGGCGATTTGAGATGAGTTAAGGGTGTTACAATGGGACAAGATAGGTCACAACCTTCAATATGTTCAAGGCCCGAGGCCTCCCTTGTAATGCCTCGAACCCAATCTAATAAACCGAATTCAAATCTGGGGTGTTACTACTCAAGTACATATGTAGCTCACTCAATTATACAAATTTACATTCAATTACAACTATTTAATTATAAATTTCTCTGATAAATACATAAGTGTGAATAATACAAGAACTCAATTGGTATACATAAAGAATTTATTTACAACTATGATTGAATTGATGTCCTAGTCTATTATAATTATTCGGTATAAAAGACTTTTATAAAACAACTCAAACTCGAACATGCCAACAAACTTGTTTTGTATGCATACTAGCTCGATACGCTACTCCTTTCGCATAGCAATGGCATCATCCCTACTGGTTTAGACCCAAATCAATCTACATGTAATATAACACACAAGGGTAAGTTCATGAGAACTTAGTAAGATAAACACTAGTTACCTGAATTGTTTTTACATGTCGTATCTAGAAATTCAATTAACCATATCATTGTTCTTTGTTCTTCAACTCATCTGTGGTGAATACCTTCCTAGAATTTCATTCTTTATACCATAGACATCACAACTTATTCTAAAATCATGCATTACCCTCCAAATCTTCAATACATAACTCGCTTTCTTCACTCCTCACTTTTGTGATTCCTTAACCATCCCTATTCTAGAGGCATATACAGACAAAATACTATTATTCTTACATTCATATTCTAAGCCATCGCTTCTTCAAAATCTATGAATGATTGTGTACATAGGTAGAAGATACATTCTTTAATTATACTTTTTGATCCTTACTGGAGGACACTCATTTTTCCTCTAATAAATACAGACAGATAACCTTCTTCAATTTACCAGACATAGCCTTTACTCAGATTTTTTCTTCAAGTCTAACTCACCCATGCTTTGAATTCACCACATGCTTTGGCGCATTCCAGGTTCTCGATTCTTATCTTAAGACCATGCAAGATCGGCCCCAATAACTCATATGGAGCTCATCATAAGGAAAAATCATTACATTATCTTATCGAAAGTGTAACATGATATGCCACAAGGGCTTTTCATTCAGATTTCATTATAACTTATGTTCCTTCAGAGTTTGTTGAGAATATCATTCTTTCTTTCAAGGTCTGCCACAGAAGTGTTTTCTTCAGATGGTTGCCACAATGGACATTCTTTTGTATGCACCACGAAGGCATTCCTTTCACCATTTTCCACATGGACTTTCCTTTCTTTAGATCACCACAAAGGCTTCTATTTCATATATTGCCATAAAGGCATCCATTTTTTGGCGTGTTCATGATAGGGATTCACCTAAACTCACATTTCGTGAGGTTTTCCCCTCATCGTCCTAGGCCACGCATATGATGTCGTAGCCCACCAGCTAAGGTCTTACACGATATGGTGCCATGGCCATGGGCTTTCCTTACAAGATTGTGTTTAAAGTTCCAACGGACCCCTTTAGAATCCACCGTGGTGTACAGGCACAAACACTTAACATATCTTTCATACATTAGCACCAAACTTAACATACATCTCATCTTACACATTCTAGACATGTTCTTACAATCATATCTTTTACTCTAGATTTCCTATCACATACTCTACACTTGTCAAATTCTTACAAACTAGACATGCAAATCTTATCCAACATTCATATATCAGCATACTCATCATATCATCCTTTTCTAATCTCAGTTCATGGTTCATACGATTCTTCACAAGAGTATCTAGAATAAACAACATACAACTTACAGGAGTCGACCTTGGGACTCACTTGACAACTTCATATAGCAACTTGGACTCTAGATCTAGCACTCAATCAGGGACTGTAGCAACCACTACCTTATAAAATAAAAGATCACCCTTAAACCCATACAAATAACCTTTACAATCACTTCAAATCTAGATAACCCCCATACAAGGCCTTACTTCTCTATTCACTCATACAAATCTACTTAGAGCCATAAAACTTACCTTGGCATGGAAATATTACTGATAAAATCTAAGGTTTCCGATCCAACTTAAAGGGATACTTCTGATTCCTCTAACCTTAGATTTCATTATTTTGAAAAAAGAAGAAAATGACTCCCTTTAATCAAACTTGAAGGCCTATTAAAATAGTCCAAGTCTTTATTGAAACTTGACAAATGTTACATCACTATTGAATTATCTTATCGAAGTCCATAAATTCTGAGAAACCTTATTGAGTGTTTCCCCTTATCTTTAACTATCCTAGTTCACATTCGGTTAACTCCAAACCAACTTACCTTGTAACTTAACTTGCACGGTTCTACTAAAAAAGGGCATACCATACCTTTGACATGGACTCAACCCTTAATATCGATTCACTTTATCACATCTTTATTCCAACAAACCATAGCAACATGGCATGGAGCCCTCATAATCTTAAACACATAAATGTATCCGCCCACTCTATACACTAAAATGGGCACTCGAGCGAATACTACTCCGCCAATCATACTACTAAAGGGCTACGCCAGACCTTGTGCCCGCCAGAGTCAAAGCATTACATCCCTTATCCCCGATATATAAGCCCAATCGCAACGCTTGAGAGATCATTGAACACACACACTAAGAACACTTAGAACCTTCTTCCCCAACCAAATAAACCTTCCAAGCCATCACCATTCCCACTGAAGACAATGGCTCTCCGCCTTAATCCAAGGTGACCCATCTTTATCACTGCCATACACTTTCTTTTGTTGATTCTACTTGTCAACAAAACAATTAAAGTATTTTTGCACCCTTCCTTATCTTTTTGCATGATTAATATTTTAATAATTTCACCGTTATATTTCATATTCCATTCATATAGATCATGCATGTCAACGGTTTGATCGTTAAAATATTGTAGTTTTACACACTTTCGTCTATTTTTGTACGATTAATATTTAAATTCAATTTTCAATTATAAAAATAAATAAATACAATTATTTTTAATTCATATATAATTTTGATACTCTAGAAACTTTATATATTATAACACCCCTAACCCGTGTCCGTCACGGCTTAAGGTTCAGAGGTATTACGATCAAACACAACATTTAACTAACATTCCACAACTCAATAAACATTCATTATCGAATAACATTCATTAACATACACAATGTCCCTTAAATAGGTCTATGAGACCTTAAACATGCTTTAAAGAATGTTCAGGACTAAATCGATCACATTTGTAAACTTTAGGAATCACTTAAAATTTTCAAGCATCCAGGGATCACACGCCCGTGTGAATAGGCTGTATGCCTCACACAGCCACCAGACACGCCCATGCCACAGGCCGTGTGAAAACAGGCATACATTCTGACTTTTACCACACGGCCGACCACACGCCCGTGTGCCAGCCCTTGTGCTATACACGACCAATAGACATGTCCATGTGTCTAAACCGTGTAACTGGTTGTCTTATTTAATTAAGGTGTAGAGGTCACACAGTTGAGTCACATGCCCGTACTCAGCCGTGTGGCACGAAAATAGGCTTGGTTTAAGCCACATTTTCCAACTAACCTTCCAACACCTACAGAAGAGCAAATTGTACAATTTCTAAACCCCATTGGCAACCAAAACAATCTCAATTTATGCATAATTCAAGATATGCCAATACAATCATTTCATTTACCCAAACATGTATCAAAACAACATGATCATGACTTTAACTCATACTCATTTCATGCCATTACAAACACTTCCAACTCATCATTCAAATTTATGCCATTTACTTAGTCAATTATCACAACAAGACATGACAATATTTCAACCAACTCAAATGACCAAATACATTTCCAACCATAATATCAAATTCCATAGCCTATACATGCCATATAACCAAGTCATAAAGGGTATAAATATGAAAAATCATTAGCCAGATAGTGTGATGCGATCTCCGCCGACTTCCAACCCGAGCGAACATCCGAAAATCTATAAACATAGTAAAAACACACAGAGTAAGCTTTGAAAGCTTAGTAAGCTCGTATCTTAATAAACTTAACATAACAAATATTTTTATTACAATGCCATAAGCATGATATTCTATCTCACACAACTTTTCTAAATTATATAACATGTTCTCATATCGAATTATCATCATTCAATAGTATACTTGCTTACTTAACTAACTTAAGCTTTCACAAGCTTATTCAATTCAATTCTCATATATCATTCAATTCACACTTTCATATAGCCAAATAAGCACATTATGGAGAATAGCATATCTAATCATATATCTTTTTCATATAAATCTCATTTCATCATGTATACCCAGATTCACCTTTCATTCATATAGTATCTGACAATTTTACATATGCCATTTTATAAATCACATCTTATTCATTTGTTGATATTTCATTTGCACATATTCACATTTCATTTGCATATACATCACATAACATTCTTTGCACATATATACTTACCTTTTATTATCAAATATTGTATACATTTCAACGTACTTGAATCGAAATGTCATTCACTTAATTACTTATTTCTTGGAACGCCTGTTGAACCTTTCGGAATCAATAAGGATACTCGGATAGCTCATAAAGCTCGTACAATACCAACATCCCAGACGTGGTTTTACATGTAATCGAATATCGATGCCACTATCCCAGACAGGGTCTTACACGAAATCATATACGATGCCGATATCCCATACATGGTCTTACACGTAATCTCTAATCGATGCCAGTGTCCCAAACACGGTCTTACACGATATCTCAAATCGTTACCAACGTCCCAGATGTGGTCTTACACTAAATCATATACGATTTCGATGTCCCATACATGGTCTTACACGTAATCTCTAATCGATGCTAGTGTCCCAGACACGGTCATACACGATATCTCAAATCGTTGCCAACGTCCCAGACGTGGTCTTACACGAAATCATATCTTGGAATCCTATGTCATGACATATGTATCCTCTATTATTCCTAAGGTTCGTACGGGGCTTTTTGGATGTCGTCACATTATCGAAACTTTCTCGTATTCATATATTCTGCTTCTCGAACAATTCAATATCATAATAACATATATATAACTTATTCAAAATACATACATTTGCATTACCATTCAACATTTAATTCAATCATACAAATAATATCCATTTATAACATGATTTTGTAATGTCTATTAAAATACGAACTTACCTCGTTTGTAGTAATGACAAATTAGGTCGATTTGTCGATAACTTTAGTTTTCCCTCGATCTAGATCCAAATTCCACTTTTCTTGATCTAGATATATTCAAAATTAACTTATTTATTTATCCAATCATTCAATTTCATCCAAAACACACAATTGGGCATTTTTACACATTAGCCCCTAAAGTTTCACATTTATGCACTTTAGTCCTTATTACACAAATACACAAAATTCACAAAATTACTTAAATACCCATGCTATCCGAATTACCAAAGTGCCCTTAGCAGCCCATATTTTTCATTTATTTCACATTTCAACCTCATATTTTACACATTTCACAAATTAGTCCAAAATTGACATTTTCACTCAAAATCACTTTATAAAACTTGTAAAACTATTAGCAAATATTCATATGTCAACACCAAGCATCAAAGAACACATAGATTCAACAATGGCAACTCTCAAAATCATCAATAGATTCAAAATTGAAGCACAGGTTAACTAGAATACGAAGCAACAATATAAAAAACATAAAAATTACCAAAAATCGAGCTAAAATTCACTTACTAATTATTCATGCAAGTGCCGAAAGTTCAAGCTCCATTTTTCTTCTTCTTCTTTGATATATTCGGCCATGAATGGTTGAAAATGATGATAATAATTCAATTGTTTTTATTTTACTAACATAAATTATAAAATTACAAATATGCCATTAATAAAAACATTAAAATTTCATATAATGGATGACCATTTAAGTCAAAATCCACTAACTATGGTCTAATCACATAATAAGGACCTTACATTTAATAAACCATAGCAAATAAACACTTTAACAAATAGAAAGCTACTTTTGCATTTTATGCGATTAAGTCCTTTTATCAAATTAAACAACCAATCGATAAAATTTATTTCACGAAAATTTCACACATATTAATTCACATTCTGTAAATATCAAAATTAATATTAAAATATTTTTTGACTCGAATTTGTGGTCTCGAAAATACTATTCCGACTAGGGTCTAAACCGGGTTGTTACATATATACAATATGGTTACATTTTACATATTTTTGAAAAAGAATGATATATTTTTTCCCCTTGAACTTAACAATTAGATCCACTTTGATATTTGTGCTTTTTTTTGTTTACTTTGGCACTTGAAGTTAGCAATTAGACTAATTTTGGTCCCTAAACATGGGTTCCATTAAAATTTGATGAATTGACCGGTGTTACTGAAATAGGACCGGATCAAATAGATTAGGAACTGATCGATATAACGGTTCAAATAAAGGGGCTGAATTGATTGACTTAAAACTACTAGAAATTGGTAAAAATAAAAAATTGAGACAAAAATTGACAGTGAACATGTTGAACCGGTTTAATAATTTTATCTTTATTTTTTAATTTTTTAAAATTATTTATTTATTTATTTATTTTGGTCAAGCGATTGAACTAGTCGAATTTTGAATTGAATATAGATGGTCTGACTTTTTCAACTACCGGTTCGGTTATTAAAACATTGAATGTGATCATGTGGCACAATCTTAGAGTGTCACATCATCAAATTTTTATATCTTTAAGTAAACTACACCACAGATCACCTAACTATGGGCCTATTTCCTTTTTGGACACCAACTATAAAGTTTTTAAAAAAAAAAAATGGTCCCTCAACTAATGAAGATTTTTCTTTGTCCATTTTCATCAAGTGTTGTTAAGTGTCTAACGAGAGGGTAATGTGGTAATCAAAAATGATATAATAATAAATTTAACTCTTAACTTTTACATATTATATCGATTTAGTTATAATTTTAAAAAATTAACCTCAAAATTTACAAATAATCTCAATTTTATCCTAACTCTACAAAATTTAAAATATATATAATACATAAATATTTTAAAAATATAAAAAACCAAACAAAATTCATAACCCAGATCTGCAAAGGTTTCAAGTAAATGAAGAGGTGACAGTTTAGTAGTTGATCCAGTAGTAGATGAAATGATGACTGGGGAGGGAAACATGTTGTGGTTTCATTTTGGCATATGGGAGATTTTTAAGAGGCCTACATAGTAATTTTTTCATTTTGGGTTCAAGATCCTTACTTGCTCTCTTTAGATTCATCTTTGGTGGAGGCAACGATGGTAGTGGGGTGGAAGAAACGGAGGAAGAAGGTAAATGTTTAATATTTTTATATATTTTAAATATACATGTATTTTATATATTTTTATTTTTTTAAATATTGTTCTTTTTTCAAAAACCTTTTCTTAACATTTTGTATATTCTTGAAATTTATTATATTTAAAAAAACTATTTATGTATTTTTATATATTTCTCTGGCTTTTTAGAATAAGGGTCAAATTGAAACCATTTGTAAATTTTGAGAATTAATTTTATTTAAAATTATGATTAAATTGATATAATAAGTACAAGTTGAAGATTGAATTTATTATTATACCAATTTTTAACTGCCATGTCACCCTTTGTCACAGTTAACAACATGTAATGAAATGGACAAAAATTCTTGATTAATTGGATAACCAATTTAAAAATTCATAGTAGGATGACTAAAAAGAAATTGGCTCATAGTTGAGTGACTTGTAATGTAATTTGCCCCATATCTTTTAAGTTCAAAATTCAAAATCTACTAAGTTTAAGCAGCAAATGGATCAAAAAATATAAGTATTAAAGTAAAATTAATTACTAAGTTCAGAGACAAAATTATATTATCGTTTATATATTTTTATTTTTCTTTTTTTTTAACATTTTAATAGCTTTTACAAAACCATAAAATTTTGGCATAATTTTAATAGTATTTAGAAGTATTGATTTTTTTTTTTTTACTGACCTCTTACATAATTTTGATGTGCATTACTTGGCATTTCGGAGATGTATTTTCCTTATTTCACAAATATCTTTAAAAATTATAAAATTAATAAATATTTCTGATATTTATTTTAAAATATTTTACTATATCCTTATAAGACATTATCAACCCTAACTCTACTTATTTAGTTTAAAAACTTCACCGACAATGTATCAAATAATTTTAAATTTTAATATCCCTCCATATAATTTTGATAAACCTTATAAGATAACCTTTTGTATAACTTTGCAAACCTTAAATATTTTTCACATAGTTTTATTAAACGTTGATATAACTTTAGTACCATGCCTAAAAGTTCTAATAACTTTTAATATATAATTTTATACCAAAATAAAAATCATCTAAATATATAGATAGACCAACATGTAAATAATGAATTAAATATATGAAATTAAATGATAGTGGCATTCGCCATCCACGGGCAAAACACCAAATAACAAAAAGGCAATTAATAAATAGAAATTCTATAAAAAAAATTAATAAATAGATAGGGTTAATTTGAATAATCGGAAGGGTACAAACAGCAAATACTAAAAACAGAAAAGAAAGAAATGCAAGGGATCATGGATATAAATGTAATCCACAATTTATAATAATGCCTTAAGCTGATGTCTCTGTGTGTATAAAGTGCCAAAGCCAACCATTTTGCCTATCATTTAACACAATATTTTCATTTCTCAAATTAAGTCACACTTTGACAGATTTTATTCTTGGATAATAAGTAAACTCTATCGCCTAAATAAATGTACATATTAAAATGTCCCAAAACCTCTTCTATATCAGAGCAATCCCCAAGCCACAACAAAAATTACCTGTGTCTCTGATGTTTGAACAAATTCAGAATATATAGCACTTCCACAATGCAACACTGCAAACCCGCCATTGATGAGTTATGAAAAACTAACAATCCACCTTATTAAAACCTTGTGAAAGAAATTAGCCCAAATTAAATCAACTGAAAATATCGAACGAAAGGAAATGTAAGAGTTGCTAATAGAAGATTGGATCCACCTAAAAGCTGGCTGACACAGTTATTTCCATATTTTGACAGATTTGTCGTAACTGGCAGAGGCAACCATCCCTGTAACTTGAGACTGTGTCAGAGCTGATATAACACAGTCATGGGCCGGAATTGTCATACACTTGTTCTCAGCTGTGTTCCAAAGCTCCAGTGACTGCAAAAGATAGAAGCTTAGGAGATAGTCATAGAACAATCAAGGTAAAAAATACCGTATCCGAAATAATACAGACAGCTATCCATGAAATGGAAATAGAGCCATCAATCATCAACTGCAAGGAGTCAAAGAGTGGGTGAAACAAATGGCAAATGATAACTTGAGAATATGAAACGGCACCTGATAACCACCAACAACCAAGAGAGCAGGAAAGCTAGGATGAAAAACACAAGAATGAAACTTGTTCCCACTAGAATTGAGCTCATGAATGCACTCTCCCGAAGCCAGCGACCACACTCTAACAGAATCCTGACTGACAGATGCTAAAAAGTCTCCATTTGTGTCCCAACAAATAGAGTGAACCTCTGTATTGTGCCCCTGAGAGTAAATAAAATTCTCCAGATGAAACCATACTGTGTCGAAATTGGTCTCACTATACATGAGGTAATATACTCTTCCTTTAAAAATTTTACATATTTAATAATATTTCTACCTGCAATAACTGTGTTCTTCTGTCAGTCTCAACATCCACAATAGACACAACAGTCTCCGCTGCCGCAGCTAGAAATTGTCCTATTCTTGGTTGAAATCTGACATTACTGCAGCCTCCCTGCTTCAATCAGTGGAAGTAACTTAGATGAAAAACATCGGATCCAAAAGATCCTGCTGCACTACTAAAATATAACAAAGCTTAAGGATCTAGAAGGCTAGCCTTGGAGATACGAGCGCAAGAATACTGATTGATGTTCCAAAAGCGAATCTCACTGTTACCATCACAAGAGCAGAAAAGATCATTCTTCTTAGGGTGAAAATCAAGGGACATAACTTGTGCCGTATGCCCTGTATATTTCCACATGCAATAACTTGGCTGCAAAAATAACAGAAAACAAGCATCCCTGATATGAAAACCATAAAATTCACCAGCATTGAACAAATTAGAATTGGTAAGTCTTTTTTGTGACTATAACAACTTTGTGTTTTGTCTTCAATCAAACAATGTCAGAACTAATGGTGTAAGCATTAATTCAGCATAGACAATAGCAGAATGTGTAGTAGTCTAAAATCGAAATGTAAAAGCGGAAGGAAGACTACCACAAAAGAAACAGGCGAAAGGGGCCATAAGAGAGAATTACACACAAATGCAAAAAGAAAGGAGCTAGAGGATATACTTGTGCAGCATCCCAAACTCGCACTGTTGTATCAAAGGAAGATGTTGCCAGCTGAGTGGAATTTGGTCTGAAGCGAATATCAGTTATAATATGAGTGTGTTCCTCAGGTGTGCATTCAGTTTCCAGAGTTTCTGTGTTCCAAAGAACAGCCTACTGACAGGAAATTGACAAGCATGAACATCATTATTCCACACTTCCATTTAAGTTTTTTTTTTTTTTTCCTTTTCCGATTAATCATAAATATTCCCATAAATATTCTGCAAGGATCCAAGAAGTTTAGCATCACATGGCTACATCATTTATGGAAATAAAACAGTCAATGACAAAATAATTGATAATCCTAACTTATGCTGCATGCTACATATGAAACTTCGTTCCTTATATGCTACAATGCTTTATACCTTCTTGTCATGCCCAGCACTGGCCAATAGCTTTCCATCAGAAGAGAAATGACAACAGGTGACTTTGCCATTGCTTTTACGTATTGAACCAACTTCATTGAAGCCAAAACCTGAAATGTATAAAACAAGTCATTACTGTGGTCAATTTGAAGAATAAAGAGTGCTGAAAGCATGAACTCATATGTTACCCTTTGAAGTCTCAGTAGCATGTTCAGAAGGATTTCGTTTTAGGGTGCTAAACAAATTTCCCCCATCTCCATCATCATGTGAGAGAAAAGACTCCACATTGTCGTCCAAGGAGCCAACATCTCCAAAATGTTCCATGTCCTCCTGCAATTGCAAATTACATCATAAGCAGGCTTTTGAAATGACTTGTTCAAGGCTAGGTTTGAAATCAGTACTTACATAACAAAGGATTAGGAAACAAAACCCTAATGAAAACATGCTAAGAACAAAGTTTCATGTAGATATGTTCAATCTTGCCACATTCTTCAAAGAGAGTGTATCAAGATCTCTCAATAGCCTCAAAAGTCAAAACCATTAAGGAATCAAAATATTCACTTAGGAACAAAATATAGCCATCTGTTAAGCCATAACCAGAGTCCAACCGAAATGATAGAGAAACCCTGATATTTTCTATACTACAGCATGAGCAGCTCCAGATTGAACTCTGGCATGAATAACATAAGAATGCTGTACTACAATAACAATATTCATCCTTAGTCATGTAAATAAAAACAAAAAATTAAGAGAACTAAAAAGAAGAAAGTTATGCAAGATTCTGAACAAGTTCCGTATTGCTAAAGGATGATGTGTCTCCAATGTCACAGCTATGGCATCAATATTTTAGCCAAGAAACATAAGGAATACTTAAAAATTGATAGCAAAATAAACCACATTGGTCTCAAGATATTCACAAAACTTAATGGTGACCAACATTACAGGCCAAATTTTTCAGTTGTAGGGCCCTTAATGCAATGAAAGGGCATCATAGATCCAAGTTTCGGATAGTGGAACCAGATATGTATTCCAGCTTATATTATCCAAACCACAAACTGTTAAGAAGTTTTTTATCACTTATTTGTTATTTTTGGAAAAGGGGGTACTGAGCAATTTGTTTGGTGGTTATTTAAATTCAACAAAAAGAACTAGATGAGAATGGTCATGCCTGGTACATTGACAAGAACGCACATAATCATGGTCATAAGATGGGAACCATCAAATTTAGGACTTCATGACTATTCAAGGCCAAATGACAATTTGCCAACATGCTACAACACCACCGAATACTCCATACCAATTTAGCATTCAAAAGTTTTCAGCAAGCTACATGAATGTTGGAATGCTTTGTGGTTCGTACTATTGCAGGTTCAAAACATTTACTACAAACCCTTAGGTTGGAAATAAATTAGGATTACATACCAGCTGGTTGGTTGATGATGCAATACCACCTGTTCCATCAGATCCATACATCATCAAATTTTTGGACATGCTACTCCCGTGCTGCATATTGCTAACTGCAGCTACTGCATCACCAGGTGTATGGGTTGAAGGGGTTGATGGCTGAGAGTTAGAAGGACCCACAGTGTTTCCAGTACCGGTGCTATTAGCAGCACCAGAAGATGAAGCCCCTTTTCTTTTCCGGTTATTCTAACACACCATACAAGTAATAGTTGTCAATTTAAGCGACAAGAAAAAATAGAGGATAGTGTTGAGAAATGTTCCCATTACAAATTCATGAAATTCATATGACTACCAGCTTGCAGCATACTGTATGTCTTTAACGACAAACATTGTGATAACCAAGAAACAAGACAGAAGCTATCTCAACCTGTTGCACATGTTGTGACTGCAATGGATCTTGCTGAGAGGAAGATTGTCTTATTGGTGGCATGTTCATCTGCTGAAAGGCCACAAAGAGGTTCAGATGAAATTAAGCAAAAAGTTTACCACTTTTAATCAATTTTATAATAATTAGAACTTGTTAAGAAGTACTGAACTAGTACAACCACCACCAAATAATAATGTTAGCCGTAAATTTAACGAGAAAAGTATAAGATATGCACTTAAGAACAAAGGGATATAGAGACAATCAATGGTTGCAAATTATCTTGGTTATATAAAGCAGATGGTATGACAGCTGTCACAAGTATATATAGAGACAATTTAGTTATTTATTTCTCTTAAACAAAAGAATTTGAAAGACAAATGAAAACTATAAAGGTATATTTGACAATAGGGAATAATACAACAGTTATAACTAATTCTGGAAGGGAAACCTTACTTTTGATGAAGTTGATTGCATTGGAGAACCTATAGATCCATCATTGACAATTGGCTGACCTTCTTTTGCATTTAAGGTGCCTCGAGATAGTCCTGAAAATCTTTGAGGATCCATATCTCCATACATAGGGGAACAACCCATATTTCCTTGTGTCTGGACTTGTGCTAAGACCTGTTGTTGTTGCTGCTGTGGCAGAAGCTGAAACTGGTTTGCATTCTGTATGAATGGCTTTTGCACTTGAGCACCTAAATTTGGCCGAATT
Source organism: Gossypium rotundifolium (assembly GCA_025506655.1). Taxonomy (NCBI): domain Eukaryota; kingdom Viridiplantae; phylum Streptophyta; class Magnoliopsida; order Malvales; family Malvaceae; genus Gossypium; species Gossypium rotundifolium. Next base: position 72,279,525 of record CP106731.1, read on the forward strand.
TGATCGATGCCCTGTGAAATAGGACAGAGTCGGTTAAGGACAATAACCCAGATATGGAAAATAAAAATTAAGGACACAAGTTTAGTTTAAAGCTTACGGTTAATGGCCAACCCTTCAATGGAAGGCTACCAACTCCAGGGTTCAAACCTTAAAGAAGAAAAGTAAGCATGGAAGTATAAGAATATATACTGGAATGCCTCGATTTAATAAACTACAGAACCAAAAGTTATTATATATGGTGCCTTCATTTCAAAAGAGAAATGAACCAGACAAAATAGAAACAGCAACTTCATACGGTATTTTTTTAGAGTAGCTAGATTTAGCAAACGACAGTGCCAAACTAGAGAATCACCCAATTATCTTAAGTTACAGCGCACTAAGCATATTTTGCAGTAGCCCTCAAGCAAACACCTAACCTACTAGCTTTCCTTTTGAAACTTTTGGGATCATATTGGCCAAATTTAGAAGCAAGTGAGTTGAATAAGGTAGGAAAGATAAGATGGACTGTGATGAAACCAAATATAAAAATTTTTGTAGAGGCTGAATGGAAATGACAGAATGTTATAGTAATCAATAAATCCATGACAAGATAATTAGAAGTTAGGTTATGGAAATGAAACTCATTAGTATGCAGCAAGGTGAATGGTGCAAAGTGAATATAACACCAGTAGTTACAAAGAGTACCTGTATTTCCTATTCCAGGTTTTGACTGCATGATTCCCTGTCCATAAATTGAGGGATCCATGGGCATGGCTCTCTGTGGACCACCCAAATCCACATCACCTTTAATGTCCTGCAAGGATATATATATATATATATATTAGTTCAAGAAAACAGAAAGAGATTGATTGCAAAATGTTGCAGCAAATACAGAAAGAACTTTTTCCAAGTAGCAAAAAAAAGTTAGTAGAATCAATGCCTGAATTTGTTGCAATGCTGTAGTTACACTTCCTTGATTTCCTTGAACCAACTGACTGCATCAAAGACAATTTTGATTTGTCATTAACCAGAAAAATGTTAATCGCAATAGACAAAATACCTTACCTAAAATGTACAAGTATATTTACCCAGGATGATTTGTAGCTGATTTTAAGAGGGCCATCCTAGCATCAAGAAGTGGCTGGGATGTCTCTGAATTCATTGCATTTGGGTGTTTCATGCGCTCTTCATACATTTTTGCTGCCAATGCACTTGCATTTGACTGCCCTAGCATTCCTTCAGAGCCAGTTGCATTTACAGGACCACTGAAAGAAGGATGATTAGGATCCCTGCGTTGCATCTGAGCTTGACGAATCAGTTGCAACTGCTGCATCTGCAACTGTTGTTGCTCCTTTGCCTTGATTTGTTGTGCCTGTAAGTAAATCCATAATGGTTCAAATCATTCGGTATAAATTGAAGAAATGACAAGGTACTTACAATAATACTTGCTAAAGTTGTAAGAAGTCACCTCTATGTATGCTGCAGCAGCCTCTGAATGCTTGTCATTTGTTCTCGATATAAATATGTCCCAAAAGACAGACCACCACTCAAAAAGAAACCCACCAGGAGCATCAATCGCTGGGTAAACAAGCAAGTCCTCAATAAATCACTTGTAAAACCAGATTCCCTCAACCAACAATATGCTACACAATTACAACATAACCAAGCAGAGTATAACCTTTAATTCCAAAGAAAAGTTACCCCCTTCATTACGACCATTAATTTGGCATTTCTTACATTAATGTTAAGAATCTAAATGGCATACCCATTTAAATTTAAAATGCCCAAGAAAAGTAAGACAAGGTACTTTTAGGTAAAGTCAAAAGTCAATGTAACTTAGGTAAATACAGATTCATATAAGAACTCCATTTCTGCATAAAATCTTCAGTCACACAATGTCATGAGTTAACTAACAGAAATTGTACATAGTCAAACCCAATTCTTACCTACTGGATCCGGGGCGACTTTCCCTTCTGTCATGAAGGACTTTGCAGTGACATGCAGTTTTTTCTTTACCAAATAATCATATATATAAACATCAAGCCTGCCAACCAAAAATTAAATAGAAGTAAAGGAATTAAATTAAACTAAAAATAATATTCATTTTCTGAAATATCTTATAGATACATCTTATCTGCTTCCCAATTACTCTGCGCCATCGTTTCAGCTCAAAAACAAATTAATTAACTGTTCAAAAAAAGCAAAGCAAAATTGATGTAGAGTTAAATTAAAAATTCGATTTACCAAAAAAGTTTATAAATTTAGTACAAGATATTATAATTGTAAAAGATGAAACAACGTTGATCAAAACTAACCTTAAAAGGGAGCAATTCAAGAGATCAAGTCAATGGATCAAAGCCTGCATTACCACTCTTGACCTCGTGAAGAAGCGATCTAATATTGGTTTCTGCATTCAATAAGAAACAATTTTAAAAAAAAAATCATAAATTTCCATGAAGCATCTTAATAAAAGATGAGATTAAATTAAAGTAAAAGGAAAAGGTAAGACCTTATGAATTCAGAAAAGGAAGCTATAAATGGAAACAATGACTGAATTAGGGTTTTCCTTTTAATAAGTTGATTTGATATCTATGAAGCTTCGAAGCTCAGGTTTATTTATGTAGTTAACATAAGTGAAAACGGCCAAAAGGGAGAGTTTGAATAAGATCCAAACCAGAGATTCGGGTACTCGGGATCTGACTCAACAAACCTCAGGTTTGGAGTCCTTGAATTTCAGAATAGTTGGTTCGGACTTTCTCATTTCTCACACACCACGTCAGCTAAAGGACCCACCACATGCTTTTATATATACTTCTAAGTTTTTTCTTTACTTTTTCTTTTTTTATATAAATAGGTAATTTAATATGAAAAAGAATTCCTAATCTCACTACACTTCCCTAATTTCTTAGACTGCATTTCGATAAAAATTTTAAATTTTGGAATATTTTTTAAATGTTTGTATTTGTGATTATTATGAATGAATAAATTTTAAAAGAAAATTTAGATAAATGATTAAAATAATTATAAAAATTAATTATATAAAAATAAATAAGATAAACCTTAAAAATTAACTAATATAAAAATATGTACAAATTTGATTCGATTTATAAAAATATATAAATATTTTTAGAGTAAATTACATCAATAATCTTCAAATTTTATTTAAAATTATATTTCAATCACCTAACTTTTAAAAGTTACATAATATTTACTAATATTATTAATTTGTTATATTTTTATCACTCGATTACTAACTTTTGTTAGAAAAAATACTGTTGTACATTAATTCAAAAAGTTAATAGTTAATTTGATTTCTTAGTTATAGTTAAAAATAAATTTAATATTTTTAAGATTTTCTTAACAATAATTCTAAATAAATTTTAAAAATATTAGAATAAAAATTATTATAAAATAATTAAAAATCATAATTTTAAAAAATAAAAAATATTTTTAAATATGTATAAATCTAAAAATTTCTTAAAATTAAAACTAAAAAAGTAAACTAATAATTCTTCTAAATTTTTAATTTATAAAAATCTTAAAATTTTCAAACTAAAACTCATTTGTTTTTCACATTTGATGAATACATCAATCAACAACAACTTTATGTTATTTTATCCAAAATTTTGTTTGCAATTTTATTTTGTTTTTGAAATTTTAAGAACAATTTTGTTATTGTGACTAATTTTTTTTTGAAGGTACTTTCTGAATAAAAAATAACTAATCATAAAATATACTTAATTCTTATGAGCGGAGATCAAACTCTTAACATTATAATTAAGAAAAAAAATGAAGAAATTACCGCACCATACCTCATGATTTAAAAATTTAAAACCTCGCTAAAAATAAAAATTTTCTTCCAAATCTCTCATCTAAACACATTTTACGGTATTATGCATGTCCATTTTACGGTCTATATTTAAAGTTTTTAATTGTCTTTTTCAATAATTTCATTTCTAAAATTCAAACTTAATTTCTCCCTTTAAAAATATAATGTGATTTACCATTACACCCAATCACTTGATCATCTCTTTCTAATTTTTTATACCGTAATAAAATCAAAGGAAAATCAACTGACTACAGAAAACATATCAACATGGAAACTAAATTACAAAACCTTACACTGACATTTTCAATGACAGTTCAAATTAAAGAAAAAAAAAGGAACTACAGTGTATTTAATACATTAGATTATAAATTCCATATATTATAATCATCCTCAGTCTATAAATTTCAATCCGGGACATAACCTCAAATCAAAACTCAGGAATTTCATCGGTAAGAGATTATTGAAAGTATGAGTTGAATGTCAATTTCTTTATTTGTAAAATACTACCTTTTTAATTTTTTTAACATCTATTCTAAATACACTAAAAATGTTGCTGCTACTTTTAAGTTTTTATTTTTTTATTTTTGGGAGGGGGAAGTAACGTAATTTATTTATGAAAAATTAGATAGACTCCCATACATAACTGTTAGGGGTGAGCGTTCGATCGAATCGAATCGAATCGAATGAAAAAATTCGAGTTAATCGAGTTGATTTAATCATATTTTATCATCCTAATTTGATTTAAAATTTTCTCGAATCGAGTCGAGTGAGATGGAATTAATCGAATCGAATCGAATATATTTGTTCGAGTTAAATTTTAAAAATAATTTTGGGTCCTTGTAACCACTATCACCCATCGTAATAAAATTTGTCCACCTTAATCAAATTTTTATTAACTTTCATCACCTCATAATTTATTTATTAATCTTTTATATACGGGTTAGCTTCTTTGCTTGCTTAGTTATTTCAATTATCTTGATTCTTGTCACTATGTATTTTGGAATTAAAATATATATTAAATGTAAAATGTGATTTTTAATAAAAGTTATTTTAAAGATAAAATATGAAATTGATACCAATATAAAATTTTAATACTGAATATTTTATGGCATAATTAATAATTCAATTTTAATATAAATATTCAATATGACTAAACAATTCAAGAATATAAATAATATAAAATGTGAAATTTAATTTAATAATATAAATAGTAGATATAAATAAAATTATTGCTATTTATGTTTAGTGATTTTTTTGGATAATTTTGATTTTTTATTTGAGAGTAAAAGGTGAGAAGTAAAAGTTTAGGGGAAAATAAAAATTTTTGGGGAATAAAAGTTTGAGGAAAAGTAAATAGGGGAGTAAAATTTTGGAAGGAAAATATAAAAAAAAATTGGGGGGGGGATGGGTTTGGGGTAGATGGGAGGTGGGATGGGAAGGAGTAAAAGTTTTAGGAGAAAAGTGGGAGGGAGTAAAAATTTGGGGGGGAATAAAAAGTTTTGAGGGTTTTTTGGAGTAAAATTTTGAGAAAAAGTAAATAGGAGAGTAAAATTTTGGTGGGAAATGGATTTTGGGTAGATTGGAGGGTTGTGATGGGAGGAATAAAAGTTTTGGGGAAAAGTGGGAAGGAGTAAAATTTTGAGGAAAAGTAAAAGGTTTGGGAGTTTGGGGTAAAATATAAAATATTATATTTTAATATTCAATTATTATTCGAGTTATTCGAATTCGAAAACTCAACTCGATTCGAACTCGAAATTCGAGAAAAAAATTCGAGTTGACTCGAATAACTTGATTAACTCGAATAATTCGATTCGTTTAACTCGAAATTTGAATTTTTTTTCGATTTTTTCGAGTCGAATCGAGTTTTGCTCACTCCTAATAACTGTAACACACTTCACTTATTTTGGTCATTGAATTCGAGCTATAGGATACTACAATAATTAAAGGATCAAATCACATACAATTTCAGGTTTAGACAATCAATTAAACAATAAAAACATTTCATAATCAATGCATAATATGATTTACAAGCAAATCTGAGTCTCAATCGAGCTTACGAAAGCTTTAAGTTGATCTAAGAACAAATAAGGATCATATTGAAAACTTTTCAAAAGATACAAAAAAATCTTCAAAATAGGGGTCACACAGCCGTGTGCCCAAGCTGTGTTACAAATGGTGACTGTGCGGATTTGGAGTCACACGGCCATGTAACTCATTGAAGCCATGTGGATCCAAATGCATAAATTCATAAAAAGTCACACAGCCATGTGGTTGGGTTGTGTAACAAACTGAGACTGTGTGAAAAACTAAATGACCAAATCTACAGTACTCATATGGGCGTGTGGCCAGCCCATGTGGCAATCGGGAACCATGTGATACCTATACTTCCTAATTTTTTAAGAGCACACGGTTGTGTCACTAGCCGGTGTGTAATACACAACCTTGTGTTGCAAAAATAGGTAATTATATGCATAGCACAAACCAACCATTAAAGGGGACCCAAAATGCATATTTTAGCCAACATATACCTGTCCAAAACATGCACATTTCATGCCAAAATACAACTTATAACATCTCCCTAAACATTTAACCAATATGTCACATATGGCACCACATTACAATAAAATTAATTCAAGCCATTCACTTTCAATCCTGCCACAACATCAATTACATATACATTCACTATTCCAATGCCATTTCAAGGTGTTATAACTTAGCAATTAAAGCATGCTAAATTATCAAAGGCATACATGCATCTTCATGATTCAAATAACCAAAACAACATCAATACTTATATACATTACACATATATTCACATCAAGAGTAACTAATTCAAGTTTCAATCTCACATATACATATGACCATTTACACCTATTTACATGTCACTTATAATCGGGCCAAAATGTTCAAAAATCTACCATATTGATAGGTGGATAGTGTAAGCTCTGATTTGATCCAACCGATGGCACGATTCCCAACAATTTACAAGAAATAAAATGGAACAAAGGTGAGCATACATAATGCTTAGTAAGTTCGTATGAAAATTAACACAATTTATCTAACATTTCATAACTCAGTAATAGAATATAAATATACAAAACATGGTATTCATTGACACCTTACACAATTCATGCCATAACCAAATTGGTTAGTACATTATCACATAATAGGTATAACATGTATATAAGTAACATAATAAACATAATAACCATACTCAATTCATGAATAACATCTATACACATATGAGATTTCCTTCCGATTCATTTTAATAACATAATTTCGCCCGGAGAACTATAGCAAATTAACCTTGGATACTCGGGATAGAATTGCTCACACGAGCTATGGAGAATCCACAGAAAATCCAGGATCTTAGCCATCAGTAAGGTATCCAACACCGGAACAAGGTACTTGATACTTTTTATACACTAGTACAAAATACTTGCTATTTTTTAAACCCTAATGACATGTCATTTGTATCCTAGTCATTCACTAAGTTCACATGGGCCTCAATTTCATATTCTTTCTATTTCAATTCTTTAATATCTTCATATACATATAATACAACCATTTGGATTCACCTATTTACTTGCATTTATCAATTAAACCTAATTTTACAATTCACCCTTCAATATCAAACTCATTATTTTATATAACTCAATCACAAATAACACATATATATACAACACACACATATCAAATACTAAACGAAATAAATATCGTACGAACTTACCTAATCAAAACAATAAGTACGACATTGAAGAATCTTTTGCAATTTTCTCTTTTCCTCGATTATATTCAACTTGTTTCAAATCTTGATCTATATAACAATTAATTTCAAATTATCAATTCCAAATACCTTATAGTGTCTAAGTATATGCGTATATTTTACAAAATTTCATAAACTTTTACATTTTATTCAGTTTAAGTTCCTAAAATCGGAACATCATATCTTTTACATTTAAGCCCCATTTTTCAATCCAATTTCAATTCTATCCTTTTATAACACTCTAGAATCGAAAATTATAGAAACTTCATGTCAAATTTGACATAATCAGAATTTGGTCCTTAAACTCAAAACTTACAAAATCCACTTTACAAATTAGTTCTACTTAACATCTAAGCTTAACTTGCAACCATTTATCACTAAAAACTTTAAAAATCATCAATGAAAACATTTCAAAACTTTAACAGTTTCGTGAAATAGTCCCTTGGCTAGTTAAATCAAGCTCTTGGGATTCCAAAAAATAAAAATTACAAGAAACGAGTAAATATCGACTTACCAATTGAAGGACCAAGCTTGGACGTGAGCTTGGCATACTTTGTACCTCTATTCTTAGCAATCTTCTACTGAAGCAAAGAAAAAATTGCTTACAATTCTTGTAAACTTTTTTAGCAAATGAAGTGCAGAAAATGATTCCTAAAAGTAAATGTTTCTAAATATTTCATCAATTAAAACTATAGCAGATTTCTTCTGAATATACCTAGGTTATCTCTCTCCTAAACTCAATTTTTATTTTATTTTATTTTTGTTTTTAGACATTTATTCAATTTCCAACACACAATTTTTCTAGGGAATTCATATTGCCATATGTTTTTATCCTTGACAACCTCAATGGAGCATGCACTAGATTGCCATGTATTATATCATGTCACAATTTGAACATAAATCACTCATGAAGCAAAAGCTTTTAACTAAAAAGATGGATGGAGCAAACAACTACCTTTTTATAATTTAGCCCCAAGATTCAGTGGAGTGTCCCTAAAATATATACAGACAAATACTCATATATGAACTCATTTTTCTAATCAACAATATAATGGAGCAAACAAAATATTACTAACCTGCTCAATAGATTCAAACATTGGAGTGTTCTTATCAATTTACCATGACATGAATTATTCACTATTACTGTTCTTAGGTCAAGAATTCCTAAATTTATACAAAGAATGCTAATATAGCCTAATTGCATTTATATTTCAATTATTCTACGTTTAAAAATCTCGTTTCAACAACTGTCCTAAGCTAAACATGCTCAAACAACCATCACAATGTTTTCTAAGTTTACAAAGAAGAGTTATTATCCTCATTGAACATCATTAATAACCATATACTCACATTGTAACACCCCTAACACGTCTCTATCATTGGATTAGGGTTACATAGCATTACTATCAAATTCCAAACAATTAATATCAAAAAATATATAAATAATGTCATTCAATAGTAATTAACAAAAAATCATTAAAAACCTATCAAAAATATGCATTTGGGCCTTAAATTGGGCCTCTAAGGCCCTAAAAATAGTTTAGAAACAATCCAGGACTAAATCGAAATAAATTAGAAAATGTGGGAAAAAGTTGAAAATTTTAAAAACAAGGGTCACACTACCGTGTGGCCAGGTCGTGTGACATAGCCCAGGCCATGTAACAATCGAACAAAGTGACACACAACCATGTCCCAGCTCGTGTCTCCACCCATGTAACTCATTGAGTTGGGTCACACAGCCGTGTTGCAGGCCGTGTAACACATTGACTTGGTACACACGGTCGTATTTATGACACAAATTCATTCTTTGCATTTAAGTCCTATTTAGGTGTTTTCATGCTAACACCTTTCACAAAAGTTGTTTCTCATCTTCCTAACATTCATTTTCTTCCATAAAAACTCATCTATCAACATAGTTTCTCTCATGGTAAGTCCCTAAACTTTCAACCATATCACAAATTAGTCCTCTCAATAGCTAGCTTAAGCTTTGGGGACTCCTAAAGTACAAAAATCATTAAGAAAAACCTCAAAAAGTACTTACTTGCAAGGATGAGATGTGGCTAAAATTTTCAAGCTTTCAAACCCTTAAACTTGCTGAAATTTTTGGTAGTAGAGGGGGAGATGAATAGTGAAAGATGATAGCTTCCTTTAGTCATCTTATTTTATTCATTCTATCACCTAATTCCCACCAAATTTGACCAACATTAAAATTTTGTCTCCCTAGCTCCTATATGGCTGTCCATCACTAGATAAATGGCCTAATTGCACTTTAAAGTCCTCTAAATTACATTCTATAGCTATTAGGTACCTCTATCTTATAAAATAGAACTTCATCACTTTATGCGATTTAGTCCTTTTTCGAAATTAAGCATGCTATCACTCAAATTAAAACACCAAAATTTTCATGCATCCATATAATTATGCTAAAACACATAAAATAACATCAAAGTAATTTTCCTTGACCTCAGTTTAGTGGTCTCATAACCACTATTCTGACTAGCCCCAAAACCGAGCTGTTATACCTTGAGTATTATATATAAATATCTGTTGCCTTTTAGGGCCGATGTAGTTGTTCTTTTCATAAACCGTGATTGTGTGAGAATGTTAGCTGATAGTAAAAGTCAGGCAAAATGGTTGTCAATTTAGTTAATTGAAATCAACATTCTTTTATCTCTTCGTAACCCTATTCAGGTACTTTGAGGAGGAAGTTGGTGATGATTCTAGTATAAGAAGTGAAATCACAAGTTTCACGTTGTGTGATGGGTTTTCGAGTAAGCTGAATAGAGTTAATGAAATTCGATCGAGATGTCCCTGCTATCGTGAGATATGATGATAGTAAAGGTTTTAGATTAACATAACAAGAGAAACTCAGATGAGAGTGTACTTAAAATATGTTCTCAGTATGGAGAAAAGAGTTGACAGGTTGGTGATCCAGAGACGGTCACTTTTGCGTCTGTGTAGTGAGTTAGATATTATGAAAGATCCATGTTAAGCAATGTAAGTTAGTTACTCGATTGACCTTAGTTGGTAATATCCTAGTTTCAGCGAGATTAACGACTAGAGCGAGTCTTCCTTTCAGAACAAAATGGTTCAGAAGTGAGATGGTAAATGGTATTTTAAATAAGCTCTGAATGAGTTTATTTAAGATAATAAAATCTAGGCTAGATAAGATTTTCGTTGTTGATGCTTCCTCGAGATAGAATTTGAATGATGATGATGAATCCAGAACTTATACAGAAGTTTTGGTATGAGATTTAGTAATAGCATATCTACTAATGCAAGAATAAGGAAATGTAGTTATGTGCATAAATGTTTTGACAATATAGTACATTTCACGATATGATTGAGTTTATGGTCAGAAGTAGTTGACCGCTAAAAGTTGAATTTTTTTTTTCAAAAAGTGTAAGTCAGGACTATTATAGTCAGTTACTATCTTAAAGTGATAATGTTACAAAGTATAATAGATTTCAAATTTGGTTTGACAAAATTCCCAAGAGGGGGACGTTATTCAAATTGTAGTGAATCAACCAGTAAAGATTTGAATAATCATTTGGACATGTGCAGAGTTCCAAATTAGTGGATTATTGGGTATATGCCCCAGAGGAAGAATGACTTAGGTCTCGAGTTACGTTTCGACCTTGTGTATCACAGCTTAAAGGTTGTTGGCAAGAGAAATTTGAGGATAAGTAGATTTATGATTTTGAAGAGTTGATGGAAATGTTTTAAGAAAGTTGGTAGCAACTCCTCCTGATAAGATTTTCGGGGACGAAAATCTCTAAGGGGGAAGAATTGTAACAGCTCGATTTAGGGGCTAGTCAGAACAGTGATCTCAAAATCACTAATTCAAGGTTAGAGAAAATTATTTTCATGTTATATTCTGTGTTATAACATGTTTTTAAGGATTCATGAAAATTTTGGTGCCTTAATTTTAGCTATTTCTAGCTAAATTATGAAAAAGGACTAAATCGCATAAAGTGCAAAAGTTCTACTTTATTTACTAGAGGTGCCAAATATCTATGGATTATTAATTGGAGGTCCCAAATGTGCAATTTGGCCTTATTTAAGTGTGTTGGCCGGCCATAGGATGCATAGGGGGCAAGTGCATTTATTATGGTTAAAAGTTGGTGATACTAGTTGGAAAAAATGAATAAAATAAGATGATATAAGCAAAAGTTATCATTTTTTATTTGGCCTTCTTCTCCAACCGAAAATATCAACCATGGGAGGGATTTGAAAGCTTGAAATTTCAACAGCTCATTTTCTCTACAAGTAAGTCATCTTGATGGTTATTTTTGATGATTTTTGTATTTTTAGAGTCCTCAAAGCTTAAGCTAGCTAATGAGAGGACTAGTTTGCAATATGGTTGATAGTATAGGGACTTACCATGATAGAACTTATGTTTTTTGATGATTTTTATGGATGAAAATGAATGATAGGATGATGAGAAACAACTCTTGTGAAAGGTGTTGTCATGAAAACACCTAATTGGGACTAAAATGCAAAAGTTGTTGTTTGTTTATTAAGGCATGAGATAGTTGGAATTGTGGATAGTTGTAAGAGGATTAAATGTTCAACTAGGCTTGCTTAACAAGATAATGTGATGAAAATTTATTTACGAGCCTAGGGGTAAAATCGTAATTTTGCCAAAATATAGGGGCAAAATAGTTATTTTTGCCTAAAGTGTAGATTATGGTGTATTATGATTTATAAGTGATTAAGTTAGTAAATTCCATTGTTCTAGATCAAAGAAAATGAGTTTCGGACCTAGAACGAGTGAAAAGAGAAATGTGGGTAAAAAGTCCCTTTCGGCCCTTTCGACAATGAGGTAAGTTCATGTGCAAATGTTGCAATTACGTACAAGTCAATTTAATATTCCAATGTTGTATGGAATGTATAATTACTCTATGAATGCATGAAATATCTTTTGATGAGATGTCAAGAGAATTGAATCTAAGAGTAATGGGAAATGTATATAACATGATATGATAATAGTTAAGGTCTCGTGTAAGACCATATTGGGATATGGCCTCGGTGTAAGAATTCGTATAAGACCATGTCAGGGACATGGCATCGATATGTTAATGCAAGTAAGACCATATTGGGGTATGATGTCAATGTGACACTATATGTATGAGACTCAAGAGAGTTATTTAACAATTTGAGTGATTCAATGGGTATGTTGAAAGAGAGAAAGTATGTGGTTGTACCACGAGAAGCACAAGTGTGTAATAAAATTGATTTGAGATGAATTTAGTATATGATGAACCTCTAGTGAGTTATGTGCAATCGATATACCTTAGTTGCATGAGATAGATTTATTAATGCATTGTGTGAATGCGAACGAGTATCGTAGAAAGTTAAGTAAGAATACTAGTGTGTGAGGATGTTCTCGGATGAACATTTGAAATAGAGAAATACATGTGGATAACTATACATGAATGTATAATGATTGGTGGGCTGTATGTGGTACCACCCTATTAGTGATCGATGGTGGGCTAAGTGCGAAACCATTGAAAGATTAGTGGTATGAGTGGCTTATCGAAAATGCTTGATGTGTTGTTTTATATGATCATGTGGTAATCAATGCAGAAATGTATGCTAATTAAATGAGCAATTGGCTTGTGGCATGGTTAGAATGTGGTAGGAGATAAAATGAGTAAGCTTCAAGAATGGTTAAGTAACCATGAGTTTATGAGAAAAACTCATTATAATACCTCGTGGTTGTGTATATTCAATGAATCATTATTTGTCAGTTATATATGTAGATGATCTTACTAAGCATTATTACTTACTCATTTTCTTTTTCCCATCTCTTATAGGTTATTTTAAACTAGCTCGAGTTGGAGGCCACCAGAGATGTTTTCACACTATCGAGTAGACCCCTAGTATGGTGTTTCAAGTTCTTATGAGTCATGGCATGTATAGGGATTCTTTTAAAGTTAATTAAGTTCTAATTGATGTAGCCAAATTGTGTGGGCCTAAGAGAACTTATAGTTTGGTTGTGTATAGCCATAGATGATGGCTTAAGTTATTTGTAATTGTAATGGATATAGTTCTCCCTAGTGTATGGGATGAGACTTTATTTCTCTTATGATTAAAAGTCTTTAATTCAAGAGTTATATTGATGCTATGTGGAGTTATGTGATGATGAATAAATGTATGCAATGAGAGTGGTAAAAGGCTTGGTAGATAGCCTCTAAGTGCCTACATGAATAGACATACGGTCGTGTGTTCAGGCCATGTGTTACATACAGTTAGCACAAAGGCGTGTGCCCTAAGCCATGTAGATAAGTCAGAATGCCAAGGTTTGACACATGGGCCAGTGCCACGGGCATGTCAAGGCCGTGTGAGATTGGCAGAATACTAAGGTTTGGCACACGGGCCGGTGCCATAAGCGTGTCAAAGCCGTGTGAGATTGGCAGAATACTAAGGTTTGGCACACGGGCTAGTGCCATGGGTGTGTCAAGGCCGTGTGAATTAGTCAGTGTCGACCACGGGTGGAAGATACGGGCATGTCTTAGGGGTACACGGGCGTGTCCCTAGACCAACCCGGGTGGGTGGCCCCTGCTTTGAGTAAAAGTTTCTCAAGTTCGTAAAAGTTTTCGGGATTAGCCCCAAAACCCCTTGGAGGTATGTTTAAGGCCTCGTAGGCCAAGATTGAATAAGGGATAGGCTTAAATGAAATTTTTATAGCCCGTTTTGAAGAGTTAAGTAAGATTAAGCATGGTAATGCCTCATATCTGGTCTTGGAGTCAAACTCGGGTAAGGGTGTTACAGCGTAAGCATGAGTCTAGCTATACATTCCATACACATGAGTATTTACATATTAATAGTGTGACGAATTTAAATTGTGTTTTCATATAGTAAATGGATCCCGAAAAAGTTGTGGTGGATAATGTAGAAAGTAACGCGCTGGCTCTCACTGAAGGGACGGTACCGAATGAAAATGAGAAGAGACCAATGACCGTGAGTCAGGGAGGGGGATAAGAGGCTAGGGAAGCTTTTCTCCACATGATGAATGCATGGTATACGGAGTTCATTTGTGCGAACCCAAATGCACAACCCCCTCCACCCCCGCTTATTCCTCAACCAACCCCTATAGCTCCCAAGTGGTAGAAGTGGTAAGAAAAGAAAAGCCTCCGATTGATAGAATCCGAAAACAAGGGGCTGAGGAATTTTGAGCTAGTAAAGATGATGATCCCGAAAGAGCAGAATTTTGGCTTGAAAATACCATCAAGGTATTTAATGAATTATCTTGCACACCTGAAGAGTGCATGAAGTGTGTGGTGTCTCTTTTGAGAGATTCCACTTATCAGTGGTGGAACACCCTTGTGTCGGTTGTACTAAGGGAAAAGATCACATGAGAGTATATCGACCAAAAAATAAGGGAATTCTTTAAACTGAAACAAGGTAAGATGACAGTAACTGAGTATGAGCATCAATTTGTAAGACTCAGCAAGTACGCTCGTGAGTGCATGTCCTCTAAAGCCATCATGTGTAAGAGGTTCGAGGACGGATTAAATGAAGATATCAGATTATTTGTTGGTGTCCTTGAGTTGAATGAATTTGTTGTGTTAGTGGACCAGGCTTGTAAAGCCGATGAGTTGGTTAAAGAGAAAAGAAAAGCTTAGATGGAGTCTCATGACTCAAGAAAGAGACAAATGAGCAAGTCGTTTCAGTCCTCATCTAAGAAGTCAAGAGACTTTCCTACTCGATCAACTACTTCAGTCGGGTTTTCAAACAGAAGTAAGAGTGAACAATACTCGAGGATTAAAGCTCAGACTACTTCAGTTGCTAGTGTTGGGCACACTCGACCTAATAGACCGAAATGCCCAAAGTGTGGTAGACGTCATCCCGGTGAGTGCCGAGCACATGAGAGAACCTGTTTCCAAGTGTGATTCCCAAGATCATTTTATCAGAGAATGCCCTGAGATGGTTGAAAAGGAGAAAATTCAGAGTGCAAGATCGGGAAGCACTACTAGAGGGAGACAATAGAGAAACTCGGGAAGTGGAATAAGTAGTAAGAGTACACCCAGAGAGCGGGCTACGAGATCTGAGGGTAGAGCGCCTACGAGGACTTATGCCATTCACGCTCATGAAGAGGCGTCATCCCCGGATGTAATTACGGTACATTTTATCTCCATGATACTAATGTTGTTGCTTTAATTGATTTTGGGTCTACCCATTCATACATTTGCATGAAATTAGTATCTAGAATGAGCATGCCTGTTGAGTCTACTGAGTTTGTGATAAAAGTATCCAATCATTTAGGCAAAAGTGTATTAGTTGATAAGGTATGCAAAGACTTCCCATTGATAATTAGAGGTCATTATTTTAAGGAAAATCTCATGCTATTTCCATTTGATGAATTTGATATAATTATCGGTATGGACTGGTTAACCACTCATGATGTGACAGTAAATTGTGGAAAGAAATACATTGAATTGAGATGTAAAAATAGGGATGCTCTTCATGTTGAATCAGATGAACAGGACAGGTTGGTTGTAGTGATCTCTCATTTGACTACCTAGAATTATGTAAGAAAGGGATATGAAGCATATCTTGCTTTTGTTATGAATGCTAAAGAGACTGAGTTCAGAATTGAATCAGTGCCAATAGTATGTGAGTACCCAGATGTATTTCCAAAGGAATTGCCAGGGTTACCTCTGGTTAGAGAAGTTGAATTTGGTATTGAGTTAGCTCCTGGTACTGCACCTATATCGATTGCTCCATACAGAATGGCTCCAACTGAGTTGAAGGAATTGAAGGCACAGTTGCAAGAGTTGACGGACAAAGGTTTTGCAAGACCGAGTTATTCTCCGTGGGGTGCTCCAGTGTTATTTGTGAAAAAGGAATATGGTTCCATGAGATTATGTATAGATTACCAGCAACTTAATAAGGTTACCATGAAGAATAAGTACCCATCGCCTAGGATCGATGATTTATTTGATCAATTGAAGGGAGCCACTGTATTTTCCAAGATAGACTTGAGATCCAGTTATTACTTGTAACACCCCCAGACCCGACCTAGATGTTATGGACGAATCTGGTGATGTCACATCAAAGAGAAAAATTCCAAAACAACTTTGATTAGTTAAAGCTTAAGTTTAAGGTTTAACAGCCCAATATCCTTGAATCTTATTAAGTTAGGTTAAAAGCCCATGTTTTAAAAAAAACCGTCTGTATGTTACTGTTTATCGAAACCATGTTAAGCTTTTAGAAATTTATTTAAGTTTCATAGGTAAGCAGTTGCAACAATAATAATAAAACATAAAATCTAAAGTCAAATCAAATATACAAGGCCTTTTTACAACCCAACGGAAACAAAGTAATTAAAATTAAGTCTTTCAAAACTAATTAAAAACTGCTTGCAGTGTGGCCACCTCCGAGTCCCCTTCCACGTCGAGCTGCTTACTGAGGGTCACCTGAAACATTTAATAAAAGGGAGTGTGTTTCAAAACTCAGTGTGTACGACCCTTGGTAAACCAATCCAATCATGCAATTATCACATTGGGCCTAAGCCTTACCGAATTTGGCGGCCTTGGGCCTTAGCCCATAATGACCTCATATCACATCAATATCACATGAATGTAATGCACCCATCCCAAATCCAACCCTGCACTCCATTTCCCTTCCTACCCTACACTCCTGTGGGGATATAAATATCAACCCATCCATCCCTACACTCCAAAGGTAGCACCAAAAGCGGCACTACTCAAACGTTGCAGCAAGGTTGCTAAACATATAATGGGCTTAAAGCCACCGGTGGATCCACGGTCATCAAGCGACTATGCGATCCTCACATATCTTCCTCTGTATCATCAAAACCTACCCAAGTGCAACATATATTTCATGAATGCAACATACACATTTTCACATATTAAGCACTTAGGGGTATTTTAGTCATTTCACTATCCAGGGGTATTTTCATAATTTCTAAATCGAGGGTATTTTGGTAATTCTGCAAATTAGGGGTACTTTGGTAATTTTTCAAACTAAGGGTATTTTGGTAATTTTCCAAACTATGGGTATTTTGGAAATTTCTTTCATCTCAAATTTTAGTTATGAACTTTGGCCCATCGACAAGTCCTCACGACTAAAGTGAACAGACACTATGCACCAGGTACGATCCCAGAGAAGAAGAGGTGGGTCACTAGGACCGCTTAAGTACCAAGCTCTCCCTAGATCCAATCCTAGACATGCATATGTCCATTACCACACTCTAACCTAGCGACTTGTCCACAGACATGTTTGATTATTAAATTAAGTTTTATGCTATTTAAGAATTTATCAGAACTAGGCCAAGTGTCCAATAAAACCCTAGCATGCATTTCTAAAATCCCATAAGGCCTATTAAGCCCATCCCACGTGCATACAGCCCATTAAGCCCATTTCACGTGCATACAGCCCATTAAGCCCAATCATGTTCATACAACCCATTAAGCCCAATCATGACCAAATCATACAACATCCATATCAATCCATCGTTCACATATCAACTCTAGTCAACTTGGGCCCATGAACTCGGTAGGCCCATTTAGTGCTGACTTGTCATGTGTGTGTAATGTATGTACACACCTTTAATTGTGAAGCACGCTGCGATTCCTTAGCCACGAACCTATGATCAATCAAAACTAACAGTTAATCATATGCTTAGTATCGTTTCTCCCTTTTTATCAAAAGCCGAAAACACACCAATCCCTTACCTTGAATGATTAAGCCTATCAACCCTTCACTTGTTTGCTAACCACAATTGACTGTAAGATCTGCGTTAAAGAACCTTGACTATCAAAGGCTGCACAACCAAGTGATTTACATCCATCAAAAGTCACTTTAACCAATCCTAACCATATTCGCCAACCATTAATCCAAGAATTATAGATGAGTACACTTACCGATTGACTAAGGACTTTACCACACCAAAACCCAAAACGCGAGGAGAGTACCTTGTCAAGGAAACAACAAAGATTCGGTAGAGAAACACAAGGGTTCGACCTAGTCAAGAGAATGAGTGAAAGACACAATGAGGGGTTTCGACTAAGAATAAGATAATAAAGCGATTAAAACTCACCCCTTTTGTTGAATAAAGAAAGATTTTCTCTCTTACCGCCACAAGATTTCTTGCCCACAAGATTTTAGATTATAGAATGTGATTTTTAGAAGTGAGATTCGGTTTTACAATTGGAGAAGAAGAAATTGGTTTGACAAAGAATGAAACCCCAATGAGATAATTTCTCTTCTAATTCGGCAATAGAAGAAATATTGTGGGAGGGAAGGAGAATTCGGTCTAGGCGCTTTTGTTTGGAAAAAGAAAGAAATTATGATTACTCAGGTATTTTCCAAAGGGAAAGAAACTAAAAAGAATTGGGAGATTGGAAGGAATTTTCCCCTAATTAATCAACTAAAGCACACAAAAGCAACAAATGCTCTACTTATCCATACGGCACACATATATATACTAAAATAAATAAATAAATAAATAAACTTACACTCCCTAGTTGACTCAAACTTATCACCAATTCAATTCCTTTATTTTCTCCAAATTTTATCTTCATCCCCATCCAAAAATTCCTTTATTTAGCCAAAAATCCAATTTGAATTACATTCAAATTGCTTTCCTTGAACAGCAGCCATCCTTTGGTTTTTCAGTCAACTTGAAACACCTTTCCCACGCCAGCAGCAAAATAGCAGGTTATTGCACACAAGGCAACTCGAAACCAAGACCTCCAAGCACCACCACACTCTACCAGCCATTGGGATTTAAACCAGCGACTACACAGATCCATAGCACGCTTCTCACCACTGCACCACAACTCTTCTTGTGATATGTTCCATTCTCAACTTCTTTTAAGGCCTATTCCCTAGCGACTGAATCATCCAAAGAAATCTAAAAATATTCTCCAACACCTAGCTTCGAACCTCCAACCTCTTCACTATGATACACACCCCTTGCCACTGCACCACCCACTTTATTTGAGTCATATTTCCTCCCTAATTAATTATAAACCTTTCTGCCGTGCTCCAGGTTTACTTAAAAAATCAACATTTAGTGCACGCCGCGACTAGAACCCTGCTCCCCCTCCTGCTCCTAACGCCTTTGCCACTGGGCCAAGCATTTTTTTATGTCGTGAATCAGACTCAACTAATTATATTGCCTAAACTCTGGCCTTCATACTAACATATGCGTAATAAAATTTTTTTGCCAAGTTGATCGTGTGTCAGAGTCTTAAAAATTTATAAAAAGAATGATCGAACCTGGAAACTAACTACGACAACGATGGAGGCAAGTGCACCTATCGAACAGTAGTATAGCTAGCGACAAGATCGGATTGTCGAACCCAAAGGAACCAAAAGTACTAATATTAACTCTCTTTCTATTATTTAGCTTATGAATTAAGTGGATTTTTATCTAATCTAAAATTAACTATTCAACTAAACTAAAGATGCGAAGACAAAGAAGAAATTGGGGAAAAGACTTGAGAGAAAACCGATTGACTTGGACAATACCTGAGGAAGAATCCACCTAGAATTCACTTGCTATCTAACTCTGAACCGAACGATTTATTCATTTGACTTGACCTGTAGGATTCCCTAATTTATATTAATCCCTCTCTTCAAGGCTACTAACATCTAACCCTAGGTTGATTAATTGAAATCTCTTTCTAATTAAAAACCCTAGAATTGCATTAACTCGGTCTATGGACTCCCATATTAGGTTTGACCCTAATCCGGTAGATTTTTATCACCCTATCTCTAGGCGCGAGCTACTCCGCTTAACTATGCTAGATCTACTCTTAGAAAGGGTCTCTTCCTCCTCTGCCTAAGCATATCACACTTGAATCAATATCCCGAAAATACCAAAACAAGAATTAAGAACACATAGTTAAGAACAAATCAAATATTTATCATACAACTCAAATAACAATAACAAGATTCGTCTTAGTTTCATCCCCCTCAAGTGTTTGAGAGTTTAGTTCATAATTGTAAAAGAAAACATCTTAGAAGAAAAGATAAAAAAAACATAAGAAATCCCTAAAACACCCTGAAGGAATTGAAGGAGAGATCCTCCGTCTTGAGTATGATTCCGGCTTTTTTAGATGAATCAATTGGCTTTCTTCAAGTAAATCCCTGAAATTAACTGCTCTGGCTCAGCTCTTTGGCCTAGCTGAACGCCCCTTAAAGGTTGGCCTCTGGGGTCTTTATATAGGCTTTTGGAATATGTTTCTTTGCTTCTAAGTACCCTAATCCGAATAGAATTTTTATTTCCTGTGGTAGAGACAAGCCCATGGCACACGCCAGTGTGAATCGTGGCTAGGCCATGGTCAATCCTATTGATGAGGCACGGCCATGTATTTCAGGGTCCAGGCCGTGGTCGACTTTTCTCATAAGGCACAACTGTTTGGTCTTGTGCCCAGGCCGTGTGGATTTTGTACTTTGGCTCATTTTCTCCGTTTTTGGCCCGTTATTCATTCTTTTCATCCTCCTGTGCTCTACTGAGTATAAAACATGAAAAAAAAGGATTAAGAGCACATATTTCCATAATTAAAGGGAAAAATTCATCCAAAAACATGCTAAATGTGGGATTAAAATATGTTACTATTTCGGTTTATCACAAGTCCAGGACTTGAACCTTTGACCACCAGCTTGTTCAGTACGCCCCAAGCCACCAGACCACCTACTTCCTTGTGCTATCTTTTAACCCAACAATATTTTAAAAGCTTTCTGACTAACACCAACCTCACTTAAGGGTAAAATTTAAATTTTTGCTAAAGCCCTAGATCGAGCCTAGGACTTTTCCAACACTACCAACCCTTCCTAAATCACCTAAAAATTAAACTAAACATGCAATCATAATTTTTTTTAAACACACTTAATTCATTATTCCCTTTCTCTTTTTTTTCGATCGACAAAATCCATTCTCTCGACACACAAAACCCATTTATTCTAGGCCCAATTTTCGGGGTATTACATTACCAGTTGAGGGTCAAAGACTCAGATGTGCCAAAATTACATTTCGATCGAGGTATGGGCACTACAAATTTTTAGTTATGCCTTTTGGTTTAACAAATGCCCCTGCTGTGTTTATGGATTTAATGAATTGTATCTTCCGACCGTACCTGGATAAATTTTTTATGGTTTTTATTGATGATATATTGATATATTCTCGTGATGAGCATGGGCATGCCGAGCACTTAAAGACAGTTTTACAGATGTTACGAGATAACCAGTTGTATGCCAAGTTTAGAAAAAGTGATTTTTGGCTTAAAGAGGTTGGATTTTTAGGGCACATTGTCTCAGGAGATGGAATCCCAGTTGACCCGAGCAAGATTTTAGCTATTGTAGATTGGAAACCACCGAGGAACATATCCAAGGTTAGAAGTTTTCTGGGCCTAGCTGGCTATTACAGATGATTTTTCAAGGGATTCTCCATGATAGCTACACCCATGACGAGGTTGTTACAAAAAGACATAAGTTTGAATGGACAGAAAAGTGCCAACAGAGTTTTGAGAAACTAAAAGCATTGTTGACTGAGGCTCCAATTCTAGTGCAACCAGAATCGGGAAAAGAATTTGTGATCTATAGCTATGCATCCTTGAATGGATTGGGCTATGTGCTAATGCAAGAGGGCAAGGTGATAGCGTATGCTTCATGACAGTTAAAGCCACACGCGAAAAATTACCCGACACATGATTTAGAGTTGGCTGCCATTGTGTTTGCATTGAAGATATAGAGACACCATTTGTATGGTGAAAGATGTCAGATATTTATCGATCATAAAAACCTAATGTACTTGATGACTCAAAAGGAATTGAACTTAAGGCAACGAAGGTGGCTAGAGTTGATAAAGGATTATGAGTTAGTGATTGACTCGACCTGGGAAAGGCGAACGTAGTCGCCGATGCTTTGAGTAGAAAATCTCTATTTGCATTGAGAGCTATGAATCCACGGGTGACTTTGTCAGACAATGGTTCTACTCTAGCTGAGTTGAGGGCTAGGCCGATGTTCCTTTAAGAGATTTATGAGGCTCAGAAAGATGATAGTGACTTGCAAGCCAAAAGAGTTTAGTGTGAGTCAGGTATTGGGTTCGATTTTCGGATTAATCCCGATGGATTTTTGATGTTCAGAGACAGAGTCTGTGTACCGAGGAATGATGAGCTTATTCAAAAGATTTAACACGAGGCACATAGTAGATGCTTATCTGTACATCCGAGCAGCACGAAAATGTATAATGATTTGAAGAAATGGTATTGGTGGCCAAGTATGAAGGAAGATATTTCTGAGTTTGTATCAAGATGCTTGATTTGTCAGCAAGTAAAGGCCGAACACCAAGTAACTTCGGGTTTGCTTCAACTTATTATGGTTCTCGAGTGGAAAAGGGATCGTGTTACTATGAACTTTGTAACGGGTTTGCCATTGACACCGAGCAAGAAAGATGCCGTATAGGTTGTGGTAGATAGACTTACGAAGTCAGCCCATTTTATACCTTTACGTGTAGATTATTCACTTGATTAGTTGGTAGACTTGTATGTTTCAGAGATTGTAAGACCACACGGAGTGCCTTTGTAATGCCCCAAATTTGGGCCTAAAAGTATTGGGCCTATTGGGCTTTAGGCTTTTAATCTTAGAAAATTTTTAAGTGGGCGAGAAAATGATAAGTGGCATGTGGGCTTTGAGGGTTTAATGAATTTAGAGTGTCTAAGTGTGTTGGAAAAGCTCTGGGTTCGAGTTTTGTGGTGGAGGATTCTTAATTTATTTAATTAAGGAATCAGGGTCATGAGTAGTGGGCTTTTAAATAAAAATAAGTGAAAATTGGCAAAAAGAAGCCTATGGTGAAGTGGCTAAGTGATGCCACTAGGGTGTAGGGAGGTGGCGACATATGCATGCAGGGAGGTCTGAGGTTCGAGTGCTAGCTTAAGTTTTATTTTGGAGTTTAATTTTAGGCTTCTAGAAGGGTGGAAGAGGCGTGTAGAGGGACTCTAAGGAGAAGTGTAACACCCCTAACCCGAGACCGTTGCCGGAATAGGATTTAGAGGCATTTACGACACAAAGTCAATCATTATCAAACACATTCAAATACAATCATAGTGTCCCTCAAATGAGTCATCGAGACTCTAAGCATGCTTATAAACCGAGTCGGGACTAAACTGAAACACGTATAAAATTTTATGAAATTTTGAAACTTTTCTAAAATACAGGGGAGACACGCTCGTGGGGGTAGACCATGCCTCTCCCACGGCTACATGACACACCCGTGTGACCTCCCCGTGGTTACATACTGCCAAAATCGACACGGCTAACAAGCACACCCGTGTGCTAAGGCCGTGTCCTATAAGGTCATATACTGCCATTTCTCGCACGACCTGTAGGCACGCCCGTGCCGTGGCCGTGTGCAGTTTAAGCCACATTCTGCCAATTTACCCATGGTCTGAGGCACGCCTGTGTGCCCCAACTGTGTGACATTATAGGTCATTTTTGCAAAGTGTAAATGCCACCCATAAGGGTCCAACCTACAAGCCATACAACCACAACATCTCATGCTCATATTATCACCATAACATACCAATATTGTCATTCAACTCATGCATTCAACTCTATTCATACTAAATTCAATACCAATACTTATTCTATCACAAGCATAATTCATTCCCAATTTCACTAACCCCTATTAGCATTTATCAATGCAAAGTTACCACGTGATAGCAAATTTACCAATCCACAAATCATGCCAAAAGGTGCATCACACATATCACATTCATTCATGCCAAACCTATCATATCTATCCACATCTCATGGCTAATTACAATCTCAACATAATTCAATTTATTAGCCTATACATGCCATATTCTTACTAAATACACCTTTTTCAAAAGTACCAAAATAGAATGCCGATAGTGTGATTGAGAAGCTGACGATCCCAGATCCGAGCTAGCTTTACTGACACTGCAAGCCAGAGAAACAAATTACACAGTAAGCTTTCCAAAGCTTAGTAAGTTCGAATTATAAAACAATGAACTCAATGAACCAAGTCAATATACACATTTAACCATCACATAGGTATTTTATCAATGGTACATAAGTTCAACTTTATTCAATACTCACATAGCATTCCATCCTTTCACTTCAAATTTCACCAATTACATATGTATCATACTTACCTTGCCAACACTCAGTTAATCACTAATCATACTATCCAACCATTATATAGATAATGACAGAACCAAGCACAATATCATTCGCAACCACATGCTTAATTAACTATTCATTCAACTCTTAAATCTATCATCAACCACATAGATTCAAGCATACCTTGATCAACACGAAGTTACTCACCATTCATACAACTCACTTCCTTGATTTTACCTCTATTTCAACCTCTGCTATTACTCAAATGAATTTGCACACTTAGTGCCAATTTGACAACCGAAGACTACTTGTCATCGCACACTTAGTGCCAATAGGTTAAACAGAACTTATATCGGTAATGCACACACAGTGCCATCTCGATGAGCCAAAACTTCTATTGTTTCACACAATCAGTGCTATTCATTAAAGCCGTAGCTTATATTGTTTCACACACATAGTGCTAGTCGTTAATTATAATCGCACACTTAGTGTCTATCCTTTTATTCGACTTGCCTCGATGTCGCACACACAGTGCCAATTCAATAAGCCTAAGCTTTCGTATCATTGCACATAGTGCTATTCCTTTCTTATAATCGCACACTCAGTGCCTTAATACAAAACCGAACTCGATTTGATATCGAACACATAGTGCCAATCACAAAGCCGAAACTTCTATTATTTCACACACAAAGTGCTAATCTTCTCGGTTACCCTCCCAAATACGCACACTTAGTGCCACATAAATTCATTTTTCACATAACATTTATAAATCAATAATATCATAACCATTCGTTTCATAACATTTAAACACAGCTAAGTACACATATTATAACCGAACTTACCTCGGATGTCAAAATACCGAAACGGTCGACTAATCGAGCACTTTATCTTTGCCTCGATCTCGATCCGAACCTCTCCTCTCTTGGTCTATACACATTCAAATTCAATCCATTCAATCACTAACTCATTCAATTTAGTCCACATACACACATTTAGGGCATTTTACAAATTAGCCCTCACATTTTCACATTTTGACACTTTAGTCCCTATCTCACAAAAATATCAAATTCACCAAATTCCACCTAACACAAGCTTAGCCAAATTTTACTAATGTCCATACAAACCCACCCATTTCATTTATTTCATATTTTAGTCCCTCAATTTACACTTTTCACAATTTAGCCCA
Source organism: Gossypium rotundifolium (assembly GCA_025506655.1). Taxonomy (NCBI): domain Eukaryota; kingdom Viridiplantae; phylum Streptophyta; class Magnoliopsida; order Malvales; family Malvaceae; genus Gossypium; species Gossypium rotundifolium. Next base: position 72,305,409 of record CP106731.1, read on the forward strand.
AATTACTCAATTTCACCAAAATTTCAAATACAAACTATGTTAACCCAACATTAAACTTTTATATTCCACCAACTATCATCACAAAGCTCATATATTCAACAATGACATATCTCAAAATCACCATCATTTTCTAAAATTTAAGCATGGGTTAGCTAGAGCACAAAGCAAAGATCACAAAAACGTAGAAATTATCAAAAATCGAGCATAAAGCACTTACTAATGGAAGCTTGAAGTGGCCGAATGTTTCAACACCTTAAACCCTTTATTTTATTTCTTTTGTAAACGGTGAAGGAAGATGATGAACACACCCACTTATTCATCATCTTTGTTTTATTATAACATATATATTATAAATATGCCATTTACTAATTTAACCTTCAAATAAATAAATAAAACATTTTAACATTAAGGTCATTCTAGTCCATTGCCACCCACTATCACTTAATATGGCCTAATTGCATCATAAGGTCTTAACTTTATAAAGACATTCACACTTAGGTACTTATAAATCAGTACATAGCTTTTACTATTTGCGCAATTAAGTCATTTCTCTTAATCCGACACTAAAATGATCAAATCATCACACATACTATGTCACCTATTATTCACACAGAAAATATCATTATAATATTTTTACGATCTCAAATTTGTGGTCTCGAACCACTGTTCCGAGTAGGGTCTAAATCGATCTGTTACAACTCTCCCCCCTTAGGGATTTTGGTCCCCGAAAATCTTACCAGTGAATAGTTGTGAATGTTGCTCTCTCATAACGTTCTCAGGCTCCCACGTAGTCTCTTCAATTCGCGTTTCTCACCATTTCAGTAATATACCCCAATCAATCAAGTGAATAATCTGTTTTCATCGGAATGAAATAAGCGATCTTCACCAATCTATCAACTATCACATGAATTGCATTCTTTCTTTCCCAGAGACAAAGGAAATCCCGACACAAAGTCTATAATAACAGATAAACTTGATGTTCAACTTTAATTTGCTGACAAACTAACCATTTCCACATATAGTCAGAGATTTCTCCTTTCATACCATGCTATCAATAAAACTGTTTCAGATCGTTATACACTTTCATACTCTTTGAATGCACAGTCAAACGATTATTATAAGCTTTATTCAATATTAATTGAATCATCTCTGAATTCATTGGAACATAAATCCGGTCTCTAAATCTCGAATAATCAGCACTATCAACTCAAACTCTGATTCCACATTCAAATTACATTGAACTCTTTTTGCTAACAACTCATTATCAATCTTCCGAGTCTCACATATCCGCTATATATTCAGCTACAACCACATCATCATCACATAGATCCATCTGATTACTCATAGCTCGTAAGGTATATAACGATTTCCAACACAAAGCATCAGCTACAATATTAGCTTTACCTGGGTGATAATCTATCATAAGTTCGTAATCTTTCAATAATTCTAACCATCTTCTCTGTCGCAAGTTCAAATCTTTTTGAGTCATCAAATATTTTAAACTCTTATGACCAGTATAAATATAACATTTCTTCATCGAATAAATAGTGACACCAAATCTTCAATGCAAATACAATCGCAGCCAATTCAAGATCATGCGTTGGATAATTCTTTTCATGCGGTTTTAACTGTCTCGAAACATAAGCGACGAATTTTCCTTTTTGCATCAGCACACAGCCCAAACCATTCAACGATGCATCACTATAAACTATAAACTCTTTGCCTGATTCAGGTTGATTCAACACTGGTGCTTCTGTTACAACACCTTCAACTATTCAAATCGTCTATAATATCTCGCTAGTCCCAAAAAATACGGACTTCAAATACGTTTCTCGGAGGCTCCCATTCCTATAATAGCAGAGATTTTACTCGGATCAACTCTTATTCCTGCAGTTGATACAACATGCTCCGAAACCAACCTCACGCAACCAAAACTCACATTTACTACACTTAGCATACAGATGCTTCTCACGCAATGTCTGTAACAAAATTCTCAAATGCTCGAAATATTGTGTCTTATAACAATGCTACAACAAAACGATTCAAATACGGTCTGAATATCTGATTCATCAAATCCATAAGCATTGCAGGATCATTTCTTAGGTCGAAAGACATTACTAAGAATTCATAATATCTATACCTCGTTCTGAAAATAATTTTTGACACATTAGATTCTTTAACTTTCTTTTCTGATACCTTTGTATCAATCACACATGCCAAATAGTCTTCGCAATCCCTTATCATATAACTCAACTTTCATCGAATGATAGCAATATCAAATTAGCAGAAAAGCAAACATCCCGAAAATTAACGGACAGTTCTTGCATATTTTATCCACTGAGACACACTTGCCTAAGGGGTTCGATACTCTAACCACAATTTCAGTAGACTCAACAGGTAGAGTCTTATTCAATACTAAATTCATACACACATAGGAATGGGTTGATCCCTGATATATTTATGCAATCACATTAGTATCGAATAGAGTTACAGTACCGGTCATGATGTCTGGAGATGATTCTTCCTCTCGTGCTCGTATAGCATAAGCTCGGGCAGGTGCTCTCGCCTCTGATCTCACAACTGTATCAATGGTCCCTCTTTGACTTCCACTAATGTTCCCGACATTTCTGGTTGGTCTACCCCTAGCCGTCACATTGCCCGATCTCACATTCTAAACATTTTCTTCCTCAGTCATCTTTGGGTAGTCTCTAATAAAATGATCTCGTGATCCACATTTATAGCAAACTCTATTGTTATATTTTCCCCAACATTCTCCCACATGTCGTCTTCCACACTGTCTACACTCAGGTTTGTTACTTTTGGCACTATTAATATTAGATTCATTTGGGGCTTGGATTCGTAAACTAGTACTTTGTCTTGAACGATCTCTACTTGGGTATTCAAACGAAGCATTTGTACAGTTGCTTACATCTCTATATCTCTTTGAAGAAGGCTGAGAAAATTTATTCATCGATCTCTTTCTTTCATCTCGAGCCTCAGGATTGACTTTTTCTTTTCTTTGCCGAGTTCCTCAGCTTTGCATTCTCTCTCTACAAGTACAACAAATTCATTATATCTAGTATCCCATCCAACAACTTTATGTCTTCATTCAATCCCTCTACGAAATGTTTGTACATAGTAGCTTCAGTAGAAACACACTCTCTAGCATATTGACTCAATTGCACCAATTCTCGTTCATACTCAACAATAGACAAACGGCCTTGTTTCACTCTAAAACTCCTTACGTTTCTGATCAATGAAGCGTTATCGATATACTTCTTTCTAAACTCAACTTGAAAGAAATCCCAGGTGATTCTCTCTCTCAGAACCATAGATATTAATGTTTTCCACCACTTGTAAGCTGTGACTCTCAACAAGGAAACTGCACACTTAATGCACTCATTAGGGTTCATCGACATCTCATCAAATACTCAAGGGGTATTCTCGAGCCAAAACTCACTTTCCAAAGATCATCATCACCGTGGCCCTAAACTCTTCAATTCTATACTTGCAAATCTTATCCACAAGAGGTTTATTCAATCGACGGATCTACAACTTGTGGCACAACAGGTACTTGTAGGGGTGGAGGTTGTGGAGCAGTTGGATTTGTTGTAACAAATTCCGAAAACCATTCACTTATCATACAGAAGAAGCCTTGTTTAGCCTCCCCTTCCTCACCACTATCATTTGGCCTTGATGTGGCCGTCGCTGTCCCTTGAGCAGGAGCAGGTGCATTACTCTCTACATCATCAGCAACTGCTTGATCGAGATCCATTACTATATTAAAACACATTTCAACTGTTAGATTTCAACACACTATCGCAATTTTACAATACGGCATGTATAGCTAGACTCACACATGCTACGTTAGTTTGAGAATCGACTAAACTGTAGCTCTGATACCAATAAAATGTAACACCCCTAACCCGAGACTGTCATCAAAATAGGGTTTAGAGGCATTACCGAATAATAGGATCATCTTACATTACATTTACGACACAAAGTCAATCATCATTAAACACATTCAAATACAATCATAGTGTCCCTTAAATGAGTCATCGAGACTCTAAGCATGCTTATAAACTGAGTCGACTAAACCGAAACACGTATAAAATTTTATGAAATTTTGAAACTTTCTTAAAATACAGGGGAGACACGCCCGTGGGGGTAGGCCGTGCCTCTCCCACGGCTACATGACACACCCGTGTGACCTTCCCGTGGTTACATACTGTAAAAATTGACAGGCTAACAAGCACGCCTATGTGCTAAGGCCATGTCCTATAAGGTCATATACTATCATTTCTCACACGACCTGTAGGCATGCCCGTGCCATGGCCGTGTGCAATTTAAGCCACATTCTGCCAATCTACCCACAGTTTGAGGCACGCCTGTGTGCCCCAACCGTGTGACATTATAGACCATTTTTGCAAAGTCTAAATGCCACCCATAAGGGTCCAACCTACAAGCCATACAACCACATCTCATGCTCATATTATCACCATAACTTACCAATATTGTCATTCAACTCTATTCATACTAAATTCAATTCCAATACTTATTCTATCACAAGCATAATTCATTCCCAATTTCACTAACCCCTATTAGCATTTATCAACACAAAGTTACCACTTGATAGCAAATTTATCAATCCACAAATCATGCCAAAAGGTGCATCATACATATCACATTCATTCATGCCAAACCTATCATATATCTAGCCACATCTCATGACTAATTACAATCTCAACATAATTCAATTTATTAGCATATACATGCCATATTCTTACTAAATACACCTTTTTCAAAAGTACCAAAATAGAATGTCGATAGTGTGATTGAGAAGCTGACGATCCCAGATCCGAGCTAGCTTTACTGATAGTGTAAGGCAGAGAAACAAATTACACAGTAAGCTTTCCAAAGCTTAGTAAGTTCGAATTATAAAACAATTAACTCAATGAACCAAGTTAATATAAACATTTAACCATCACATAGGTATTTTATCAATGGTACACAAGTTCAACTTTATTCAATACTCACATAGCATTCCATCCTTTCACTTCAAATTTCACCAATCACATATGTATCATACTTACCTTGCCAACACTTAGTTAATCACTAATCATACTATCCAACCATCACATAGATAATGACACAACAAGTACAATATCACTCTCAACCACATGCTTAATTAACTATTCATTCAACTCTTAAATCTATCATCAATCACATAGATTCAAGCATACCTTGATCAACACGAAGTTACTCACCATTCATACAACTCACTTCCTCAATTTTACCTCTATTTCAACCTCTGCTATTACTCAAATGAATTTGCACACTTAATGCCAATTTGACAACCGAAGCCTACTTGTCATCGCACACTTAGTGCCAATAGGTTAAACAGAACTTATATCGGTAACGCACACACAGTGCCATCTCGATGAGCCAAAACTTTTATTGTTTCACACATATAGTGCTATTCATTAAAGCCGTAGCTTATATTGTTTCGCACACACAGTGCTAGTCGTTAATTATAATCGAACACTTAATGTCTATCCTTTTATTCGACTTGCCTCGATGTCGCACACACAGTGCCAATTCAATAAGTCAAGCTTTCGTATCATTGCACACAGTGCTATTCCTTTCTTATAATCGCACACTCAGTGCCTTAATACAAAACCGAACTCGATTCGATATCGAACACACAGTGCCAATCACAAAGCTTAAACTTCTATTATTTCGCACACAAAGTGCTAATCTTCTCGGTTACCCTCCCAAATACGCACACTTAATGCCACATAAATTCATTTTTCACATAAATTTATAAATCAATAATATCATAACCATTCATTTCATAACATTTAAACACAGCTAAGTGCACATATTATAACCGAACTTACCTCGGATGTCAAAATATCAAAACGGTCGACTAATCGAGCACTTTATCTTTGCCTCGATCTCGATCCGAACCTCTACTCTCTTGGTCTATACACATTCAAATTCAATCCATTCAATCACTAACTCATTCAATTTAGTCCACATGCACACATTTAAGGCATTTTACAAATTAGCCCTCACATTTTCACATTTCGACACTTTAGTCCCTATCTCACAAAAATCTCAAATTCACCAAATTCTACCTAGCACAAGCTTAGCCAAATTTTACTAATGTCCATACAAACCCACCCATTTCATTTATTTTACATTTTAGTCCCTCAATTTACACTTTTCATAATTTAGCCCAAATTACTTAATTTCACCAAAATTTCAAATACAAAACTATGTTAACCCAACATTAAACTTTTATATTCCACCAACTATCATCACAAAGCTCATATATTCAACAATGGAAAATCTCAAAATCACTATCATTTTCTAAAATTTAAGCATGGGTTAGCTAGAGCACAAAGCAACGATCACAAAAACATAGAAATTATCAAAAATCGAGCATAAAGCACTTACTAATGGAAGCTTGAAGTGGCCAAATGTTTCAACACCTTAAACCCTTTATTTTATTTCTTTTGTAAATGGTGGAGGAAGATGATGAGCACACCCACTTATTCATCATCTTTGTTTTATTATAACATATATATTATAATTATGCCATTTACTAATTTAACCTTCAAATAAATAAATAAAACATTTTAACATTAAGGTCATTCTAGTCCATTGCCACCCACTATCACTTAATATGGCCTAATTACATCATAAGGTCTTCACTTTATAAAGACATTCACACTTAGGTACTTATAAATCAGCACATAGCTTTTACTATTTACGCAATTAAGTCCTTTCTCTTAATCTGACACTAAAACAATCAAATCATCACACAGAATTTTCACACAGACTATGTCACCTATTATTTACACAAAAAATATCATATAATATTTTTACGATCTCGAATTTGTGGTCTCGAACGACTGTTCTGACTAGGGTCTAAATTGGGCTGTTACAAGAAGTGATCAGTAGAGAGAATTTAGGAGAAGGATAAGGGAGATATCATGGAGAAAAATTAGGAGATGAGCAGTGGATGAAGTGGTGCCGAATTGGACTCTAGGGGTGCCTAAGTTTCAGCTACAGGCTATAAAAGGAGGGGGCCGAATGCTTAAAAGGGTCTTTGAGCATTCTTTAGTTTTTCTTTCTCCCCTCTCAATGGTTTCTCCTATAGCCAATTTTTTTCCATTTGCCTAAAAAGAAACCTATCATTCTTTTTACCAAAAATTCCTATCAAAGTTGTGTTTTGTTTCTTTCCTTAAAAGCCGAATACATCTTCTTATCATTTAGCTTCACTTGTGCCGATTCTTTATTGGTTTTCCTTCATCACAATCATTTGCTACCCACTTTTAGTCAAGCCGAATCTTGTTCAGAAGTGATCTAGGTCGTAGGATCAAAGGAGAATTTCGGTAAGTGTTTAGTTGAACTTTTTAGTGCGTTTTATTAAAAATCGAAGGCTATCTAACCCCTCCTTGTCGTTAATTTGTATTAACAAGGGTAAGACTCAACAATCGCAAGCGTGGTAGGTAAGGATTGCTAACAAGATGGTAAGTGTTCTCGACTCAGTCATGGTTTTGTAGATGGTCGAATCTAATGTGGCTCATAATGGTGACTTATGAACAATAGGGGTCACCTGGTTTAGATGTTATAGGTATTTGGGTGCAGATCTAGAGGATAATCGCCAATAGTAGCAAAGGAAGGGCTACTAGAATGTAAGGTACACGGAAAGGGTACGGTGAGGTTTCAATTTTGATAAGTATGTGTTAAAGCTTTGGTTAATCACTAGTAATGTCGATTCTAGGTTCATGACTAAGGGGTTTGCAACACGCAAGGTTACCAGGTGTGTACAAACATTACACACACGATATCAACAATTGAGTCAGTTAAGCATAATTCATAATCTGGAATTATTTTGGGCTTAACAGGCCATAAGGATGTGATTTGGGCCTAATGGGTCATAAGGATGAAATTTGGGTTTGATGGGCTTTTTGGGGCCAGAGACAAGTATGCTAGGGTTTATGGACTTTAGGCCTAGTTTGAACAACTCTTAAATTTTATAAGACATAATCTAATTAAACATGTTCGTGAACAAGTCGCTAGGTTAGAGTGTGGCAACGAACATACGCATGTCTAGGATTGGATCTAGGGAGAGCTTGGTACTTAAGCGGTCCTAGTGGCCCTCCTCCTCTTCTTTGGAATCCTACCTGGTGCGTAGTGTCTATTCGTTTTAGCTGTGAAGGCTTGTTGATGGGCCAAAGTTCATAACTAAAACCCAAGAGGGACCAAATACCCTTATATTTGTAAAATTACTAAAATACCTTTATATTTGTAAAGTTACTAAAATTCCCTTATATTTGTAAAATTACTAAAATACCCTTATATTTGTAAAATTACTAAAATACCCTTATATTTGTAAAGTTAGTAAAATACCCCTATTTTGTAAAATTACCAAGATACCCTTATTTTACCAAACTACCAAAATGCCCCTGTAGGGTAGAATTATGAAAATACCCCTGGGTAGTTAAATGATGAAAATACCCGTATTTGACGAATATGAGTTTATGGATATTACTCGTGTGTTTGATGCATTCATATGATATTCTGCTTAGGATGCATATGGGTGGGAATTATGGTACAGAGGAAGCTTTGAGGATCGTATAGTCGTATGGCCATGGATCCACCGGTGGCTTTAAGCCCATTATATGATTAGCAGCTTTGCTGCAACGTTAGGTAGTATCGCAATCGAGCTACCTTTGGTGTGTAGAGGATGGGTGAGTTGATTTAGAAATCCCCACAGGTGTGTAATGGTTGGAAGGGAAATGGTGTGTGTAGTGGATGGATTATTGTGATGGGTTTTGCATTATCTTGTTTGTATATGATATGATATGTTATGATATGAGGTAAAATGTGGGCTAAGGCCCAAGACCATCGATAATTGATAAGGCTTAGGCCCAATGTGAATATTTGTATGAGATTTGATTGCCAAGGGTTGTACACACTGAGTTTCGAAACTCACACCCTTTTATTTAATGTTTCAGGTGATCCTGAATAGACGACTCGATGTGGGAGAGGACTCGAGAGATGGCCACACTACAATCTGATCAAATGTTTTAATTTGTTCAAATGACTATGTTTTTAATTACTTTGTTTTTTTTCATTGGATTGTAATAAGGCCTTGTACTCCGATTTGACTTTGGATTTTGAGTTTTGTTGTTTCAACTGTTTACTTAATTATTAAACCTGAGTAAAGTTCTTATGTTTAAACATGGTTTTTGTAATACTTAAAATAATAAAATGGGCTTTTATCACTATCTAACAAGATTCAAGGATTTTGGGCTTTTAGGCCTTAAATTTTAACTTAGCAAAACTGTTTGAAATTGTGCTTTCAATGTGGCATTCCAAGATTCAGGCCTAACTTCTAGGCCGATTCTAGGGTGTTACAACCTTTTTCAATTATATCGGATAGAGATCCGAGATTCACGTCCTGATTTTGGAAAAAGTTACAAGAAGCTTTGGGCACAAAGCTGAGTTTTAGTACGGCTTTTCACCCACAAACTGACGGACAGTCGGAAGATTAATACAAATACTTGAGGATATGCTCCAGTGTTGCGTTCATGAGTTTCAGGGTAGCTAGGAAATATATTTACCGTTGGTAGAGTTTGCCTACAATAACAGTTTTCAGTTGAGTTTGAAAATGGCACCTTATAAGGCTTTGTATGGGCACAAGTGTCAAACACCTTTGTATTAGACTGAAATCAAGGAAAATCAGATTCACGAGGTCGATCTGGTTAGAAAAACCGAAGAGAAGGTAAAAATAATACTTGATTATTTAAAAGCTGCTTCTGATAAACAAAAATCCTACTCAGACTTGAAATAAAAAGAGATTGAGTTTCAAGTTGGTGATAAGGTATTCTTAAAAGTGTCACCGTGGAAGAAAGTTCTCAGGTTTGGCCGAAAAGGCAAATTGATTCCACATTTTATCAGACCATATGAGATTATCGAAAGGATAGGTCCGGTATCCTATCGATTGGCTTTGCCGTCTAAATTAGAAAAGATTTATAATGTATTCCACGTGTCTATGTTACGACACTACCGATCAGATTCTTCACTTCTGATTACACCGACAGAGGCTAAAATTCAACCCGACATGACTTATGGTGAAGAACTGATTAAGATTCTAGCACGGAAGTTAAACAACTAAGGAATAAAAGTATAGCTCTTGTAAAAGTATTGTGGCAAAGACATGGGGTAGAAGAGGCTACATGGGAGCTCGAGGAGGCTGATCGCTGCAAATCAGTCTAGTTTTAATATTTATAAAAGAGTGATCGAACTCAGAGATCGATCATGATAATGATAGAGGCAAGCGCACCTATCGAACAGTAGTATAGCTCAGGCAAGAATATCTTTATCGAACCCAAGGAACCTAAAAGTACTACTACTCACTTTCTTTCTATTATTTGGCCTAAAATATGGAGTGATTGGTTTATTAAACTAAACAAATGAAATATTTAAACTAAATGCAAAGACAAAAGAAATGAAACTTTGGGAAAAGACTTTGAAGAAAACTCAATTGATAAAGATGATACCTTCGGGAAGAATCCACCTGTGACTTCACTTATTATCTAACTTTCAATTCATATGATTTTTTTTACTCAGCTTGATCCGTGAGACTCCCTAACCTATATTAAACCTTCTCTCGGCGAATAATGTCTAACCTTAGGTTAATTAGTGGAACTCTCGTTCTCTTATAATAACCCCCTAAGGAAGCAGTAAATCGATCAATAGACTCCCATATTAGGTTTCACCCTAATCCGACAAAATCTCGTAACCCTATCTCTAGGCATCCGATCAACTCCGCTTAATTATGCTAGATCTACTCTTAGGTAGGGTCTATTTCTCCTACACCTAAGCACATCAGATAAATTTAAGCAACATAATTAAGAACAAGCTAAGTATTTATCATATAAACCAAAAGAATTAAATAACAAAATCCATCATAGGTTTCATCCCCTTCAGGTATCTGAGGGGTTTAGTTCATGATTAAACAAGAAAGCATATCAAGAGAGAAGATAAAACAAAATATAGGAAATCCTTAAAACCCCCTGAAGGAATTGAAGAGGAGATCCTCCGTCTTGAGTAGAATTCTGACTCTTCGAGATGGATCAATTGGCTACTTTGAGTAATTCCCTAAACGAGTAAAGCTCTGGCAGAAAACTCTACTAAAACCTGACGCCCTTGAATTGCTGCCTTCGATTGTTTATTTACACGTTTGGGATGCTTTATTTGCTCCTAAGTACTCGTAATTCGGGTATAATTCGTCCTAGGTGTTTGAATGGACTTAAGATTGCATTTCTTGAGCTCCAAGCATCCAATTTCGAGTGAAATTGCTCTTTTCTGCGGCAGGGGCACGGCCTTGACACGCCCGTGTCTCCATCCTATCAATTTAGGCACGACTATGACATGCCCGTGCAATATATGGGTAGAGGCCGTGTCTCGATTCTGCCATTTTAGGAACGGCCATGTAGATCACTAGGCACGCTCGTGCGTGGACTTATTGATGGGAAAATGGTCGTGTAAATTGGGGTAAGGCCGTGTTGGGCTTTTTGTCGACGAGGCACGGTCGTGTAAATTAGGGTGTGATCGTGTGCAATCTAAATATTGGGGCACGGCCGTGTGGCATGAAGTCCAGGCCGTGCCGACTTCTTGGGTTGGCCCAATTTGATCCGTTTTAAGCCCGTTTTACGTTCTTTTATCCTTAGGTGTTCTCTTGAGTATAAGACATGAAAAGAAAGGATTAATAGCATCTTTTTTTAACATAAATCGAGGGCTAAATCATCCAAAAGCATACAAAATATGGGGTTAAAATGTGTTACTTTTACGGTTTATCAAATACCCCCACACTTAAGCTTTTACTTGTCCTCAAGCAAAATTCTCAACTTACAATTAAAACGAACTATCCATAATTCATTATTCCTATTGATATTGTCTCATCATAATTCATAGATAATTTATACATGTATGATTTAACTAGAAGTGCCCTAAAGTTTCAATTACGATAAGTCATACTTTTATAGCCTGGAACCGTAGGTGTCTCTCCTTATCTAAGTAATTACCTTTGATTCAAAACCGACAAAGACCAACATCCTCACTAAAGATTCACTCAAATCACTCAAAAAGTGTTTAAGGTTCAAGAATAAGCACTCTAAGTCAAACTTGAAAAGTTAATCCCATAGGCTTGCCTAAAATCAAATCTTCACCATCAGATATGAGATGATAAATGATCAAAAGGTCTTTTAGTAGGGTTGTAACGGGCTAGGGTTAAAGGTGTGGATAAAGGTGAATTAGAAGGTTAGAATCGAGATTGAATTAACCAATTACCTAACTAGAAACAATGAACTAATATAAGTACTTACATCAATTAAAAGCTAATAGGAATACTATAATACTTCAATAGGAGCTCTTCTTCAACAATTGGAATTTAGATACATGAGCTCTAAACTTTGATTGATTTTTTTTAAGAACAAACTAGAACATTACATCATAAATGATAAATGTAACTACGGAACTAATATAATTCGGTAATTTAATCAAATCAAACCTCAATTAAAGGGTAGTCAAAAGAATGGTGATAATAAATATAAAGGGATTTTGGGTTGATATTAGTGGGTGAGTCAATAAAAAGGTTATTAGGTTTCAACGGGGTTCACTAGGGGTTAACTTGTGAAGGTAGGCTTTTTAGTGGAGTGAATGGGTTAAACCTAGGTGCATTTATCATCTCAGTATATCAAATCATTAATGTGGTCTCAACATGTATAAACGAGGCAAGTTCTAGAATAACAGTTCAAAGTTGACACACTCATAATCAATAAAGTGAGCAAGAAAAAGAATATATGCTCTATATGGCTCAAACTCTCACCAAAAATTATGGGTGTTTTTGACATCAATCCTTATAAATTTTGAACTTCAAGGTAATAATCAGATTTAGTTCAACAACCTATCAATTTTTATTTTTGAAAAATAGACTTATCATGCTTGATTCTCTAGTATTCTTCAAATTTAATCATCAATGCACAATTAACTATGACTTACTCTAAAACATTTCAATAAGAATCATAAGTCATTAGAAATTTCATCCTAATTAATAATATGAGAATAATTCTTAAGATCAAGACTAATTTCAGGGTTTTGAGAATTATGCAAAAAGTTAGGCACTATTACCCCCACAATTAAGATGCACATTGCCTTTAATGTATAAAGATAGATAATGAAATTAATGGGATAAATCAAAAGAGAGGGGGGAAGTGATATTTTCCTAAATTTTTGGATGGCTCCGGTATTTAGCATTGGTGATTTTTGAGAGTAGTGATTTACTCCTAATGCTATGTAGGTGGAGTGTGTGTTTGTAGCTTTGAAGTCGCTATTGAAATAACTTAGTGCTGCCATGAAATGTAAATTAGGCATACTCGAAGATTAGATAACCAATTGAAGATAATATACTATAAAGAGCAATTCTAATTTAAAACATAAAAATATGCCAAAAAATAAAAATAAAAATAAGGATAAAAACAAAACGAAATGGTGAATAAAAGTTAAATGTTATGTACTAAGAGGAACTCAAAGGTCCTCATCAGTAGCCGGATCCTGTGGTGGTGTTGGTGGTGATATGTGAAAGTGATGATAGATTTGTTGAAGGGTGGTATCCATTCTATCTAGGCACCGAACGTTCTCAGCAAAATAAAGCTCGAACTAGTCGAGGCAAGCATTTATGTCTAAAAGTGAAGGTGTTGCTCGATATTGGTGGTGCTGAGTCTGTGCTTCTTCCGATGGTGGTGGGACATTATCAAGAATGTCCTCGGCTTCCTCTTCTGCTGTGGGTGTCACTAATCGGTATTGAGGGGGATCGGTGCCTTTTTGGTGCTTGATCATCTTCATATGGAGCATCACCGGGATGCCTTGTGGTGCCATTTTCCCTATCAGTGTGAGAGGTGCAATCTGATTGTCGGTGTTTAGGAGATTGAAATGCCGAGCTAGTCTCATGATGTAAGGGCCCATTGCCAGGATTCCTTTCCAGTGCTGCTCTGTTTGATACTGCATTGTGCATGCAATGAAATATGCTACGTCAAAGACATATCCCTCAGACATGCATGAAAAGAAATAAACATCTTGTTTGTTGACGACATCGTGTCAGTTTTGTGACTGCAATAGTATGAGCAAGAATGGCATGAAGGTACCGAGAGCGAGAGAGAGGGCAGTCACTTTGGAGCGACTTCGGATTGTAATCGTGTTTGGTTGGTTTTAGGTCGCGCCAACATGTGATAGGGTACAGTGGAGCTCTCGCTTCAAGTCGCCCAGTGGGTTTTCCTCTATAAATTCGCGATAGAGTCCAAGTACCGATCCGAATTGAGGCACGCCACAACGACATTGCCCCTAGGCCAAACCGGATTGTGCCGGGTCATCAAATTGTGTCATGACCGCTCTATAAGGTGAATGTGGTACGTAACTCGAGAGTGAGTTCCAAGTATGTGGGCTCTATGATCATAAAAAATCTCTCCCATGGTTCTATTGAGATAGGAGCTCGAACATCCCTATCAAGTCTGACTTGTTCCAAGGCATCCCAATCAATGCACCTACCGGCACCAATAGGTCTCTTTCTGATTTGCATGTAACGCTCTTCTTGTGTTGCTTGGGAAAATTTGAGAAAGGGATGTCGAGTTCGAAGTCGGCGTAGTTCGATGATGATCCGTGCCCTTTCCTCTTTTGCTTGGAATGGCCCTTTCTATACATGATGATGACATAATTCACAGAATATAATCAAAGGATATACACCTCCTTTATATAGCCATGAATTTTCTAATAATAATTAAAGTTAATACCCCTATATAGATGCTTCTTTGAAGAATAAATATGAAATCATACTCTCATTATTCATTTAGAATAATTCTTAACTAAAACCATGATGAAGTATCAATACATTAACAAAGGTAACTACATTTAGCAAATAGAGTATCAAGTCCGCAATGACCATAAAAGAAAACTAATGTTAACACAGAGAATATATGAAAAAGACTTGGAATAAAACCATTAATAAATCAATCAAGAGAAAGATGAAAGTAAATATACTAGAAAACTAAACAAAATGAATTAGATTTTTGAGTCTAAAATCAAATAAAACTCTTAAATAAAGAGGAAATAATTGAAAATATGCAGGAAAAGGAACCAGGGATGGTTGTATGCGACGAACACAGGTGGGGTACGGCAGTGGCAGCGGCGTGATGTGTGGTAGCATGGTTGTGTTGTGGGCGTGCGACTTGGTTTTGATTGGTTATGCTTTGGGAAGTTAGGGAGAGATAGTTTTGGGTGGTGGAGGGTGTGGGTATGGTGGAAATTTTTGGGGAAGGAGGCTGACAATTGTGTCTAGGGTTTAAAATAGGGGGGTTTCTGGTTAATTTCTTTATATAAGGGAGTAGAACACGGCCACCCGACACGGCCGTGTGAATTTTGAAATGCTTGTGCTTTTCGCGATTACTTAGAATTGGGCGCGATTCTGGGTTTTTAGCATGCCCGTGTGATAATTTGACATGCCCGCTCTTGATAAGTCAATATGTTCACATGGTCACTTTGCACGCCCGTGGTCCAGCCGTGCTCAATATGTCAGTAGCCTCACACGATTATGAGGCACGGCCGTGTCTTTTTGTCATAGCCCGTGTTGAAGAAGAGAGGTTTTCCCTGTTTGTACATGGTCATCGACACGCCTGTGTTACAGGCCGTGTTAAGGATCCTGCATTTTTGTTTAGACTTTTACAAAACAATGTTAATGTGGTTAGCGTTCGGGTTGCCTCCCGACAAGCACTTGTTTATAGTCTTAAGCTAGACTCTCCCTGTTTTCAGTTCTAAAGGAAGGTTCATGAGCATAAACTCCTCTCTCGTATCTCCAAAATATGCACCATTATAAATTTTAAGTCGGTGACCATTTACCTTGAATGTGCCTTTAGTGGGATGAGTTACCTCAATGGTTCCACATGGAAATATTGTTTTGATCATGAATGGTCCTGACCATCTAGATTTTAGCTTTCCAGGGAATAGTTTAAGCCTTGAATTGTATAGTAGGACTAGGTCCCCTACTTTGAAATGTCTTGATCTCTTGAGACGAGCATCGTGACATCGCTTTGTTGCTTCCTTGTATGGCTTTGAGTTCTTATAGGCTTCTGTCCTTTATTCATCCAGCTCGTTTTTCTACATCATTCGTTTCTTTCCTGCAAGTTTGAGGTCAGTATTTAAAAATTTTGTTGCCCAGAAAGCTTTGTGTTCTAACTCGAATGGTAGATGACAGCTTTTCCCGTATATGAGCTTGTAGGGGGATGTTCCTAGAGGTGTTTTGAATGCTGTTCTATAAGCCCATAAAGCATCATCTACTTTAACTGCCCAATCTTTTCTATTTGATACCACCATTTTTTCTAGAATGCGCTTAAGCTCTCGGTTTGCTACCTCAACTTGCCCACTAGTTTGAGGATGATATGGGGTGGCTATTTTGTGGTATACTCCATATTTCCTTAGAACTTTTCAAATTATGTATTACAAAAGTAAGTACCCTATCACCGATGATGGCTCGGGTGTTCGAATCGGAAAATAGTTTCTTGAGAAATTTAACTACTACCCTAGCATCATTGGTAGGTAAAGCTTCCGCTTCTACCCATTTTGACATGTAATCAATCGCTACTAAGTTGTATTTATGTCCAAAGGAACTAGGAATGGTCCCATAAAATCTATACCCTATACATCAAATATTTCACATGACAAAGATATATGTTTGAGGTATTTCATCACGCTTAGAGATATTACCTGTTCTTTGGCATTTGTCACACAAGGTAACATACTTATTGGCATCTTTAAATAGAGTGGGCCAATAAAAACCTGATTCGAGTATTTTGTGTGCTGTCTTAATACCACTGTAGTGTCCTCCTGATGGTCCTGAATGACAATGTTCCAGGATTTTGCTTGCCTCTATCCTTGTAATGTATCTTTGAATTACCTGATCTGCACATATGTGAAAAAGAAAGGGATCTTCCCAAAAATAATTTTTCACATCAGCAAAGAATCGCTTCTTTTGGTGATGTGTAATTTTTTTTGGTAGGATGTTAGCTGCTAGATAGTTTGCAATATTTGCAAACCAGGGTATTTTAGAATATGTTATAAAAAAGAGCTGTTCTTCGAAAATGAATCATTTATTTCATGTTCATCAAGCTCCTTGGTATGTGAATTTTCGAGTCTTGAAAGATGATTTGCCGCGAGATTCTCAGCTCCCCTCTTATTCTGTATTTCCAAATCAAACTCCTGTAAGAGTAAAATCCATCGTATTAGTCTAGGTTTTGCATCAGGTTTGTTTAAAAGATAACGAAGAGCTGAATGATCAGTGTAAACAACAACTTTAGGCAATATTAGATATTGTCTAAATTTGTCAAAAGTAAAAACTACAGCTAGCAATTCTTTCTCAATCGTGGTGTAATTTTCTTGCACGGGTGTTATTGTTCTGCTAGCGTAGTAGATTGGCTAAAAATGCTTGTCTCTTCGTTGTCCCAAAACTTCACCTACTGCAAAATCACTTGCATCACACATTAATTCAAAGGGTAAGTTCCAATCAGGTGCAATTATAATCGGTGCATTTACTAATTTATCCTTAAGGATATTGAATGCATCTAAACATTCCTGATTGAAATTAAAAGGAACATCTTTTTCTAGTAATTTTGTTAAAGGCTTAGCTATTTTAGAAAAATCCTTAATAAATCTTCTATAAAACTCATGTGTCCTAAAAAACTTCTAATAGTCTTGACTGAGCTAGGGGGAGGTAATTTTTCTATGGTTTCAACTTTTGCTTTATCTATCTCAATTCCTTTACTAG
This sequence comes from Gossypium rotundifolium, assembly GCA_025506655.1. Taxonomy (NCBI): domain Eukaryota; kingdom Viridiplantae; phylum Streptophyta; class Magnoliopsida; order Malvales; family Malvaceae; genus Gossypium; species Gossypium rotundifolium. The sequence continues at coordinate 72,323,299 of CP106731.1, forward strand.
AAATCTTATGTCCTAATACAATCCCTTCTCTAACCATAAAATGGCATTTCTCCCTATTTTAAACAAGGTTTGTTTCTTCACATCTCGTTAGAACTCATTTTAAATTTCTAAGGCAAAGATGGAAAGAATTACCGAATACCGAGAAATCATCCATAAATACCTTCATGATGTCCTCCACGAGTTCGTCGAAGATTACCAACATGCAACGCTGAAAAGTATCAAGAGCATTACATAATCCAAAAGGCATTCTATGATAACCAAACGTACCGTATGGGCATGTAAATGTTGTTTTTTCTTGGTCTTCAGGAGCTATGGGGATTTGAAAGTAGCCAGAGAGTCCATCCAGGAAGCAGTAATACATATGCCCGGATAATCTTTCTAACATTTGATCTATGAAAGGCAAAGGAAAATGATCTTTTTCTGGTGGCATCATTCAACTTTCTATAGTCTATGCGACTCTCCATCCTATAATCGTTCTTGTGGGAATTAACTCATTTTTTCATTGGGTACTACCGTCATTCCTCCTTTCTTTGAAACTACTCGCACAGACTTACCCAACCGCCGTAAATAAGATAAATTATTCTCGCATCTAGAAGTTTAATTACCTCACTTTGACCACTTCTTTCATGTTGGGGTTTAAACGTCTCTGCATGGTTGCACACATGGTTTATATTCTTCTTCCATCAAAATTTTGTGGGTGCAGAATGTGGGGCTTATTCCCTTGATATCGAAAATTTTCCAAGCTATGGCTTTCTTGTGTTCTTTTAGTACTTTTATCACTTCCTCCTTTTCTTTGGATTCTAATTTCGAGGAGATGATTACTGGTAGTGTAGAATTGTCCCCACGGAATGCGTATTCAAGGTGTTTTGGTAACTGTTTGAGTTCTAATTTGGGTGGCTCTACGATGAAGGGTTTTAGTTTAATTTCGTTATCATTCTCGATGCTTTCTTCTTTCTGTTTTTCATATGATGACATTTTCAGATTCAACTCATTGTCTTCATCCTTTTCCCCCTTTTCTTGAGTTGGACACAATTCTAATGTGTCACCTTGTATAATTTCCTGTAATGAATTCTCTATAATATGATCAGTAGTGTCAACAAAATAATAGAAATCATCTTGTTCTTTAGAATATCGCATGGCATCACAGAGTTGAGAGATAATTTCTTCATCACCTATTCTTAGAGCTAGTTTACCATTACCTACATCAATAATAGCTCTAGCAGTGGCTAAAAAAGGACGTCCTAAGATTAAAGGAACATTAATGTCTTCATCCATGTCTAACACAATGAAATCAATAGGAAAAATAAATTTATCAATTTTGACCAAGACATCTTCAATAATTCCCCTAGGATATTTAATAGATCTATCGGCTAATTGAATGCTCATCCTAGTGGGATTTGGTTCTCTAAGATTTAGCCGTTTAAATAATTTATAAGGCATTAAATTAATACTAGCGCCTAGGTCTGCTAATGCTTTCTTGATGTTTAAACTATCGATTAAGCAAGGAATAGTGAAACTCCTTAGATCTTTTAACTTCTGTGGTAGTCTATTTTGGAGAAGGGCTGAACATTCTTCGTTAAGCTCCACCATGGATACCTCCTCAAGCTTCCTTTTGTTCGTAAGAAGTTCCTTTAAGAATTTTGCATACTTCGGCATCTGTGAAATAGCTTCAACGAAAGGTAAGTTAATATGTATTTGTTTAAAGAGTTCGAGGAACTTACCGTATTGAGCATCCAATTGTTCTTTCTTCAATTTTACTGGATATGGAAATTGTGGTTTATTCTCTGTAGGCAATGGATTATTATTCTCACCTTCTACACTCTTTTTCCTGGTAATTTCATGTGGTATCTTTCTTTATGGTTCAATTAACTCTTTGCCACTCCTTAGTGTAACTGCTTTTACCTGTTGTGTGTCTTTTGAGAAAATCTCTGTCCTTATTTCACATAATGTTTCAATAAGTAGACCAACTGACGTGATGATTTCTCATACCTGAATCTTGATTCCCTCGATTGATCTTTGTTGATCATCGAGTATTTCTTTAGCCTTTTGAAGACGAGAGTTTGTAGCTGTCATCAATTTTATCATAATCTCTTTGAGGTTTGATCATTCCATGAGAAGTCGTGATGGTACCCCCATCCTGCATTATAAGTGTCACTATAAAAATTATTTTTACATCTAGAGTAGTTCCCTATATAGTGGACTTATTCGTTTTTCATGCCGTATCCGTAGGGTGGGTATTCAGGATTTGCCATGCTTCTCAGATTCGAGTTATATTGCATTTCTGGGTGTACTTGCAAGAGATTATTCAAACCATCAATCTTTTTATTCATTATTTCAAACTAATTAGATAACCTAGTGGCCACGTCGAGCTTGAAAACACTAGTTGCTTCAGTAGGAATTATCCCCATGCCTTGCCACTGATAATTATTCAGTGCCATTCCTTTGAAAAACTAGAATTATCTGTAAAAAAATAAAAGAAAAGTTAGCAAAGTAAAATTAATAATAATAATGGCTAAAGTAATAAAAATAGAGCTTTCATAATATTTTAGAAATCCCGAAGAATTCACACCAAAAACTTGATCATTTGCAAAATAGTCTAGTTTTAATATTTATAAAAGAGTGATCGAACTCAGAGATCGGGTCATGATAATGATAAAGGCAAGCGCACCTATCGAACAAAGAGTATAGCTCGAGCAAGAATATCTTTATCGAACCCAAGGAACCTAAAAGTACTACTACTCACTTTCTTTCTATTATTTGGCCTAAAATATGGAGTGATTGGTTTATTAAACTAAACAAATGAAATATTTAAACTAAATGCAAAGACAAAAGAAATGAAACTTTGGGAAAAGACTTTGAAGAAAACTCGATTGATAAAGACAATACCTTCGGGAAGAATCCACCTATGACTTCACTTATTATCTAACTTTCAATTCATACGATTTCTTTTACTCAGCTTGATCCCTGAGACTCCCTAACCAATATTAAACCTTCTCTCGAAGCGAATAACGTCTAACCTTAGGTTAATTAGTGGAACTCTCATTCTCTTATAATAACCCCCTAAGGAAGCAGTAAATCGATCAATAGACTCCCATATTAGGTTTCACCCTAATCCGGCAAAATCTCGTACCCTATCTCTAGGCGCCGGATCAACTCCACTTAATTATGCTAGATCTACTCTTAGGCAGGGTCTATTCCTCCTCCACCTAAGCACATCAAATAAATTTAAGCAACATAATTAAGAACAAACTAAGTATTTATCATATAAACCAAAGAATTAAATAACAAAATCCATCATAGGTTTCATCCCTTCTGTATCCGAGGGTTTAGTTCATGATTAAACAAGAAAACATCTCAAGAGAGAAGATAAAACAAAACATAGGAAATCCTTAAAACCCCCTAAAGGAATTGAAGAGGAGATCTTCCGTCTTGAGTAGAACTCCGACTCTTCGAGATGGATCAATTGGCTATCTTCGAGTAATTCCCTAAACGAGTAAAGCTCTGGTAGAAAACTCTGCTAAAACCTGACGCCCTTGAATTGCTGCCTTCGATTGTTTATCTAGACGTTTGGGATGCTTTACTTCACTCCTAAGTACTCGTAATTTGGGTATAATTCATCCTAGGTCTTTGAGTGGACTTAAGATTGTGTTTCTTGGGCTCCAAACATCCAATTCCGAGTGAAATTGCTCTTTTCCGCGGCAGGGGCACGGCCTTGACACGCCCGTGTAAATCGTGGTCCAGCCTGTGTCTCCATCCTGTCGATTTAGGCACAGCTATGACACGCCCGTGCAATATATGGGTAGAGGCCGTGTCTCAATTTTGCTATTTTGGGAACGGCCGTGTAGATCACTAGGCACGCCCATGCGTGGACTTTATCGATGGGAAAACGGCCGTGTAAATCGGGGTAAGGTCGTGTTGGCTTTTTGTCGATGAGGCACGGTCATGTAAATCAGGGTGCGACCATGTACAATCTAAATATTGGGGTACGGCCGTGTGGCATGAAGTCCAGGCCGTGCCGACTTCTTGGGTTGGCCTAATTTGATCCGTTTTAAGCCCGTTTTACGTTCTTTTTATCCTTAGGTGTTCTCTGAGTATAAGACATGAAAAGAAAGGATTAAGAGCATCTTTTTAACATAAATCGAGGGCTAAATCATCCAAAAGCATACTAAATTTGGGGCTAAAATGTGTTACTTTTACGGTTTATCAGAGGCTATGAGAAAACAGTACCCAAACCTTTTTGCTGGTAAGATTTTTGGGGACGAAAATCCCTAAGGGGGAGAATTATAACAGCCCGATTTAGAGCCTAGTCAGAATAGTGGTTGTGAAACCATAAACCTGAAGTTGAAATATATGTTTTATGATTTTATAAGGCTTATAATGTGTTTGCATGATTGTGTGAAAATTTATGAGGAAATTTTATTAATTAGTGATTAAATTGTCCATTAGGACCAAATTGCAAAGATTAGAAAATATGAGATTCTAGAAGATTTAAGTATGAAATAGAATTATAAAAATTACTAGAGGTCCTTATTTAGCAATTAGACCATTATATGAAGGACAAAAATAGACATGGGAAGGAAAAATCTCAAGAAAGGGATTTAAGGGCATTTTAATCATTTGGTTAATAAAAGATTAAAAGGGGAGAAATGAAGCAAAATTTTCTCATTTTCTTCAAGCTAGGGCCGAAAATACCAAGCTCTCCATAGCTAGGGTTTTTCAACTTTCAAGCTTGATAGTAAGTGCACCTTAGCCCCGTTTTTAATGTTCTTCGTATTTTTTAGATCCTCGTAGCTCGATTTAGCTATTTCTAGCTATATTTTGAGCTAGGGTTTATGTTCAAAAATTTACCCATGTATGACATGCATGTATTTTGATGTTTTATGGAAGAATATGGAAGTTTGATGTATGATAAACATCTTTTTCTAAGTGATTTTCATGAAAATTTCATAAAAGGACCAAATTGTAAAAGTTGTAAAAATGGTCATACATGAGTGAAATAGTAGAAATTGAAGGTTGTTGTAGTTAAGAAACTGATTCGGCTAGGCTTAAAATACAAGAAAGTTGAATAAAAATCATTTTACGAGCCTAGGGGCAAAAATGTAATTATGTAAAAGTTTAGGGGCAAAATTATAATTTTGCCAAAGTATGATTCATGAGTCAATTTAGTCAATGTGAGTATTAAACAAGTGAAATTGTTATTATAGATCAAGAAACATGAAGCTTGGACTGAAATCGAGGCAAGAACAAAGTTGTGGACTAAATCGAACGTTTACACCTATTTTGAGTACCGAGGTAAGTTTGTGAAAAATTAAGGCTACATATGTTTTTATGTTTAAATTACTTATTATTATGAGAAATTCATATTATTATTTCCAAGAAATTGGTTAATGATACCTCGATGAGAAAGTGAAGAGAATATGACAAGTTGAAGTCCCGATTGAAGATTCAGAATAACGAGGATACCTATGTCATGACATGAGATAAGGATGGTCCCGTATAAGACCATGTTTGGGACATGGCATCAGCATCGAATGTAGATATGTTTGGGACATGGCATCGGCATTGAATAAGGAATGTCTCATATAAGACCATGTTTGGGACATGGCTTCGGCTCTAAAGGAAGATCTTGTGTAAGACCATGTCTGGGACATGGCATCGACATTTATATACGATCTTGTGTAAGACCATGTCTGGGACATGGCATCGACATTTATATATAATCTCGTATAAGAACATGTTTGGGACATAGAATCGACATCGAGCTAAAAGATTCCGTGCAAGACCATATCTGGGATATGGCATCGGCATCAAGAGGTGATCCCATGTAAGGCCATATCTGGGATATGGCATTGGCATCATGATACATGTATAATGAGATTGAGTATCCTCCAATATTTCGAGTAGTTCAATGGGCAAAAGAGCTAAGCATATCAAGATGAAAATGAGCTAAGTTATACAAGAATGACAAAGAGTTACATTTAAGCTAAGGATGATAATGATTTAAGTTTATGTTCAAGATAGCATAAATGCTAAATTATTTGCTGAAGTGATATAGGTACAATAAGTAAAATGCGAGTTATGAAAACCATAATGTGATATGTGATGGGTAAGAATAAGTATGAGTAAGTATGTCAAAGTACTTGAGAACTTGTGTCGTTATTGTTTTATGAGATGAATGGATTTTACTATGAGTACTTATGTTGCTATCTTAATTCATGCAAACTTACTAAGCTATATACTTACCTCTCTCTTTTCCCTTTTCCTTGTTGTATCGCCAAGTTAGCTCGGGGATCGTAGAACGTCGGTGTTCAGATCACACTATCAATCATTCTTTTGGTATAGTAAAGTTGATTTATTTTGGGTATGGCATGTATAGGAACTTGGTCATCTTGTGTTATGTCGTATTTGAAATCCAAAGTGTTGGCTACTAAGGTTATATACTCATTTTGTAAATGGCCTTTATGAATTGACCAATATTTTTCAAGTTTCATATTTTAAAGATGATTAGTGGTTCTTCATAGTGTATTATTGCCATGTTATGTGTTGCTTGTGTTGGTATTTGTGTGATCATGTTTCAGGGTGGCAATTGGCTTGGAAAATAGCCTTCTAATTGTCCACACGGGTAGACAAACGGGCGTGTGTCTAGGCCGTGTGTCCCCTGTATCAAATTGCAAGAATTCAATTCGTCACTTGGGCGTGTGCCTAGGCTATGTGCCCCTTAAGAGGTTGTTGGCGTTATAAACAGAATGCCCAGGTTTTTACACACGGGTGAGGACACGAGCGTGTCTAGGCCATGTGAAGGACACGGGCCACTGACACAGACGTGTGTCTGGCCGTGTGAAAACCCCTGTAGGTTCAAAATGAAAAATAAATCCCATACGGCTATGAACATGGGCGTGTGTGACCACATGGCCTGCCCACACGGGCGTGTTCCATTTCACATAGGTGTCTGGCCCTTGTTTAGGCAAAAATTTTCTTAGAGCATATTAATTCCAAAACCTCCCGTATGTATGTTTAGGGCCTCGTAGGCCCATAATAAGGATGTTATGAATATAAATGAGAAGCTTTTAGTTGAAAAGAAATTTTATGACCCAATGTTGTATGTTTAAGAAAGTTAAGTACGGTAATGCCTCGTATCCTGTCCCGGTGTTGGACACGAGTAAAGAAAGTTAAGTCCGGTAATGCCTCGTATCCTGTCCCAGTGTTGGACACGAGTAAAGGGTGTTACACATGATGTGGAAAGCATAAGTGCTTGGAAACTTGATTATTTTTGATCCCATACATGTCTTGATATTACTATGGAATATATTAATAACAAGGGCAATGAGGATGGGTGTACGGCTTGAGATCAAAGTGGTTGATTATACCTTACTTAGTTACCTCAGATAGGATGAATGGTAAGTTAAGTACCATGTTATACGAACTTACTAAGCATTTTATGCTTACCCCATTTTATTTTCCCCTATTTTAGAGTAAATCAAAAGCTCGTTGGATACAAAGCTCGGCAGAGATCACTCACACTATCCATCGGCCCATGTCAGTATAGTATGGTAATTCAATTGTGGTTGTAATGGCATGTATAGGATATGTTGGCCATATTGGCATGTACATATAAATGATGCTTGTAATCTAGCCATTGGAATGGCTAGTGATGATTATGTATTGGTACATGCATATATGTTTCTAAGTTCATGTTATGGTGATAACATAGGTACTATATATTGTTTGATTAAGAAAGGGGAAACAAGTATGCTTATTAAAGAGTAAGATTATAAACATGAATGCTTGTGATGATATATCATGTTGAATGATAGAGTTTGCTCATCTTGAATGCTTGAAATGGTTGGTATTTGTATGTGTGATTCAAGTGCAGGTCATGGGTGAAATTTTGGGTGAGAAATAAAGCTAGAAATGGCTTTATTTTGCCCACACGGGTGTGTGCCTAGACCGTGTGTGACACACGGCCTGGTAATACGGGCATGTGGTTAGGCCGTGACAGAATGCTCAAAATTGAGCACACGAGAAGAGACACAGGCGTGTGTCTCAGTTGTGTGGGTGACACTGTAACACCCCTAACCCGTACCGATCGCCAGATTAGGGTTATGAGGCATTACCAAACCCAACTCAGATCATCGCAGTCATTTATCGTAATTCATACTTCTATCAAACCAAAGAAATTAAATTCATGCTGGTACATTTCAAACCATTGAATCATCGAATATATGCCATTCAAATATTTAATACATGTTCAAGCATTTATCATTCACCTTATAAATATAATTTCACTATTAAGACATACAAATCCATAGAACTCTATTGTCTATTCGCTCACATATGTAACATTAATACACTATAGTATAACCGAAAATGTTCATGATACTAATGCAATATGCGCATATTTCTCAAAGACAAAACCATAATCAATCATGATTAACAAATTTACTTAACCATATTATTGACAACATTTGGGAATAAGCCGAATCATATAATCATGAAACATGCATCAAAACTCTTTTCATCTTTCAAGAACAATGTACATACCTATTAAGCATAAAATATATATATCCAGATTCTGTCAATACATCTAATTCATTAGTCGAACATCAACTTAACATTTCATAACTTGTGCACATATATTTAATTTGCATCTAAATAAGCATTTCCCATATAGTTCCATTCAACTGAAATAATGTCTATTTTCGCATTCATTCAACTCAAAGCCACATGAACTAATTATATACATAAATATCATTATTAACTTACCAAACACGTGAGCAATCTAACTAGCCAATACCTAAGTATAATCAATTCATTGACCATATATTCGACCTCAAAAAATAAGACTCAAAGATCAATCCAATATACATATACATATACATAAACATTTCCAATGTCATCACCAACCACAATTCAACATCTCAACATATATGTCATGATATATATATTTATATATACTTTCAATCTAAGATTAGAACATGACTAAAACACATAACCATTAACAATTGAACAAGCCATTATATCAAAACACATAAGTGAAGTTTAACCCAAAAGTATTAGCCATTTTCGCAAGGCTAAACTTATATACAAGATTAAAATACCATTGGTTTACAACTTAGACTAGCTTATACATGCCTTTCAAATCAAAAACTAAGTTTATGAGTACCAAAAGAGTTGATAGTGTGGTTGACTTCTCCGATGATCCTCTGAGCCCGTAGCTTAATCAAAGTCTATAAAACAAACAATGAACACAAACAGAGTAAGCTCACTAGCTTAGTAAGTCTCAAGTAAATGATAATACAACATTCAAACACTTAAACATTTTAATCTTTAAACCTATGACATTGAATATAAACATTTCAATATGCAAATTTATACAAGGCCGAATACTAACAGTTCATTAACCTAAGTAATTGCACTTCATTACCATAAACCTGTATCTCATCGAAATACAAAGTAAATATATTACATGAATCACATGCTCCAAATCATATAAGTACAACATTCATATCAACTATGTTATCACACTCAAAATCTTATCACTTTTAACATTTCTATTTGTAACTGAATCTCCCAAAATAGTACGTTTAAGCTCAAATTCTATCAATAATACTCATACACATTGATCGTAAGCTCAATTGCACATAACACCATTCTTATCGTATTATCCCAACTCAAGAAGTATTAAACACAACTTACCTTGCTCCCGGTAAATATAAAGGGACTTATGCTTACCTGAGCTTTTAACTAGATACATTGACTTTGTTTCACCTCGAATAATTTATGGTTTCTCCATTTAAAATGCATCACCGGCATCAACCCTGCTAGGCATCAAAGCCCGATATGAAACACCGGCACAAGGCCTGCTAGGCATAAAGCCCGATATGTAACACCGGTACAAGGCCTGCTAGGCTCAAAGGCCGAAATAAGTCACCGACACTAGGCTTGCTAGGCTCGAAGCCTGAAATAACAACATAATAAATCGTTCAATGCACATTTCTTAACACTAGCATCTCAAACAACCTATGTAATACTTATCACTTTCACATAACAACCGAGCATATCTATTACACATTACTTTCAACAAATAAAACTCAATCCAATATTATACCTCTACATTTGGCCATTTGATATATTCATGCTTAAAATATTCAAATTTCATCATTTATTATATTCACAAATAATTCTTTGACTTATATTTGCTTAAGGACTTACCTCGACTGTCGACGGACAACGTATACCAGCTATTCGATAACCTTCGCCTTTCCCCGATCTAAATCCGTTTTTCTTTGTTCTTGATCTACACACATTAAAATTCAGCTCATTCAAGTACATTTCATTTCAATTTAATCCCTAAACACATAAACAATCAAATTATCATTTTACCCCTACTATTTCATATTTTTGCAATTTGGTCCTATTTGCACAAAACACAAAATACACAAAATTCCACTAGAACACTCAAGGGCCGAATGTTCACAAGGACCTTACAAGTTCATTTCTTTCATTTATTTTGCATTTTATCCCCCTTAAAAATTCAATTTTGCAATTTACTCCAAAATACTCAAATTCACTAAAATTTCCAATACAAAACATACTAATCTTTAACATATCTTTAATTTAAAATCATCAAACATCAAAAACCACGTAAACATGTCAATGGCCAAACCTTAAGCATGCTCAAATTTAAAAATTCTAACATGGGTAGGTTAATACTCTAAGCAACGATCTCAAAAACGTAAAAATCAACAAAAACCTAACAAAACACATACCTAATTTCAAGCTTCCGAATGCCGAACATTAAAGGTTTTCTTCTTCTTTTTCTCTCTTTAAATTCGGCTAAGTGTGAGAAAGATGATAACTTAAGCTTATTTTATGTTATTATAACATATATTATAATTTATTAATGGTTTACCATTTTACCCTTTTTAATGATTTAATAATAAACATAACATTATGGACAAGGTTGTCATATGTCGTCCACTTGCCCCTAAAATGGGCTAATTGCCCTTTTAATGCCTCACTTTAAAAAGCCACACTCAATTTAGTGCATTTCACTGTAGTTTGCAACTTTTACCTTTTACGCGATTAAGTCCTTTTTCTAAATTGAACACACAAACGATTAAATTTTTATACGAAACTTTCACACACATTAATTCACATTTAAAAACAAAATATAATATTTAAAAAATTCTCGGACTCGGATTCGTGGTCTCGAAACCACCGTTTCGATTAAGGTCCAATTCGGTCTGTTACAACTCTCCCCTCTTATGGATTTTCGCCCCGAAAATCTTACCGTTGAATAACTTCGGGTATTGTTGCTTCATTGAATCCTCAGGCTCCTACGTAGCCTCTTCAACTCCGTGCTGATTCCATAGTACTTTCACTAATGGAATTCTCTTGTTCCTCAACTCTTTCATATCCCGAGCTAAAATATGGATCGGTTCTTCTTCATACGTCATACCGGATCAGATTTCAATCTCAGACGGAGCGATCACATGTGACGGATCTGATCTATATCTACAAAGCATCGAAATGTGAAATACGTTATGTATCTTTTCTAATTCAGAGCGTAACTTCAATCTATAAGCAACAGGCCCAATATGTTCAATGATCTCGTATGGTCCGATAAATCTCGGACTTAGTTTGCCTTTCCGACCAAATCGGAGTACCTTCTTCCACAGAGAAACTTTCAAGAATACCCGTCTCCGATCTGAAACTCAATGTCTTTGCACTTTGAATCAGTATAGGACTTTTGACAATCCGAGGCAGCTTGTAAACTATCTCTGATTATAGCCACTTTTTGTTCTGCCTCTTTAATCAAATCAACCCCGTGTATCTTGTTCTTACTGATCTCGGTCCAGTATAATGGTGTACGACATTTGCGGCCATACAGAGCTTCATAAGGTGCCATTTTGATACTCGATTGAAAATTGTTATTATAAGAAAATTCAATCAAGGGTAAATATCTTTCCCACGTACCTTCAAACTCAAGGACGCAACATCTCAACATGTCCTCAAGTATCTGAATGGTTCGCTCAGGCTAACCGTCTGTCTGTGGATGAAAGGCCTTACTAAAGCGGAGTTTAGTACCTAAAGCATCTTGTAACTTCTTCCAAAACCGTGATGTGAACCTCGGGTCTCTGTCTGAAACAATGGAACTTGGCACACCATGTAACCTCACAATCTGTGATACATACAATTCAGCAAGTTTATCGAGTGAATAGTCTATATGAACTGGCACAAAATGAGCTGATTTGGTCAGTCTATCCACTATAACCCAGACTGCATCTTTCTTGCTCGGTGTCGTAGGCAAATCGGATACAAAGTCCATAGTAATTCTATCCCATTTCCATTCAAGTATCATGATCGGCTGAAGTAATCCAGAAGGCACTTGATGCTCAGCTTTTACTTGCTGACATATTAAACACTTCGAAACAAATTCAGATATATCCCTTTTCATGCCAGGCCACTAGTAAAATTGTTTCAAATCATTATACATCTTCGTGCTACCCGGATGTATCAACATTTGACTATTATGAGCCTCATTCAAAATCATCTAAATTAAATTTGCATTCCTCGGTACACACATTCAGCCTTTGTAGTTCAAACAATCATTTTTATCAATTCGAAACTCTGACTCTGTATCATTTTCACACTGAGCTCGTCTAGCAGCCATATCTTTGTCAATTTTCTATGCATCACTAATTTCTGAATAAACAACGGTCTTGCCTTCAACTCGGCTATGATCGAACCATCACCAAACATAACCATATGTGCGTTCAACGCACGAAGAGCAAACAATGACTTTCGACTTAAGGCATCTACAACAACGTTAGCTTTCCCCGGATGATAGTCAATCACTAATTCATAATCTTTCAACAATTCTAACCATCTGCGTTTTCTCAAGTTCAAGTCTTTCTGAGTCATCAAATACTTCAGACTTTTGTGATCCTAATAAACATTACATTTCTCACCGAACAAGTAATGACGTAAAATTTTCAATGCGAAAATGATGGCTGCTAATTCTAGATCATGAGTCGGATAATTTCTTTCGTGAGGCTTTAACTGTCTCGAAGCATAAGCTACTACCTTGCCTTCTTGCATTAAAACGCAACCCAAACCATTCAAAGAAGCATCACTGTACACAACGAATTCTTTACTGGATTTAGGCTGAATTAACACTGAAGCTTCAGTCAAAAGAGCTTTCAATTGATCAAAACTTTTCTGACACTTTTCCGTCCACTCGAACTTAACATCTTTCTGGAGTAGCTTTGTCAGAGGTGTAGCTATCATGGAAAAACCTTTGACGAATCGTCTGTAGTATCCCGCAAGTCCCAAAAGCTTCAAATTTCAGAAACATTCTTTGGTGGCTTCCAATCAAGTATAGTCGATATTTTGTTTGGATCAACCCAAATGCTTGACGCTGAAACAACATGACCTAGGAAGCTGACTTCATTCTTTTAGAACTCACACTTACTAAACTTTGCATACAACTGCTGATCTCGTAAAGTTTGTAGCACTGGTCTCAAATGCTCGACATGCTCGGTTTCATCTTTAGACTAGATCAGTATATCATCAATAAACACTACTACAAACCGATCCAAATACTATTTGAAAACTCGATTCATTAAATCCATAAAAACAGCAGGTGCATTAGTAAGTCCAAAAGGCATAACCAGAAACACAAAATGTTCGTACCTCGTCCAAATGCAGTCTTTGGCACATCTGTATCTTTGACTAGCAACTGGTAATAACTCGATCTCAGATCTATCTTCGAGAACACTGAAGCCCCTTTCAACTGGTCAAACAAATCATCAATTCGAGGCAACGGGTATTTATTCTCTATTGTCACTTTATTTAAATGCCGATAATCAATACACATTTGCATAGTCCCCTCTTTCTTTTTCACAAATAGAACTGGTGCACCCTAAGGAGAAAAACTCGGTCGTGCAAAGCCCTTATCTGTCAACTCTTGCAACTGTGCTTTTAATTCTTTCAACTCAGTAGGTGCCATCTGATACGGAGCTATCAAAATCGGAGTCATCCCCGGTATTAATTCAATACCAAACTCAATCTCTCGTACTGGTGGTAAACCCAGTAATTTTTCAGGAAACACATCCGAGTATTCACACACAACTGCTACAGATTCAATCTGTTTTTCAGACACTTTGTTATTCAACACATAAGCCAAATAAGCTTCTCATCCTTTTCTCACATACTTTCAGGCTAGCATCGAAGATATTACTGTAGGTAATCCATTTAAATCATTAGATTCAACCCGAATGATTTCATCGTTCGGGCATCTCAAATCAATAATCTTCCTTTTGCAATTCACCACAGCATCATACAAAGTTAACCAGTCCATTCCCAAAATTATATCGAACCCGTCGAAAGGCAACAACATTAAATCAGCTGGAAAGCAGGAATCCCGAATCATCGACGAGCAACCTTTACACACTTTATCAACAAGTACACATCGACCCAAGGGGTTGGACACATGGATTACAAACTCAGTAGACTCAACAGGCAGAGTCTTACTGGATACTAGAGTTTCACACACATATGAATGAGTCAAACCAGGATCAATCAATGCAATTACAGTAGTATCATAAAGTGTGAAAGTACCGGTAATGACATCTAGGGAAGAAGAATCCTCTCTAGCTCGTATAGCATACGCTCTAGCTAGTGCTTGGGCCTCAGATCAAACTGCAGTGTCTTTCGTCCCTCTCTGACTGCCACCTACATTGCCTGAATATCTAGGTGGTCTACCTCTTGCTGACGCGTTGCTTGGTTTAGTGTTTTGAGCCATATCTTACTCGGCCAACATCGGGCACTCTCGAATGAAATGGTCCGACGATCCACATTTAAAGCAGGACCAATCACGGAATCTACAACTCCTAGAATGCCATTTTCCACAATGCTTGCACTCAGCCCGATTCTGCTGAACATTACCAACACTAGCCATCGAAGTGGCTTGGGAGCTCACTGAGGTCGATCTCGTCTCGACAGGTCTGAAGTGGCTCTATGTCGGTCGAAGTCATCTTTGAGCTTTTTAGGCACTGAATGGAAAGTCTTACTCGACGATCTTTTACGAGTGTCTCTAGCTTCTATTTCAGCCTTTCTTTTCTCTTTTCCGAGCTCTTCAGCTTTGCAAGCTCGCTCGACTAACACCATAAACTTTTTGATTTCAAGAATGCCAACAAGTAACTTTATGTCCTCATTCAGACCGTCTTCAAATCTTTTGCGCATAATGGCTTCAGTTGATATACACTCCCGGGTATAACGGCTCAATCTGACAAACTGCCGTTCATATTCCGTCACAGTCATACGACCCTATTTTAGTTCTAGAAATTCTTTTCGTTTTGATCGATGAATCTCTAACTGATATATTTCTTATGGAACTCGATCTGGAAGAAATCCCAAGTCACTTTTTCTTTCGGAACCACTGATACTAGTGTATTCCACCAGTGATATGCAGTGTCCTAGAATAGAGATATAGCATATTTCAGGCATTCATCTGGAGTACAAGATAGCTCATCAAGTACCCGAATAGTGTTATCAAGCCACATCTCAGCCCACTCCGCATCATCATCATCATTAGCTTTGAATTCTTTGACCCCATATTTTCTAATTTATCAACAGGAGGCCTACTAGATCTCATCGGATCTATCATCGGAGGTGCTGAAGATACCAAAATTGGATTATTTGGGGGTGGAGGTTGTTGTACAGCCGGGTTAGTCTGAATAAACTGGGTAAACCACCCGTTCATCATCTAGTAGAAGGCTTGCTTGGCTTCCCCCTCATGACTACCCGAAACTGGTCGAGAGTCAATCGGCGCTGATCCGCGTGCACGATCAGGCGCTACACTCTCTATATCATCTGCTACGGCTCTATCAGGATTAGGATCTATTTACTATATAAAATAGAGTTTAGAATGTTAGAAGTCACCATGCTATCAAATATAAAATAAAGGCATGTATAGCTAGACTCACACGCGCTACAGTAGTCCTAGAACCGACTAAACCGTAAGCTCTGATACCAATCAAATGTAACACCCCTAACCCGCACCGATCGCCAGATTAGGGTTATGAGGCATTACCAAACCCAACTCAGATCATCGCAGTCATTTATCATAATCCATACTTCTATCAAACCAAAGAAATTAAATTCATGTTGGTACATTTCAAACCATTTAATCATCGAATATATGTCATTCAAATATTTAATACAGGTTCAAGCATTTATCATTCACCTTATAAATATAATTTCACTATTAAGACATACAAATCCATAGAACTCTATTGTCTATTCGTTCACATATGTGACATTAATACACTATAGTATAACCGAACATGTTCATGATACTAATGCAATATGCGCATATTTCTCAAAGACAAAACCATAATCAATCATGATTAACAAATTTATGTAACCATATTATTGACAACATTTGGGAATAACCCGAATCATATAATCATGAAACATGCATCAAAGCTCTTTTCATCTTTCAAGAACAATGTACATACCTATTAAACATAAAATATATATATCCATATATATCAGATTTTGTCAATACATCTAATTCATTAGTCGAACATCAACTTAACATTTCATAAATTGTGCACATATATTTAATTTGCATCTAAATAAGCATTTCCCATATAGTTCCATTCAACTAAAATAATGTCTATTTTCGCATTCATTCAACTTAAAGCCACATGAATTAATTATATACATAAATATCATTATTAACTTACCAAACACGTGAGCAATCTAACTAGCCGAATACCTAAGTATAATCAATTCATTGACCATATATTCGGACCTAAAAAAAAATAAAACTCCAAAGATCAATCCAATATACATATACATATACATAAACATTTCCAATGTCATCACCGAACCACAATTCAACATCTCAACATATATGTCATGATATATATATTTATATATACTTTCAATCTAAGCTTAGAGCATGACTAAAACACATAACCATTAACAATTGAACAAGCCATTATATCAAAACACATAGGTGAAATTTAACCCAAAAGTATTAGCCATTTTCGCAAGGCTAAACTTATATACAAGATTAAAATACAATTGGTTTACAACTTAGACTAGCTTATACATGCCTTTCAAATCAAAAACTAAGTTTATGAGTACCAAAAGAGTTGATAGTGTGGTTGACTTCTCCGATGATCCTCTGAGCTCGTAGCTTAATCAAAGTCTATAAAACAAACAATAAACACAAACAGAGTAAGCTCACTAGCTTAGTAAGTCTCAAGCAAATGATAATACAACATTCAAACACTTAAACATTTTAATCTTTAAACCTATGACATTGAATATAAACATTTCAATATGCGAATTTATACAAGGCCGAATACTAACAGTTCATTAACCTAAGTAATTGCACTTCATTACCATAAACCTGTATCTCATCGAAATACAAAGTAAATATATTACATGAATCACATGCTCCAAATCATATAAGTACAACATTCATATCAACTATGTTATCACACTCAAAATCTTATCACTTTTAACATTTCTATTTGTAACCAAATCTACCAAAATAGTACGTTTAAGCTCAAATTCTATCATATAATATTCATACACATCGATCGTAAGCTCAATTGCACATAACACCATTCTTATCGTATTATCCCAATTCAAGTAGTATTAAACACAACTTACCTTACTCCCGGTAAATATAAAGGGACTTATGCTTACCTGAGCTTTTAACTCGATACATTGACTATGTTTCACCTCGAATAATTTATGGTTTCTCCATTTAAAATGCATCACCGGCATCAAGCCTGCTAGGCATCAAAGCCTGATATGAAACACCGGCATAAGGCCTGCTAGGCATAAAGCTCGATATGTAACACCGGCACAAGGCCTGCTAGGCTCAAAGCCCGAAAGAAGTCATCGACACTAGTCCTGCTAGGCTCGAAGCCCGAAATAACAACATAATAAATCGTTCAATGCACATTTCTCAACACTAGCATCTCAAACAACCTATGTAATGCTTATCACTTACACATAACAACCGAGCATATCTATTACACATTACTGTCAACAAATAAAACTCAATCCAATATTATACCTCTACATTTGGCCATTTGATATATTCATGCTTAAAATATTCAAATTTCATCATTTATTATATTCACAAATAATTCTTTGACTTATATTTGCTTAAGGACTTACCTCGACTGTCGACGGACAACGTATACCGGCTATTCGATAACCTTCGCCTTTCCCCGATCTAAATCCGTTTTTCTTTGTTCTTGATATAAACACATTAAAATTTAGCTCATTCAAGTACATTTCATTTCAATTTAATCCCTAAACACATAAACAATCAAATTATCATTTTACCCCTACTATTTCATATTTTTACAATTTGGTCCTATTTGCACAAAACACAAAATACACAAAATTCCACTACAACACTCAAGGGCTGAATGTTCACAAGGACCTTACAAGTCCATTTCTTTCATTTATTTTGCATTTTAGCCCCCTTAAAAATTCAATTTTGCAATTTACTCCAAAATACTCAAATTCACTAAAATTTCCAATACAAAACATACTAATCTTTAACATATCTTTAATTTAAAATCATCAAACATCAAAAACCACATAAACATGTCAATAGCCGAACCTTAAGCATGCTCAAATTTAAAAATTCTAACATGGGTTGGTTAATACTCTAAGCAACGATCTCAAAACGTAAAATCAACAAAACCTAACAAAACACATACCTAATTTCAAGCTTCCAAATGCCAACATGCAAGGTTTTCTTCTTTTTTCTCTTGTTAAATTCGCTAAGTGTGAGAAAGATGATAACCTAAGCTTATTTTATGTTATTATAACATATATTATAATTTATTAATGGTTTACCATTTTACCCTTTTTAATGATTTAATAATAAACATAACATTATGGACAAGGTTGTCATATGCCGTCCACTTGCCCCTAAAATGGGCTAATTTCCCTTTTAATGCCTCACTTTAAAAAGCCACACTCAATTTAGTGCATTTTACTGTAGTTTACAACTTTTACCTTTTACGCGATTAAGTCTTTTTTCTAAATTGAACACACAAACGATTAAATTTTTCTACGAAACTTTCACAGACATTAATTCACATATAATAAAAAAAATATAATATTTAAAAAATTCTCGACTCGAATTTGTGGTCCCGAAACCACCGTTCTGATTAGGGTCAAATTTGGTCTGTTACAGACACGACCTTGAACACGGGTGTGTGTCTTGGCTGTGTGAAACCTGCACCTAATTCGAATTGAAGTAATTAACCACACGGCCTAGCACACAGGCGTGTGGCATGGCCGTGTGGCACAAGTCAGAGAGTTACCTAGTTTTGAACATGGCCTGTAGACGGGCATGTCCCAGGGTCATACGGGCGTGTCCCTTGGACCACACGGGAGTGTGAGCCCTACATCTTGGAAAATTTTGGAATTTCACGAAAAATTCCTTAAGTTCCCTTTTTAGTCCCGACTTTATTCTAATGCTCTATTGGGCCTTGAGGGTCCATTTAAGGGACATTATAAATGACCTTGGTAAATGAATAGTAACTTGCCTGAATTAATCAAAAATGTTCTAATGTTTCGATAACGCTCTAAAATCTTTTTTGGCAATGGATACGTGTTAGGGGTGTTACACCAAAACCACTATTTCGTTTCCACTAAAAAACAAGATATTATAACTCTTCCCCTCTAAAGGAATTTTTATCCCCAAAAATCTTACCAGAGAAAATATTTGGATATTGAGACTTCATATTTTCTTCTGTTTCCCACGTCGCCTTTTCAAGCCCATGACATTGCCATAATACTTTAACTAACGGTACGGACTTATTTCTCGGCTCTTTTGTTTCCCGAGTTAAGATTCTTATAGGTTCTTTATTGTAAGTTAAACCTGTCTGTACATCAATTTCTTCTATAGATAAAATATGCTACGGGATCAAATCGATATTGTCGAAACATAGAAACATGAAAAACATTGTAAATTCTGTCAAGTTATGGTGGTAAAGCCAAGCAATATGCTACCAATCCTATTCTTTCAAGAACTTCATACGACCCGATGAATCTAGGACTGAGCTTCCCTTTTCTGCCAAATCGTAACATTTTCTTCCAGGGCAAGACTTTCAAAAATACTTTTTCACCAACAGAAAACTCGATATTTCTCCTTTTTAGATCAACATAATACTTACGATGATTAGATGCAACTTTCAAGTTACCTCGAATAATTCCAACTTTTTCTTTGATTTCTCGAAGTAAATCAACCCTAGTTAACTTCTCTTCAATCAATTCAGACCAACACAATGGACTTCTACATTTATGTCCATACAAAGCTTCATAGGGAGCCATTTTTATGCTTGCTTGATAACTATTATTATACGTGGATTCAACTAATAGCAAATACTTTTCCCAGCTACCTTTGAATTCTATGATAGAACACCGCAACATATCTTCTAAAACTTAAATGACTCGCTCCGACTGACCATCTATTTATGGATTGAAAGCGGTACTAAAATTTAACTTCAAGCCTAAAACTTTGTGCAACTTACCCCAAAATCTAAAAGTAAATCTCGGATCACGATTTGATATAATCCAAAACATATAATTCTACTAATTTCTCAAGTGAATAATAAGTCCAAATGGGTTGAAAATGAGCTGATTTTGTTAATCTATCAACAACGACCCAAATGGAATCTTTTCTTTTCAGAATTAAAGATAATCTCGAAACAAAATCCATGGTGACTCGTTCCCACTTCCACTCAAGAATCATCACTGGTTGTAACAAACCCGATGGTACCTGATGTTTGGCTTTCACCTGTTGGCAAACTAAGCATCGCGACACAAGTTTTGCTATTTCTCGCTTCATACTAGGCCATAAATAACTTTGTTCCATGTCATTATACATTTTCGTAGTCCTAGGATGAATTGAATAAACATTATTGTGAGCTTCATTCAATAACTCTCATTTTAATCCAAAATCATTTGGTACACACAGTCGATTTTGTAAATACAAAAAATCGTCAATGTCGATACTAAAATCAGTCTTTTGACCATTTTTACTACTTCAAGTCTCGACAACAAATTTGAATCATCTTTCTGGAGTTCTTGAATTTTTGATAAAAATACCGGCTTTACTAAAAACTCAGCCAAAATAGAACCATCAAGCTCCAATGTCAAATTTACATTCATAGCCCTTAAAGTAAGTAAGGACTTTCGACTTAAAGCATCTGCAACAATATTAGCTTTCTCATGATGATAGCCAATTACCAAATCATAATCTTTTAATAATTCGAGCCACCTACGTTAAGGCAAATTCAATTCTTTCTGAGTCATAAGTATTTCAAAATTTTATGATCAGTAAAAATATGACATTTCTCCCCATACAAATAATGTCGCTAGATCTTCAAAGAAAAGACAACTGCAACTAAATCCAAATCGTGCGTAGGGTAATTTCTTCCATGAGGCTTCAACTGCCTAAAAGCGTAGGCAATTACTTTTCCACTTTGCATCAAAACACATCCTAAACCACAAAGAGATGCATCTCTATAAATAATAAATTCTTTCCCGGATTCAGGCTGAAACAAAATAGGAGCTTTAGTTAACATATTCTTCAACTGCTCGAAACTTTTCTGGCATTTTTAGTCCAAACATAACTAACATATTTCTACAGCAGTTTAGTCATCGGAGATGCTATAATGGAGAAATTTTTAACAAAACATCGATAGTATCTGGTTAATCCCAAGAAACTTCAAACTTCAGAAACATTCTTCTAAATTTTCCAATCAACAATCACAGATACTTTATTTGGGTCAACCCTGATTCCACTAGCAGATATAACGTGTCCCAAAAAACCAACTTTCCATAGCCAAAATTTGCCAAAAATATCTTCACCAACTAAATTTTAAAATTTATTATTATTTAATTAACCAACTAAATGTTAAAATTTATTCACCAAAACTTAATACGACCCTAATGTAACTCCATAAACATTGATTAAACCATAAAACACGACTTTACAAATCAAAATTTGTGGTCTTGCCGTTACCACTAGAAATGGGATATTACACACATAATCAGGTAGTTGAATGGCAATTGAACGTTATGGCAGAAGGATTGTATGAAAAATTAACAATGCAATATATATGCCTAACACACCCCAAACTTAAGGGAGGCAATGTCTTTAATGCATGAACATGACAAGATAAAATGAATAAAAGCTACATGAATGTATGTAACAGATAAAAATCAAAATGAATGATCATGAAAATATAAAAATCAAAGCTTGGAGGGGAAGGAAATTACTTCACTTGGGTTGTGTGGATTTTCTTGCAGTTCTCATGTAACGTTGTGACTTGTCCTGGTCATTACTATTAGCTTGAATGGTTTTACCAGCGGCCTTCTTGAATCTTTTTCTCTAAAGATGGTTGATGGACACCTCTTCCTCATCATCGTCGGTATCTGACTTTGTGAGTTCATCAATCAGTTGATGAACTGCATGTTCCTAGGTAGTCCTAAGGGCCTTAGATTGTAATGTAGGTGTAGTAGTTTGAGTGGTATCCATTCCTTCATCATCAGATTTAATATGGACAAATTCTATCCTGGCTTTATCTCTTTCTAGCTCTTGGTTGTGTGTTGGAGCAGTAGTATCTTCTTCATCTTCTACATCAAGATTCAATAATAGTTCCTTAGGAAAAAAAATTGTGGCATTAGGCATGAGAAGTTCTTTTGCAAGGATTTATGAATAGCAACATCACGTTGGCAGACATATCCCCAAAAGTTGGCCATCTCTTCTTGAGCTTTGCCAAAGTCAGTGAAATACATTTTCTGATGCTTTTCCAATACACACAATTGTTGTTTTAAACCCTCTACATCTTCAATCATTCGTTGCTCAAACTTAATGTGAGAAGTCGAGGGGGAGAAGATAGAGGTGTGCTAGTTTGCCTTGGCATTTCCTTGCCAGCTAGTTTCTGTGCAATAAGCTTAGTAATAGCTCCTTTGTTCAGAAGGTGGTCTTCATTTGATAATAGGGGAACCTTGACTCTTTGGCATAGCGCATTAATCAGTGAGGGGAAATTTAAAGTGCCAGCATTCTTTCGGGCACAACGATAAATCTCACGAAAGATAATTTTGCCAACATTAATCTTTCGACCCACCATTATAGAGTGTAGAAGCAATAATCAATCCTTAGAGATTGTAGCATTATGTGTAGAACGAATGAGACGAGTTTTCAAGAAATGGTACCAAATCTTGCATTGAGGCTTCAATGAGACTCTGTAAATGGTGTAACGGTCCTTTCTTGATATTAACCATTGTATACCTTTCACATGAATATTAGTGAGAACCTGGGCTAAGCACTCTGGGGACATTGTCTTCACAAAGTCAGCTTGCCGGTTAGAACCTTCAAATAGTCTATATTAGGCATTGATGGAGTCTTCATCAAATAGAACTGATACGCCACACACATATATAAATACATTTTCAGGAGAAGTAATGTGGGCATAAAACTCTTTCACTACCTTTGAGAAGACATCATCAGGATAGAGACAAAAGATGCGCCACCCATGCTTTTCGACAACTGCTGATATGGCCTCTGTATACCCCATGAAGGGAGCATCCTGAAAAATAAATCCTTTTTCCATTTAGAATGGTCGTTTGGTAATATTTTTGTGGTATTTTTATTCAGCAAGTTTACTGAAAAAGGTGTGTAGAAAGGTGAAGGTCAAACCAGAAACAATTTGGGAAGCCATTGAAGAGGAAATAGAAAGCTGGAAAATGAAAAAGGCTAGATTTTATTACGGTTATCAATGAAACAAAGAGTAAAAGAAGAAAATAAAGTGGGATGAAAATGTGGGAAGAAACTGAATCGGCTAGGTTAAAACGTGGGAGAGAAGCAATTGCGACGTGTGTGATAAGACTAACCTCAATCATGTGCTGACAAGGCAAAATAATTGGCATTTAGTGGGAAAAGAAAAATGGAATTAATGCAAATATGTGAGAATTAAAAGAATTTGGGCCAAGGGCTTTAATTTGTATGTATTATGGCCTAAGGTAAAACTTGTAATAAGAGAAAATAAACAGTTAAATAAATTTCTTGGGTAACAAATAAGAAAAAAAATTAAAACAAAGAATTTTTTTTGCAAAAGAACAATTATTAAGTGTTTGGAAGAGAAATAAAATTTTTTCGTACATTATAGGAGCTCCAAAATAATGTTTCAGGTGTTGGAAATTGACTTTAAAAGTGGATCCTATTTTTCCATCTTTAACGTCGATAGCTCCATAAAGGTATATACGTTTGACTTTGAATGGTCCAGACCATCTCGAGTTTAATTTGCCAGGAAATAGTTTAAGTCTGGATTTGAAGAGTGACACTTGTTGTTTAGGTGCAAATTGTCGTGGCAAAACTTTCTTGTCATGCCAAAGCTTTGTCTTTTCTTTGTATAGTCTCGCATTCTCAAAAGCTTGAGCTCGAAATTCAACCATCTTATTAAGTTCCAGTAAGCGATGATTGACAGCAGCACCCCAGTCCATGTTTATTTTCTTGATTGCCCAAAATGCTTTGTGTTCTAGCTCAATTGGCAAATGACATAGATTACCATAGACAAGCTTGAAAGGTGACATTCCCAATGGTGTCTTGAAAGCTATGCGATAAGCCCACAAAGCTTAATCTAACCTTACTGACCAATCCTTACTGTTGGGATTGACAACTTTCTCCAAAATTTGCTTGATTTCTCTATTCGAAATTTTAGCTTGTCCATTTGTCTTTGGGTGGTATGACGTGGTGATTTTATGTTTAACCCTATATTTTTTCAAAACATTGGCAACTAATTTGAAGTCAAAATGTGCACCTTCATCACTAATTAAGGCACGAGGGGTACCAAACTTGGTAAAAATATTTGTATGCAGGAATCTCAAGATTGATTTGGCATCATTTGTAGGTAAAGTCACAACTTTAATCCATTTAGAGACATAATCCACAGCGACAAGAATGTATATTTTTCCCCAAGATGGTGGAAATGGACTCATGAAACCAATTACCCATACATCAAATAATTCCACCTCTAAAATATTTCGCAATGACATTTCGTGTCTCCTTGATAAGTTACCAGTTCTTTGATAGCGATCACATATTTGACAGAACTCATGAGCATCTTTAAACATGGTGGGCCAATAAAAACCAGATTGTAGAACCTTTGCAGAAGTTCGCATGCTTCCAAAATGTCCACCATAAGGTGTAGAATGACAATGATGTAGGATACTTTGAAATTCATCATCTGGAATACATCTCTAAATTACTTGGTCTATAGAATACTTGAATAGAAATGGCTCATCCCAATAATATTTCTTGACATCGTGAAGGAATTTCCTTTGTCCTTGATTATTGAGCATAGGTGGCAGCAACCCACTAACTAGAAAGCTAACAATATCAGCATACCATGGCAATGCCATAGCTAACAAATATTACTTATCAGGGAATTCATTTTTAATCATTTGACTATCACCATAATTATTCCCTGCTTCCAATCGTGACAAGTGATCAACCACTTGATTTTCAATGCCTTTCCTAGCTTTAACTTCCAAATCAAATTCCTGCAGCAACAATATCCATCTAATGAGTCTGGGTTTGGCCTCTTTTTACGTCACCAAGTATTTGATGGTAGAATGGTCTGTATAAACTGTAACTTTGGTGCCCACTAAATAAGCTATGAATTTTTCAAAGGCAAACACCACTTCTAACAATTCTTTCTTCGTGGTGGTGTAATTAAGTTGTGAATATGTCAATGTGCGACTAGCATAATATATAGCATGAAACATTTTGGCTTTTCTTTGCCCCAGCACTACTCTGATAGCAAAGTCACTTACATCACACATTAGTTTGAATGATAGAGTCCAGTCTGGTGTAGTGACTATAGGTGCTGTAATTAATCACTCCTTTAACTCAACGCCTTTGAGCATAACTCATCAAAATGAAATGGTTTGTTTTGCTCCAACAATTAACATAAAGGCTATGATATCATAGAAATGTCTTTGATGAAGCAAGGTAAAATCTAGCATGACCTAGGAAGCTTCTGCTTCCATTCACTGAAGTGGGTAGTGGCAACTTTTCAATGACTCCAATTTTTTCTTTGTCAACGACAATTCCTTGTTGTGAAATCTTGTGGCCCAAAACAATGCCTTCACAAACCATAAAGTGACATTTTTCCCAATTCAGCACCAGATTTGTTTTTTGATATTGGAAAAGTACTAACTCCAAATATTTTAAGCAATCTTCAAAAGTGTTGCCAAACATCGAAAAATTATCCATGAATACTTCAAGGAACTTCTCCACCATATCAGAAAATATTTCCATCATGCAACGTTGGAAGGTTGCCGGGGTATAACATAACTCAAATGACATTCTTTTGAAAGTAAATGTTCCATAAGTGAATGTAGTCTTTTCTAATTAGTAGGAGATATGGTAATTTGATTGTACCCTGAGTAGCCATCTAAAAAATAGTAGAAGGCTTTCCCTGTCAAGAGAAAAGGCAAAAGGAAATGTTCCTTCTTCGTTGCTTTGTTGAGTTTTTGATAATCTATACAAACTCTCTAACCTATGGCGTACGTGTGGGAATGAGTTCGTTGTTATCATTGCTAACTAATATGACTCCTCCTTTCTTGGGTACACACTAGAACTGGGCTTACCTAAGAACTATCAAAATCGGGTATATAATTCTAGCATCCAACCATTTGATAATCTCCTTCTTAACTACTTCCTTCATGATAGGATTCAGTCTCCTTTGTTGTTCAATAGATTTGCCATGGAAATCTTCAAGTATTAATTTGTGCATCCAAATTACTGGGCTAATTCCTTTAATATCTGAAATTGACCATCCTAAAGCTTTCTTGGATTTTTTTAAGACCGCCAATAATTGTATCTCTTGGTCTATTGTAAGCTCGGCAGAGATAACTACAGGTAGTGTATCGTTATCTCCCAAATAAGTGTACTTCAAACGCACTAGCAATGGCTTCAACTCCAGTATAGGTGGATCTTCTATTGACGAACGAGGAGAGTTGAACGATAAACCTGATAAGTCTAATGATTTAAAGATCCTCTTGAATCCATTTCCAAATTGCTAAATGTCCATCAGTTCTCCATATTTTTCATTCAATTTTGTTTCATTTAATTCAATAGAGTTTGCATCAGAATTGTTGTGCATGTGACCTACAAATTCTTCTTGTACTACAATGTCAATAAATTCAACAGCATGGCATTCTTCATCTAGTTCTACACACTTTAAAGCATCAAACACATTAAATGTCAACTACTGATCATCAATTCTCATGGTTAATTCACCTTTCTGTACATCAATAAATGTTTTACCATTTGCTAAGAAAGGTCGTCCAAGTACTATAGGTACCTCTTTATCTGCTTCATATTCCAGAATAATAAAATCTATTGGAAAGATGAACTTGTCAACTCTTACTAGTACATCTTCAATTTTACCTTCTAGAAGGTCATATGATCTACAGCTAGTTTTAGTGTGATTGTAGTAGGTCTTGCCTTTCCTATTCCAAGTTTCTTGAAAACAAACATAGGCATTAGATTGATACTTGCACCTAAATCTCATAATGATTTACCTACATAATGGTTTCCAATCAAGTAGGGTATAATGAAACTCCCTGGATCTTTTAATTTTGGTGGCAGTGTTCTTTAGCATTGCTGTGCACCCTTTAGTAAGTACAACGGTTTCAAACTCCCCTAACCTTTTCTTATTGGATAGGATATATTTCATGAATTTCACATTGTTAGGCATTTATTCTAATGCTTCCACCAAAGGTATGTTGATGTGTAGTTGCTTCAAGACCTCTATAAATTTCTTAAATTGAACTTATTGTTTTAACTTTTGGAAACGCTTGGGAAAAGGTGGTAGTGGCCTTCCTTCCATTTGTTAAGGTTGATTTTCCATGGCATTTGTAGCTTTTCAAGATGAATTTGCTTCTGTATGCTTTCTTATACTCTCATCTTTTTTTGTTTGTTCCACTAATGACTCGAAATTTGTGCTGTCGGGAACTTTTAAACTTTCCTCCTCAAAAAAGGTATCATTTACAACTCCTGGTAGTTGAGTGCCACTCTGGAGTGTTATGGCCTTATGTTGTTCCATTCCTTGAGATCAAGAACTTTCTGTGTCACTAGGCAATTCACCTTGTTGTTTAGAACTTAATGCAGTGGCAATTTCTCCCATTTGATTTTCCAAAGCTCTTAAGGAAGTTGTCTAGCTCTGAATAATTACATCATTCTTAGCCAAATACTCTTTTAATAGAGCTTCTATAGTTAGTGTTGAAGACAACAAAGTTTGTTGCATATTTTACTGCAGTATTGGTTGACTGTATCCGGGTGGTACACCAACCACTTTTGTCGATTAGCATTGCTAGGCATTTCCCATTCCCTGATTACTCCAACTGAAATTTGGATGTGTTTCCACCCTGGATTGTAGGTGTTGAAGTAGGGATTTTTTTTCTACGATTAAAATTCCCCATGTAATACGCAGAGGCTGGATTGGATGGGCATTCATAAAAAACATGATCTTCTCCACAGTATACGCATGCTAGTTCTGCAACATTCATCTACTACACAACAGAGGGTCTTTTAAGAGTTTTAATCATATTTGTTAAAAATGATACCTGAGCTATTAATGATGTAATCGCTTCAAGTTCCATTGCTCCTGTAACTCTTCTACCAGTACAAACTCTAGTAGTGGGGTACTGATAATCATTATTTTCTATTCTTTCTAGAATTTCGTATGTTTCATTGTAGGATTTGTCAAGCAATGTCCCATTAGCATATGCATCCACTACCATTCACGTATGAGTATTTAATCCATTGTATAACATTTCCATATGTGTCCAATGCTGAAAACCATGCATCAGGCATTTTCTAATTAGTTCCTTGAAACACTCCCATGCTTCATATAATGTCTCATATTCAGATTGCCTGAACGGTGTAATGTCATTTCTAAGCTTGGCATTCATGTTAGGAGGATTGTACCTAAGTAGAAATCTCTAACACAGTTCATTCTAAGATGCCACCGTATCTGAGGGTAATGCATTCAATCATGATTTGGCATGATCTCACAATGAATAAGGGAATAATTTTAATCTAAGGGCATCTTCAGGTACACCCTATTGCTTGAATGAGTCACAGACTTCAACTCAAGTGCAATCTTGAATCTTCAGTAGGTAGACCACTAAACTGCCCTACTACCTGCAACATCTAAAACATTACTGGTTTTAATTCAAAGCGTTGAGTTTGAATATGTGGCCTAATAATTCCTGGATTTAGATCATCCAAAATAAGCACTATATGTTCTCTGATGGGTCTGTCTCTGTCATCTATAATTCGAGGAATATCAGTATTCCTTTCATTTCGAAGTACCTGATCTTCTCTGATTGGATCATTTATAATCCTTTCTATTTCTCTTAACTTTTTCCTTCTTCGTTTTAATTTCCTTCCAATTTTAGGATTAAAAATAATATTATGTATCCTCTTGAATACTTCTTCTCATGCATTAATACAAACTTGAAAAATCAAATAAAATACAAATAAACTTTTCACCAATGCTGCCAATCCCCGACAACCCCCAAAAACTTGTTGCATGTAAAATAACTAATGCAATTGTGCAAGTGTACATGTCATTCAAGTAATAAAGTGATAAGTAAGTATCCTCTCCATAGGGATCAAAAATTGGTAAGAAATTGAGTATGTTATTATAATAATGTTAATCATACCAAAATATCAAGAAATAATCTTAGATTGAATAAGAAACTAGAATAATGGAGTACTGAAATTAAATGATAAAGAATAAAGAATTGATATGGAAAATAAAATGATGTGGCAATTCACAGAGAATATCAAGAGTATTTCTATTGTTGAATGAATAGGGTTGGAATTATTCAGGAGAAATGTTCATATCAAGATAATGTCATGGCAAAATAGTCTAATCTACTACCCAGAGATTCACTACTGTGACCTGCCTCTTTCGATAGCTAGATCTTAAGAGAAAAATCTAAGTTCAAGTACATCTATAGAACTTGGGATTGATAACTGCAATGACCGTCCTCTCTGTACAACTTGCAACATCCATGTCTAGAGTGCTACGAATATTCAATCGAGTATTCACTTGCAACAAACGATTCTAGATCCAATATTCTTAACCTTTTTAGAATTAAAAACACCTAAGAACACAACATACATTAAACTATGTCTAGAGCTTGCATGCATGTATTTAAAATAAGCATGAATAGAATGTAACAGTGATATAAACAACCTCAAATCCTAGGCATTAAAGATGATAAAACATTCACCTAAACAACTCCAACCCAGAAAAGATTTAGTTCATGGGTGGAAAAGTAAACACCAAAATAGAATCATTCATTAACATTACTCAATTAATTTTGAATCACATAAAATTCAATCTAGAAAATAAAGGCAGAACTGTAGGAAGTTAATCCATACTCCAGCTTCTCTTTTATATTCTGATTGTAGGTGAATCTAGGATAGATTTCTTTTCCCCTTCCTCATGTCTGCATTCTGCTCTCTTCTAAGCTGCTACCCTTTCTTTCTCTAAAATTCTCCAATAGAATTCTCTTTTGTGCCGAGAGAGAATTGATGTTATTAGTCTCTTTTTCATGCGGATTCTTCTCTTTTTTCTTCTTCTCTCTCCTTTTATTGGGTAGATCCATCACACCTGGCACACATTTTTCATTCCTCTTTTTAGGTTGGTTTTTCTGGTACACGTTCAGCTATTTGAGAGTACGTGGATAGAGTGTTGAGTCATATTCTCAAAATTGCCATGGCAATTTCCATTGGCAATCGATCTTACCAATTGCCACGACAATGTTTGTAACACCCCAAACCCGGTCAATACGTTACGACCAAATCTGGATTGTTACAGGAAGGGGCGTTTTGAAAACATGTAGCGGATTTTCATATTTTGTAAAAACTTCCTGAATATTGTTTCTATCGTGAAGATAATTTAAAATTTTGTTAGAGCATATATCTTACCAACTTCTTATTAGATTAACTAGGAGTTGAAATGGGTTTGTTTCGTAAAGCCGAACTTAGAAAATTTCAGTGAGGTGACAGTTGAAAATAATGTTGAGGAACGTGACCTTTAGAAAATAATATTTGTAGTTCTATGAAAAACCCAAGTTTAATTATTATTTTTGCTTGTGATCCGTTTGTTAACATTTAAAAAAAAAAGCCCGTTATTCACATTTTAAAAAAAACCCAAATTTGAAGGTTTTTAAATTATATAATATCAACATAGAATTAAAACCCAATTTTAAAGTTAAAGTGGCCTTATTACAAATCAACTCCCAATTAAAATAAATTTAAAATAAAGTACGAAGTTTATGAAAGGAATAGTAATGCATGGCCACCTCGAGTCTGCCCCGGCTCCAAAACCCGTGATCTAGTGATTACTTGCAAAATTTAGCAGAGGGGTGAGTCACCGAGACTCAGTGTGTAAATTCCCTTTATAACGCAATATGGGCCCTAAGCCCACAGATGCAGATTGGGCCTTAGCCCACTCAATACAGCATATGACACATGTATGCAATGTAGCCCCAACCCAACCTAGTATTTCCATCCTCTAGGTCACCTGAATCATCCAAACACCCGTGGCATTATGCCACTGTGGTTCTTGACCACCGTGGTCCTAGACCACTCGTGACAGAGTCACTAAGATATATAATAGTGGGGCCAATCCACTGTGGTCTTAGACCACCGTGACGATCTCTGATAAGTTTATATCTTCGTGGAGCCAACCCACTGTGGTCGTAGACCATCGTGACAATAGTCACTGATTTACACTTCCCCTTTTATTCAATCCCGAGCCCATGCTCATTTTATCATGCTAAAAATGAATGCAACCATACTCTCAAAGTATAACAGATAATCATTACATACATGCATATAATTAGAAGTATCATCATAACAAAACTTACCCGGTGTCACCAAATTTACCCACAAGGGTAACTCGATTGCTTAAACAAACATTTCAGCTTTTAGCCAACACAGTTAATATCGAAAATCACGAAAGTAACGTGTGAACGTACACACCTGATAACGCGTAGAAGAGAAATCAGTTTGCAAAAAAGAAAGTGATTAGAGAAGAGAAAAGATGAAGTAAGAATGGAAAATAAGGTTCGGCTATTACCCAAAGAAACAAGAAGGAGAGAAGAGAAGCAAAGGGTGTTACGATTTTGGTAGAAAAGAAATGTACCAAAGTTACTAAAATGCAAAAGAAAGGGAAGATGGTTTTGGCTTTGGAGAAAAGTGGGAAAACCAATGATAAAATAGAAGAGAGCTCAAGAAGACTTGCCAAAAGTCAGCACTCAATACCCCTCTTAATGACCGAATATGCTCAAAAGAAAGAGAAATGAGAGAAAATCCTAAGACCCAAAGGATTTTCGACACACTCACCTCTCCTAGCACCAAAACCAAAACCCCCTTCAAACACACCACAATCGGCCAACAACCCCACAAGCCACCAAATCCCTTGTTCAGCTCCTACTTTCACTCCCCTTCAATCATTTGAATCAGTTTGACCAATTCAAACTCCACCACCTCCTCATGGCCACACATTCAAAAACTTTGACTCATTCAACCAACCACCATGAAGAGTCCAGCAAAATTCCACCACCTTAGCTCCTAAACGCAAAAATAAAGCTTCTAAATGCTACTGACGCGACTCGAACTCCTTCCCCCTGCTGCTCCCTTGTGACGCCACACTCTTTCACCTTAAGTGGCATCTTCTTACCACTCTACCACACCTCTTCTTATGTCAACAAACAGAAGAGAGTATCCTTAAGACCCGCTTCACCCAGCTCTCCCCCAAAGAGCCTAAAAACAAATCTTGGCTCAAACTTGACCCCGAGCTTTTTGGGACCCTAAACATACCAAATTAACAAACAGAACATGCCAAACACACAGCAACATAAAAATGCAGAGCCCCTAATTTCAGGATGTTACAGTTCTACCCCCTTAAAGAAATTTTGGCCTTGAAATTTACTGGGTCAAAAGAGGTGAGGGTATTACTGTCGCATCCTCCGGCTCCCATGTGGCCTTCTCTGAATCGTGATTTTGCCATAAAACTTTAACCAATGGAACGGTCTTCCTCCGTAATATCTTAACATCTCGATCTAAGATCTGAACTGGTCCATCTTCAAAAGATAAATCTGATTTCACTTTGATTTCCTCCACTGGTACTACGTGAGATGGATCCAAATGGTAGCCTCTTAACATCGAGTCATGGAATACATCATGTATCTGCCTTAATTTTGGAGGTAACTCGAGTTGATACGCCATTAGTCCTACACGCTTCAACACTCGATAGGGCCCGATAAACCTGAGGCTCAACTTGCCCTTCCGTCCAAACCTTAAAACCTTCTTCCAAGGTGAAACTTTGAGAAAAACCTGATCACCCACTTCAAACTCTATATCCCTACGCTTCAGGTCAGCATAAGATTTTTGCCTATCGGAAGCTTCCTTCAACCGAGCCCGAATCAACTTAACCTTTTCCTCTGTCTTTGAAACCAATTTCAGACCCGACAACTGTCGCTCACCTAACCCTATCCAGCATGTAGGAATGCTACACTTCCGATCATATAATGCTTCATAGGGTGCCATCTAAATAATGGATTAATAGCTATTGTTGTATGTGAATTCTGCCAACGGTAAGAACTCCTCCCAACTACCCCTGAAATCGATAACACAGCCTCTTAGCATGTCTTCCAAGATCTGAATTACTCTCTCAGACTGACCATCAGTCTGTGGATGAAACGCTGTGCTAAAATCCAGTCTCATACCCAACTCTTGATGCAACACCTTCCAGAATCGCAATGTAAACCTAGGGTCTCTGTCTGATAAGATTGACACAGGTACCCCATGCAACCTCACAATCTCCGCTACATACAGCTTGGCTAACTTTTGTAGGGAGCAATCAACACGAACCGGTATGAAGTGAGCAGACTTCGTCAACCGATCGACAATTACCCACACTAAATCTTTCTTAGTAGGCGTGAGAGGTAGCCCATTAACAAAGTCGATCATTATCCTCTCCCACTTCCAAAGTGGAATCTTTACTGGCTATAGCAACCCTGAAGGCAACTGATGTTCCGCCTTTACCTGCTGACACATCAGGCACCTACCCACAAATTTGGTAACCTCTTGCTTCAGATCCGGCCACCAAAACTATTCCGGCAGATCCCGATACATCTTACTCCAACCAGGATGCATAGCGTATGGCCTACTATGCGCTTCCTGCAGAATCTTCTACCTTAACTCGAAATTCT
This sequence comes from Gossypium rotundifolium, assembly GCA_025506655.1. Classification (NCBI taxonomy): domain Eukaryota; kingdom Viridiplantae; phylum Streptophyta; class Magnoliopsida; order Malvales; family Malvaceae; genus Gossypium; species Gossypium rotundifolium. The sequence continues at coordinate 72,357,673 of CP106731.1, forward strand.
TTGGCATACAAGCCTTTCTACGAAAGCACAATACCCATCACTATTCAAACTAAAATCTTCTATCTCACCCCCTGCTACTATCTGAAATTTAGAACTTAGCAATTCATCTGACAACTACTTCTCTTTAATTTGACTGACCCAAGAAGGCTTCACTTGAAGCTCAGCTAGCAAACTCCCATCATCATACAAGCTGAGATGAGCCAACATTGCCCTCAACTCTAATATCACCTTATGACTCAACGCGTCTGCCACCACGTTAGCCTTACCCGGGTGATACTCGATCGAGTAGTCATAATCCTTTAATAACTCGATCCACCTCTGCTGCCTTAAATTCAACTCTTTCTGGGTAAGGAGATATTTTAGGCTCTTGTGGTCTGTGTAGATGATCGACTTCTCCCCATACAGGTAGTGTCTCCAGATCTTCAGAGCTAACACTACTGCAGCCAACTCCAGATCATGCATAGGATAGTTCACCTCATACGGTCTCAACTACCGAGATGCATATGTTACCACTTTCCCTTCTTGCATCAACACACATCCTAACTCTGTGTGCGATGCATCTAGTAGACGACAAACTCTTTGCCAGCCTCAGGCTAAATCAATACTGGTGCCTCTTTCAAAATCCTCTTCAACTTCTCAAAGCTTTCCTGCTGTTTAGCTGACCAGATAAATGGTATCCCTTTCCATAACAACTTGGTTAACGGTGCAGCTGTTAACGAAAATCCCTTCTGTAGTATCCAGCCAACCCAAGGAAACTCCGAATTTTTGCTATAGACTTAGGCGGTTTCCAGTCCAACACGGCTTCAATTTTTCGAGGATCAACCCTAATTCTCTTAGTAGACACAACATGTCCCAAAAAGGTAACTTCTCTCAACTAGAACTCACACTTACTAAATTTGGCGTATAGCTGCTTTTCTCTCAAAATCTGCAGAACCACCCGAAGATGCGAATCATGCTCCTCTTCCATCCTTGAATAAACCAAAATATCGTCTATGAATACCATGACAAACCAATCCAGATAGGGTTGGAATACCCGGTTCATCATGTCCATAAACGCAGCTGGTGCATTCGTCAACCTGAATGGCATCACTAAGAACTCGTAGTGACCGTAACGATTTCGAAAAGCTGTCTTATGAATATCTTCCTCCTTGACTTTAAGCTAATGATAGCCTGACCACAAGTCTATCTTTGATAAAATCGAAGCGCCTCTCAGTTTATCGAACAAGTCGTCAATCCTTGGCAACGGGTACTTGTTCTTGATCGTCAACTTGTCCAATTGCCTATAGTCAATGCATATCAACCGACCCATTCTTTTTCTTAACAAACAACACTAGCGTTCCCCAAGGTGACACACTTGGTCGGATAAAACCCCGATCCAATAGTTCCTGAATCTGAGCTTTAAGTTCTACCAACTCCTTCGGCGCCATTCTGTATGGAGCAATGGACACTGGCGCTGTTCCCGAAAGGAGATCAATACTGAAATCCACCTTGTGATCCAGAGGTAACCCTGGAAGCTCTTCTAAAAAGACGTCTATAAACTCCTTCACTGTTTTAACATCCTTTACAGTCAACTCCTTGGCTCCCAATGCACTAACAACAGCTAGGAAAGCCTCGCATCCTTTTCTCACCATCCTTTCAACCTTAAGAGCAAACACCACGTTAGAAAAATAATTCCTTCTTTCATCTATCACTAACACCTCATTATCCTCGGGAGACTTTAACACCATGCGCTTAGCAGCACAATCCAAGTTCGCTCGATACTTCATTAACCAGTCCATGCCTAAAATCAAATCCAACTCACCGAACGGTAGTTCTATCAAATCAGCTAGAAAAACTATCCATTGAACTTCTAAAGGCACACTCCTAAAGAGTTTTTTCACCACTACAGATTGTCCTAAAGGGCTAAGCATAGTCATCTCCCTAGAAGCAATCTCAGATTCTATGTTCAAAGCTCCAGACACAATACTAGCTACATAGGAATGCGTAGACCCAATATCAATCAATGCAGTAAAAGGCAACCCAAAAATAAGGAACGTACTGTTATGACGTCCTATGCATTGCCCTCTTCTCGGCGTCTGGCTGCGTAAACCAACCTAGGCTATTTGCATCTGTATTCCCAGCACCTCTGCCCGGTGCTCCGCGCCCCTGACCAAAACTATTTTGACCCCTAGCGGGACACGACCTCTCTGTGGTTGCTGACCACCTCTTCCAGGCTGAACAAAATTCTGACCCACTGGCCGCACTCTATTTGGCTCTTGCGGATAGTCCCTTACCCAGTGATCCACTGATCCACACCTGTAACATCCATTACTTCTTGCCTTGAACTCCTCCGAGTGAAACTTCCCACATGTAGCACATTGCTGAAGCCAACCAACAACAACAGGCCTCGCAACTCGACTCGGCCCATCAAACCTCGGCCTCTTTTCAAAATTTCCAATTGATCCTGATGACCCAAAGTTTCTTTTGTTCCTACCATTGTCCCTATCCTGGTTCTATCTTTCAGATCGCTTTACCTTTTCGGCTATCTTAGCCTTCTCAACCAAAATAGCAAACTCTCTTTCTCGTTGTGGAGTTATCAGTACTCGTAACTCGTCCCTCAGACCATCTTCAAATCGGACACACCACTCGTGATCTGTTGCAACAATACCTCGAGCATAACGGTTTAGACGTAGAAATTTTGCCTCATACTAGGCCACTGTCTTACTCCCCTGAACCAAGTTTAAGAATGCTTTTCGCTGAGTGTCCATATAGCTTGACTCGATATACATTCCCTGGAACGCAGACTTAAAGAAATCCCAGGTAATGCGGTCAACTACTGTACCATCTCTCACCGTGAGCCACCACTGGTACGCTTTGTCTCAAAGAAGGGACACCACTCCTTTCAATTTCTCTTCCGCGATACAATCAAGATCATACATGATGCACTCACCCCCTTCTAGCCAATACTCAGCTACGTTAGGAGCCACACCTGAAACACCCCTAAACATTTCAGCTCTATTGGCTCAGAGTAGTTCAGACATAGATTTTTGAGCTACTGACCCAGTGCTCGCTCCAGCAACTCTCTCCAAAACACACAGCATAGCCTGAGACATAGCATCGTCTCCACCAGTTTGATCTTGAAATTCTGCTTCTGCAACTGGCGATGCTGGCACTTTACCTTCCGGCCCATGCCCTGATTCTGAAGGTTTAGCCCTAACACCCCAGCCTCTACCACGGCCGCGCATGCCATGTCCACGTCCTCTAGCACTCATGACTATGAATTCGACTCAATCTGATTAAAAGTTTTATGAATTTGTAATTTCTTTCACTATTTATTACCGAGCAGTCTTATGAAATAATAGCATTAAAAGTAGTTCCTCGTAGATATATATATACCTAAAGGTTTCAGTATCTAAAGTTGAATTTCGTAGTACTAGCAATCATAGCACACTACAATTACTTCATGCAAAACAACTAATAGTTAAAAGACTTACCGTGAGGATTTGGTGCTGGAGACTCGGGTGTCATGCTTCCAGAAAACATGTATTTTTCTAAACCATTTTCTAAACCAACTTTCGAAAATATTTTCGAACCTCATACCCACAGCCGAGTTTTTGAAACTTGGCTCTGATACCACAATTGTAACACCCCAAACTCGGTCAATACGTTACGACCAAATCTGGATTGTTACAGGAAGGGACATTTTGAAAACATGTAACAGATTTTCGTATTTTGTAAAAACTTCCTAAATATTGTTTTTATCATGAAGATAATTTAAAATTTCGTTAGAACATATATCTTACCAACTTCTTATTAGATTAACTAGGAGTTGAAATGGGTTTGTTTCGTAAAGCCGAACTTAGAAAATTTCAGTGAGGTGACAGTTGAAAATAATGTTGAGGAACATGACCTTTAGAAAATAATATTTGTAGTTCTATGGAAAACTCAAGTTTAATTATTTTTTTTTGCTTGTGATCCGTTTGTTAACATTTTAAAAAAAAAACCCGTTATTCACATTTTAAAAAAACCCAAATTTGACGGTTTGTAAATTATATAATATCAGCATAGAATTAAAACCCAATTTTAAAGTAAAAATGGCCTCATTACAAATCAAAGCCCAATTAAAATAAATTTAAAATAAAGTACGAAGTTTACGAAAGGAATAGTAATGCATGGCCACCTCGAGTCTGCCCCGGCTTCAAAACCCGTGATCTAGTGATTAGCTGCAAAATTCAGCAGAGGGGTGAGTCACCGAGACTCAGGGTGTAAATTCCCCTATAACGCAATATGGGCCCTAAGCCCACAGATGCACATTGGGCCTTAGCCCACTCAATACAGCATATGACACATGTATGCAATGCAGCCCCAACCCAACCTAGTATTTCCATCCTCTAGGTCACCTGAATCATCCAAACACCCGTGGCATTATGCCACTGTGGTTCTTGACCACCGTGGTCCTTGACCACCGTGGTCCTTGACCACTCGTGACAGAGTCACTAAGATATATAATCGTGGGGCCAACCCACTATGGTCTTAGACCACCGTGACGATCTCTGATAAGTTTATATATTCGTGGGGCCAACCCACTGTGGTCGTAGACCACCGAGACAAGTCACTGATATGCGTATACGTGGTTTCAACCATCATGGTTCTTAGACCATTGTGACAATAGTCACTGATTTACACTTCCTCTTTTATTCAATCCCGAGCCCATGCTCATTTTATCATGCTAAAAATGAATGCAACCATACTCTCAATGTATAACAGATAATCATTACATACATGCATATAATTGGAAGTATCATCATAACAGAACTTACCCGGTGTTACCAAATTTACTCACAAGGGTAACTCTACTGTTTAAAAAAAATTCGGCTTTCAGCAACACAGTTAATATCGAAAATCACTAAAGTTAGAAAGAGATGAAAGAGAAAGAGAATAGGTACCAAATCACAAGAAGCTTTTACCTCGACCAATGAGAACCAACACTAGAAGATTGGCTTACAAAACCGAATAAGCTCCTAGATAACACCAAGTTAGAACTAATTCCCAAAACTGAATAAAAGAAACGGCCTTTCGACCAAACCAAAAACGAGAAGGGACCCCCTTTTATCCAATCGGCCAATATCCAACTTACCAGAGGCCACCCGAATGTAGGTTACACGATAAAGAGAAGATGAGAATAAGCCCCTCTACAATCAGCCAATGCCCAAACGAAGCGAGTTAGCATCTTCGATTTAACAGAACAACAATAGAAGAGGTAAAGAAAGAAAAGAAATAGAAAAAGAAGAATCCCTTACCAAAGTAACAAGGAGATACCGATTGAGAAGGCTAAAAGGGTGTGCTTACACTCCAACAGATTCAGCCTAGGAAGAAGAAACAGTGTAAGACTATCAGTTCTTAAGGGCGAAGAAGATAGAAAGAAAAGAGAGCAAAACCGCTAACATGGGGATCAAGAAGACTTTACTTTCCACTAGCAAAAACCAAACACAGAGAAAAGAAATGGTTTGGCCCTCTCCCAAACGAATGGCTACAAGGTTTTATGGTGGCTATGTAACAGAGAAAAGAGGAGAGTTAGGAAGTGGAAGAGAAATCAGTTTGAAAAAAAAAGTGATTAGAGAAGAGAAAAGATGAAGAAAGAATGGAAAACAAGGTTCAGCTATTACCCAAAAGAATAAGAAGGAGAAAAGAGAAGTAAAGGGTGTTACGATTTTGGTAAAAAAGAAATGTACCAAAGTTACTAAAATGCAAAAGAAAGGGAAGATGGTTTCAACTTTGGAGAAAAGTGGGAAAACCAATGAAAAAATAGAAGAGAGCTCAAGAAGACTTGCCAAAAGTCGGCACTCAACACCCCATTAATGACCAAATAAGCTCAACAAAAAGAGAAATGAGAGAAAAGCCTAAGACCCAAAGGATTTTCGACACACTCACCTCTCCTAGCACCAAAATCGAAACCCCCTTCAAACACACCACAATTGGCCAACAACCCCACAAGCAACCAAATCCCTTGTTCAGCTCTTACTTTCACTCCCATTCAACCATTTGAATCAGTTTGACCAATTCAAACTCCACCACCTCCTCATGGCCACACATTCAAAAACTTTGACTCATTCAACCAACCACCATAAAGAGTCCAGCCAAATGCCACCACCTTAGCTCCCTAAATGCAAAAATAAAGCTTCTAAATGCTGCTGACGCGACTCGAACTCCTTCTTTCTGCTGTTCCCTTGTGACACCACACTCCTGCACCTTAAGTGGCATCTTCTTACCACTCCAGCACACCTCTTCTTGTTTCAACAAACACAAGAGATTATCCTTAAGACCCCTTCACCCAGCTCTCCCCCAAAGAGCCTAAAAACAAAATTTACACCAAGGTTCAAGCTTGACCTCGAGCCTTCCGGGACCCCCAAACATACCAAATTAACAAACAGAACATGCCAAACACACAGCAACATAAAAATGCAGAGCCCCTAATTTTAGGATGTTACAATGTTTCACTTCCCTTATTTTCTTTCTATATCATCTTCATCATTTTCTTCTACCTACACCTATGTTCACATAGAACCACACATTTCCTTCCTAAGTGATAAAAGAAAGAAATAGTGGCCAACGTAGTGCAATCCAAGTTTTGTTATGCAATGTTCTAAATTTATCCTAGAAATGCATATGTATTTACTTAATTTCAAACAATTAATTCCATCTAGAGGCCTAAAATATAAATCTTTACAAGAGTTATCACATGTGTAGGAGCAGGGTTAGCACCAGCAATACTCTAAAATGCTCCAATCATAGCCTCCATCAGAGGGCCAACACCTTCATCAGGTATGTTCACTCTATAAGACATCACATGAGGTGCAGAGGATGTACCATCATCTTGAACATTCACATCCACATCCATCGAATATAATAATCTAACATGCACAAATGAATAAGATGTGTGAGTGGCAAGAAAATGATCCAAGTCATATTCTTGGAAGAAAACTTTAGAATAAAGGCAATGTGTTCCCGTTTTTAGCCTAATTTCAAATGAATTCATGCACTTCAATCAAAGATATCTCAAACAATTCAATTATTCAGAGAAATTTGGACACTTGGGTTTTGTAACCCCTGTCCACACATCAAAAACTTAGGTCTGATTATCAGATAACCTAAGCTCTGATACCACCAAATGTAACACCTTAAATCTAACCCGGTCACCAAGCCCGAGTAACAGGATGCCACACCATCGTCACAACATTACACACTACATAACATCTTATTAGCATGTAGACATCATCAAAATTTGAACATTCATAGAGATTCCATGTCAATAATACCCTAGGCAACATTAAATTATGCTAAACATAAGTTAAACAAACATGTTATATGATATAAGCATGCTTTTAAAACCACTAAACAAAAATTGTAATATCCCAAAATTTGAGTTTTTATTTTTAAGTTGTATAGATGAATATGTCTGCTTCTGTGATTGTGTGTTATGATTGCTCACTTGATAACAGAGGTTCGAATCGCTTAAATTTTGGAATTTTGTTAAGTTTCTTACTTGAACCTTTATATTAGGATTCCTTGTTTAAGTTTAATTATGTGCATCTTGTGTTAAGAATGAGTTTTCTAGTTTACTGGTCAAGTATCTGTCTATTTTCTGGTTTCGGGTTCGAGTTACTGCGTTTGTAACAAGGATTTTTATTTTTGGCATTTTCAGTAAAAACTAATTTGAAAGTTAAATGACCTTCCTTCTTTTGGTTGATGTTCTTCTTCATTTTTCCCCAATTTGTCTTTTTTTTTTCTTTCTTTTCCATTCACATTTTCTTAATTCTTTTCTTTTGTTGTCTGTTCTTCTATATAAATTGCTTCGTTAGATCGCGTCATTGCTTGTTCAGGTGTGTTTCAAGGTAAGTTGAGTTGAATATTTCGTAAAGTGTCTTGTTGTGCGATTTGGGGTCCTTCAATAGTCTTGAGGTCTGATAATTTGTTATGCATTGTTTCGACATGTTAGAGGAGGATTCAGGAGACACCTAATGCCTATTGTTCACTTAGGAATTGAACGAGCACCAAGAATCCATGACAAGTAATATTTCACCCATTTTGTGCTATGAGTCGAAAGTTTCGACGAAGTTGATTATTTTACTTGCGTATGTAACACCCCTTACCCGTATTTGACCTGAAATAGGGCTTGAGGCATTACCAAACTTATAACACAAGCATTCACACAATTTCAAGTCATAAATTTGCGTCCAAATTAAAACAATTCATATCCAATCATAAAGTCCCTTATCCGAGGCTACGAGACCCAAAACATACATTGGAAGTAGTTCGGGACTAAATCGAGAACTATAGAAAATTTTACAAAACTTAGAAAATTTTCCATGTTATAGGGCTCACACGCCCGTCTGGTCAAAGGGAAACGCCCATGTGACCCTTAGACATGCCCGTGCTACAGCCCGTGTTCAAATTAGGGTGCTTTCTGACTTGTGCCACACGCCCATGTCTTTGCCAGTGTGCTCAAATCTGGACATTATATTTTGCAACAATTAAGGTGCAGAGGACACACGGCTGGAACACATGCCTGTGAAGTAGATTGTGTGTCACACACAGCCTAGACATACGCCCATGTGTCTACCCGTATGGACAAAAACAAGGCTATTTACCAAGCCATTTTGCCATCCACACTTACACACATCTACACAACATCTCATGGCACAAATTCAAACATGTAAATACAACCAAACAACTACAAACAAGATAATAACATGACATTCTTATACCATCATTTATCATGCTTAAAACATCATACTTAGCCTGTTAAAAACATACTAATTTCACATTCACAAGAGGGCATTAACATATGAATAAACTTATAATCAACATAAGCCATCATTCATGGCTATATATATTAAGATGAAGCATTAGCAATTACAAGCTAACACATATGGCCAAATTAATCATGACACATATAACAAGTTGACCTAGTCCCTATACATGCCATAGTCTTAAAATACTTGATTTCATCCACACCCAAAGTGAAAGCTTGATAGTGTGATAGGATCTCCAATGATCTCCAACCTGAGCTAGCTTATTAACCCTATAAGACATGGGAAAGGAAGGGGGCAAGCTATATATATAGCTTAGTAAGTCCATATGAAAATAATAAGCAACTCTTACAAATCTTTTATCAAGTTCAAAAATTTAAACACAAGATAATACAAATTGCTATAAAGCTCATAGTTATAATCCTTATTCAATCATAATATTTGCTCTATCAACTTATAAGCATAACTTAACATATCTTAGCATTAGCCTAACAACCATAATATCTCCTTTGTAACATATTACAGCAAATAACAATCATTTCAAACCTCATAGTAAACACACACATTAATTATGAGTATTTACATTTCAAGCATATACTTTAACATCTTTCAATTGCCTAAGTTCTTATCTTCCTATGTTTCCTTAATCATTTTTAATAGGAAATTTTTCTAATTTTTCCTTTATCTTATATCCAATAAATCACAATTTGCATGAATAAAGCATGCTATATCTTAACTCAATTTGGCCCGAAAGCCAATCACATAATAGTCAATCAAATTTATCATGAATTTCATACATCACAAGTATAGACCAATAATCACAAGGTTTTCACAAAATCATTCTCATGGAAATCATGAACTCACAATCTCATGAAATCAATGCTTATAAACTTTACATACATACCTGTAGCAATTCGTAATACTTACGTACTTTTTCTCTTCTTTAACATACTCGTTGAATTTTCCGTTGAACCATTTGGAATACTAAAGGATACTCGGGGATCTCATACACATAGTATCATACCAATGTCATATCCTAGATAAGGTCTTACATGTAATCTCGTATCGAAGCCAATAGCCCAGTTATGGTCTTACACGAAGTCTCATATTGATACCATATCCCAGATATGGTCTTACACGAATGTATCATATTGATGCCATATCCTAGATATGGTCTTACACATAATCTCAGTAACCCTAATGTCATGAGATTTATATCATATTTGTTCCTAAGGTTCAATCGGGACTTTCGATGTATCAAATCTCTCTCGGTCATTTCTGTAGTATTATACTCAATAACATTCACATTTCGTTTCAATAATATAACATTTACCATAATTATATCAATTAAGCATTTATACACATATAATTTAATGCTTATTAAACATACGAACTTACCTCGGCATAGAAATGGCAAAAAGGACTTAATCGTTAATTACTCATTTTTCCCCGTACTAATTTCGAACATCACTTTTCTTGATCTATAATTCCAAATTTAACTCATTTAATCATTATACTATTCAAAACAACCCAAAATCACATTATGGAAAAAATTACATTTTTGCCCCTAAACTTTAACATTTTACAATTTAGTCCCTAGGCTCGTAAAATGAAATATATTCAATTTCTTCAAAACCCAAGCCTAGACGAACCATATACATGCTTATAACAGCCAAAATTTTTCATTTAATCATACTTTTACTACATATTTTATAACTTTTACAAATAAGCCCTTTTAGGCATTTTTTGAAAATCACTTAGCAAAAGTCGTTTAACAAACAACAAACATGCATTTTCTACCATCAAACATCAAAATACATACATGCTCAACATGGATAAAATTTTAGACTTTGACTTCTCTTCAAATTGGTGGTAGAAATAGATAGATCATGTTACGAGGATTTTAAAAAAGTAAAGAGCATTAAAAACGGGGTTAGAACGGACTTACAATCAATCTTGGAAGTGGAAAAACCCTATGGATTCCCCCTTGTGAATTTCAGGCATAAGGAAGAAGATGGACAAAAATTGGATTTTAATTTGGCTTTTTAAATCATTTAATTACCAAATTACCAAAATATCCTTAATGAAAAACTTTGAAAACATACCAAACCATGTCCATTTTTGTCCACCAACTTAACCAATGGCCTAATTACCATTTAAGGACCTCTAATTTAAAATATCATAGCAATTGAACACCTCTAACATATAGAATTTAAGTTTTGCACTTTTGCAATTTAGTCCTTTTAACTAAATTGAATGCCCAAACGTCAAAATTTTCGAATGAAATTTTCACGAAATCATTCCATAAAATTGTAGACCATAAAAATATAATAAAAATGAAAATTTCTTCATCGAATTTGTGGTCCCTAAACCACTGTTTCGACTAGACCTAAAATTGAGCTGTTACAGTGTATGTTGCGAAAGTGTTATTGAATTGAATGTTTGAAACATGTTTTAGGCTTGGAATTCATAATTGGGTGCCTCTACAGCATCGGGTAATAGGTGGGTATCAAAACCCTTACATTTACTACATTTTTCTCCATTAGAAATAGGGCTATCAATGGCAAACGGGCATGTGTGTAGGCCGTGTATGTCATATGGCCAAGTGAGAGTTGTGTGGTGAATCGTGTAACTCCCTGAGTTTGAATTTGGGGTCACACGGGTAATGTTCACGGACGTGTGCCAGACTGTGTATGGGAAGCAAGGTGCAGGGGCCACACGGGCAAGACACATAGGCATATGTCTAGGCCATGTAACTCCTTGAGTTAGGATTTGGAGTCACACGGGCATGACACACAGGCATTTGTTAGGCCGTGTACAGCCACAAGGGCATGTGAGCCTAGGCTACGAAATTTTTTAACATTAAAATTTACTAGAGAGGCAGAAGTAAGCCATCCCTAGGATGTTTATAAATTGAACTGAATGATGTGGGCTAGTTATCATGATTACTAGCGAATTTTGGATTTTGGTACGAGTTAGATACTAATGATATCGACATATTGTTATGTTAGAAATGTGTGAACATATTTGTAACTGCATTACATACATATATACATGTTTGTTATCTGTCTACTTCGACATAGGGTGGAAGTTGTGATTTGGGGGGAGTATTCTGTAGTGAACTGGTGGTCAAACCACTTATGGTATTATCTGATCTGGCAGTGAGATTGTAAACACTACAACATGTCATACCAACACAATGAGATGTGTAGGGATGGATGGGTATTATATACCTATTGGTGTGTAGGGTGGTTGGAGATGGTGTGTAGCGGATGGAATAGGGAAGTGCATCTGTACTAATCTGCTACTGTATGACACATGCATCTGATTGTATTTGTGTTACACATGCATCTATACTAATCTGCTATGTATTGAGACTGTTTTGTATCTGAATCTGTTTAAGGTTGTTAATCTAATTGAAAAGATTGAATTGAGATCTGGATAATTTAATAATATTCAAGTTTTGTTTTATACGTAGACTAGTCTGTTATGTTAAACTCTATGATGCAACTAATTAACTACTTGAATGAATTTTAGGGAACTCACAGGAATAAGTGGTCGACAGACGTGGGACTCGGTCAACTATCATACTTACTAATATATGTGTGTGAACTTATATTTTAATTCTGTATTTTAAACTTCTAAGATTTGATTATGTTTTGGATAATGGATGTTTTAACAACTTAAAAATGATGAAAGGCTTGCTTTAACTATGATTGTTTTCTAGTAGGATAACGTAACGTTCTAGACTTGGTCTTCTCGTATAGGCCGGGTTTAGGTGTTACAAAAATTACCAAAAGGTCACGAAGGTATTGATACTAATTTAATGATATCGATAATTCTCAAACATGGTATCGAAATCAACTAGAAAATCGGTACCAAATCAATATTATATTATCTTGAAAAATTAAAGCCCATGAATTATCGATACAAATAAAAAACGTATCACGAGTATTGATAATTGTAAACTCTAATTTATATAGATTTTTTATAGTTGTTTTTGGCACCTTTTTTCTTAAAAAATAATGTTAATCCCGAATATTTGATAGTTAATTGGGTGAATTTTGTTCATAGTATGATAATGGGCATGATTTAACAAAACATGCAATTTTATGGTTTTTTGTATTAATTTTGGGCATAATTTAATTAATTCATACTACTTATTAATTTCTCCTTATCTCCACAATTTATGGCTGGCCATGGGAAAGAGAAACCTAAGGGATTTTAAGCTATTTTTAGTAACCCTCTTAGCAATCCATCCACTATAAATACCAACCCTCACTTCTTATTCTATCATCCCTCACTCAACATTCATTCTTCCTTTTCATGCATAGACATCCTCATTTTCCCTTTCCCTTAGCTAGTAATTCCCTAAGAAGAAAAACATTTTCTTGGTTGGCCACCTTGAGGAGCACTTTGCGAAAGAGCAAACACATGATTGATTCCTAGATAACTGTCAAATCAATTAGAGTTTATCCTTCCTTATCTTTGTTTTATTTTGATATTAATCATGTTCACAATTTGTTTTGTTGTTTTCCATCAAGAATGGTAGCTTAATTTTGTTTAGCTAGAAGGATTACATTAATTTGATGAAGCTCATTTAATTTATGTTCATAATGTTCTTTGCTTTAATTGACCACGCTTTCAATTAAAATCATACATGTATTTCATTCATTAAAATATGATTGAATACATTAGAATTAGTTGAGTGATCATAGCCAAACGACAATTAACGGACGCAATAATTGAAAGGTGCATGCTTAATTTAGATCTTAGCCCAATTAAATTAAAAGTTCGTAATAACTCGAGAGAGCTTTATTACCTTGCATAACTTTTAGATTTGTGTGATTAAATTGTTTCAAACCTAATCCGTCCCTGTTACATCACATGAATTCTAAGAAACTAGTTAAATATGATCAAGTAGTATGTAAGTTTTTCTAAGTAAAAGATTCCGAAAGGACTTAATATTGATTTCAAAAAAGTTCATGAAAGATCGAGTTGCCATGGAATATTTTTTGGAACATTATGAGCATTATAAAAATGAATAAAGTCAATTGATGTGATTATTCTAGCCTATTCATGTTATTGTTGTTGAAATCTTGTGAATTCTGCTGCTAAATCCCTCATTCACTTTATTGTATACATTGTATTTAGGTTAATTTTCATTGGGGATCACTTAGCATCTAGATTATTTAATTTAATCATCAATCACCACAAGAATATTGTGTTTCTCATACCAAATTGTTAATATTAATTTTGTAAAATATTGATTAACATATACAGTCCCTGTGGAGATGATAACTCTTTTACTTACTTATTACTTGATAACGATTGTATACACTTGTACAAACCCCATGTTACAATACTCGGGAAATGGTATCGATACCAAATTGAGCTACTAACTTCCTGCACATCCAAAATATCATGGAGATATCGATACTATTACCTAATTATCGATACCTCTACATCAGACAGCAAAATTACATTTGAAACAGGGCATTTAACACAACCATACATATTTCAAAACATTATGCAATTATAACTTCTAAATTTTAACATCAAAAGTATCAGAATTTGCAGTTCCATGCAACATCAATAATTTAAGCTAAAAACCCAATGATACCAACCAAACATCTGAAACATCATGGAAATAAACAACCAAAATTTCTACCATATTTCCTTATTCCCATAGTGTAAAATAACAGCTATAAATCACCTACTCAAATGCTAATGCTATTTGGGTCACTCCCTTGGAAATTTTTCGCACCACTCACACCACAACCCTAACAGTCTGCAAAGGTTTAAAAAGGAGCGAGTGAGCTTAAACAAGCTCAGTGAATGAATAGAATATCCACCAAATAGACATGCATTCATACATTAACCGAAAACGATTAAAGCTCAACTACATACGCACTATGTTAAGGGAACATATTAACATATTAAAATGTTACCAAACAACACATTTAGCTTATTTTCCACATGTTCATGCATATATCACATATCATAATATCACATTTTACAAAATCATATTTAATGATAGTTTGACACTTGAGGCTATGAAATATAAAATTGGGCTCTATCACCACTCATCGAGACACTGATCTCCAACACACCAAATGACTCGTAGAGTCGAACATATCTCAAAAGCATAGCATACAACTAGCACTCTCCAACACACTAAACATGTCCCAGTGAATGGAGCGTAGCTCACATTTCCTTATCTATACAAAACTTTCTCGGGCCTTAACGCCCCCAAAACACAACATATGGGTGAGTACTCATAATCCTCATGGCATGCCAACTCTATCCAACGGTCTCATAAAGTCACAAGGCCAAAGTATCCACAATAAACCACATAATTACTTACCATTTTCTACACATTTTCTTCGCATATTCACATTATAAGCACAACATAATCACTGTCATTCGACATGTACAACATGCTCACAATTAACACTTTCACAACAACCATTACAAGCTTATTTCACATATCAGAATATCACATCTTTATTCACAATACCACAATACGTAATCACATGTTTCACAAATTAAATAAGGGTATGAGAAAGCTTGCACTCGGAACTTAGAGTAGGGGTTTAGGCTACTCCTAAGTCCCCAATTAACAATATAACACGTATCTATAAGTAGCAATTCCAAAAACCCACCAATCACGCTTTTGCCTTGTTGCGGAAAGCTTAAACTAGTTTTTTCTCGTCTTTCACTTTATTCGTAAAAGGTCTTAACAATTTCAAAACTTCACCAAAGTAAATCACACAATACACACAATTATCATTCAGCCAAAGACTCACCAAAATCAACTAAAAGCACAAGCCTAAGCCAAACCCTCATGAATTTGAAATTTTGACAAGCTTAGTCGAAACATAAAAATCTCAACACTTACTCGTTCCTATCACATAAATCTAATTCCAATCAAATAATTAAACATCCAAAAACAATTCCTAACCTTCAAACTACTCAAAACTATATAGATTCATGGTTCCAAAATTTCAACATATTATGACAATTTTCACGAAAATTCAATAAAATGTTAGAATTCTTTAACGAAAATTTAAGGAATATTTAGAAATCTTTTGATCACATCAAAAAAAGTTGAAAAACACTTTGAAACATCGATTTTATACAAAATTTTGAATTTCACCATTAACAACTCAAATTTTGACATTTATTCTAAACATTTGATTCAATAGATAAAAACTCTATTTAAAAGACTAGATAACATAAAAAAACTAATAGGAAAACGAATTGTTACATTCGATGGGAGAAATGAATGTTTGGTTAAAAATCCAAAAAATCCACAAGTTTGAGCAATGGTGAAATCAATGGTTTTTTTTTATGGTTTTTGTGGAATTCTAAAGAGGTTTAATGCTAGAATGATTGTAGAAATAAAAGGAATTGGAGTTCGAGAATTAAAATTGGATGAATGAGACTTGTGTAAGCAAGGGACGACTAAACACATATAAAAGGGAAGGGGTTTCGTGAATTCTCGTAGGTGGGGCAAAATATTAGGTTGATTTTAATTTTTGGGTTATTACACTTTTAGTACTCCTAGTTTTAACTCCTTTTTCAAAACAGTCCTTATTTCAAAATTAAATATCTTTTGAATATCATTTTCAAAAATTTATTTGATTTTCTAAAAGTCATATACAAAGACATTCTAGTTTACCAAGCTACGAAATTTTCAAGCACACTAGAGCTAAAATTCCTAAATTACCCTCAAAACTACTAGGCCTAGTTTTGAGGTGTGACAAAACTTAACAAACCATAAACCAAATTTGTCATGTTGAATCTTCAAAAATAAATCAAGAACAAGATTAAATGCGGAAGTGTACCTAAATCTGTTGATTTCTTGAAATCTTCAAATCTTATGGTTCTGATCTTTCAAATCAGCACACAAGTAATTCAGAGAAAGTGACTCTCTCTTTTCTAAATATGGGATATTAGAAAAGTTACGTATATGTAATTTGGGGACCATAACCCTATAACTTTTATACATTAACCTTAATTTCTAATCAGCCTATCATTAATTAGAAATTAGTTACTAGAATATCTACACATATTTGGCTCATATTTTATTTAATAATTAAAACTTATTAAACCTTAACCAAATTATATTACTTTTTCAATTGGATTAATCTTTTATAATAATAAATAATAACATATAATTATGCTTACTATATATGCTATTTCCATATTTTTCCAACAAGAGACTCTATGTATGCGTAACTTCAAACCAAAATTACCCAAATAGAATGGAGAGCATTCACAAGGGAAAAATGCTGAAGCCCACACTACTGTGCTTAAAAAGGATAATGCTAGTGAGATGGTACTGATTCTATTACAAGGAACCAATGGGAGACTCTAGTCTACTGGCTTCTGCAAGGAGTTAATATTAATGGTTTCAATTTCAACTATTTTGAGGTTCGCATTGCAAATGTTCATAATACTTTTTAGGAATTCGGCTAGTGTACCTTATTCTTGAATTATGACTACTTTGTGCTAAAACATACAAACCATGGAAATGAGTCGCTCATTCTTTACTTGGTGTATGTGATGGGCGTCGAAACCACCAGAAATAATTCCTACTAAAATAACTATAAATAGTTGTAAAGAGTGGTAATAGGGTCGAGTCCATAGGGATTGGATGTCGTAATCAACTTCTGTGTTCACTTATGAACAGAATATTCGTCGTGACAAGGATTGTGGCAAGAGTTGTGCCCACGACTCCAAACGTACCTGCAATAAAAATAAAGAAGTAAATGGGGGGTTTGAGAATGTTTAAGAAAGTAAATAATCTAATCAGCTTAAATAAGCAATTGATGACTATTGAAAATAAATGTAAATTGGAAATAAATTCAGAATTTTGCAAACAAAAATAATAAGCCTTAGCCTTAGACTCGGTATATTCTGTATCAAGAATCAATCAAAATTAATATTCTCCTCCAAACGATAAGCTAGTTATAGTAGTTAAGAACGTCCTCACCACCAATTCTTCCTCTTGTAGCTGGTTTCGGTACAACCTGCAAACCAACCCTTACTGATTATCTAACAGAGATACACGCGTTCTCAATTTAAGATTCTGGCAGCCTTGCGTTCTGAAGAACCTAACTCGAATCAACGGCCTCAACCGCGTAGGTCGTTTAAACCCGATCACTTCTTCCTTGATTTGTTCTCGAGATTCGAATACAGTCGGTGACTCATTTCTCCAACTGTCAGCAAATACAACTCCAACCCAACATGCACTTTGACTTGAAATCGAGTTTAACCTTAAGGGATGATTGGTCTATCCCGATACTTAGAAAAAATGAATATCGATTGGATGGATTTTAAGCACGAATTCATATCTCACGATTCTGACGGAAAGAGCACCAGCCTAAGGCTCAAATGAAATTTAGTGAAGCATGGATTTAATCATGCTTTGTATGTTTTGAAAGGTAGGTTGATGATAATGGAAGAAATTGAGGAATGAAGGGTCTTGGATGGCAATTAGCCCAATTTTATAAAAGCTAGCAAATGCAAATGAAAATGGAAGTAGCTTACGCCAATTAGAAAGAAAAGAGAAATTAATTCTATTCCAAATTGAAGTAGGAATACAAAATTAAGGGATGATTTTCCAAAGAACACTAAGGCCCTTTTTATATACATAAAATTTACTATTTTTGGCCTTAGCTAATTTAACATAAAATCAAAATAAAATAAAATAAAATAAGATTTTCTATTTTTGGCTTTTTAAAAGTCAAAAATTCTAATGAGTCATTGGCTTTCTCCATATGTTTGATTCGCCTCATTTTGTTGATTTTGTTTAGATTTGGACATTTTCTGCTTGTTTTTGTCTCTTAGCATCCCAATTGCATCTCCGACAAGATTAAAACATAAAAGTACTAATTAGTAGGGAACAAATTGAAAAATAAACCGAATTTAAACACAAAATAACATGCAAATTAATCTGTTATCAAATCCCCCTACTTAGCTCATGCTTGTCCTCAAGCACATTGTTCTTTCAAACACTAAAAATTATTCTACAATTTATTACAAATCAATCCTCTTTTCAACATCCATAATCAACGCAAACAACATAGGCAAAAATAAACAAATGCTCAATATATATAGTTTAATCAACAAGAGTCATAAAATTGAAATATGTGAACTAAATAATTTCACTAAATTGAGTTTGAATCCAAAATTTGCAAGGCATTATTAATTAAAAAGAATTTTTTTAGACATGGTCAAACCTTGTTACGCGAACTAGGATGACAACCTAAGCACCCTATCCCGGCTACTCAGTTCAAATAGTCTATTTTTTTTTGGAAGGCTCGGTTAACGGAATGTTTGCAAGTTATCGACTTGTCACTCGAACCTTTTTACATGAGATAAAATGACAACCCAAGCACCCTATCCTGGTTACTCAATTCAGTCACTTTTCTAACACTTTCACTCATAACTTGAGCCTTTATTTATTTATGTACAAGCAAACATTTTTTTTAAACAATCAATTTATATGAAAAGTCTAGTTACATATATCAACCTTAAAACATAAATGTCGACTAATCTAGATACTTTGAACACTTTAATTCAAAATTGGCCCAATTGTCCAAATTGACTACGTAATGAGATTAGAGGCTCAATTTCGGAATAAACTATCGAATAATTCTAGTATAAGATTGAACATATGCAAAAGAGAGACATGCAACAAAAAAATCATGCCTATTGATCATCAATTTCAACCCCCTACTTAAACTTTGCTTGTCCTCAAGCGTGTTTCATATGAGATAGAAAATAGCAGCTCAAATAATAGGCAAAAAGAAAGGTTCAAAATACTCCCCAAGTGTCTTTTAACGATTTTGTTGGTGCTAGGGGTAACGAATTTGCAGGATGTCAAGGATTATGGAGACTTGACTTTCCATTGTTCCAAGTCGAGCTTCGATTCGACTTAAACGTGCCTCTATAGATAGAGGTTGTTCCTCTTGCTCTCTAGTATTGATGTGTGGACATTGGCGAAAAGCCATATTTCCGCAAGTAGTCCGTGTACCTGGAGGAACAAAATAACACAAAGTAGGGGTGCCAACAAGCAGTCCCATAGAATCCAAACAATATTTATATAAGCTGTCCATACTATATGCACATGTTAAGGACGAGAAATCAATTTCAGAGGGAAAAAGTCGAGAGGTTAAATTCATAATATATGACCCAAGTATTAGTGGACGATTACATCGTAAAACGACATGAAAATTTCGTGCAAACCAATATCCTAAATTAAATTTAAAACCAGAAGGCATACACCACAAAAAGAATAGTTCAATCTTAGTTAGAACAGATGATGAGTCATTTCTACCTGAAAAACTAAAGGCTAAAAATCGGTGAATATATCTTAAAGCAGGTTTATGCACCAATAAGTCTTTTATGGTCTTCGGGTTATAAACCTGATTAGAATGAGTTAAAACACAATAAACATCTTTAGCATCAAAGTTGCATGGAATATCTAACAGAGCAGTATGATAGGAATCGGATTGAATATTATCAGGGTCGACAAAACCCATGGCAATGTTAAATTCAGAAATTGACATCCGAAAGTCCTTACCAAGAAAATGAAAACATATGATGCTTTGTGTTTTAACAGTGCGTAATGCAGTAATATTGAAGCAAAATGTAGTGTAGAATTCATAAATCAACTCATAATATGCATTACAGGAAATATTAGCAAATGAATTCCAACCAATAGCATCAAAGTAGCCAATCACAGCATCACAAATATTTAACATATCAAGAGTAGAGAGATCGATTTGCTTATAGACCAGGAACGGAAGTTGTCGAATGTCTTCATATCTTGTGCGATGCTCCGAGGTCGAAAAGGCAAAAAATCCTCGTAATTGACCTTCGGTAGGAATAGTGTTTACACGATCTCATTTATTGCGTTGATCGTCTCATGATGGTCGAACATATTCATTAGGCGAGTTGGGTGGACTTGAATTTCCAGCAGCGTCAATACTACTATTTGGAGGTGTCACTGACTCATTAGTCAGCTGTCGACAGGCTTGAATGGTAGATGATCGTGTTCAACATTTTGAGACACGCTCGTTTGCATTAGAGGGACCTTCGACATTATTGTTAGAAGTCTCGACTTCCTCAGAGCAACCTGCATTATATGTTAGTAAAGGTAAATCAGGCTAAGGATTAAGAATTGACCTTTCGGGGTAGTGGGGTTGTTGTTTGAGTGTTCTGTTTCGATCGAAGTCAGACTTCATTGGCGATGAGTTCTCGTTTGGCTAACCGTTCGGGTTGGAGGAGGTGGAGAAGGCTCGGATTCATCATCAATTATATTGACAACTGGAGGTGAAAATCGATGTCAATTTCGATTGAGTGAAGCCAGGATATTGTCTACCATTTGGTTCCAATTTTGAACCATTGTTTTCGTTAGATGTCACAAATAATCGGCTCTGCTAGCTACGATGGCATCGACAGCGGTAGACGGCAACGACGGCGAAAGCGGCGGTAAAAAGTGACGACATGGTTTGGGCTAATTTTTTTGAAAGGTGATGTTGGGGGTTTCGGTTTTGGCATCGGTTAATGTGGTTGAAGGTTGGTTTGGGTGTTTAGTGATGGAGAATAATAAAATAAATAGAAGAGATGGTGCTTGGGGAGGGAAGGACCGATGGCGCATGGGTGAGGGCTCCGATGGGTAATAGCGATGCGACGTGGTGGTGAGGGCATCGTTCGGTAGTGACGCGGCAATAGAGAAGGCTGGCGAATGGTGGTTATAGGTGGAGGGGAAAAAAGAGAAAGAAAAAGAAAAGAAAATGGAGGGGTAGGGGTTTAAGCTCATCGACGGCGGCATAGGGAGGAGTGGCGATGGTGGGCGTGACGGCGTGAGGTCGGCGATGGGGGGTTGCGACGGTGGCGTGGGCTGGGTTTAGAGAGTTAGGGTTGTTTTTTTCTTTTGGAGAAGATGAAGAAGAAGAGGGTTAGGAAATTTTGGGGATTTTGGGTGTTTGTTTTTCTTTTTTTTTTTTTTTGTGGCCGGTTGGGCCTGTTTGGCCCAAATTCTTTCTCTCCCCTTTTTTTTGGTTGGGCTTGTTTGAGTATTGGGCCTATTTTGTTTTTGAATCATGGCATTGGGTATTGGGTTTATTTTGTGGGTAATTTGGGTTTTGGTAGGTTAATTGGGTTGGTGGTGGGTATTGGATTTGGGTTTTGGGGTTTTATGAAGGTTAGGGATATTGGGTTTTTTTTTTATTTGGAGGTAAATATTTGTCACCAATTAGTATGTCGTGCCCACGCCCCATCATTATCCGACTTTTGTTTTAAAAAAATTCATAACCTCCATTATGTTCTTGAAAAAAATCAAATTAACTGAATTAAATAAAAGTTTATTTATTTACAACCTAAATTTTACTAAAACTCAAAATTAAATAAATGAAAATAAATTTGGGTTGCCTCCCAAAAAGTGCTTTTGTTTAACATTGTTAGCTCGATGACCTTGAAATTTATTTAACCAGTTCTTTGAGGACCAATTCCTCAACCATGTGGACCTAAAAATTCTCGTAAAAAGGCTTTAATCGCTATCAATTGACCTTAAATTTTTCAGATTCTTCGCTTTTAATCTCGACTGCACCATGTGGAAATACGTGAGTAACAACAAAAGGCCTTAACCACTTAGTCCGAAGCTTATCTACAAAAATTCTTAATGTAGGGTCATAAAGTAATATTTTCTATCCTACCATAAATTGTTTACGGGTTATCTTTTGGTCATGATATGCTTTGACCTTATTCTTATAAATTTGGGCACTTTCATATGCTTCTCATTGAATTTCCTCAAGTTCTTGAATATGTAACTTATGATGCTTACCTGCAGCTTCGAACTCCATGTTGCATTGCTTGACCGCCCAAAACATTTTCTATTCTAGCTCAACAGGAAGATGACACGATTTACCAAAAATTAGTCGATAAGGAGACATACCTATGGGTCCTTTATAAGCTGTATGGTACGCCCACAGTGCATCGTTTAGTCGCAAACTCCAATCTTTTCTACTCGACTTGACGTCTTCTCCAAAATCAACTTGATTTTTTGATTCGACACTTCTGCTTGACTGTTTGATTGTAGGTGATAAGCCATAGCGACTCGTTGCACTACCCCGTAGTTTTTCAAAAGTGTCTCGATTACCTTATTACAAAAATGCATTCCCTGATCGTTGATTAATGCTCGCAGTATGCCAAATCTGGAAAAAATGTAGCTCTTTAGAAAATCGACTAACATTTTGGCATCAGCATGACGAGTGGCTTTAACTTCCACCCACTTCGACACATAGTCCACTGCAAGTAAAATATAGACTTTACCGTATGAAGAGACAAAAGGTCCCATAAAATCTATGCCCCATTTATCAAATATTTCACAAACATGTACAGGGGTTAGAGGCATTTCATTTTTTCGACTCAAGTTTCCTACCTTTTGACACTTTTCGCATGTTTTAAGAACAAATATGCATCTAAAAAAATATGTGTCCAATATAGTCCACATTCAAGTACTTTATGCGCAGTTTATTTAAGACCAAAATGTCCACTACATTAATAAGAATGACAAAAAGATAAAATCAAGTTTACCTCAATTTCTGCAACGCATCGTCGAATGATCTGATCGAAATAGTATTTCCAAAGGTAGGGGTCATCCTAAATATAGTATCGCGATTTGCGTTTGATCTTATCTTTTTCAGAACGTGATAAGTTAGAAGAGACTATACCTGTGGCAAGGTAATTCACCATGTCTGCGTACCAAGGAAAAATTGTCTGAGTAGCAAGTAGACTTTCATCCGGAAAATCATCCTTAAGTGGTGTGACATTCTTTGATGGAGGTATTCGGCTTAGATGGTCAGCTACCAAATTTTCTTGTCTTTTTTTATCTCTTATTTTGAGATCAAACTCCTGCAAAAGTAATATCCATCTTATAAGCCTTGGTTTTGCTTCTTTTTTCCCGATCAGATATTTAAGAGTTGCATGATCAGAGAAAATGACAATTTTAGTTCCTAATAAATACGAATGAAATTTTACCAAAGAAAAAACTATAGCTAGAAACTCCTTTTCAGTAGTCGAGTAATTGCTTTGGGCAACATCCAAAGTCTTAGACGCATAGGAGATAACATGCAGTTCTTTCTCGATTCTTTGCCCAAGGACTACTCCCACGCTATTGTCAATGAATAATTCCAATTTGGTGGTTGAATGATAGGTGCCAAAATGAGCTTATGTTTGAGCGTGTCAAACGCATCTCTGCATGATTGGTCAAACTCGAACTTCTTGTCCTTCTGTAGGAGATTGCAGAGCAGTTACGCAATTTTTGAAAAGTCTTTAATGAACCTCCTATAAAAACTTGCATGACCAAGGAAAGAATGGATCTCCCTCACAGTTGTGGGGTATGGTAGTGAGTTAATGATGTTGATTTTTGCTTTATCGACAAAGATTCCCTCAACAGAGATGATATGACCTAGAACTAATCCTTTATCTACCATAAAATGGCATTTCTCATAATTTAGAACAAGATTAAATTTTAAGCATCTTTCCAAGATTTTTGCAAGATTTGATAAACATACCTCAAAAGACTCACCATACATAGTAAAGTCGTCCATGATACCAATAAAATGTAACACCCCTAACCCGAAACCTTCACCGGAATAGGGTTAAGAGGCATTATCAAACAATCAAATTATTTTACATCCCATTTACGACACAAAGTCAATCATCATCATAACACTACAAGACATAATCAAATAGTCCCTTATTGAGGCCTACAAGACCTCAAACACAAGCTAGAGAGGGGTCGGGACTAAATCGAACACTTATGAAAGTTTTAGAAATTTCAAACATTCAACAAGTCTGTTGAGGCCACACGCCCGTGCCACCGGGCCATGTGCCTCATGCGGTCACCAGAAACCCCCATGTGTCCAGGCCATGCCAAAATAGAGCAAGCATCCTGACTTCTCCACACGGCCACCAAGCACGCCTGTGTGCCATGGCCGTGTGCTCTTAAGCTAGCTACTGACTTATGCCCACGACTAGTTGACACGTCCGTGTCAAGGCCATGTACTATTAGGCTGGATCCTATCATTCTCCCACAGCTATTAGGCACGCCCGTATGCCATAACCGTGTTGGCAAAATAGGCCATATGCGAGGCCAATTTGCCACCCACACAAGGGCCAACCTACAAGCACATTTAAGCATAATTCCATACACAATTTGGCAACCAATTTCATATCAATTAATCGACATATCATCTCATACTATCTTATTTCTAATCAAGTCAACTTATAAACTAAAATTCACCACTTGAACACATTCAATACCAAACATGATTCCTCCTCAAATTCACTAGATCATACTAGCATCAATCTATCACCAAGATTTACCATTTATAAGACATCCATTTCCATCAAAACATACCAACACTCACTTCACATACCAAATCCACCCAAGCATATTTCAAGCATTTATCTAGCCACCTCACATGACTATTTACACATCTCATACATAATTTACATATCTAGCCTATACATGCCATATTTCAACTATGTACATCTTTCCAAAATTACCAAAATAGATTGCCGATAGTGTGATTGAGATGCTGACGATTCCTGAATCCAAGCTAGCTTTATTGACACTGTAAAATAGAGAAACAAACACTCAGTAAGCTTTCAAAGCTTAGTAAGTTCGAAATACAATACAATTATTTCATCAAATCAAACCAATGTACATATTAAACCATCACATAGATAATTTAAATTTGATACACAAATTCAACCATATCAAATACTCACATAGCATTCCATTCATCTACTTTCAATCTCAACAACCACATAGGTATCATTCATACCTTTGCCAACACTTAGTTACTCACCAACCATGCTATTCAACCAATCGACTTTACATTCTGATCCACCTTTATTAATCTCTTGCTTTGTTCACACACATAGTGCCATTTCGTAAACAATACGTAAATGTCATTGCACACTTAGTGCCAAATTGTTAAATTGAGCTTATATCGGTATCGCACACACAGTGTCAATTCAATAAGTCAAGCTTTTATCATCTTGCACACACAGTGCCAATCATCTCTATCCCGATTCTAATTTCGCACACTTAGTGCCTCTAATTCAATTATGCACATAGCATTTCTAATCTCATAATTATATAGATATTCATTCAATTCACACTACATAGAATATAAATTAACAACATGTATTATATCCGAACTTACCTCGGACGTCGAACTATCGAAACAGTCGATGAATCGAGTACTTTATCTTTGCCTCGATCTCGATTCGAACCTCTCCTCTCTTGGTCTATACACATTCAAATTTAGTCCATTCAATCACCAAATCATTCATTTTAGTCCAAAAACATATATTTAGGGCATTTTACATAATAGCCCCTCATATTTTCACATTTTAGCACTTTAGTCCCTAATTCATAAAATCACAAAATACACATAATTTCACTTCACCCATGCCTAGCTGAATTCTCTCCATATCCATACAAGTCCACACATCTCATTTATTACACATTTTAGTCCCTCAATTTCTCATTTTCTCAATTAAGCCCAAAATACTCAATTTCACTAAAAATCCCAATACAAACTATGTTAGCTCAACACCAAGTTTTCATATTTCACTATCAACTAATATATAGCTCAAGTATTCATCAATGACTCATCACAAAAACATCATCAATTCACAAAATTACAACATGGGTTAGCTAGAGCACGAAGCAACGATTACGAAAACGTAGAAATTATCAAAAATTGAACTCAAACATACCCTGAATCAAGTACTCAATATGCCAAAACCTTATTTGCTTCAAATGGTTTTCTTTTGTTCAACAATCGGTGGAAAAGATGAGAAATTATCATTAAAATTTGTTTTATTTTGTTTATTAAACATTAATATGTCTTTTACTAATTTGCCCTTTTTATTAAACATATATAACCTTTATATATTAAGGTTATTCTAGTCTATTGCCACCCACTATCACTAAATATGGCCTAATTGCATCATAAAGCCTCCATATTATAAAGACAATAACAATTAAGCACTTTACAATCAGTACATAGCATTTTACACTTTACGCGATTAAGTCCTTTCTCTTAAATCGACACACAATCGATAAAATTACCAAACAAAATTTTCACACAGGCTATATCACACATAATCAACACCAAAAATATCATTAAAATATTATTTTGAACTCATATTTGTGGTCTCAAAACTACTATTCTGACTAGGGTCTAAACCGGGCTGTTACAACTCTCTCCCTCTTAGGGATTTTCGTCCCCGAAAATCTTACCAACGAATAGTTGTAGATATTGCTCTCTCATAATGTTCTCAAGCTCCCACGTAGCCTCTTCCACTCTATGTTCGTTCCACAACACTTTCACTAAGGAAATTCTTTTGTTTCTCAATTCTTTAGTCTCTCGTGCAAGAATCCGAATCGGTTCTTCATTGTACGACAAATCTGGCTGAATTTCAACTTCAGTAGGAGCAATCACATGAGACGGATCAAATCTGTACCATCAAAAAATAAACTTACCATACATCTCTGAAATGTGGCTGGTGCATTGCAAAGTCCAAACGGCATTCATCTGTAAGCGAACGTACCAAATAGACACGTAAATATCGCCTTCTCTTGATCCTCCGGTGCCACTGGAATATGGAAAAACCTTGAATAACCATCAAGACAACAATAATGAGACTTCCTAGCTAAATGTTCTAACATTTGGTCAATAAAAGGAAGTGGAAAATGATCTTTCCAAGTTAAAGAATTAAACTTCCTGTAATCGATGCAAACTCTCCCCAATTTTGAACCCGAGTGGGAATTATCTCACCTGTCGAATTCTCAATTATGGTTATGCAGGTCTTTTTCGGTACTACATGGATTGGGCTGACCCAATTAATGACAGATATGGGATAGATCATCCTAGCATCAAGTAACTTTTGGACTTCTTTCCTTACCACTTCCATCATGGGCGGATTGAGATGCCTTTGAGACTCTCTTTTGGGAATAGTATTATCCACCACTTGAATTTTGTGCATGCAAGTTGAAGGGCTCAACCCCATTAATATCGGCTATCAGCCATCCAATTACCTCTTTATAGTCTCTAAGAACTCGTACCAAATTTTTCTCTTCTACTTTTGAGAGTTTACTCGAGATTATTACTAGTAAGGTATTTCTTTCACCGAGAAAAGCGTACTTCAAATGGTCTGGAAAGGGTTTGAGTTCCAACTCTAAAGCCTGCAAAACAGATGGTACAAGTTTAGTTTGTGAAGGTGATAATTCAAGATATTTACCTAGATTTCTCCATAATTGCAGTGCCTCCAAATAAGCCACTGTTTCGTGAACAGACTCTTCAAAGGTTATCCACTCTTCTTGTTCCTCTATGGCATCAAAGTCTAGGATTTTGCATAGAACAATTCGTAATTCATCCTCATCATGATATTCTAAATGTAATTCAGTTAAAGGATCAATTATATCAATGTTAGAAACATTAGAAATCAAGCTAGGGCGGTTCATGGCCTTTTAGACATTAAATTTCACCACTTCCCCATCGAACTCCATAGTGAGTATCCCACTTCGTACGTCAAGTTTCATTTGTGCGCTACTCAAAAATGGCCTCCTGAGAAGTATGTCAGACGAATTAGCTGAATTGTCATCCTCTATGTCGATAATGTAGAAGTCTGCAGGAAATATTAGCTCGTTTACCTTTACAAAAATGTCCTCTAACACTCCCTCCAAGTACACCACAGATCAATCTGCAAGCTGAATAATTACACCTATTTCTTTTAACGGACCTGCGTTAAGTAGTTTATAAATTGACAATGGCATAAAATTAATTGTTGCGCCTAAGTCACACATTGCTTTTTTTATTCCAACACTACCTATTTGATAAACCGTAAAAGTAACATATTTTAACCCTATATTTAGCATGATTTTGGATGATTTAGCCCTTGATTTATGTAAAAAGGTGCTCTTAATCCTTTCTTTTCATGTTTTATACTCAGGAAAGCACCTGAGGATGAAAAGAATAAGAAACGGGCTTAAAACGGGCCAATTTGGGCCAAAGTGGAAATCGACACGGCCAAGACTTCAAACCACACAGTTGTGCCTCGTCAATTAACTAGAACATGGCCTAACCATGATTTACACAGTCGTGCCTCCATCAACAGACCCAAACATGGCCTGAAGTCGATTTACACGGGCATGTGCCATGGCCTGTGCCCCTGTCGTGGAAAAGAGTAATTTTACTCGATTTGGATACTTTGAGGCAAAGGAACACATTCCAAAGTCTATTCAAACACCCGAGTAGGAATTATACTTGAATTAGGATACTTAGGGGCCAAGTAAAATATTCCAAAAGTCTATATAAGCACTCTAAGTGTAACCTTAAGGGGGCGGTCAGTTAGGCAGTCAGCAGGCCAATGAGTGAGCCAGAAGGCTAGATTCATGGGAATCACTCGAAGATAGCCAGTTGATCCATCTCAAGAAGCTGGAATTCTACTCAAGACGGTGGATCTCTCCTTCAATTCCTTTAGGGAGTTTTAGGGATTTCTTATGTTTTGTTTTATCTTTCCTCTTGAGATGTTTTCTTTTATCATTATGAACTAAACCCTTCAGATACCTGAAGGGTATGAAACCTAGATGAATCTTGTTATTGTTTTCTAAACTATATGATAAATACTTAGTTTTTTCTTAATTATGTGTGCTTAATTCTTATATTGATTTTTTCGGAATATGAATTCAAGTGTGATGTGCTTAGGTGGTGGAGCAAAAGTCCCTGCTTAAGAGTAGATCTAGCATAATTAAGCGGAGTTGATCGCGCGCCTAGAGATAGGGTAACGAGATTTTGCCGGATTAGGGTGAAACCTAATATGGGAGTCCATAGATCGAGTTAATGCAATTCAGAGGGTTTTAATTAGAAAGAGATTTCAATTAATCAACCTAGGGTTAGATGTTATTCGCCTCGAGAGAGGGTTTAATATAAACTAGGGAGTCTTATGGATCAAGTTAAGTGAATAAATCGTCTGGTTCAGTGTTAAATAACAAGTGAAGTCTAGGTAGATTCCTTCTAGGATATCGTCGTGATCAATTGAGTTTTTCCAAAAGTTATTTCTTCAATTTGTTCTTTTTGTCTTTGCGTCTTTAGCTTAGTAGTCAGTTAGTTTTTAGTTTAATCAATCAATCACTTCATATTTAGGCTAAATAATATAAAGAAAGTGAGTATTAGTACTTTTAATTCCCTTGGGTTCAACAATCCGGTCTTGCCTAAACTATACTACTTTATTCGATAGGTGCACTTGCCTTAAGTCGTTGTCAGAGTTAGTTTTTAGGTTCGATCATTCTCTTTATAAATTTTAAAACTCGACAATTCAGACGATCAAGTTTTTGGCGCTGTTGTCGGGGAATTAAAATATTAAGAAAACTCTATTTTTATTACTTTAGCCATTATTTTCTTTTATTTTACTTTTATTTTCGCAATTTATTTTATTTTATTATTTTTGCTAATTTTATTTCTTTCTTTTCCTAGTAGGTACCTTTAGTTTATGACTAGAAGGAACCCAACAAGACCTCTAATATACGATAGTGATATCAAAGTTACCGCTCGTAGGAACTGCAGAGAAATCAGGCAAGCCTTAAATTACCAAGAAGAAGAGCAACAAGGTGAATCCAATCCTACTAAAGGGATGGATGAAAATAATCCACCACGAGATGTCGCAGATGCTCCGCGTACTATGTATGATTACGCTAAACCTAATTTAACAGGAGCAGAATCTAGTATTGTTAGGCCTATTATAGCTACTAATAATTTTGAATTAAAGCCTAATACTATACAAATGATTCAAAAATTTGTTCAATTTGATGGTTTGCAGGATGAAGACCCTAATGCTCATATAGCTAATTTTCTAGAGTTCTGTGACACCTTCAAAATAAATGGCATTTCTGACGATGCCATACGGCTTCAGTTATTTCCCTTTTCATTAAGGAATAAAGCTAAACAATGGTTGAACTCGTTACCACGAGGGTCAATTATGACATGGGATCAAATGACCGAAAAGTTTTTGTTAAAGTATTTCCCACTGACCAAAACGGCCAAATTACGGAATGATATTTCTTCTTTTATGCAGATGGATTTAGAGACATTATATGACGCATGGGAGAGATACAAGGATCTCTTGAAAAGATGTCCATACCATGGATTACCTTTGTGGCTACAAGTCCAAACTTTTTACAATGGTGTAAATCCCTCAACGAGACAACTAATAGATTCAGCCACTGGTGGAACTCTGAACAACAAAACTCCTAAAGCAGCTTACGAGTTCATTGAAAAGATGTTGCTAAACAACTATCAGTGGCACAAAACCAATGAAATCGGTCGGAGTTTTCAACCTCGACTCAGTAACCATGCTATCAACACAGGTAGAGATGATGAATAAAAAGCTTGATAGTTTGTGTTCTTCGCAGGTACATCTAGTAATGCAGTTAATACAAGTGGAACTGTGGCGAATCCTGAATACCCACCCTACCAACCAGGTATAGAAAGCAAACAGATGAACTATATAGGTAATAATTTTAGATCTAATAATAATCCTTATAGTAATACCTATAATTCAGGTTGGAGGAACCACCCAAATTTTTCATGGGGAGGTCAAGGAAATCAAGGAAATCAAAGACAATAACCTCCTCCAAATTTCCAAAATCAGCAATATCCACAGGAAAAGAAGCCCAACCTTGAAGGATGTTGACAAAATTCATGGCAGCCACAGAAAACCGTCTTCAAGACACTGAGGAAACACTAAAAAACCAACAAACATCGATGGAAGGAATCAAGAACCAAGTTGGGGAACTTACTAAGTTAGTTAGGGAATTTACAAAGTCAGTTGGACAACTTGCAAAGTTAATGTCCAAACGACCGCAAGGGCATCTACCAAGCAACACCGAGATCAACCCAAAGGAGCAAATCCAAGCCATAACAAGTCAGGAAAATGTAGGGTTAGAAGAACCCAACTCAATAAAAAAAGTGAGGTAGAATAAGGTAAAGTTGAGGTAACCCAAGTAATCAAAGAGTACCAACCTTGCATACCTTATCCCGAAGCGTTGAAGAGAGACGATACAGAGGAACAATTTGGTAAGTTTCTTAAACTTTTAAAGAAATTACATATTAACTTATCACTTCTCGAAGCTCTTTCACAGATGTCAGATTCAAAGAAATTTTTAAAAAAACTCTTGACGAACAAGCGTAAGTTAGACAAGGAGTCGCATGTGGAATTAAACGCAATGTGCTCAGCAATTCTACAAAATAGACCACGGAAGCTAAAAGATCTAAGGAGTTTTAAAATTCCATGTTTAATTAGTAGTTTAACTGTTGACAATGCTTTAGCTAATTTAGGGGCAAGTATAAATGTCATGACTTATAAAATGTTTAAACAGCTAGGTCTAGGGAAACCCAAACAAACTAGGATGAGTATACAATTAGCTGATGAAATATTAGAACTCCTAGGGTTATTATCAAAGATGTTCTTGTAAAAATTGATAAATTCTTTTTCCCAATAGATTTTGTTGCCTTAGACATGGATGAGGATAATTTAATTCCTTTAATTTTAGGAAGACCATTTTAGCAACTACCAGGACTAAAATTGATGTTTGTACAGGAGACCTCATTCTTCCTGTAGGTGACGAATCAATCAGTCTACAAGCTCTTGACTCAGCCAGAACATCAAGTGATGAAGGTGAGAAAGTAAATTCAGTTGATAACCAACTTGTTCAACTTTCACCACAGGAAACACCACAAAGTTACAAATCTGAGCCTGATCATGGACTTAGGGTTAGACGTTATTCGCCTCAAGAGAGGGTTTAATATAAACTAGGGAGTCTTATGGATTAAGCTAAGTGAATAAATCATCTAGTTCAGTGTTTGAAGTTTAGGTGGATTCCTTCTAGGGTATCATCGTGATCAACTGAGTTTTTCTAAAAGTTATTTCTTCAATTTGTTCTTTTTGTCTTTGCGTCTTTAGCTTAGTAGTTAGTTAGTTTTTAGTTTAATCAATCAATCACTTCATATTTAGGCTAAATAATAGAAAGAAAGTGAGTATTAGTACTATTAATTCCCTTGGGTTCGATAATCTGGTCTTGCCTAAACTATACTACTGTTCGATAGGTGCACTTGCCTTAAGTCGTTGTCAGAGTTAGTTTCTAGGTTCGATCTTAGTTTCTAGGTTCGATCATTCTCTTTATAAATTTTAAAACTCGACAATTCAGATGATCACTATTTTACAAGATATTAAAAACATACCTTGGTCCTTACATTTGGATGGTATTTTCCTTTGCAAAATAGTTGAGACATTTTCTTCGACACTTACCTTTTCATTGCCCAGGAGTTTCCTTCTACTCGTGCATAATCATTTTAAGAATTTTGCGTATCTTGGAATCTACTTAATCACGTTGAGAAGAGGTATGTTGATTTCTACCTTTCGAAAGGTGTCGAGGATCTCCTTCTCTTCTCGCTCCTTCTTATACTGGACAAGTCTTCTAGGAAATAGAGGTGGTACTGCAAATGATTTTTGTGGTGCTGATTGTACTGCAGCTTCCGTGTCAAGTTTCTCCTTATCTTGACTAGTGTCGTGGGTGCGACTCGTGTCAAGTACGGGCTCTAAAACCTTTCTACTCTTCAATGTCATAGCGCTTGCATTGTGTCGAGGGTTTGGCTCAGTTTGAAATGGCAGCTTACCTTGGGACTCCCAACGGCTAACCGTGATCGCGATTTTGCTCACTTACTTATCCAATTCTTGCAAATGCATGTCAGTTTTTTTTGTTGAAGCTAGCCTTTCCACTATGGCTTCCAAAGACGACTTTGGGGGTGGCAACTGTTGATTCTGAGGCGGCCTTTGTTGGTACGGTTGTTTGAACCACGGATTCGACCCATAACTAAGATTCGGTGATCTTTCCACCCCACATTATACGAGTTCTAGTAGGGGTCATATCGCCTTTGGGGGGGTTCTAGAAAGTTCCTGACAACATTCCCTTGTTCAGTCAAATCCTCATGTAAAATCGAATAGGATTCTATAGGATGATCTAGCTTACAAATTTCACACAACCATGCTGGGCCCATTTTATTTGTAAGAAAAGTTTGAACAACGTTAGTCAGCTTATCAATTTTATCTTCTAGAGATAGAGAACTTAACCCATGAACCTGTCTCGTGGGTTCTGTGGCCGACAGAATTGTTGAGAGTTAGCAGCCATGGTTGAAATCAACTCTCTCACTCTTTGAGGCGTCATATTAACTAGTGCCCCCCACTTGCAGCATCTTTCACTTTCATTTCCATCGGGAGTAATCCCTCATAAAAATACTAAAAGAGTGACTGTTCAGTCAGTCCATGTTGTGGGCAACTTGCACACAACTTTTTGTATCGCTCCTAGTAATTGTAGAGTGATTTAGTCTCCTTCTGACAGATTCCTACAATGTCTCTCCTTAGTTTAGCCGCTCGAGCTGCAGGGAAGAACCAGTCAAGAAACAAACAAGATGTAACACCCCTTACCTGTATCCGACGTCAGAACTGGGTATGAGGCATTACCGTACTTAACTTGCTCAAACATACAACGTCAAGACATACAATTTCATTTCGACTTAAAACTTCTCATCCGAGATCATAACATCCCTAGTATAGGTCCACGAGACCCTAATCATACATACGGAATAGTTTGAGACTAAACCGAAAACTTTTGAACACTTAGAAATTTTTTTGCTTAAAATAGGGCCACAAGCCCTTGTGGTAAGGGACACGCCCGTGTGGGCAGACCGTGTGGTCACACACGCCCATGTCCCTAGTCCTTGTGGATTTTATTTTTCCTTTCACAACTAAAGGGGTTTTCACACGGCCAGACACACGTCCGTGTCCATTGCCCGTGTCCTTCACACGGCCTAAACACGCCCATGTCTTATCCAGTGTGTAAAATCTCAACATTTTGTTTCTAACATCATCAACCTATTAAAGTCACACAGCCAAGGCGCATGCCCGTGTCCTTAAATAGTGTGGCGAATTAAATTCCTAAATCCAGGTGCAGACTTCACACAGCCTGGGCACATGCCTATGGGGCTGACCGTGTCACACACACGGCCTAGACACACGTTCGTGTGTCTACTCGTGTGGACAATTATAAGGCTATCTACCAAGCCAATTGCCACCCAAAAAGTAACCACACTTATACCATTTCAATGCAATGCACAACATGACAATAAGGCACCTCTAATACCCAAAATCAAGACATCCACACATAGGTTTACACTACATTCATCATGTGTATACTTTACTCATTACTCATCCAATCACACAAGCATTGTAACACCCCTTACTCGTATTCAATGCCGGAACCGGATACGAGGCATTATTGAACTTAACTTGCTCAAACATATAACATCGGGCCATAAAATTTTGTTTCAACTTAAAAAATTTTCATTCATATTCATAACGTCCCTATTATGGGTCTATGAGACCCTAAACATACATACGAAATGGTTCGGGACTAATCCGGAAACTTTCGTACACTTAGAAAATTTTTACTCAAAACAGGGCTACACACCCGTGTGGAAAGGAACATGCCCGTGTGGGCAGGCTGTGTGGTCACACACGCCCATGTTCCTAACCCGTGTGGATTTTATTTTTTATTTTGAACCTACAGGGGATTTCACACGGCCTGGCACATACCCGTGTCCTTTACAAAGCCATGACACGTCTGTGCCCTCACCCGTGTGTGAAAACCTTAGTATTCTATTTATGACATTAGCAACAACTTAAGGGCACATGGCCTAGTCACATGCCCATGTGCTGGCCCGTGTGACGAATTGAATTCTAGCAAATTTGATGCAGGGGACACATGGCCTATCAACACACCTATAGGGTTGATCAGTGTGTCAC
This sequence comes from Gossypium rotundifolium, assembly GCA_025506655.1. Taxonomy (NCBI): domain Eukaryota; kingdom Viridiplantae; phylum Streptophyta; class Magnoliopsida; order Malvales; family Malvaceae; genus Gossypium; species Gossypium rotundifolium. The sequence goes on from CP106731.1 coordinate 72,393,420, forward strand.
ACAGCCTGAACACACGCTTGTGTGTCTACCTGTGGACAAATAGTGAAACACCCACACCCTACCACGAGAATGGACCGAATCGGTATGTTCCTCAAGTAACCTTGTTCAAAATTCTTTTGAATACTTTGAAAACGTGTGTTTTGAAAGATAGTTTGTTGTGGGTTGGGCTCGAGTTGAAAACAAATTTATCTTATAACAAAACCTATTTGTTTTAGGTGACAAAATATTTAAACTTATTTTAAATTAAATGGGCTTATTCTTTGTAAAGCCCTAAATTCATAACATAGTAATTAAAGCGAAATAAAATGTCACGATGGCCTTTATACATAAAATGAAACCCAAAATAAAATTGTACAAGATTTAAAATAAAATGAAGATTCAAATAAAATTAAACTTCAAGTTTAACATGGCCACCACAAGTTCTGCCGTCCCATCCATTATTGCTCATCACCGTAACATGTTCCCACAACGGGTGAGTCGATAGACTCAATGTGTAACCAACACCAAACCATAATAGAAATAGGCACACCATACATATCATATTCATATAAAATTCAAGATAATGATGCAAACCCAAACCCAAACCTATATAGCCATCCGCTACACACCACCGTTCATCCTCGCACACCGTGGGGACTACTAAGTCAACCCTCCATCCGCTACACACCATCGAAGGCGTCATTGCAATGACGTGCTTCATCGCCTATATAATTTGTGTCATTAGACACCATATTCAAATATTTGTGACCATAGTCACCATATAACTTTGGTGAGACCGGCCAACACCTTAATATTTGTGACCGTAGTCACCATATAACGTTGGTGCGACCAAGTCAACACCTTAATATTTGTGACCATAGTCACCATATAACGCTAGGTGAGACCAAGTCAACACCTTCAAACGCTGGTGAGACCAAGTCAACACCTTCTTCCCTTTCACATAAATCCCGAATGCCCCAAAAATATATATCATGCATAACATACTTAATTTCATAATCATATACATATATTCACATGTTATAAAATAACATATTTCATAATCCTATCGAAGTAGGAAACGACGAGTACTTTTGTACCACATTAGGGTACTTGGCCATATTCATATTCTTACGATAATCACATATTAAAATAATTACCATATGAAATATCGAAGTTAGTGTGCGTACACACGGTACCTTAGCCATATTCTTACACTTTCATATTAACACATATATCAAGTTTAAGCCATAAATCTATTAAGATTTAGTGTAGGTACACACCGATTTGCTTATCAATTCCTTGAAATCCCGAAAACCCGATCTATTGCTTTAGATCTCAATTCCTACAATTGATTAATCACTTACTACTTTAATAAGAAAACCATTTGACCATAAATCCAAATCCTGGTAGGATTAGTATTCTTAAAACTTACCTTGTTACCGATTTCAATACTAATCAAATCCCAAATCTATGCTATGCTCCTCCTTGTATTCTACCAAGCACTAAATCTCATCGGGTTAGTTTCGCTTTTAAACAAACAAGAATTAGATCTAATTATCAAAATAGGCCTTAGCCAAAAGCTATAGACACTTACCTTGTGGATTTTAAATCCCGAAACTCACCGAATAACTACTTTAACACGCTGCCTATGGTGTACCTTCGGAAAAGAACTTCTCCTTCCTTGTAGCCTACACTTAGTAAATCCCAAAGATCTCTTCAAAGTTTCTAAACCATGAATATTAATGGGATTAGCCCTAGATTTCGATAAGTCTAAAATATAAAAGAATGGAAACCAAACTTGGATCTTACCCTTATTTGAAGGAATCGATTGCACCTTCACTTCAACCTTCGAGATTCAAATTAGAGACTTGATGAACAATTGGCTATGATTCCCTTATGTATTCGGTTTCAAAGATGAAAGAAGAGAGGAATAATAGGCTTAGAAGAAATCGGCTAGGAGGCTAAAAGAAAAGAAGAAAAGAATGGAGGCTCAAGAAGAATATTCGCAGAGGAAAAGAGAGAGGAGAATGAATAATGAATGGCCCTAGTCTCATCCTTTTATAGCCGAAATTACTAGGCCACTTAATCTTTAACTTGGCCACCACTCTTCTTTATTTTCCAATAATTCTTCATTTATCCACCTATTTAGCCAATTTTAAAGAGAGTGAAACTCCTCTTGTGCAAGCCTTGTGCCGTCTACCACTTGGGCTTCTAGAAGCAAAATAAAACTTATTTTATTTCTTCTTATGTGACTCGAACTCAAGCCCAACACCCTTGCATGTGGGCCATTTCGAGGCCTTAAGTGGCATCTTCAGCCACTTTTCCAAGTCCGTTAATGGGTCAAATTTCACATACTTTATATTTTAGGGTCACCGCCCTAAGTTCCCTTTGAACTTTAAAATTCGACATTTCGGGTCATTTTAAGTTTCCAAAAATTTTCATGCTCAGTAAACTTGACATTTCCTAGGTTTCCAAAATGTTTAGTTTCCTCTTTTAGCATAGTTTCCAAAATGTTTACTTTCCTCTTTTGGCTTAGTTTCCAAAATGTTCACTTTCCTCTTTTAGCTTAGGTTTCCAAAATGTTCACTTTCCTCTTTTAACTAATCGTTCCATGCATTTCCATACATTTCCATACATTTCCATACATTTCCATACATTTCCTTACATTTCCATACATTTCCTTTCATTTCCTTTCATTTCCTTACATTTCCTTATATTTCCTTACATCTCCTTTCATTTCCTTTCATTTCCTTATATTTCCTTTCATTTCCTTTCATCTTAGGGTTCTTGAAACTCCTCAGAACACATCCAACACACCCACTGATCCCATTATCTCATGAATTACGCACGAACGCATAACCCCTAATCTAGGATGTTACAGTTCTACCCCCTTAAAATAATTTCGTCCTCGAAATTACTTACTAACGAAAAATCGTACATCTTAACTTGCCGCGCTACGCTTACGCTGCGCACTCTAATCTTAATAGAGCCATCATACTTTCTAGGCACATTATTTATTTTTTCCTTTTTTTTTTTAGTTCACGTTCGAGAACTCATTTCTAACGTCATGATTTAATCGATTAAAGAGTTTTATGCATTAGTACTTTGTTCCACTTGCTTAACCGCGAACAGCTTTTATGAAAAGGAGTTTAGAGTGGTTCTTTCGTATTCATACATGCATACAGCCTTTTCATTCATTCATACATCCATCAAACAATTATGAACCTTAGTTCATTCAGAGAAATATTGTAGTTTTCATTTGTTGTTGTTTTTCCACTACCCGGGGGTATTTTCGTAATTTATCCTACAGGGGTATTTTCATAATTTATCAAAATAAGGTTTCTTGATGATTTTGTCACAAAGTATATTTGGTATTTTTAAGTTTCTGGGGTATTTTGGATTTTTTTTTTTGAGATCCGAGGGTATTTCGAAAATTTTTAGACCTTGGGGGTATTTTCATAATTTTTCACAAATCAGGGTAAATTTGTAAAATTTAATAAATCAGGGGTATTTCAAAAGTTGTAAAACTCTGAGGGTTCTTTTCGAAAATTGTTCCTTCAAAAATGGGAATGTTGCAAAAATTTTGAAATTCAGGGTCATTTTGGTAATTTTGTAAGTTAGGGGCAATTTTGTAGTTTTTCCAAAATCAAGGTATTTTGATATTTTACAAATTAGGGTTTTTGAATGTTTACAAAATAATGAAATTTTAGTAAAGCTGTTGAGTAGTTGAACATTTTATAAACCAAGGGCATTTTGATAATTTCACCCCTAAGGGCATTTTTGTAATTTTCGCAAATCAGGAGTTTTTCAGAAAATGTTGTAGAAATAATTTTCTCAGATTTAAAAGAAAGTTTTAAAAGTTTGAAAAACTAGGGTTTGTTGTTTTGTTCTCTTTTTTTTTTTTTTAAAACATGGCTAGTTCCCTTTCGGGTTTTAGTCATTGGGTTTAGCCCGTGACTAAGTCCTCTTGGTTAGGGTGAACGGTTACTACGCACCAGGTAGGATTCGAGTAAAGAGGAGGTGAGTCACTAGGACTGCTTAAATACCAAGCTCTTCATGAATCCACTCCTAGACATGCGCACAACAAGCTTACCACACCCTAGCTCTATGACTTAATCACAGTGTTTGTCTAATGTATTAAGTCTTATGTATCCAGTATTTGAGTAGACTAATCCTAGGGTTCAAGTTCCTATCATGCTATTCTACGCTCCATTCCTTTTCTACCCTTCTATAATTCACATAATCACACGATAGATAGAAGTACTTACCGGTGGATCATGGTTTGAGACTTAGGGCCATGTCATCATACTGCCCATTTTCGTAAATATTTTCATAAAACTCATTTGGGCTTGTTTTGAAAACGTTTTGGGCCTTAGGACATAGGCCGAGAGTTTAAAACTGGCTCGATACTAAATCGAATATTCCCACACCCTACCCACGAGAATGGACCGGATCCGTATGTTCCTCAAGTAACCTTGCTTCAAAATTCTTTTGAATACTTTGAAAATCGTGTGTTTTGAAAGATAGTTTGTTGTGGGTTGGGCTCGAGTTGAAAACAAATTTATCTTATAACAAAAACCCATTTGTTTTAGGTGACAAAATATTTAAACTTATTTTAAATTAAATGGGCTTATTCCTTGTAAAGCCCTAAATTCATAACATAGTAATTAAAGCGAAATAAAATGTCACGATGGCCTTATTACATAAAATGAAACCCAAAATAAAATTGTACAAGATTTAAAATAAAATAAAGATTCAAATAAAATTAAACTTCAAGTTTAACATGGCCACCACAAGTTCTCGCCGTCCCGGCCCATTATTGCTCATCACCGTAACATGTTCCCACAACGGGTGAGTCGATAGACTCAATGTGTAACCAACACCAAAACATAATAGAAATAGGCACACCATACATATCATATTCATATAAAAATTCAAGATAATGATGCAAACCCAACCCAAACCTATATATCCATCCTCTACACACCACCGTATTCATCCTCGCACACCGTGGGGACTACTAAGTTAACCCTCCATCCGCTACACACCATCGAAGGCGTCATTTGCAATGACGTGCTCATCGCCTATATAATTTGTGTCATTAGACACCATATTCAAATATTTGTGACCGTAGTCACCATATAACGCTGGTGAGACCAAGCCAACACCTTAATATTTGTGACCGTAGTCACCATATAACGCTGGTGAGACCAAGTCAACACCTTAATATTTGTGACCGTAGTCACCATATAACGCTAATATTTGTGAGACCAAGTCAACACCTTCAAACGCTGGTGAGACCAAGTCAACACCTTCTTCCCTTTCACATAAATCCCGAATGCCCCAAAATATATATCATGCATAACATACTTAATTTCATAATCATATACATATATTCACATGTTATAAAATAACATATTTCATAATCCTATCAAGTAGGAAACGTGCACAGTACTTTTGTACCACATTAGGGTACTTGGCCATATTCATATTCTTACGATAATCACATATTCAAATAATTGCCATATAAAATATCGAAGTTAGTGTGCGTACACGGTACCTTAGCCATATTCTTACACTTTCATATTAACACATATATCAAGTTTAAGCCATAAATCTATTAAGATTTAGTGTAGGGTACACACCGATTTGCTTATCAATTCCTTGAATCTCGAAAACCCGATCTATTGCTTTAGATCTCAATTCCTACATTTGATTAATCACTTACTACTTTAATAAGAAAACCATTTGACCATAAATCCAAATCCTAGTAGGATTAGTATTCTTAAAACTTACCTTGTTGCCGATTTCAATACTAATCAAATCCCGAAATCTATGCTATGCTCCTCCTTGTATTCAGCCAAGCACTAAATCTCATCAGGGGTTAGTTTCGGCTTTTTAAACAAACAAGAATTAGATCTAATTATCAAAATAGGCCTTAGCCGAAAGCTATAGACACTTACCTTGTGGATTTTAAATCCTGAAACTCACCGAATAACTAGGGAACACGCGGCCTATGGTGTACCTTCGGGAAAAGAACTTCTCCTTCCTTGTAGCCTACACTTAGTAAATCCCGAAAGATCTCTTCAAAGTTTCGGCAACCATGAATATTAATGGGATTAGCCCTAGATTTCGATAAGTCTAAAATATAAAAGAATGGAAACCAAACTTGGATCTTACCCTTATTTGAAGGAATCGATTGCACCTTCACTTCAACCTTCGAGATTCAAATAGAGACTTGATGAACAATTGGCTATGATTCCCTTATGTATTTGGTTTCAAAGATGAAAGAAGAGAGGAATAATAGGCTTAGAAGAAATCGGCTAGGAGGCTAAAAGAAAAAAAGAAAAGAATGGAGGCTCAAGAAGAATATTCGCAGAGGAAAAGAGAGAGGAGAATGAATAACTAATGGCCCTAGTCTCATCCTTTTATAGCTGAAATTACTAGGCCACGAATCCTTAACTTGGCCACCACTCTTCCTTATTTTCCTAATTAAAGAATAATTCTTCATTTATCCACCTATTTAGCCGAATTTTAAAGAGAGTGAAACTCCTCTTGTGCAAGCCTTGTGCCGTCCACCTCTTGGGCTTCTAAAAGCAAAATAAAACTTATTTTATTTGCTTCTTATGTGACTCGAACTCAAGCCCAACACCCTTGCATGTGGGCCATTTCTGAGGCCTTAAGTGGCATCTTCAGCCACTTTTCCAAGTCCGTTAATGGGTCAAATTTCACATACTTTATATTTTAGGGTCACCTGCCCTAAGTTCCCTTTGAACTTTAAAATTCGACATTTCGGGTCATTTTAAGTTTCCAAAATTTCACAAAGTGACTCTGTAAACTTGACATTTCCTAGGTTTCCAAAATGTTTAGTTTCCTCTTTTAGCATAGTTTCCAAAATGTTTACTTTCCTCTTTTGGCTTAGTTTCCAAAATGTTCACGTTCTTCTTTTAACTAATCGTTCCATGCATTTCCATACATTTCCATACATTTCCATACATTTCCATACATTTCCTTACATTTCCATACATTTCCTTTCATTTCCTTTCATTTCCTTACATTTCCTTATATTTCCTTACATCTCCTTTCATTTCCTTTCATTTCCTTACATTTCCTTTCATTTCCTTTCATCTTAGGGTTCTTGAAACTCCTCAGAACACATCCAACACACCCACTGATCCCATTATCTCATGAATTATGCACGAACGCATAACCCCTAATCTAGGATGTTACAGTTCTACCCCTTAAAATAATTTTGTCCTCGAAATTACTTACTAACTAAAAATCGTACATCTTAACTTCTGTCATTACGCTTACTATCAAGACTCGATCTTAATAGAGCCATCATACTTTCTAGGCACATTATTTATTTTTTTTTTTTTTTTTAGTTCACATTCTCGAGAACTCATTTCTAACGTCATGATTTAACTGATTAAAGAGTTTTATGCATTAGTACTTTGTTCCATCGCTTAACCGCGAATGCTTTTATGAAAAGGAGTTTAGGAGTGGTTCTTTCGTATTCATACGTGCATACAGTCTTTTCATTCATTCATACATCCATCAAACAATTATGAACCTTAGTTCATTCAGAGAAATGTTGTAGTTTTCATTTGTTGTTGTTTTTCCACTACCCGGGGGTATTTTCGTAATTTGTCCTACAGGGGTATTTTCGTAATTTATCAAAATAAGGTTTCTTGATGATTTTGTCACAAAGTATCTTTGGTATTTTTAAGTTCCCGGGGTATTTTGGAATTTTTTTGAGATCCGAGGGTATTTCGAAAATTTTTAGACCTTGGGGGTATTTTTGTAATTTTTCACAAATCAAGGTAAATTTGTAAAATTTACTAAATCAGGGGTATTTCAAAAGTTTTAAAACTCTGAGGGTTCTTTTCAAAAATTGTTCCTTCAAAAATGGGAATGTTGTAAAAATTTTAAAATTCAGGGTCATTTTGGTAATTTTTGTAAGTTAGGGGCAATTTTGTAGTTTTTCCAAAATCAAGGTATTTTGATATTTTACAAATTAGGGTTTTGAATGTTTACAAAATAATGAAATTTTAGTAAAGTCATTGAGTAGTTGAACATTTTATAAACCAAGGGCATTTTGATAATTTCACCCCAAGGGCATTTTTGTAATTTTCAAAAATCGTGAGTTTTTCGTAAAATGTTGTAGAAATAATTTTCTCGATTTAAAAGAAAGTTTTAAAAGTTTGAAAAACTAGGGTTTGTTGTTTTGTTCTCTTTTTTTAAAAACATGGCTAGTTCCTTTCGGGTTTTAGTCATTGGGTTTAGCCGTGACTAAGTCCTCTTAGTTAGGGTGAATTACATTACGCACTGTAGGATTCGAGTAAAGAGGAGGTGAGTCACTAGGACCGCTTAAATACCAAGCTCTTCATGAATCCACTCCTGACATGCGCACAACAGCTACCACACCCTAGCTCGGTGACTTAATCACAGTGTTTGTCTAGTGTATTAAGTCTTATGTATTTGTATTTGAGTAGACTAATCCTAGGGTTCAAGTTCCTATCATGCTATTCTACGTTCCATTCCTTTTCTACCCTTCTTTAATTCACATAATCACACAGATAGATAGAAGTACTTACCTGGTGGACTACGGGTCGGAGACTTAGGGGCCATGTCATCATACCTGTCCATTTTCAGAAATATTTTCATAAAACTCATTTGGGCTTGTTTTGAAAACGTTTTGGGCCTTAGGCCACGTGCCGAGAGTTTAAAACTGGCTCGATACTAAATCGAAACACCCACACCCAAATTTACGAGAATGGACCGGATCTGTATGTTCTTCAAGTAACCTTGCTCAAAATTCTTTTGAATACTTTGAAAACTCGTGTGTTTTGAAAGATAGTTTGTTGTGGGTTGGGCTCGAGTTGAAAACAAATTTATCTTATAACAAAACCCATTTGTTTTAGGTGACAAAATATTTAAACTTATTTTAAATTAAATGGGCTTATTCTTTGTAAAGCCCTAAATTCATAACATAGTAATTAAAGCGTAAATAAAATGTCACGATGGCCTTATTACATAAAATGAAACCCAAAATAAAATTGTACAAGACTTAAAATAAAATAAAGATTCAAATAAAATTAAACTTCAAGTTAACATGGCCACCACAAGTTCTCGCCGTCCCATCCATTATTGCTCATCACCGTAACATGTTCCCACAACGGGTGAGTCGATAGACTCAATGTGTAACCAACACCAAAACATAATAGAAATAGGCACACTATACATATCATATTCATATAAAATTCAAGATAATGATGCAAACCTGAACCCAAACCTATATAGCCATCTCTACACACCACCCGTATTCATCCTCGCACACCGTGGGACTACTAAGTCAACCCTCCATCCGCTACACACCATCGAAGGCGCTCAATGCGTGCAATGACGTGCTCATCGCCTATATAATTTGTGTCATTAGACACCATATTCAAATATTTGTGATCGTAGTCACCATATAACGTTGGTGAGACCGGCCAACACCTTAATATTTGTGACCGTAGTCACCATATAACGCTGGTGAGACCAAGTCAACACCTTAATATTTGTGACCGTAGTCACCATATAACGTTGGTGAGACCAAGTCAACACCTTCAAACGCTGGTGAGACCAAGTCAACACCTTCTTCCCTTTCACATAAACCCAATGCCCCAAAAATATATATCATGCATAACATACTTAATTTCATAATCATATACATATATTCACATGTTATAAAATAACATATTTCATAATCCTATCGAAGTAGGAAACGATTGCACGAGTACTTTTGTACCACATTAGGTACTTGGCCATATTCATATTCTTACGTATAATCACATATTAAAATAATTGCCATATGAAATATTGAAAGTTAGTGTGCGCATACACTGCACCTTAGCCATATTCTTACACTTTCATATTAACACATATATCAAGTTTAAGCCATAAATCCTTTAAGATTTAGTGTAGGTACACACCGATTTGCTTATCAATTCCTTGAAATCCCGAAACCCGATCTATTGCTTTAGATCTCAATTCCTACATTTGATTAATCACTTACTACTTTAATAAGAAAACCATTTGACCATAAATCCAAATCCTAGTAGGATTAGTATTCTTAAAACTTACCTTGTTGCCGATTTCAATACTAATCAAATCCCAAATCTATGCTATGCTCCTCCTTGTATTCGCCAAGCACTAAATCTCATCGGGGTTAGTTTCGGCTTTTAAACAAACAAGAATTAGATCTAATTATCAAAATTGGCCTTCGTCGAAAGCTATAGACACTTACCTTGTGGATTTTAAATCCAAACTCACCGAATAACTAGGGAACACGCTGCCTATGGTGTACCTTCGGGAAAAGAACTTCTCCTTCCTTGTAGCTTACACTTAGTAAATCCCGAAAGATCTCTTCAAAGTTTCGGCAACCATGAATATTAATGGGATTAGCCCTAGATTTCGATAAGTCTAAAATATAAAAGAATGGAAACCAAACTTGGATCTTACCCTTATTTGAAGGAATCGATTGCACCTTCACTTCAACCTTCAGAGATTCAGCTTAGAGACTTGATGAACAATTGGTATGATTCCCTTATGTATTCGATTTTAAAGATGAAAGAAGAGGGGAATAATAGGCTTAGAAGAAATCGGCTAGGAGGCTAAAAGAAAAGAAGAAAAAGAATGGAGGCTCAAGAAGAATATTCGCAGAGGAAAAGAGAGGGAGAATGAATAATGAATGGCCCTAGTCTCATCCTTTTATAGCCGAAATTACTAGGCCAAGAATCCTTAACTTGGCCACCACTCTTCCTTATTTTCCTAATTAAAGAATAATTCTTCATTTATCCATCTATTTAGCGAATTTTAAAGAGAGTGAAACTCCTCTTGTGCAAGCCTTGTGCCGTCCACCTCTTGGCTTCTAGAAGCAAAATAAAACTTATTTTATTTGCTTCTTATGTGACTCGAACTCAAGCCCAACACCCTTGCATGTGGGCCATTTCTCGAGGCCTTAAGTGGCATCTTCAGCCACTTTTCCAAGTCCGTTAATGGGTCAAATTTCACATACTTTATATTTTAGGGTCACTGGCCCTAAGTTCCCTTTGAACTTTAAAATTCGACATTTCGGGTCATTTTAAGTTTCCAAAATTTTCATGCTCTGTAAACTTGACATTTCCTAGGTTTCCAAAATGTTTAGTTTCCTCTTTTAAGATAGTTTCCAAAATGTTTACTTTCCTCTTTGGCTTAGTTTCCAAAATGTTCACTTTCCTCTTTAGCTTAGGTTTCCAAAATGTTCACTTTCCTCTTTTAACTAATCGCTCCATGCATTTCCATACATTTCCATACATTTCCATACATTTCCATACATTTCCTTACATTTCCATACATTTCCTTTCATTTCCTTTCATTTCCTTACATTTCCTTATATTTCCATACATCTCCTTTCATCTCCTTTCATTTCCTTACATTTCCTTTCATTTCCTTTCATCTTAGGGTTCTTGAAACTCTTCAGAACACATCCAACACACCCACTAATCCCATTATCTCATGAATTACGCACGAACGCATAACCCCTAATCTAGGATGTTACAAATAGAAGGCTATTTACCAAGCCAATTTCCACCCTAAACAACAAACACACTTATACCACTATAAGCAACACATAGTATAGCAATAATACACTATGAAGAATCACTAATTCATCATGCGTACACTTCACATTTTACTCGATCAATTACGCGAACTTGAACTTCATTAATATCATCATCATTGGATATATATATATATAAAACTTAACAAGTATTGGCCAATTCCCAATGGCCATTTACAAAATGGATGGGTAACAATAATAGCTAACACTTTGGCTAGCAAATATGACATAACAAAATGACCAAGTTCCTATACATGCCATACCCAAAATAAATCAACTTTACTATACCAAAAGAATAGTTGATAGTGATCCAAACTCCGACGTCCTACGATCCCCGAGATAACTTGGCGACACTATAAGGAAAAGGTAAATGAGAGGGTAAGCATAAAGCTTAGTAAGTTTGCATGAAATAAATAGCAACATTTAGACTTATAATAGCATCCATTCATTTCATTGAATAATACACAAGTTCTCAAACACATCAACATAACTTACTTATGCATACTCTTACCAAATTACATATCACATTTTGCATTCATTTCTCGTAAGTTACTCGTGGGCACCTGTATCACTTCATCAAATAACTTTAGCACTTTTATACTCTTTAAACATTGACTTAGCTATTTGTCATTTGTACATAAACTTAGCTATTTTGCCATTGGACTACTCGGAATATCGAAGGATACTCAATCTTATCATACATGTATCACGATGCCAATGCCATATCCGAGATATGGTCTTACATGGGGTCACATCTCGATGTCGATGGCATATCCCAGATATGGTCTTACACGAGATCTCATATCTCGATGTCAATGTCATATCCTAGATATGGTCTTATACGAGATCGTCTATAGATGTCAATGCCATGTCTCAGACATGGTCTTACACGAGATCTTTCTTTGGTGCCGAGGCCATGTCCCAGACATGGTCTTATATGGAACCTTCCTTATTTGGTGTCGATGCCATGTCCCAGACATGGTATTATACGGGACCTTCCTTTATTTGGTGCCGATGCCATGTCCCAGACATGGTCTTATATGGGACCTTCCTTATCTCATGTTGTGACATTGGTATCCTTGCTATTCCGAATGTTCAACCGAGACTTCAACTTAACATATTGTCATCATACTCTCATCGAAGCATCATTAGTCAATTTCATAGAAATAATGTTCATTTCTCATAATATCAAGCAATTAAAAATATAAAAACATTATGTAGCTTTAATTTCACTCAAACTTACCTCAGTACTCAAAATACGTATAGTTGTTTGATTTAGTCCACAACTTTGTTCTTGCTTCAATTTCAGTCCGGGCTTCGTGTTTCTTGATCTATAATAACAATTTCACTTATTTAATACTCACATTGACTAAATTAAGCCATGAATCATACCCCTAAACTTTTACATAATTACACTTTTGCCCCTAGGCTCGTAAAATGATTTTCATTCAATTTCTTTTCATTTTAAGCCTAGCCAAATCATTTCATAACTACAAAAGCCCCTAATTTTCATTAATTCACTCATGTATGACCATTTTTGTGACTTTTACAATTTGGTCCTTTTTATGAATTTCTCATGAAAATCACTTAAAAAAAGATGTTTATCATGCATCAAACTTTCATATTCTTCCATAAATCATCAAAATACATGCATGTCATACATGGGTAAATTTTTGAACATAAACTCTAGCTCATAATATAGCTAGAAATAGCTAAATCGAGCTACGAGGATCTCAAAAATACGAAGCACATTAAAAACGGGGCTAGGAGATACTTATAATCAAGATTGAAAGTTGAAGAAACCCTAGCTATGGAGTCCTTGTGATTTTCGGCCAAGCCTAGAGAAGATGGACACCATCTTTGACTTATTTTCCCTTTAAATTCATTAATTAACCAAATGACAAAAATGCCCTTAAAGCCCCTTTCTTGAGATTTTTCCTTCCCATGTCAATTTTTGTCCATCTTGACATATATTGGTCTAATTTCTAAATAAGGACATCTAACAATTTTTATAATGCTATTTCATACTTAAATATTCTAGAATTTCATATTTTTCAATCTTTGCAATTTAGTCCTAATAGATAAATTGTTCACTAATTTATAAAATTTCTTCATGAAATTTTCACACAATTATGCAAACATGCTATAGACCTCATAAAAGCCATAAAACACATATTTCTACCTCATATTTGTGGTCTCGCAACCAGAATTCTGACTAGGCCCTAAATCAGTCTGTTACAAACATGCACTTCATGATCATTGAATATATAAAACTTATCAAGTATTGGCCAATTTCCAATGGCCATTTACAAAATGAATTGAATGACATTAATAGCCACACATTGGCTAACAAATATGACATATCACAAAATAACCAAGTTCCTATACATGCCATACTCAAAATTAATCAAACTTTGTTATACCAAAGAGAAGTTGATAGTGTGATCCAAACTCTAAATCGCGTTCTTGGTAAAAGTGGCCTTTTATTTGATTTATGGTTAAATTGATGTGGCTTTATTTTAGTGAAGTCCTTAAAGGGTAATATACCCATTTTAAATTGTAGTGGACGGCAATGTGGTCTTATAACATGTTTTATGTATTATTTTATATGTTAAAGATTATATTATAATTGTTTTATAATTTATAACTATATTATAATAAAATCCCACTTGACGTCCTAGAGTAAACTAGAAATTAAATTGAGGGATTATAATGCTACGATTATGATAGTATCATGAATATGTGTTTATTATATAAATACCTTGGATGGTTGAAATATGTATATATATATATATATATATGTTACCAATGTGATAGGGTATAAGATTAAATATTGGTATTGGCGAATGTATATTTGCCTTATGTATGAAATTTTGATATGTTTGGACTGGATAAATAATTACGAGTTGAGTAGTATTTAATAGTGGACCATGAAATAGGTGATGGTGGTGATTGAATAAATAAAAATGTGTTTATTTGAGTGTGACTGAATGTGATGGTAAATTATAGGAAGAAAGAGTTGGTTTGAATGTGCGTATGGGTGTATGTTCATATTTATAATATGTGAATATATATGTTAAAGGGTGGTTTAGATGAATCGTTATTTTAAAAGTATAATTTAATATGATTATGTTTAGTTCGATTGAGATATGATGTTCAAAAAAATTGGTACAAGGATCATGAAGTATATAAAAGTTTCGATAGATGAATTGGTTGTGAAACCCCAAGTTAGCTTGGCGATACTACAAGGAAAAGGGAAATGAGAGGGGTAAGCATAAAGCTTAGTAAGTTTGTGTGAAATAAATAGCAACATAAAGGTTCATGATAACATTCATTCATCACATTAAATAATACACAAGTTCTCGAGCACATTGACATAACTTACTCATGCTTACTCTTACCAAACCACATATCACATTTTGCATTCATTTCTTGTAAGTTACTCATGGATACCTGTATCACTTCATCACATAACTTTAGCACTTTTATCCTCTTGAACATAAACTTAGCTCTTTACTATCTTTATCATAAACTTAGTCCTTTACCTGTTGAACTACTTGGAATATCGAAGGATACTCAATCTCATCATACATATAACACGATGCCAATGCCATATCCCAGATTTGGTCTTACATGGGATCACATCTCGATGTCGATGCCATATCCCAAATATTGTCTTACACGGGATCTCATATCTTGATGTCGATGACATTTCCTAGATATAGTCTTATACGAGATTATATATCGATGTCGATGCCATGTCCCAAACATGGTTTTACACGAGAACTCCCTTCGGTGCCGAGGCCATGTCCAAGACATGGTCTTATACGGGACCTTCTTTGTCTCATGTTGTGAAAACAGTATCCTTGCTATTCCTAATGTTCAACCGGGACTTCAAATTTACATAATTTCATTATACTTTCATCAAGGCATCATTAATTAATTTCATAAAATAATATAAATTTCTCATGATATCGAGCAATTAAAAACATAATAGCATTATGTAGCTTTAATATCACACAAACTTACCTCCATACCAAAATATGTATAGTTGTTTAATTTAGTCCAAAATTTTGTTCTTTCCTCAGTTTCGATCCAGAATTTGTGTTTCTTAATCTAAAATAACAATTTCACTTATTTAATGATCACATTGATTAAAATAACTCATGAATCATACTTTGGCAAAATTATCGTTTTGCCCTTAGACTTTCACAAAATTACAATTTTTACCCCTAGGCTCGTAATTCGAGTCTAATCAAATATCCTCCTTTAACAAGCCTAAATCAACATTTATTACTCTTATAGCAACTCAAAATGCCAATTATTACACACATTTACCACCTATTTACAACCTTTAAAAAAAGGCCCTTTTAGAGGTTTTCATGGAAACTCTTTTCACAAAAGTTGTTTATTTAACAACTGAGATCATTTTCTTCCATAAAAATTCAGAAAATAACATAAATTTTCACATGGAAAAACCCTATACTCTTAAACATTTTGCAAAATAGTCCTCTCATTAGCTAGATCATGCTACAAGGGTCCCAAATGTACAAAAATTATCAAGAAAGACCACCAAAATCACTTACTTTCAAGGGTGAGAAGTTGCTGAAAATTTTAGGCTTCCAAAACCCCTCATTGTCTGATATTTTTGGTGGAAGAAGATGAATGAATAGGGTGATATCATCTTTCTCTTTGTTTTATTTATTTCCTTCAATTTAATCACCTAATTCACCTACTTTGACCAATTTTGACATTTCTTGTCCCCCATGGCCGGCCAACCCTTTCCTAAGGGTCTAATTGCACATTAAGGACCTTAAAGTAATATTCTATAGCTATTAGACATCTTTAGCTTGTAGAACAACACTTTCACACTTTATGCTATCACTTTGCCTTCTTGCATAAGTACACACCCCAATCTATTTAAGGATGCATCACTAAAGACCACAAATTCTTTTTCTAGTTCGGGTTGTACTAGAACTGGAGCCTCGGTCAACAATGCCTTCAATTTGTCAAAACTCTATTGGCACTTTGCTGTCCATTGAAACTTCACATCCTTTTGTAATAGTCTCGTCATTAGAGTAGCTATCATAGAAAATCCCTTGACGAACAGCCTGTAATAACCAGCCAGACCCAGAAAACTTCTAATCTCGGATACATTCCTTGGCGGTTTCCAATCAACAATTGCTGAGATCTTACTCGGGTCAACTCTAATTCCATCTTCCAAGATAATGTGCCCTAAAAATTCGGCTTCTTTAAGCCAAAATTCATTTTACTAAACTTGGCATATAACTGATTTTCTCGTAAAATTTGCAAAACCATTTTTAAGTGCTCAATGTGCTCGTTCTCATTGCGAGAGTAAATTAGTATATCATCAATAAAAACCACATCAAATTTATCCAAATATAGCCAAAAGATGTGGTTCATCAAATCCATAAACATAGCAAGGGCATTTGTTAAACCAAAACACATGACTAAAAATTTGTAGTGACCATACCTTGTCTGAAATGCTATTTTCAGCACATCCGAATCTTTGACCCTCAACTGGTAATAACCAGACCTCAATTCTATCTTGGAAAACACAGTAGCTCCCTTCAATTGGTCAAACAAATCATCGATCCTTGGAAATGGCTATTTGTTCTTCACAGTTACCTTATTAAGCTGCCGATAATGTATACATAACCTCATGGAACCATCTTTCTTTTTCACAAATAATACGGGAGCACTCCACGGAGAATAACTCGGTTTGCAAAGCCTTTGTCCGTCAACTCTTATAGCTATGCCTTCAATTCTTTTAACTTGGTTGGAGCCATTCTGTAAGGAGCAATCGATATAGGCGCAGTACCAAGGGCCAACTCAATGCCAAATTCAATCTCTCTAACTGGAGGCAACCTTGATAGTTCTTTTGGAAAAAACATCTAGATACTCGTATACTATGGGCACCGATTCAATTCTTAACTCAATCTCTTTGGCATTCATCACAAAGGCAAGATAAGCTTCATTTCCTTTTCTTACATATTTTTGAGCAGACATATGAGAAATCACTACAGGTAATTTGTCTTGATCATATGATGCAACACGAAGAATATCCCCATTTTCACTTTTTAACTCAATAAATTTCCTTTCACAATTTACTATCACATTATGAGTAGTTAACCAATCCACACCCAAAATTACGCCATATTCATTGAATGGCAATAGCATGAGATTTGCCAAAAATAATGACCTTTAATCATTAAAGGGCAACCTTTGTATACTTTATCAACTAACACACATTTTCCTAGGGGGTTTGACACATTTATTACAAATTCTATAGACTCTACAGGCATGTTCATGCTAGAGACTAATTTTATAAAAATATACAAGTGGGTAGATCTCGGATCAATTAAAGCAACAACATAAGTGTCATAGAGAGAAAATGTGCCCGTAATTACATTAGGGGATGATGCCTCTTCGCGAGTGCAAATGGCATAAGACCTTGCAGGCGCTCTACCCTCAAATCTTGCAGCCTGCTCTCTAGACGTATTCTTACTACTCGTTCCATTCCCGGGTTTCTTTATGGCCTCCCTCGAGTAGTACTTCCTGGTCTTGCACTCTGAGATTTCTCTTTTTCAACCATCTCTGAGCAATCTCTAATAAAATGGTCTAGGGATCCATACCTGAAATAAGCTCTCTCATTTTTTTGGCACTCATCGGGGTGACGGTTACCACACTGTGGATATTCCAGTCTACTTGGTCAAGCGTTACCAACACTAGCAACTGAAGTGGTTTGAGCTTTAGACCGCGAGCACTATTTACCCTTACTTCTATTTGAAAACCCAGCCGAAGTGGTTGATCGAGTAGTGAAATTTCTTGACTTCTTAGATGAGGATTGGAATGACTTACTCAGCTGTCTCTTCCTCGAGTCACGGGACTCGATTTCAGCTTTTCTTTTCTCTTTGACCAACTTCTCGGCCTTACAAGATCTATCTACTAACACAACAAATTCTTTTAGCTCTATAACACCAACATACAATCGGATATCCTCATTTAATCCGTCCTCAAACCTTTTGCACATGATGGCCTTGGTGGACACGCACTCCTAGGCATATTTACTAAGCCTTATGAACTCACGTTCATATTCAGTCACCATCATTCTACCTTGCTTTAGCTCAAGGAATTCCTTTCTCTTTTGACCAATAAATCTTTGGCTAATGTACTTCTTCTAAAACTCTTCTTGAAAGAATTCCCAATTAATTTTCTCCTTGGTACAACCGACACAAGGGTGTTCCACCACCGGTAGGCTGAATCTCTCAAAAGAGATACCACACATTTCATACACTCTTTAGGTGTACAGGACAACTCATCGAATACCCTGATGGTATTTTCAAGCTAGAATCCTGCTCTTTCTAGATCATCATCTTTGTTAACTCAAAATTCCTTGAGTCCTTATTTCCAAATTCTATCAACTGGAGGCTTTTCTCTTCTTACTAGTCGAGGAATAGGTAGAGGTGGAGGGGGTTGAGCATTCTGGTTCGTACGAACGAACTCCGTATACCATGCGTTCATCATATGGAGAAAGGCTTCTAGCATTTTCTCCTCCTCTTTGACTTACAGTCATTAGTCTATTTTTATTTGCATTTTCAGTTGGCACCGTCCCTTAGGCGGGACCGGCGTGTTACTTTCTACATCGTCCGCCACAGCTCTGCCGAGATCCATTTACTATATGAAAACATAATTTAAATCGTCAGGAGTCGTCACACTATCATTATGTAAATACTCATACTTATGGCATGTATAGCTAGACTTATACTTACGCTACGTTAGTCTGAGAATCGACTAAACCGTAGCTCTGATACCACTAAATATAACACCCATTACATGTGTCGGCGTCGAGAGCAGGTATGAGGCATTACCTTGCTCAAACATACAACGTCGAGACATACAATTTCATTTTGACTTAAAACTTCTCATTCGAGATCATAACGCCCCTAGTATAGGTCCACAATACCCTAATCATACATACGAAATGGTTCGGGACTAAATCATAAACTTTTGAACACTTAGAAATTTTTTTGCTTAAAACAGGGTCACACGCCTGTGTGGTAAGGGACACGCCCGTCTGGACAAACCGTGTGGTCACACACGCCCATGTCCCTAGTCTGTGTCAATTTTATTTTTCTTTTGAACCTACAAGGGTTTTCACACGATCGGACACACGCCCGTGTCCATTGCTTGTATCCTTCACATGGCCTAGACACGCCCGTGTCTTAGCCCATGTGCAAAAACCTTAACATTCTGTTTCTAACGTCATCAACCCATTAAAGTCACACGGCCAAGGAACATACCCATGTCCTTAGACCGTATGGCAAATTAAAATCCTAAATTCAGGTGACAGACTTCACACGGCCTGGGCACATGCCCATGGGGTTGACCGTGTCACATACATGGCCTAGACACATGCCCGTGTGTCTACCCGTGTGGACAATTATAAGGCTATCTACCAAGCCAATTGCCACCCTAAAAAGCAACCACACTTATACCATTTCAATACAATACACAACATGACAATAAGGCACCTCTAATACCCAAAATCAAGACATCCACACATAGGTTTACACTACATTCATCATGTGTATACTTTACTCATTACTCATCCAATTACATAAGCATGCACTTTATGAACTTCATCATCATTGAATATATAAAACTTATCAAGTATTGGCCAATTTCCAATGGTAATTCACATAATGAATTGAATGACATTAATATCCACACATTGGCTAACAAATATGACATATCACAAAATAACCAAGTTCCTATACATGCCATACTCAAAATTAATCAAACTTTGCTATACCAAAGAGAAGTTGATAGTGTGATCCGAACTCCGATGTCCTACGATCCTCGATACTACAAGGAAAAGAAAAATGAGAGGGGTAAGCATAAAGCTTAGTAAGTTTTCATAAAATAAATAGCAACATAAAGGTTCACGATAACATCCATTCATCACATTAAATAATACACAAGTTCTCAAGCACATTGACATAACTTACTCATGCTTACTCTTACCAAACCACATATCACATTTTGCATTCATTTCTCGTAAGTTACTCATGGATACATGTATCACTTCATCACATAACTTTAGCACTTTTATCCTCTTGAACATAAACTTAGCTCTTTGCTATATTTATCATAAACCTAGTTATTTACCCGTTGAACTACTTGGAATATCGAAGGATACTCAATATCATCATAAATGTAACACGGTGCCAATCCCATATCCCAGATATGTTCTTACATGGGATCACATATCGATGCCGATGCCATATCCCAAATATGGTCTTACACAGGATCTCATATCTTGATGTCGATGCCATATCCCAGATATGGTCTTATACGAGATCGTTTATCGATGTTGATGCCATGTCCCAGACATCGTCTTACACGAGATCTCCCTTCAGTGCCGAGGCCATGTCCCGGACATAGTCTTATACGGGACCTTCTTTGTCTCATGTTGTGAAAACGGTATCCTTGCTATTCCTAATGTTCAACCGAGACTTCAACTTTACATAATTTCATTATACTTTCATCAAGGCATCATTAATCAATTTCATAGAAATAATATACATTTCTCATGATATCGAGCAAATAAAAGCATAATAGCATTATGTAGCTTTAATTTCACACAAACTTACCTTGATACTAAAATATGTATAGTTGTTCGATTTAGTCCACAATTTTGTCCATCCGGACTTCGTGTTTCTTAATCTAAAATAACAATTTCACTTATTTAATGATCACATTGGTTAAAATAACTCATGAATGATACGTTGGCAAAATTACCGTTTTGCCCTTAGACTTTCACAAAATTATGATTTTACCCCTAAGCTCGTAATTCGAGTCTAATCAAATTTACTCCTTTAATAAGCCTAAATAAACATTTATTACTCTTATAGCAACTCAAAATGGCAATTATTACACACATTTACCACCTATTTACAACCTTTAAAAAAAGGTCCTTTTAGGGGTTTTCATGGAAACCCTTTTCATAAAAGTTGTTTATTTAACAATTAAGATTCATTTTATTCCATAAAATTTCAGCAAACAAACATAAATTCTCACATGGAAAAACCCTAGACTCTTAACTATTTTTCAAAATAGTCCCCTCATTAGCTAGATCATGCTATAAGGGTCCTAAATGTACAAAAATCATCAAGAAATACCACCGAAATCACTTACTTTCAAGGGTGAGAAGTTGCTGAAAATTTTAGGCTTCCAAAACCCCTCCTTGGCTGATATTTTCTATGGAAGAAGATGAATGAATAGGGTGATATCATCTTTCTCTTTATTTTATTTATTTCCTTCAATTTAGTCACCTAATTCACCTACTTTGACCAATTTTGACATTTCTTATCCCCTATGGTTGGCCAACCCTTTCATAAGGGTCTAATTGCACATTAAGGACCTCAAATTAATATTCTATAGCTATTAGACATCTTTAGCTTCTAGAACAACACTTTCGCACTTTATGCGATTTAGTCTTTTTTCGCCATTAAGCATGGAATCGCTAAAATTAATGCACCAAAATTTTCATACATTCATATAATCATGCTATAACACATAAAATAATATTAAAACTAATTTCCCCAACCTCGGATAGTGGTTTCAAAACCACTATTCCAACTAGCCCCAAAATCGGGCTGTTACACAAGACATGTCAGACCATGTGTTGACAGACCCCGGAGGCAAATAAAATAGCCACTCTCTAGCAGAGTCAACTAATGAGAAAGGAAAAGCACGATGTTTGATTTGTCTTTTGTTACTCCCTGAGGCTTCATGCTTGTGCACACCATATGGAACTCTTTAAGGTGGGTGTGCAGATTTTCGTTCTGTAATCCATGAAAAGTGGCTAGTAAATGAATCAAACCCGACTTTAACTCGAACGGAATTCCTCCTGCTAAATAGGTTATACATAATGGTTGTTGTTCATCTGGTGCCGTAGCGAGTTGGCGTATCGTTTGCTCAGCCATCTCGTTTGGTTCGTCGAACGAGAAAATATCCTTGATGTATGATATGGTTTCAATTCTGGATTTGGCTATTTACAACGTCGTATGGCTTCTCTTCGCAGTTGTTTGGCCAATTTCTCAATTTCTAGTTCAAACTCTAGAGTTCTCAATTTTGATCTGGTCATAAGGTAAACAAACAAAAATTAGAAAAATATCTCCAATCCTCGGCAACGGCGCCAAAATTTGATGGGTGTCAAAACCACCAAAAATAATTTTTACTAAATAACTCTAAATAGTAATAAAGAGTGGTAGTAGGGTCGAGTCCACAGGGATTGGATGTCATAATCAACTTCTGTGTTCACTTATGAACAGAAAATTCGTCGTGACAAGGGTTGTGGCAAGAGTCGTGCCCACGACTCCAAACGTACCTGCAACAAAAATAAATAAGTAAATCAGGGGGTTTGAAAATGTTTAAGAAAGTAAATAATCTAATTAGCTTAAATAAACAATTGATGAATATTAAAAATAAATGTAAATTGGAAATAAATTCAGAATTTTGCAAACAAAAATAATAAGCCTTAGCCTTAGACTCGGTAAATTCTATATCAAGAATCGATCCTCAAAAATTAATATTTTTCTCCAAACGATAAGCTGGTTATAGCAGTTAAGAACGTCCTAACCACCAATTCTTCCTCTTGTAATTGGTTCCGGTACGACCTGCAAGCCAACCTTTACCGATTATCTAACCGAGATACACGAGTTCCTGATTCAAGATTTTGGCAGCCTTGTGTTCTGAAGAACCCAACTCGTATCAACGGCCTCAACCGCGTGGGTCGTTTAAACCCGATCACTTCATCCTTGATTTGTTCTCGAAAATCCGAATACATCACGGCTAACTTGTTTCTCCAACTGTCAGCAAACACGACTCCAACCTAACGTGCACTTTGACTTGAAATCGAGTTTAATGTTAAGGGATGATTGGTCTATCCCGATACTTAGGAAAAAATGAACACCGATTGGACGAATTTTTAGTACGAATTCGTATCTCACGATTCTTGACCGAAAAGAACACCGGCCTAAGGCTAAGATGAAATTTAGTGAAGCATGGATTTAATCATGCTTTGTATGTTTTGAAAGGTAGGTTAATGATAATGGAAGAAATTGGGGAATGAAGGGTCTTGGAAGGCAATTAGCCCACTTTTATAAAAGCTAGCAAATGCAAATGAAAATGGCAGTAGCCTATGCCAATTGGAAAGAAAAGAGAAATTGATTCTATTCCAAATTGAAGTAGGAATACAAAATTAAGGGATGATTTTCCAAAGAACACTAAGGCCCTATTTATATACATAAAATTTACTATTTTTGGCCTTAGCTAATTTAACATAAAATCAAAATAAAATAAATAAAAATAAAATAAGATTTTCTATTTTTGGCTTTTTACAAAGTCAAAAATTCTAATAAGTCCTTGGCTTTCTCCATATGTTTGATTCAGCCTCATTTTGTTGATTTTGTTTCAATTTGGTCCTTTTCTGCTCCTTTTTGTCTCTTTGCGTCCCAATTGCATACCTAACAAGATTAAAACATAAAAGTACTAATTAGCATGGATCAAATTCAGAAATAAACCGAATTTAAACATAAAATAACATGCAAATTAATATGTTATCAGTATGCTTTTTGCACTTTTATCCATGATATCTACAAACGAGCAACCATAACATGGTGGCCATGATAATTGGTGAACTTAAACTAGGCAAAGTCAAAAAATTGTTTAAGGGTTGAGATAAGATTATAAAATTTGAGGGCTCAAGGTTAAAAATTTTGTGTTAAAAATTTTGTTTTAAAAATGCTTATATTAAATTATTAATTTTTCAAAAGGATTAAAATTATGATTTTTCCATTTAATCAAAGGTTAAAAAGGACTAAATTGAATCTTTTAATTTTGAGGAGAGGCTGTAAATAGAATTATCCCATTGAACAAGCCAGCTGCATCTTTTGCCATGCCCTGAACTTAAGCATCCATAATTTCTAAAGGTTTTTTAAGCAGTTGCCAAAAGAGTTGTTTTACAATATTTAAGTGAAATGTAACTTATTAATATTATTATGACATATTTGGAAGTAGAGGTGGTCATGAGTTGAGTTGAGTTGAGTTGAGTCGAGTCGAGTTGAGTCGAGTTGAGTTGGATTTGGGATGAGTCTAAATATGATATTAACATATTTTATGTTTATTTAAGTCTAACCCGATCCAAAATATGAGCTTAAAATTTTGCTCAAGCTCGCTCATATATGCAAAAGATTAACCCAAACTTATTGTAGGTTCACCCATATTATTTTTTAATATTTATATTATTTTAATTTATTATTTAATAATTTTATATATTTTTCTATTTATTGAAATTTTATATAGCCAATCTTAATATTATTTTAATGTTACATTAGAGTAGTATTATATATTTAGTATAAATTTATTTTTTTAATGTGTTATTGTTAAGTTTGACTCTATTTCAATCAAATTTGAGAAGTAATCTTCTAGTTAAACTCTGTTTATTTGTTTCAATCAAACACCGATTAGTTTATATTATTTTATTATTATTTGACTTATGAATTTAGCCTATAAATAGGCTCTTTTACAACCTTAGAAAATACACTCATTAGATATTAGAACTCATAACACATTTAGAGAATTTTGTGTTTATGTTTTGAGGGCTCTTTGTTTTCGGGTTTTCGGGGTTTAGTTTTTATTTCCATCTTTTTTACTCTTCGTTCTGTTGCCATTATAGTAAAATTATCTTTGCCCGTAGTTTTTTATCCTCTTTGGAGGAGTTTTTCCACGTTAAATTTGTGTGTTCAATTTCTCAATTTCTTTTGCTATTTTTACTTGTTCGTTGCTTAATTGGGTCGATTCATAACAAGTGGTATCAGAGCTAGTTCAATTTTTATAGATTAGCCCATTCAAATATGGCAGCAACAATGTTTGAAATTGAGAAGTTCGATGGTGAGACAAATTTCAGTCTTGGCATGTTCGGATGATGGCAATTCTAGTTCAATCCGGTTTGAAAAAGGTTGTTACCGGAAAAAGCCTGAGAATCTAAATAAAACAGAATGGGAAGAGCTTGATGAAAAGGCTTGGTCTGCAATCCAGTTGTGCCTCGCGAATATGGTATTGCAGGAGGTATTGATGGAGAAGACCTCATCTGCCTTGTAGAAAAGGTTAGAAACTTTTTAAGCGATTAAGTCTCTGGCTAACCGTTTAGTGTTGAAACAACGTCTATTTACGTTTCGCATGAACGAAGGTGAGGTTCTTAGAGATCACATCAGTCAATTCATTACTCCTTTAAATGATTTAAAGAACGTTGAGGTTCATATTGATGATGAAGATCAAGCTATGCTATTATTATGCTCTTTACCCCCTTCATACAAGTCTTTCAGGGAGACCCTGATTTATGGCAAAGACAAACTCTCGTTCGAAGATGTGAAGGGTCATTTGTTGAGTAGAGACAAACTCGACAATGAGCTTCATTTAGATAGCAAGGCAGATAGGCAAGCTTCCGTTTTGATAGCATCAAAGAAATGAGACAAAAGGTGTCGTTGTTGTAAAATGTTAGGTCATGTCAAAGCATATTGTTATAAACTACGAAAAAAAGAGTTGCTGAGAGTAACGAGGAAGATGTAGCTGGTGCGAATTTGGTCGATGAAAGCGGTGATGATTTCTTGTTAGTGTCAACGAGCGATAACTCCAAGCTCACGTCCGAGTGGATCCTAGATTCGGGATGTTCTTTCCACATGTGTCCCAATAGAGAATGGTTCTCCACATACAGTTCAGTTGAAGGTGGAGTTGTGTGCATGGGAAACGATTCATCTAGTAAGGTAATTGGTATTGGTACTGTTAAAATTAGGATACACGATGGGACGATTAAGACACTCTCAGATGTCAGGTAGGTACTTGATTTACGAAAGAATCTCATCTCCTTGAGTATTTTAGATTTGAAAGGATGCAGAATCAACATCGAGTCGAGCGACATTAAAGTATCTCGTGAAGCTCTCGTTTTGTTAAAAGGTAAAAGAACTGTCAGTCTTTATATTCTGGAAGGTTCTACAGTGACCGGTGAAATCGGACGTCCCTCATCCATTACAGAGTCGAAGTCAACTCATTTAGAGCGGAGGCAACTTGGTCATAGGAGGGAAAAAGGTATGACCGTTTCGTTGAAGAGAGTTCTCTTTTGGATGCGAGTTTTGAAAAGTTAGAACCTTTGTGTTTGTGAAAATCAAGCCCCGGTTAGTTTTGATTTGGCAGTGTACAAGTCGGAGGCTAGAAGTCTTCCAGTTTCTAAGCACAGATTCGACTCAATTAATTCCCTGCATGGTTCAAGATAGGCTCGTGGCGGGCTTTAGCAAAGATGGCATTGTGGAAATATGAGTCAAGGTGGAGATTTGTTAAGTATGACTCTTATTTCAGTCAAATTTGAGAAGTAATCTTTTAGTTAAACTCTATTTATTTGTTTCAATCAAACACTGATTAGTTTAGATTATTTTATTATTATTTGACTTATGAATTTAGCCTATAAATAGACTCTTTTACAACCTTAGAAAATACACCCATTAGATATTAGAACTCATAACACATTTAGAGAATTTTGTGTTTACGTTTTGAAGGTTCTTTGTTTTCGGGTTTTCGGGGTTTAGTTTTTATCTACATCTTTTTTACTTTTCGTTCTGTTGCCATTATACTAAAATTATCTTTACCCGTGATTTTTTTATTTTCTTTGGAGGAGTTTTTCCATGTTAAATTTGTGTGTTCAATTTCTCAATTTCTTTTGCTATTTTTACTTGTTCGTTGCTTAATCTGATCGATTCCTAACAGTTATAAATTACATAATATATAAAAATAGCATAATATAAAATATTATAAACTTAAAAACGGGATTAAACGGGCTGGGCTCGAGTCTTTATTGTTCAAACTCAAGTCCAGTCCATATTTTAAACGGTCTAATTTTGTTGTTCGGGTCTAATTTTATTGTCTAATATCTTTAGTTAAACCTTCTCCAATTTCAGCCAGACTTTCGAGACTGGACAAATAGTTCAATCCAAGCCACACTTTCGAGACTGGACAAATAGTTCAATCCATTTACAATTGTATTTGGAAGTTTCGTGGCTTGATTTGCTGCCAGGAGTATGAAATTACTTGAAATTTTTATCAAAGCTTCTCTATTTTAGATATTCTACTATTTAAAAAAAATTGTGATTGTTTAATTCAAACCAGGAACAATTCATTTTTTTATATATATAATCTGTTCTAAAAACTTCTCTAGACAATCTATTACTGCAGACAATATGACAATTATTGTAGCAGCTTGGCAATATGACAATATGGCAACTAATGTGGAGCAAACCTCTTACTCAGCTTGGCAATCTCCTTGGAGTTCAATCCAAAGGCCTTCTCCAGAAGATTTTCTTCGATCCCGGAACCGAAAACTGCATTTGGAATTCTGACCAAACCTGGATTTTGGCTGTCGAAACTTCCCAAGATTGTTGCAGGCATATCTCCAACATTCATTTGAAAGTGCAATAGCCCCTTTGGAAACACCATGACTTCACCCTTCTCAATCACTTTAGCGAAGATTCGGTTTTCGGTATCGACGAATCCTGAGTAGATTTTCCCTTCAAGAACAAATGCTATTTCGGTTGCTCTCGGATGGAAATGCGGCATGTTGATGCCGCCGACTTCGAAATCAGCTCGAACGAACGAAATGCCTAGTGTATTCAATCCCGGAAAGATGTCGACATTCACTGACATAGCTGCTAAACCTGTTTCACTGAATTTCCCCGGAAACTTTATGCCGGAAAACACGAAATCTTCGACCGTGGCAGCCGATGAATTCTTGCATGCTGCAATCCCTATGCTGGGGATACAAAAGTCTTGGACAGGATCAGGGTCAGATCCCAAGCTTGTAATGGCATAATAGAGGAAAAACACCAGCAAAAGTGGTAGCTTTGGACACATTGTTGTCAACTTGAAAATGGTGCTCTCCAATGTTTACATATATGAATAATTAATGAAGAACAAGTCTGACAAGGCAAGAAAAACCCACAGTGGGAAGACATTAATATTTCTAAAATTATACCTGTTGCCATATATATAGCCAGTGGGGAAGGCAGTTGATAAAGCTTTAAAAATATGGCAGCTTCTTCTGCAATTTCTGGTAAACTTATTTTGAGTGTATAGTGGAATATTAGGTAGAGCAAAGATTAGCTGTATTTTATGGTTTTGATTATTGAAATAAGCGTATATTTTAAGATAATCGAATCACTACACAAATCTTAAAGTTGACTCTAGATTCCAACTACTTAGAAACAGACGAAGTGCAAATGAAGATAAGCATAAAGCAATCCATGTGCTTTTATTTCTTTATATACTAGTAGGAATCATGTGCTTCACATCATGCATTCTAAATATTTGTAAGATGTAAACGGTAAATATTTAGAGAAGTATATAGTATATTATATAATTATTTCCGAATAAAATTATTATTAAATTATTATGTTAATTATTAGGGTAACCTACACAAATGGCACTAAATTTTTATAAATTTCTATTTTAGGCATTCAAAAAAATTTTGTAATTTAAATATTCATGTTATATAGTTTGATCACTTTAATCACCCTATAATATTAATTTTAAAATTTTGGTTTTCTATATAATTTAAGTAAAATAAAAATTATCAATTTAATTCCCAATCTTTTAATATAAATGAGGTTTAACCTAATAATTGGGGACCTGAAACCCCATTTTTCTAGTCTAAGAGTAACCCATAGGTTAAGAGAAGAAATTGGGAAGGGAAACGAAGGAAAGCAAGAAGGAAATGGAAAATCAATGTGGTTCTTCAATTACGATCATCTTGTTACCCATTGTTAGCAAATCAAAGCGGAAAGCATTGATTCCCTCTCTTCCCAAAGCAATGGCAAGAGTCACCATGGCTATTCATTCCTACAAATGAAAAAAAACCCATAGTTGTTTTGTGGATTGAGGTGTGCATCAGCTACCTATTGTGTTGTTTTCTTAACATTAACTATTTAATTTCTTTATTAAAAAATCATCTCCTTTAAGCTTCATTACTAATTTCCCTTAGCAAACAAAAGATACACACACAGAAAAAGCATGTTGGATTGGCAACCTCTAAAACAGAGTTAGCAAACCGAAGATTAATAGAGAAATATGACATCTTAATTTGTTGATTTGTACAAACACATTAAATTAACAATAACTTGAATGGAATACCAAATCTTAAAAATCCAAGGCAACGACATATCGTGACTTAAGCTCTTTCTCCTCTAATCCTTCTAGCAAGTTGAATATCTTAGGGCATAATCGTAACCAGTTTTTGGCATGAATAGCAGAGAGATTAGCATCCTTGAAAAGCCCCACTAGATACGCCTCTGCTGCTTCCTGAGGGCAGCCACGGCGTTGCTTTGGAATCTCAAATTGGCCTTGAAATCCTTAGCGATTTCCCTCACTAACCTCTTAAATGGAAGCTTTTGGATCAGCAGCTCCGTGCTCTTCCGATACTTTCTGATTTCTTAAACCAGAAAAATGGAGCTCAGCAGTGCAAATGTCCCCAATTTTATGGTTAAACCTCATTTTTTTTTTTTTGATAGAAATGGTTAAACCTCATTTACATTAAAAGATTAGGGACTAAACTGAAAATTTTTTAAGTTTAAAGATGCAAAAAGTCCTCAAATTTAAAAAAAAAAAAAGCAATTGAGCTCTTTTTTTTTTTTGCACTCGTTTGGATACTTGAACTTTTAAAATGTATCAAAAAAGCACTCAAACATTAAAAAAAAAAAAGCAATTAAGCCCATGCATTTATTAAAAATTAGAAAAAATTATAAAAATTAAAATCAATAAAAGCTATAAATATTATTAAATTTTAATAAAAAATTAAAATATTAAAAATTAGAAAAAATATAAAAATCATAAAAGAAAATATAAAAATTGTAAAATTTTATCAAAATCTTAAAAACTATAAAATATATAGAAATATAAAAAAGTTATAAAATTTTATAAAGTCGTAAGAAAATTATACAAAATGTAAAGAAATATAAATTTCAGTAAAAAATTATAAAATTATCATATCAAAAAGCATTTTATAATTTTTCTATAACTTTATTGATTTTTACTTTTTATCATTTTCACCACATGCCACGCTGTGTTGCAACACGTGATGACTTTAATTGAAGAAAGCTAGGGGTCATTAATATTTTTATGATTTTTATAAAATTTTATAATTTTTTATTTTTTACTATTTTTATAAAAAAATTTCTAATTTTTTATATTTTTATTAAAATTAAATAATTTTTCTAAAATTTATTATTTATTATAATTTTATTTCTAATTTTTAATAAGAGCAGGGGCTAAATTGCTTTTTTGAAAAATTTTGAGTCTTTTCGATACATTTTGAAAGTTCAAGTACTCAATTGAGTGAAAAATAGAGAAAAGGGCTTAATTACTTTTTTCGAAGAAGTTTGAGAGCCTTTTTGATGCATTTTAAAAATTCAAGTGCTCAATTAAGTGCAAAAAAAAAAAAAGGAGAGGCTTAACTGCTTTTTTAAAAAAAAATTGAGGACTTTTTACACCCTTAAACCTTGTTTTTATTTTACTTAAATTATATGAAAAAATAAAATTTTAGGTATAACCCCACCTTAGCTTTCCCTTCACAATTTTAATAGGAGTAAGCAAAATTATTCAACTATATAACATGTATACATAAATTGTAAACTTTTAAAAATAGGGTGACTATCTGTGTAGTTTACCCTAATTATTATAAGGGTAACATATTCACCCATACTTAGATTGAGTTGGTACGATAAGTTAACCGAATACCAACTTAGTTGAAAAATAAAAATAACTCACTTTATGAAGGTTAGATCCACATCTATGAATTGAAAGGTCCCATGATCAACTTAGTTAGAATCAATAGGTCTTCAAATCGTTCATTTGAAAAATTGAAACCTTTCTTATTGGATGATCATAATACTAAATTGACCTTTTATATAGAAAATCTTAAAAAAAATTTACACATAATAGAATTTGAACAGATGCCTTTTAGCATTCTATATTTATAATTTTCTTTTAACTAAAGCCTTATTTTTTATTTATATAATTTTTTATAAATATATATGTCTATACTTATTACAAAGTCCATGGATGAGTTTGCGTCATAAGTTTACTGAATATCAATTCGGTTGGAAAAAATAAAAATACCTTCAAACTAAATTATCATTTTATATACACACAAAATAAAATATGAATCCATACCAAATTTTCTACATTTATATGTTATCCTTTAATGAAAGCCTTATTTATTATTTATATTAATTTTTAATAAATATATTTGTCTATACTTAATATAAAATCATTGACTAAGTTGATGTTATATATTAATGGAGCTCAATTAGAAGAAAAGTTAAAATACCTTTACTTTACAATAAAATTGTATTATTTTAGAGTATTATTGTTATTTTCTATATTTTATATAGAAAATATAAAATTATACATATAATAATATTTCAACTCATACTTTTTAGAATTCTACGTTTGTACTTTACACATATAAAATCATTTATACTTTATAATAGGATTTTAGGGTATTATTGTTATTAACAATAATTTTTATAAATATATTTATTAGATAAGTTTATTTTTGCTCACATAGTGGATGTATATTTAAAAAAAAATTAGATAAGAGGTTGATGCTTCGATAAGTCCTTAAAACAAAAATATAAGTTTTGAATGGTGTCATTGAAATTGACGAATTGTTGGAACAAAGTCAAACTTTCATTGAATCGAAAAGGTGAATTCTTTTATTTAGATTTGTTGTCGAAAGATTATGACTTTTGGGAAGGTATATGTGGGCAACCAAATTACAGTTGGAATGAATCAATCCATTTTAAACAATTTTGAGTGAAAACTTTCTAATTTATTAAAACAATTTAAGACATTGTATCTTAATAATAACATTTCCAAATTATTTTTCACAATGAAAGAAAATAAATTATATATTTTTAAGGTAATTTCTCTGAAGCACCATAGCTTTATTATTTTTGCAATTTTGGGATACAACAAATTCTGATGCAACAGAAACACCTTCCATCAAGACTGAAGGAAGATGTTGATGGAAGTTTTACGTGAGTGTCTGATATATTTGTAGCAAGACTAGACAGAATAATGCAAGGAAGAGGATAGATTTAATAAATAAAATAAAACTATAGTTAAATTTCCAAATCATAATAGTTGATGTACATGACTAGAAAAAGCAGTAGAATATAATGTTTAAGTTTTTGCATCATATAACGATACCCATTATTCATATGTCATCCAGTAAAGGTAAAACTCCCCTTTCAAAAAAGTCCATATGCACGAATATAAACTAGTTTCTTAAATAAAATGAAAATTCCCTTGTGCGGTTTTTAATCAAATAATATCTTTAATTTAATACATCTTTTTTATTATTTACTAAACTAGTACATTTTTCAAGTGGAAAGAGAAATCGATTTATGGTAAATCTATTTTGCCTTAAGTCAACATCATATTGAAATTCCCATTGTTTTTTCTACGATTACAAGTAAAAAGCTAAAAGAATATTCAAATTCCAAGGTTTTCTTTTCCATGGTTTGAAGAACATATATATATATATATATATATATATATATATATATCATTTTGTTATAATTTTCTTCAAAATAACTAACTGATGGATGTGATCTGACTGAAGAAAATTTATTTTAATCACACAATTTTCTTTTGGAAATTGGTTTTTTATAAAGAGAAAATAATATTTAGTTACTAAAAGGATTATTTTGAGCAAAAATATCATTTATTTTATCAAAACAAATTATTACTAGAACCTCCTGATCAACAAAAACTTACAACTCTTCCATCTAATTAGAAGTCATTCTAGTTAGGTGATCGATAATTTAATTCTTTTTCTTAAAATATGCCTTATAAATCACTAATTTTTATATTTTAAGAACTGTTTAGTTCGCCAAAATAAAGTAGAATTTAAAGCCTCAAATGACCTATTTTAAATAACTTTAACTATTTTAAAACTTTCAAATTAAATTATCACCATTCTATATTCTAGTTAATGAAGAAGAGAAAAGTCACGTCTGATTCCTAAACTAATTTTCTTTCTTTTTCAGTTTTAATTCAATCATAATTGACTGATTAATGGATGACGTGAGGGTTAAAGAAATCAATTTAGCGTAAATTGATTATGAAAATTGGGTCAAGACAATTCAACTTTTAGGAAATCAGTTCATGTTAGATTGATTGCCAAAGAATTTCTGTTAGATTCTCTCATATTCCAAAAAATGGAAAAAAAAAAAATCTCTCCCCTAACTCTCCACTAGGGGTGAGCGTTCGATTGAATCGAATCGAATAAAAAATTTGAATTAATCGAGTTGACGAATTATATTTTATCATCCTAATTTGATTTGAAATTTTCTCGAATCGAGTCGAGTGAGATGAAATTCGAATCGAATCGAATCGAATATATTTATTTGAGTTAAATTTTAAAAAATAATTTTGTGTCATTGTAACTATTGTCACCCATCGTAATAAATTTGTTCACCTTAATCAAATTTTTTATTAACTTTCATCACCTCATAATTTATTTATTAATCTTTTATATACGGGTTAGCTTCTTTGCTTGTTTAGTTGTTTCAATTATCTTCAAATTCTTGTCACTATGTATTTTGGAATTAAAATATATATTAAATGTAAAAATGTGATTTTTAATAAAAGTTATTTTAAAGATAAAATGTGAAATTGATACCAATATAAAATTTTAATACTGAATATTTTATGGCATAATTAATAATTCAATTTTAATATAAATATTCAATATGACTAAACAATTCAATAATATAAATAATATAAAATGTGAAATTTAATTTAATAATATAAATAGTAGATATAAATAAAATTATTATTATTTATGTTTAGTGATTTTTTTGGGGATAATTTTGATTTTTTATTTGAGAGTAAAAGGTGAGAAGTAAAAGTTTAAGGGGAAAATAAAAAATTTTGGAGAATAAAAGTTTGAGGAAAAGTAAATAGGGGAGTAAAATTTTGGAGGGAAAATATTAAAAAAAAAATTAGGGGGGGATAGGTTTGGGGTAAATGGGAGGTGGGATGGGAATGGAGTAAAAGTTTTAGGGGAAAAGTGGGAGGGAGTAAAAATTTGGGGTGAAAATAAAAAATTTTGAGGGTTTTGGAGAGTAAAATTTTGAGAAAAAATAAATGGAAGAGTAAAATTTTGGTGGGAAATGAATTTTGGGTAGATTGGAGGGTTGGGATGGGAGGGGAATAAAAGTTTTGGGGGAAAAGTGGGAGGAGTAAAAATTTTGAGGAAAAGTAAAAAGGTTTGAGAGTTTGGGGTAAAAATGTAAAATATTAAATTTTGATATTCGAATTATTCGAATTATTCGAGTTATTCAATTCGAAAACTCAACTCGATTTGAACTCGAAAATCGAAAAAAATTCGAGTTAACTCAAATAATTCGATTCGTTTATCTCAAAATTCGATTTTATTTTTTATTTTTTCGAGTCGAATTGAATTTTGCTCACTCTTACTCTTCACTATAAAAGGAACCAAACTCTAATAAAGAAAATCATTCCTAGCTCATTTCAAACTACAAAAAAAATTGATACTCTTAAAATAATTGAAGGATTCTTGGCAATCAAAACTTTTTTTTTTAATCAAAGTCACGTTTTCTTATCTCAATAAAATATTAAATATTTCCAATCTAATACTCATTTTCGATTAATTATCGAACTAATACAAGCTTTTCAAATGAAGATAAAAATAATCAATTTTTCTTAAGTCAATTTTCATATTTTCATATGTTCCAAAGAGAGTTTCTCAATTAAAGCGTAAAAATAAAATTATTATTATGTAATTATCATGGTCAACATCAGATTAGTTAGTGATTTGATTTGATATATGAAATTTTTATTTTATAAAAATGGTAAAATTATAAGAATATTTTGAAAAATTAAGAAATTATGTTGTTTTTTTAATTTATCAATCTACGCTATCTTTTGAGAGAGAAAGGAAAACACATCTTATAGGGAGCGTTTTCACTTATGTCAAAGTGAAAACGCGTCCTATAGTGCGTTTTCACTTTGCTAAAAATTTTATTTTTTTCTTATGGTTGGAAATTAGAAATTTGTAGATTTATCCTTGTCCGTGTTTGAGATAGACATCGTTAAAGTTTTAAGGAATACTTGAATTTACGGTGGTGTTGTGGAGCTGGGTGACCTACAAATTTCATTTGCCATGTGAGTATGGAGCCCTCACCTGGGAAGTCGGATCATGTTGCAAATCAAGGTCCCAGTTGATGGTGATTATAAAGTTTAGGGTTCAAGTGTAACTAGGGCTTCAAGTTTACAAAGGTTATGCGGGCATGGCAACGAGTTTCTCATTGGAAAAAAGATGTTTTATAAAACTCATACACAAGTACAAGAAAGAAAAATACAGTGACGTTTTAGTACAATCAAGTAATTTGTTTTACCTATCTCCACCAAAGGTAGTGACCCCGTTACTATAACCTCTGACAAAATTAGGGTGAAATAGGGTCATTGCCTTTGGTGGAAATGGATAAAACGAATTATTTAATTATACTAGAAGACCCTTGTGGTTTTCTTCCTTGAACTTGTGTATGGGTTTTATAAAAGCATACTCCTCTGACGAGAAAAACTTGTTGCCGTGCTCGCATAACCATCATAAACTACTACCACGGTTATGATCCATCCTGTGACAACTTAACCTTTGTAAACTTGAAGCCTTAATTACACTTCAAACCGAGACGGTATAATCACCATCAACGTAGACCTCGAGTTACAATGTAACACCCCTTACCTGTATTCGACACTTGAACCGGGTACGAGGCATTACCGTACTTAACTTGCTTAATCATGCAACATTGATTCATAAAATTTCATTTCAAATTAAAACTTTACATTCAAGTCCTTAATGTCCTTATTATAGGTCTACGAGATCCTAAACTTGTACCCAAATGTTTCGGGACCAAACCGAAAACTTTTGAACACTTAGTCAAATTTGACATAAAACAGGGCCACACGCTCGTGTGAAGGAAAAAACACACCCGTGTGGAATATCATATGCCCGTGTTCCACACCTGTGTGGATTTATTTTCCAATTTGAACCTATAGGGGTTTTCACACGGCCTGGCACACGCCCGTGTCCATAGCCCGTGTCCCTCACACGGCCATGACACGCCCGTGTCTTCGCCGTGTGTGAAAACCTTAACATTCTGTTTATGATGTCATCATCTCAATAAGGTCACACGGCCAAGGCACACGCCCGTTTCCTTAAACCGTGTGTCAAATGAAATTCCTAATTTTAGGTGTAAACTTTACACGGCTCGAGTACATGCCCATGTCTTAGGCCGTGTCTCCCACACGGTCGAGACATACGGTCGTGTCTCTGCCCGTGTGTTTACTACTGAGCATACTGACTTGCCAACCTAGCATGCATGGGGACACACGACCTATCAACATGGCCTATCAACACGCCCATGGGCTGACCGTGTGTCACATACAGCCTAGACATACGCCCGTGTGTCTACCCATGTGGACATTGGTAAGGCTATCTACCAAGCCAAATGCCACCCAACAAATCAACCATACTTATACCAATTCAATTCAACATATATCATGACCATAGGGCACCTCTAAGAACTCAAAATCAAGACATCCACACAAGCATACACTTCATGACTTTCATTATCAATGAATATATAAACTTATCAAGTATTGGCCATTTCCAATTACCACTTACAAAATGAATTTAATAACATTAATAGCCAACACTTTGGCTAACAAATATGACTTAACAAAATAACCAAGTCCTATACATCCCATACTCAAAATAAATCAAACTTTGTTATACCAAAGAGAAGTCGATAGTGTGATTCCGAACTCTAACGTCCACGATCCCCGAGTTAGCTTGGTGATACTACAAGGAAAAGGGAGATGAGAGAGGTAAGCATAAAGCTTAGTAAGTTTGCATGAAATAAATAGCAACATAAAGGCTCATAATGTCATCCCTCTAACACATTGATTAAAACACAAAGTCTCAAGCATATTGCCATAACTTACTCATGCTTACTCTTACCATTTACATGTCATATCACATATCTCATACATTTCTCTGAATTACTTACATGTACCCGTATCACTTCATCACATATCTTTAGCACTAATTTTATCTCTATATAAGCTTAACTACTTATCTCAATGAATCCCTAGGAATACCCGAGGATACACAATCGTCATCCCTAGGAATACCCGAGGATACACAATCGTCAACATACACATAAATACAACGCCATTGCCATATCCCAGATATGGTCTTACATGGGGTCACATCTCGATGCCGATGCCATATCCCAGATATGGTCTTATACAGGATCTCATACTGATGCCGATGCCATATCCTAGATATGGTCTTATACGAGTTTCTTATTCGATGCTGATGCCATATCCTAGATATGGTCTTATACGGGATCTTAATTCGGTGCCAGGCCATGTCCCAAGCATGGTCTTACACGGGACCTTATCATTCTCAATAATGATATCCTTTCATTTCTTAAAGTCCAATCGGGACTTCAACATCACAAATTTTCATCATTCTCTCATTTAACATCATGACTCAATTTTGTGGAAATAATATACATCTTTACTAATATCAAACATTTAAAAACTTAATAATATGATGTTGAATTTATTACACACAAACTTAACTTGATTTCAAAATAGGCCAAATTGCCGATCTAGTTCGATACCTTGCCTTTCCCTCAGTCAAGGTTAATTTTTCTTTCTTTTTGATCTATAATAATAGATTAGCTCATTTAATTTCTACATTAATCAATACATTTCAATAATCATATTTTAGAAAAGTTACCATTTTGCCCTTAAGCTTTCACAGAATGACAATTTTACCCCTAGGCTCGTAAATCAATTCTAATCAAATTTTCTCCTTTCACAAGCCTAGATGAACATTTATTACTCTTATGGCAATCCAATACTCATTATTTCACACATTTAACACCTATTTTATAACCTTTACAAAAGGTCCTTTTAGGTGTTTTCACGATAACACCTTTCACAAAAGTTGTTTATCTAACAACTAAGACTTATTTTCTTCCATAAAAATACAGAAAAAACATAAATGCTCACATGGTAAAACTCTAAACTTTCAATCATTTTGCAAAATAATCCCTTCTTTAGCTAGCTTAAGCTTTAGGGGTTCCTTAAGTACAAATATTATCAAGAAATGATCATCAAAACACTTACTTGTAAGGAGAAAAGCTTGCTGAAAATTTTCAGCTCTCAAACCCCTATTTTGCTGCTAATTTTCAATGGAGAAGAAGAGAAGAAAATATGATATCTTTCCTTTCTTTATTTTATTATAAAACATCAATTTGGTCTACCTAATTTCAACAACTTTGACCAATTTTGACATTGTTTGTCCCTTATGGCCGACCACCCTATTTCTAAGGTCTAATTGCACATTAAGGGCCTAAAATTAATATTTTATGGCTTTTAAACACGTTTAGCTTGTAAAATAGGACTTTCGCACTTTATGCGATTGAGTCTTTTTTCAAAATTAAGCATGCAATCGCTAAAATTAAAGCACCAAAATTTTCATGCACTCTTGTAATCATGCTATAACACATAAAATAATATAAAAAATGGTTTTATTCGACCTCGGATTAGTGGTTCCAAAACCACTGTTCCGACTAGCCCCTAAATGGTAATTATACCATTGGTTAAATTGTTGGACAAAAATGGACATGAGATAAGTGAAATAGGATATTTTTAAGTTAGGGGTATTTTGGTAATTTAGTAATTAAATGGACTAAAAGACAAAAGAAAAGCCAAAAACCCTTGCCCATCTTCTTGCATGGCCGATTTTAGCATGGGGGAAGCCATGGCTAGGGTTTTCAAGATTTCAAGCTCAATAGTAAGTGCATCCAGCCGTTTTTAATGTTCTTTACATTTTTAGATCCCCGTAACTCGGTTTAGCTATTTCTACCATTATTTTGAGCTAGGGTTTGTGTTTAAAAATTTACCCATGGATGACATGCATGTGCTTTGATGTCTAATGGTAGAATATGAATGCTCGGTGTGTAGTAAACGACTTTTACTAAGTGATTTTCGATGAAATCACATAAAATGACTAATTTGTAAAAAGTTGAAAAATGTATAAAAATGTGTGAATGAATGCAAATTTTGGACTACTATAGTTATGAAAATGGTTCAGCTAGGCCTAAAATATAAGAAAATTGAATAAAAATCATTTTACTAGCCTAGGGGCAAAAGTGTAAATATGGCAAAGTTTAGGGGCAAAATTGTATTTTTCCATAGTATGATTTTTGGGTCACAATGAATAATGTGACTAATAAGTAAGCTAAATGTGATGATATAGATCAAAGAAAACAAGGTTCAGGCTTAGAACGGGGGAAAAACGAGTAACTGACGATTAGGTCCCTTTTTGCCATTTTGGTATCGAGGTAAGTTCGTGTGTAAATAATACAACATTATATTATGTATTTAATATTTTTATATTGCATGAATTGTATATATGTGTTTCTACGGATTCAATTGATGATGATTTGGCGAAGAATCGAAGAATGATAATCCCGATTGAACCTTAGGAATAGAAAGGATACCCTTGTCACGACATTCGATTAAGAAGGTCCCGTATAAGACCATATCTAGGATATGATGTAACAGCCCGATTACGACCCTAATCAGAACGGTGGTTTCGGGACCACGAATTTGAGTTAGAAAAATATTTTAATAATTTATTTGATATCTAGGTTATATGTTTGAGCATGTGCTAAAATATTGTAGATTAATTTGTTAGTTTGGGTGTTTAATTTAACAAAAAGGACTAAGTTGCATAAGTATAAAAAGTAGCTATTGTAACATCCTTAAATAGGGGCTATTATGTTTGAACTATTTGCATGGGTATGGTTTGAGTTGCGTTATTGATTGAGGTGTTTTAGGGTCTAGATATGAGCCAAAGGTAGGCCCGAACTATAGGGAAAATTTTATTTTCAAGCATTGGTTCAAGGGAGCTGAAGGAGCTAGGGGTTAAGAATATTTTGTGGTAAACTATAGCATAAGTAAAGCCTTGGTAAAGTGGCAAAGAGGCACCACTTGGGGCCTTAGTCAGTGACGCCACAAGCAAGGGAAGGAGAGCTTGGGTTCAAGCTGCAGAAATCCCTTGCTGCTAATCATTTTTGACGCCAGAAGCAAGGGGGAGTTGGACTTAGGAAGGACTCTCTTGGGAGGATGTGGATAGAGTCAACATAGTTGAAATGGATGGAGAAGAGAGAATTTAGGAGTTTGATCAATTCAAACTCATTTGAATGGTTGGCCAGGAGTGATTCGGGGAGTTTGTCGAAATCTGAACTCTAGTGTGAGGAAGAGTAATCGGTTGGAAGACTAAGGGGGGAGTGCCGAAATTTCTAGTGACATTTTTGGCTAGCCAGGGCCTTGGTACATTCGGTTGAGAGCTAAGCCGAAACCCCCTTTAGCCTTGCCGATTTCTTCCCTTAGTGCACCACTGGAATCAAAAGCCTAAGGTTTTTCTAGGCTATTGCCGAATTCCCTCTAAAGCATCTAGCCGAATCTCCTCCTCCCCCATTCTTTTCTTTTTTTTCTCTCATATTTGTTTCAAAACCCCATCAACATCTTTTTTCCCAAATCGGCAACTTTCTTTTCTCTTCACCTTCTCTTGTGCCGAATGTTCATCAACCTTTTCTTGATTTCTTGCAAGCCGAATCTCTTTTTCTCTTCTCCCAAAGGCCATAGTCGAAACCCCTTTTGATTGTTCCACCACCATTACCGAAACCCCTCTCAACCATTGAAGATCTCTTCTTTACTCTCCTCTTCTTTTTCTACACTTTGGCCGAATATCAACCAATGGTGGATCTCTTTGGTCTTTTCCTCTAATCAATTTTGGAGGGGGTAAGTGCTCTTGGCCAAATCTCTATTATCTTTTTCTTTTCTTTTTGTCGACATACATAGAACAAAAATCGAATTTCGACATTTTTTTGGTTCTCATTTGTTGTGGAATTGGTTTCATCTAGGGTCTCTAGGATCTTGAAGCGGTATATTATGATCACCTATTCTCTGCCAATCGGTCCTAGTAAGTCAGTGGTAAGGTTTCATGCAGACTCAATCTTTTTTTTTGATGATTTGAGAAGCCGAAGGGTATTAGTTATGTGGTTTAAGATCTTGGTCGATTGTAGGGAAGGCTCTATCTCATAGATCTCGGGTTGAGATTGGTGATCAAAAAGTGTTAAGGTAAGGATTGTTATTAGGTGCATTAACTTTTCGGGATTTACAAGTGTAGCCGAATGGATTTTTCCTAACAATTGTCATTGGCCGAATGTAGGAGGGGGAATCTAGTGCGTTAGATCTTGATCTTCGGGATTCGATAGTCGCGTTAGTAACCGGGTGTGTAACTTACACACTTCATAATCATTGTAAACTTACTAATAACCTAAACATGTTAAAAGCCAAAAACTGTGTAGATTTTGATATGGTACTCTTATGGGTATGAGCAAGGATTTCGGGTAAGTCCGTTTTGGTTGTGATTATGGCACATGATTTCTGATGATATTGTCTATGTTCTGTTGATATATATTTATCGATTAAGCATGATGGCATGATTTGTATGTGCATGAGCATTAATGTGGGTGATATGAGAGGAGGGGGAAGATTGATATCTGTGACTTTGGGTCACTAGTGGTTTGGTACCACAGTTGATATTCGTGACTTTGGGTCACGAGAGGTTTGACACCTCATAGCGACTCGTCCCATTGGCCCGTACCACGATGGGTTAGCCCCACATTTGATAAAATGGGATTGTCGCCAGTGATTTGGTATCACAACGTGGGTTGGCCCTACATATGGATTATTCGTGACTTTGGGTCACCAGTGGTTTGGCACAACACTATTATTGATATCAGTGACTTTGGGTCACCAGTGGTTTGGCACCACCAGTGGTTTGGTACTACGGGGTAGGAAAAGGAGTTGTGGATGGCTAGGTTTGGGTGCATGATATGTTGCTTGATTATAACCTGTGTAAGATTGTTTCTATAATCGGGAGGGGGATTATGCACTGAGTCTTGGTGACTCACCTTCTTTCTTATCTTTTCAGGTGACACGTAGATCACGGATGAGGAGCCGGGTGGACTCGAGGTGGCCATGCGACATTTATTATCAGTTTTTACTTGGATTTTCGGTTTGGGTACCTTCATTTTAAATTCTAATTTTATTTGGGTTTGTAATAAGGCCATTAGTATTTTCATTTTGGGTTTTATTATATCTGCTTAAATTTTTTTCTAAATGCCGCTAAGTAAACTGTTTAACATGTTTTACATAACCTGATAACCAAAGTTTTGAAAATTATACTACACAACGGGTTTTCTAAATCTTACCATCGGGTAACAATATTTTCAAGAGGATAACAAGGTTAACTCAAATAATTTTCAAAGTTTAAGTTTTTCATGCTCAAAATCAAACGGTTTTAAATTAACTAAGTAAGAATTCACTCGGGTTCCAATAGATTTTACCTTATGAATGATAAACGAGTTTTAAAAAGCCTTTCAAGATTTCAAAACAACTTAACGGTTTCAACTATACATGCATCGGGTTTCTGCAAACACAAAAACAAAGAAGCTTTTCGCTAAAAATAAACCGGTGACTTGTTTCCTTCGAAATGTTTTCACTATGTGGCATGCCAAATTCGATCGTGGTGTGTTGACCGGGTTTGGGGTGTTACATTTTTGATATCAGAGCCAAGTTCAAAAGTTCAACTGTGAGCCCGAGGCCCAAAATGTTTAAAATTAGGGTTTTGAAAAGTTTTGTGGAAAATGTACATGGTTTGAACAGCATGGCACCGAGTCTCCGGCACCAATCCGCCCAAGTAAGTACCCCTAATCATTGTGTGATTTGTATGTGAAAGAAATGGGTATTTCGGGATCGTAGATTAGTAGATTATGAGTTATTGAACCCTAGAAATAGCTTACTCCAACACAAAATTACATAAGACTTAAAGATCAATCAAACAAACCTATGAGTAAGTCGCCGAGTTAAGGGTGTGGCAACAGTTGTGCGCATGTTTAGGATTGGATTCAGGGGGAACTTGGTACTTAAGCAGCCCTAGTGACTCACCTCCTCCTCGCTCGAATCCTACCTGGTGCGTTGTGACGGTTCACCCTAACCAAGAGGACTTATTCACAGGCTAAATTCAATAATTAAAACCCGAAAGGGACTAGCTACACTATTTTATAAAAACCTTAGTTTTGAAAATACAGAATTACCCCCTTGAATTGTCAAAACTACCTTAGATCTGGAAAAATTACCAAAATACCCCTAGTTTATAAAATTACCAAAATACCCCTGGTTTATGAAATTACCAAAGTACCTTTGATTCAAAAATTTCTCGATTTGAAAATGACCAAAATACCCACGATTTGTAAATTGACCAAATTACCACGACTTGTAAAATTACCGAAATACCTCGGTATGAAAAATTATCAAGTACCCAAATTGAAAATTTCCAAAATACCTTTATTTCGTAAAATCACCTGGAACCATATTTTGGA
The DNA here is from genome assembly GCA_025506655.1 of Gossypium rotundifolium. Taxonomy (NCBI): domain Eukaryota; kingdom Viridiplantae; phylum Streptophyta; class Magnoliopsida; order Malvales; family Malvaceae; genus Gossypium; species Gossypium rotundifolium. The sequence continues at coordinate 72,437,739 of CP106731.1, forward strand.
AAATTACAGAAATACCCCCGGGTAGTGAAATGACGAGAATACCCCTGCAAGTGGTGACCGTGCGTGGTGGATGTTGTTGAGGAATGAATGTGATTTTCTGAATTAGGGTAGAAGATTTGAAACGAAAACTTTGTAATGATCGAAAGAACTACTACTAAACTTCTTTACATAAAACTTGTTCGTGGGTAATCAGTGAAACAGAAGCTAATGTATAAAATTTCTTAAACAGATTAAATCGCGATTATAGACATAAGTTTTAGGGGACGTGGTCGTAATGTGCATGGGCGTGGTAGAGGCAGAATGACCGTATCGGAACCAGTTAGATCTAGTCAAGGGTTCGAGAATGAGATGCCACCACCACCAGCTGCTGGTGTTGAGTATCAGGATCAGACGGGGGATGATGCAATATCGCAGGCGATGCTGCCAGTTCTTGAGAGGGTGGTTGGAGCAGATGGAGGTATGGGAGCTCAGAAATCTGTATCTGAGCGACTCCGAACCAATAAAGCTGAGGTATTCCAAGGTGTATCTAGTGTGGCGCCCAATACGACTGAGTATTGGTTGGAGGCGATGGAGCGAATCATGGATGATTTGGATTTGACTGCTGAGGAGAAACTGAAAGGGGTGGTGTCGCTTCTCCGAGATGAGTCATACCAGTGGTGGCTCACGGTTCGGGATAGTGCTGCAGCGGATGATCTCACTTGGGATTATTTCAAAGCGGTTTATCAGAAAAAGTATATTGGGTCTAGTTATATTGATGCGCAGAGGAAGGCGTTTCTGAGGCTGGTTCAGAGAAGTAAGTCCGTAGCGGAGTACGAGGCAGAATTCTTAAGGTTGAGCCGATATGCTCGAGGTATCGTGGCTACGGAGCATGAACGATGTGTTAGGTTCGAGGACAGACTGAGGGATGATCTGAGATTGTTGATTGCTCCACAGTAGGAGCGGGAGTTTGCCGTGTTGGTAGAGAAAGCTAAGGTAGCCGAAGGGGTCAAGGAATCTGTGAGACAGAATTCGGATAGGAATAGACAAAAGAGAGGTTTTGGATCATCTGGATCAGCAAAATTCTCAGAAAAGGACTAGGCATGGTGGGTCGAATCAATCTGGGAGACCTGTTCTTTGCTAAGCGAGGACCAGTATGATGTAATCAGTGTGGAAAATCTCATTGGGGAGAATGTTAGACCGGTGGCAAAGGATGTTTTGAGTGTGGATCGCTGGATCATCGTGTGAGAAACTATCCACGGAAGTTAGTCGAGATTCGATCGAGGTCGGTAGTGCTTAGTTCGAGCACGAGGGACCGTAATCATGGAGAGGGTCATGGTTCTCGTAGAGGAGGTAATGGTTACGGTCGAGGTCATGCGAACCTGGGCGGAGGTGTAGCAACATTAAAGCAAGAAAGCCTGGATTAGTATATGCAGCGAGGCGTCGAGAAGAAGGTGACGCACCAGATGTCATAACCGGTACGTTCTTAATCTTTGGATTACCATATACTGCTTTGATAGATGTTGGTTCGACGCATTCGTATGTTGCCGATGGTATAATAGAGACCATGAACCTAGACTTTGAAACTACTTCTAGGAGATGACGATGAATTAGCTCTCTAGGTCACTCTGTAAAAGTAAATAAGTCAGTATAGGGATGTACCCTAGAACTTCAAGGGTAGTATTTATGGTCGATCGATGGAGCCGCCGTTTGGAGAGTTCGATCGATCCTTGGGATGGATGGTGGTGAAGTACTAAGTAAGTTTGGATTACGCGGCTAAGCGCATGGTTTTGAAAACGGTTGAGGGTGAAGAAGTGGTGATGATAGGTAATAGAAAGGATTACCTATCCAATGTAGTTTCTGCTTTGAAAGCTGAGAAGATAGTCAGGAAGGGCTGTGAGGCGTTTATGGTTCATGTATGTGCCTTGGAGGCCAAAGAGTCAGCCGTAGAGAATGTCCGAACGGTGAAGAAATTTGTCGACGTATTTTTAGAAGAACTTTCGGTCATCTCCGGATCGAAAAGTTAAATTCAGGTATGGACTGTTACGGAATCGCACCGGTGTCTATTGCCCGTATAGAATGGCGCCAAAGGAAACCAAGAGGACTTATTCACAAAGCTAAATTCAATAATTAAAACCGAAGGGACTAGCTACACTATTTTATAAAACCTTAGTTTTGAAAATCTAGAATTACCCCTTGAATTGTCAAAACTACCTTAGATCTAGAAAAATTACCAAAATACCCCTAGTTTATAAAATTACCAAAATACCCCTGGTTTATGAAATTACCAAAGTACCTTTGATTCAAAAAATTTCACGATTTGAAAAATGACCAAAATACCCCTGATTTGTAAATTGACCAAATTACCCCTGACTTGTAAAATTACCGAAATACCCTCGGTATGAAAAATTATCGAAGTACCCCTGAATTGAAAATTTCCAAAATACCCTTATTTCGTAAAATCACCTGGAACCATATTTTGAAAAATTATAGAAATACCCCCGGGTAGTGAAATGACGAGAATACCCCTGCAAGTGGTGAGCGTGCGTGGTGGATGTTGTTGAGGAATGAATGTGATTTTCTGAATTAGGGTAGAAGATTTAAAACGAAAACTTTGTAATGATCGAAAGAACTACTACTAAACTTCTTTACTTAAAACTTGTTCGTGGGTAATCAGTGAAACAGAAGCTAATGTATAAAATTTCTTAAACAGATTAAATCGCAATTATAGACATGAGTTCTAGGGGACGTGGTCGTAATGTGCATGGGCGTGGTAGAGGCAGAATGACCGTATCGGAACCAGTTAGATCTGGTCAAGGGTCCGAGAATGAGATGCCACCACCACCAACTGCTGGTGTTGAGTATCGAGGATCGACGGGGATGATCAGATGCTCATGACGATCTTGCCGATTTTGAGAGGTGGTTGGAGCGGATGGAGGTATGGGAGCTCAGAAATCTGTATCTGAGCGACTCCGAACCAATAGAGCTGAGGTATTCCAAGGTGTATCTAGTGTGGCGCCTAATCTGTTGAGTATTGGTTGGAGGCGATGGAGCGAATCATGGACGATTTGGATTTATTCTTGAGGAGGCGAAATGGGTGGTGTCGCTTCCAAGGATGAGTCATACCGATGGTGGCTCACGGTTCGGATAGTCTTTGCAGTGGATGATCTCACTTGGGATTATTTCAAAGCGGTTTATCGGAAAAAGTATATTGGGTCTAGTTATATTGATCTTGTGAGAGGAAGGCGTTTACGAAGGTGGTTCGAGAGAAGTAAGTCCGTGCTGGTCTGGCGAAATTCTTAAGGTTGAGCCGATATGCTCGAGGTATCGTGGCTACGAGCATGAGCGATGTGTTAGGTTCGAAGGCGGTGAGGATGATCTGAGATTATTGATTGCTCTCTGATGAGGAGCGGAGTTTGCCGTGTTGGTAGAAAGCTAAGGTAGCCGAAGGGGTCAAGGAATCTGTGAGGCGAATTCGGATAGGAATAGACAAAAGAGAGGTTTTGGATCATCTGGATCGACCAAAATTCTCAGAAAAGGACTAGGCATGGTGGGTCGAATCAATCTGGGAGACCTGTTGCTGCTAAGCAAGGACCAGCGCAGTGTAATCGGTGTGGAAAATCTCATTGGGGAGAATGTTAGACCTGTGGCAAAGGATGTTTTGAGTGTGGATCACTGGATCATCGTGTGAGAAACTATCCACGGAAGTTAGCCAGGATTCAGTCTGAGGGTCAGGGCCGTGCTTAGTTCAGGCACGAGGGACCGCAATCGCAGAGGGGTCGTGGTTCTCGTAGAGGAGGTAATGGTTCTGGTCGAGGCCGCGGAGCACCGGGCAGAGGTGCAGGCAACATTAAAGCAAGACAGCCTGGATTAGTATATGCGTGAGGCGTCGAGAAGAAGGCGCGCCTTGGGCGTCATAACGGTACATTCTTAATCTTTGGATTACCATATCTTGCTTTGATAGATATTGGTTCGACGCATTCGTATGTTGCGATGTATAATAGAGACCATGAACCTAGACTTTGAAACTACTTCTAGGAGATGATGATGATTAGCTCTCTAGGTCACTCTGTAAAAGTAAATAAGTCAGTATAGGGATGTACCCTAGAACTTCAAGGGGTAGTATTTAGGGTCGATCTGATGGAGCTATGGTTTGGAGAGTTCGATCGATCCTTGGGATGGATGGTGGTGAAGTACCAAGCAAGTTTGGATTCTGTGACTAAGCGCATGGTTTTAAAAACGGTTGAGGGTGAAGAAGTGGTGATGATAGGTAATAGAAAGGATTACCTATCAATGTAGTTCGCTTTGAAAGTGAGAAGATAGTCGAAGAAGAAGTTGAGGCGTTTATGGTTCATGTATGTGCCTTGGAGGCCAAAGAGTCAGCCGTAGAGAATGTCCGAACGGTGAAGAAATTTGTCGACGTATTTTTAGAAGAACTTCCGGGTCTGCTCTCGGATCGAAAGTTAAATTCAAGATGGACTGTTACCGAGCGCACGGTGTCTATTGCCCCGTATAGAATGGCGCCAAAGGAATTAGTGGAGCTGAAAGCTCAAATTTAGGAGTTGTTGGACCGAGGTTTTATCCGGCCAAGTGTTTCGCCTTGAGGAGCGCCAGTGCTCTTTGTTAAGAAGAAGGATGGTACAATGCGGATGTGTATAGACTACCGCTAGTTGAATAAGCTGATGATAAAAAACAAGTATCCATTGCTGAGGATAGACGACTTATTTGATCGACAAAGGGCATCGATTTTCTCAAAGATCGATCTAAGGTCGAGGTATCATCGACTTAAGGTGAAGGAGGTGATATTCACAAGGCGGTGTTTACTTTTCGATATGGGCACTCTGAGTTTACGGTAATGCCGTTTGGATTGACTAACGTCTTGGCGGCATTCATGGACATGATGAATCGGGTGTTCAGCAGATTTGGACCCGTTTATCGTGGTATTTTTAGACGACATATTGGTGTACTCAAGGTCCGAGGAGGATCATGATACGCACTTGCGGGTAGTTTTGCAAATTCGAGGAAGCGGTTATTTGCCAAGTTTAGTAAGTGCGAGTTCTCGCTTAGGGAGGTGACTTTATTAGGTCACGTAGTGTCAGCTGAAGGGATTAGAGTGGACCCTCGCAAGATTGAGGCGGTGTTGGACTGGAAATCGCCTAAGTCGGTTGCGGAGGTTCAGAGTTTTCTAGGTCTGGCAGGGTATTACAGGAGATTTGTGGAAGGATTTTCTCTGATCGAGGCACCGTTGACCAAGTTATTGAGGAAAGGAGTTCCATTTGTGTGGTCAGAGAAATAACAGGAAAGTTTCGACAAGTTGAGGAAGATTCTGACGGAAGCTCCGGTTCTGGTTTAGCCTGAGGCAGGAAAGGTATTCACGGTCTACTGTGATGCGTTACATACTGGCTTGGGATGTGTGCTGATGCAGGAAGGGAAAGTAGTGGCTTATGCATCTCGACAGCTGAGACCGCATGAAGGTAACTACCTGACACATGACTTGGAGTTGGCTGCAGTGGTTTTCGCCCTGAAGATATGGAGACACTATTTGTACGGGGAGAAGTCGATAGTCTATACGGACCAAAAGAGTTTGAAGTATCTTTTGACTCAAAAGGACTTAAATTTGAGGCAGCGCAAAAGGATTGAGTTGTTGAAGGACTACGATTGTTCAATTGAGTATCATCCGGCAAGGCTAGCGGTAGTTGCTGACGCAGCGTTGAGCCGTAAGGTAGTGTCGGACTTGAGGCGATGTTTGCTCAACTTAGCTGTATGACGACGGAGTCTTTTGCGAAGTGCAGTTAAGCCGACTTGGGTAGAGCGATTAAAGAAAGCAGTTAGTGGATGAGGTTTAAATGCTCGGAGGTTGCAAGCTGCAGTGGTGGTTTGGTAGGTTCTGACTTAACCAACGATGGAGTGTTATGTTTTCAAAGGAGAGCTTGTATGCCAAGGGCGTCGAGTTGAGGCGAGGATTCTTCAGATGCACATAGCAGCCCATCGTTATGCATCCCGAGGTAGCAAGATGTCTGGGATTTGCGAGCGATTCGGTGGCAGTCTGAAGCGAAGTGGCGAGTTTGTGGGTAAGTGTCGGCGTGTCGTGAGGTCAAAAGCGAACATCGATTCTTGTCGAGTTTACTTGATAGGTGAAGATTCCTCAGTGGAAGTGGGAAATGATCACTATGGACTTTGTCAGTGGGCTACCCCTTACACCTAGTAAGAAGGACTCAGTCTGGGTAGTTGTAGACCGTTTGACTAAATCAGCTCATTTCAAACCGGTGAGGGTTGATTACTCGCTTCAGAAGTTAGCTAAGCTGTATGTGGCAGAGATAGTGAGGTTGCACGGCGTTATCAATCATCTCGGATAGGGATCCCAGATTCACGTCGATGTTTGGTACCACAGTTGATATTTGATATCTGTGACTTTGTCAGTTAACATTTTATTCTTGAGTCTTTGGTGAACATAGATGATCAATGATTTATTTGTGAAAATATTTTCTTAGGAGGGTTAAATTTAGAAATTTATGTAATAAATGGACTTGTGTAGTCCTTATGAAGTTTTGGCTTAAAAGGGTGGAAGCCAAATTTTGTGTAATTAGTGAGTTATGTATAAGGGACTAAATTGTAAAAATTATAAATTTCAAGGGTAAAATAGCAATTTGCATAATTAGGTATTTACAGATTAAATTGAACGGAAATATTATTAAATGAGTTTAATTTGAACTAAATTAGATCAAGAACAAAAGGAGACGAGATTGGATCGGTAAAAACAAAGTTAAACGAATAGTCGGGAAGCTTAATCCATCAATTTTCGAGGTAAGTTTTAAGTAATTAGATTAAATTGAATTTTATTATATATTATGCGCATATGTTAAATGATTTTAGGTATGCTAATTATCCTAGTGTCGAATGTGTGTTAATGAATTTAGCATGAGTTGGCCAAATGTAAGACTTGGTATTTGTATAAGTGAACTTTGATTAGTTGAGTTGTTTGAATATGTATGTATGAAATATGAGATGGATATATGTAAGGATGATATGAGAGATGATTGTAATAGTGAGTAACGGAATAAATGTAATAGTGTGTTTTGTAAAGAGGAGAAACTGGATTAATGGCACTATGTGTGCGAGCTTATATACCGAGCACTGTGTGTGCGAGATCTGTTGTCTAGGCACTATGTGTGCGAGCTTATATATTAAGCATTGTGTGTACGAAATCGGTCGTATGGCACTATGTGTGCGGGAAATAAGTAACGGCACTAAGTGTGCGATACGTTACAGAAACTAGGCACTAAGTGTGCGGAATGTCAAAGTAATGGCACTATGTGTGCGATATGTTATCGAAATCTTGATAACAAGTATACATGTTTGATGTTTCTCTTTAAAGATTCCTATTATTAATGTTGATAAGGATAATAAAATGTCCAAATATAAAGTCACATGTTATGTACAGGTAGTTACGGTTGGAAAGGAAAGTAACCTAGAGGTATGTATATTGTATATAACAACTTATGAATAATGGTAGCTTGTAATGTAAGATGAAATTTGGTGTGTAAAAGATGCATATGCTAGTTATTTTATTTGTGAAAATGGTGTATAAATATATATATATACATAAATATATATATTACATGCGTATAAGGTTGTTATAAAATCTATTTTTGTATGTTTGATTTTTCGGCAAGGAATTTATAAGTGAAATAATATATTTGAATCATGGCAAAGCTTATATGTGAATAAATGCTTAAAACTTACTAAGCTATGAAAGCTTACTTTGTATTTGGTTGTGTTACGTATTGAAGATTTCTTTTGGATGTTCATATCGCACTCGGGGATCCTCGTCGAAGCTCATCACACTATCGTCGAAATTCTTGGTGTCTCTTTTGTGTATAAGCTTAATGTCTATCGCATGTATAGGCTAAATCGTTTTTGAATTGACTCAAATGATGTTTAAGTGAATGTATATAAATGCCATACAAAAATGGCTTAATATTTAGGTTTGAGTTGATTGAATATGCTTGCGTTGGTTGAATATATTTGAGTTGTTGGTTATGCATATGCATATTCGGACATGATATAATTTGGTTTTAGTATATGTGACTTATGGGATTAAGTTATGGATATTATCAATTGGTTTAAGTAAATTTTATATTTGACTTATAAGCTCAACTTTAAGGTTGCTCCATATTATGTTTTGTGCATTATTTGAGTTTTGGTTTTGGTTAAATAAAGCCTATAATACATTGTTGATAGTGGATAAACCTTGCTTATTTTTGCATGTATCTATATAATAATTCATGAAAGAATAGGATTAATTTATAGGCATGGTATAAATAGGTTTGATGATCTAATGATCCAATGGAATTATACTTGGTTGTAAATATTCGATTAAGGAATTGTTTTTAATTGGTATTTATATTTATCTTAGATTGTTATATATATATATATATTCGGTTATGAGACTTAACAAGAGTATAATATAGTTTATAAATACTTAATCATGCATGCGATAGAATGTGTGTGGTTTATTAATTGACAAAAGTTGAATAGAGTCTAACTTATATATATATATATATATATATGTATTCGGTTATGCTACTCAAAAGACCAAAGGAATAGTATTGAGTTATTTGTATGGAATTGTATATCCGAATTATGCACATGATATTGCATTGAGATGATTTTTAGTTGTGACTTAATAAATTAATTATGCTTTTACCTTGTATTAAGATTTTATTGAATAAGTTAATGATGTAAAAGTATACTGAATTGTATTTAGTCAAGTAATGCCTCGTAACCGTAATCTGGTGACGGACACGGGTTAGGGGTGTTACATATAGCCTCGGCACCTAAGTGAGATCCCGTATAGGACCATATCTGGGATATGGAATCGACATCGAATAATGATTCTGGGTAAGACCACGTCTGGGACCTGGCTTCGGTATGAAATCGTGTAAGACCATGTCTGGGGCATGGCATCGACATACGATCTCGTGTAAGACCATATCTGGGATATGGCATCGACATCAACATGAGATCCCGTAGAAGACCATAGCTGGGATATCACTACACCAAAATAGACTTTTAGCGGCGTTTTTAGTGGCGTTTTAATGAAAAACGCTGCAAATATTATACTTTAGTGGCGTTTAAAAGAAAACGCGACAAAAAGTTGAGCAAAGCGGCTTTTATTTCCAAAACGCCTCTAAAAATGAGAAATAGCGGCGTTTATTTCCAAAACGCCGCTAAAAAGGAGAAATAGCGCCTTTTTTCTCAAGCGCTAAAGGTTCGATCATTAGCGGCTTTTAAAACGCCGCTAAAACTCGACATTAGCGGCTTTTTTGAAAAACGCCGCTAAAAACTGAAGCATTAGCGGCGCTTTTGGAAAACGCCGCTAAAGGCTCGACGATTAGCGACGCTTTTGGAAAAACGCCGCTAAAGGCACGAGCATTAAGCGGCTTTTGGAAAAACGCCGCTAAAGGTTTTTCATATTTTTTTCTTCTTGCTTTGAATTATATTTTATTTTGATACATTCACTTATAAGCAATAAGAAAGTTTCATTTAGTTACTTAATTATGAAAAGTTACAAATTGCTAACTAAACAATTTAAAAGTTTTCATTTAAGTTACAAATTAAGCTATTAAAATTAATTATGTTAATTTCATAGTTTAGGGTTTGTTATTTTGGTGTATGGGTTTAGTGTTTTAAAGTTTGTTGTTTGGGTTTATTGTATAGTGTTTAATATCTTAGTGTTTACCGGTATTAAGGTTTAAGTGTTAGTGGTTAAGAGTTAAGGTTTAGGGTTAGGGTTTAAAAAGAAAATGGTTAATGGGTTAGGGTTTTGGGTTCTAGGTTTATGGTTTACGGTTTATGGGTTAGGGTTAGGGGTTTGGGTGAAAATGGTTAATGTGTTAGGTTTCTGAGTTTAGGGTTTATAGTTTAAGTTTAGAGTTTTAGGGTTTAGAGTTTAGGGTGTTAGCTATATGACCCAAAATCTCGAAACCGAAATCCCTCAAATCAGTTTCCCCTAATTCAAATCCCCAAAATCCATAAATCCTATAACCCCGAAACTGTTAGATTTATGGTCTAAGATTTATGGTTTGGGGTTTTGAGTTGAGATTTAGCGTTTGGTGTTTGTGGTTTAGGGTATAATATTTCGGGTTTAAGGTTTATGATTTAGGGATTAATCTTAGATTTTTTAGAATATAAATCAAAATAAGATAAATGTAAATTATTATTTTAAAAAATATATATCAAAATGGGTTAAATCCCAAAAGCATACATGAACAATGGTTTAATGTGCAATTGTATACATGAACTTTAATTTAATCCAGATCTTGTAAAATATTAACACAATTATTGATATAATTAACATCATTTTTATTTATATATTGCATACATAAAATTTATATTTATTAAATATAAAAATATATTTATGTATTTATATTTTAAAATAATGTGTATGATTAAATCAAAATTAAAGTTTTAACTATACATTTAAACCACAATTAGAATTTCACATCTAGAATTACACATTAAACCAAAATTCATTTATAATTTTGAGATGTATTTATATCAAAATTTAGGTGTATACATATAGTTAAATGTCATTTATATAAAATCTAAACAACTAATGTAGATCATACTTAAAGAATAATATTGATGTAAAAAGAAAGAAAGAAAATTCCTAAAGGAGTTGATCATAATGGTAATTAAATTTTAAAATTTAATAATAAAAATTAAAAATTAAAAACTTAAGAACTTAAAAAATTAAAACTTAAATATTTAATATTTAATATTTTAATTAAAAATTCAATACTAAAAATATAATAAAAATAAAAATGATAAAAATGATAAAATGATAAAAATGATAAAAATGATAAAATGTAGGTTAAAAATGAAAAAAAATATATATAGCTATAAAGACGTTTTTAAAAACACATAAAAAATAAGATATATTAGCATTTAATTATAAAAGCGCAAAATTTCATACAACTCTGTTAAAAGCTAAGTTCACTCTCGGCCTTTTTACTAAAGTAACCCAAAAATTAATTAATTGTCAAAATAACCCACCTTTTAATTAAATACCAAAATGACCTAAAAGCTACGATAAATTTAGGTGGAGCCAAATTAAATGGCTCCACCAAGTTACTACGTCGACATAGGGATTAAAAATAATTTTTAATTGGAGCCATTTTGAATGGCTCCACCATATAAATCTAAGAAATACTATAAAATCTAAAAATTGGGGCCTTTAAAATAATTTTCTAATTTTGGTGGAGCCATTTGAAATGGCGCCACCACCTTTACAACTTATTTTTTTTAATTTTGTCTTTTTTTTACTTTTCATGTATTTAAAAAGTAAAGGCCTAAAAATAATTTTCCCTTTTTGGTGGTGCCATTTGAAATGGCCACCACCTCTGAAATTTTTTTTACTTTTATATTAATTTCTTATTTTATTTTATTTTATTTATTTTATATTATTAATTTTAAAATATTTGTAATGTGTATTTAAAATGTTTTATACTATATTTGTAAAAATTTTAAATAGCATTTTAAATAAATTTTAACTTTAGATATATTTTAGTAATTATTTTAAATATTATATTTTTTACTTTTTCAAGTTTTTGAAAAGTTTGGGGACTTAAAGTAATTTTTCCTTTTTTGGCGGTGCCATTTGCAATGGCGCCACCCTACTGACTCCTTTTTCTTTTTTTTACTTTTTATTATTTTATTATTTTATTATTTTATTTTATTTAGTTATTTTATATTATTAATTTTAAAATATTTGTAATGTGTATTTAAAATGTTTTATACCATATTTTAAAAATTTTAAATAGCATTTTAAATAAATTTTTAACTTTAGATATATTTTAGTAATTATTTTAAATATTATATTTTTTACTTTTTCAAGTTTTGAAAAGTTTGGGGACTTAAAATTAATTTTCCTTTTTTGGTGGTGCCATTTGCAATGGGATATCCTACTAGACTTTAGCTTTTCTTTTTTTTTACTTTTTATTATTTTATTATTTTATTATTTTATTATTTTATTTTATTTAGTTATTTTATATTATTAATTTTAAAATATTTGTAATGTGTATTTTAAAATGTTTTATACCATATTTTAAAAATATTTTAAATAGCATTTTAAATAAATTTTTAACTTTAGATATATTTTAGTAATTATTTAAAATTTTTAAAATATAATATAAAACATTTTAAATACACATTACAAATATTTTAAAATTAATAATATAAAATAACTAAATAAAATAAAATAATAAAATAATAAAATAATAAAAAAGAAAAAAAAGCAAAAGGAGTTAAATCCCAAAAGCATACATGAACAATGGTTTAATACAAATACATTGCTTTAATTTAATCCCAATCTTGTAAAATATTAAAAAATTGAAAAAACATCATTTTTTTAAATATTGCATACATAAAATTTATATTTAAAATATAAAAATATATATTAAAATATTTTAAAATAATGTGTAAAATTAAATCAAAATTAAAGTTTTAGCTATACATTTAAACCACAATTAAAATTTCACATCTAGAATTACACATTAAACCAAAATTCATTTATAATTTTGAGGTATTTATTTCAAAATTTAGCACCACCAAAAAGTTAAATTATTTTTAAAATTACTTTTTAAATACATGAAAAGTAAAAAAAGAAAAATTAAAAAAAAAAAAGTTGTGATTATAATTTCAATTAAATTTTAAAATTTAAAAATTGTTTTAAAAATTAAAAACTTTTAGATTTTAAAAAATTTCCTTAAATATTTAATATTTAATGGGCCAATTAAAAAATTCAATAAAAAAATATTTTAAATCCCTATGCTGGCGATAAATTTGGTGGAAATTTAATTTAGCTCACCTTAAATTTTTAAAAACTTTTAGGTCGTTTTGATATTTAATTAAAAAATGAGTTATTTTGATAATTAATTAATTTTTTGGGTTACTTTAGTAAAAGGCCTTCACTCTACTATGTAACTCCAATTTTATTCCCAAACCCTTCCCCAAAATTTTTCTATATCGGTTCCTCAAAATCCCAAACCAAAATCCCCAAATCGGTTTCCCCCACCGATCTTTCTCCATATGTTAGCACCGATTTTCGCGTTTCATTTCAATCCAGTTTTGCTCGTAAGTCACTATGCAGTCATCGTCATTAGCAGGGGCTTTTAATGCTTCAAGCGAGGGGACGTACATCTCTCTGTTCTTTTTATTGATTCTTTCTCATTGAAAAATTGATGGGTTATATTTTTTTTTTCTTTTTTGGTAATTACAGTGGAAGAAGAAGCCTATGAGGCGCCCAAAAGCCCTGGCTCCCAAAAGCCGACCAATCCAACGGCAGAGAGAGTTATATATGCATCAAGCTTTTTTAAAGAAAAAATCTTTTACTGTTTTAGGTTTTTTTTTTCTTTCCCTTTTGATCATTTGTAGGTGGAATATTTTTGTATGAGTAAGGTGAGGAAGAAGGGGCAAAAGCGAATTAGGCAGCCACGTTTTGCTTTTATGACCAAGAGTGAAGTTGATCATCTTGAAGATGGCTACCGATGGCGAAAATATGGACAAAAAGCTGTTAAAAAAGTGTCGGTTTACTCCTGGAATCTCTCAATTGTATTTCATTCTTTAAATGTTTTTGCATAGTCTTCTCATGTGGCCGGCATGTGAGCAAATTGATTTATTTTACAATTTTCCAGCAGCATTTTACTCATATGATTAATGTCACAGGTCGAAGTAACATTGATGAATGCAAAAGCACTGAATCCAGATGAATCTTCTCTACAAATTGCTAATATCCAGCAAATAATCGTGGAAATTAATGCTCTAAGCAAGGTTATATTCTATCTTTAGACCATCTAATATTCTCCTTGATGAAGCGTTTTTCCTTAAATACGGTTGCCTTCCATAAAATTCTTCACTTGCCTATTAGTTACTACCATCCTGAGATCTTTGAATATGCTACTGGCATAGAAGTTTTGCCCCTTAAAATTGTTGGGTTTCATTTTATACCAATCAATTATGGGTTCACTGATTTGGATGCACTGCAGAGAATGATTTCTGGTTTGGTCAGAATTCTTTAGTTCTTCTCTAATGTATTTTGCAGTTTTGTTATTGAGAAGCAGTTGTTATATTGTATCACATTGGCTGCATCTCTTCTTTCTTTCTTTCATTTTGCCCCATGTCAGGAGATATTAAACTTGTTAATGAAACCAATTAATGTGATAGCTTAAACTTTCATGGATGAACCCAATTAATGTGTTTGCTCTACTGCTTCCTAGGTTATGATTGCTTGCTAGAGTTTAAACTGATAACTTTGGAGTTTAAAATTTTGACATGCATATCTTCTTCTATAATAGTTTTACCTGGTTCGTTTCAGGGTCTGAAAGACTTTGTAGATATTTTTTCTGCAAGTATGAAAGATTCAGTCGAGATGCTATCGTGCAAGATGATATTTATAATTTGGAGGATGAGCCAAGATCTCTCAATTTTTAGCCAACTTTTAATATACTTCTCTTTCTAAACGGACATATGTTCCATTAAAGAACAGTTCTTAAGGTAGTTTTTATCAATCAAATTAAATCTCAAATCAATGTTTGGAATTTGCATAATTTGCTGCATTCAGACCCAGATGCAGAATTTTCTCTTGTCAATTGATACTAATTGTTGATGTTGGGTTCGAGCTGTTAGAGATTATATATTTATTACCACCGAGAAGAAGTATGATCCAAGTTGGAGTTACTTCTCAAACACAAATGCTCTTTTTTTTGTGGGATCTCTTTTCATGTGTATGTGTGCTCTTTCCGTACACATGAAAAGAAGCATCCTTAGAATTTATGTTGGTATGATTCAGTTTCATATTTATTTATTTGATTCTGGATTATGTCCTTTTGCAGCCGAAAGAAATGGTCGGTTTCCTCTTACTGCTCAATCAACTTATATGCAAATTCAGCACCTTGGTCCGTGACATATTGGAAGAAGTGTTTCCTACTGTTGCTGGTAGGGTACTTAGTGCCATCCAAAGGGTTGTTGATTCTTCAGTTACTGAAACCAATACGGAGGTAGATAACCATTAGCTCAAGTCTGAAATTAAACATATTCTTGCCTAGTGTTTTATCTCTATCATCATCTGCTGCATTCATTGTATTGCTATATGATTTGATTTAAACTTATTTTCATCTTATGCAATTAGTATTTTCTCTTTTAACCTCCAGTTCAACTGTGAAACACTGCAACAGCATCTCTAATGGGTCATCAGAAGCTTATGCTCCATGTGCAATGCCTTTTATTTATTCACTGGACCTTCTTTTTTTTCTTTATCGGGAAAATTGCTTCATAAAAAATTGATCATATGATTCAATGAGAATATCTGAGAACATATTAGGTGTATAGGATGTGAATAATAAAAGATTAATATAATAGTTTTGAAGAAAGTCACTGCTCCCAGAACTAATAAGGTGGATTCCGTTAGATATTATTGAAGAAGCATTGGATTTCCCCGTTATGGCATTGTATTTACTTGTGAATATACTCTGGCTTTTTATACGAGATGAAGTAATTTGATTGCTTTTACTTGTTAGATCATCATGGTTATATTAAATACATTATATCTTATTCAAGGGTAAAATAGTTGAAATGTTTTTTTATTTGTAAGTTATGCTTACTTTATTTTACATATTTGTCATCCAGTTTTCTGCCTTCAAATCTCTGTTATCTGCAATCCAGTTTTCTTAGCTTCCATCCATATTGTCTCAGGTAAGAAAGTTGTACTTCCTTTCTTTATTTGAGTATGTGTCAATAAACCAAGCTTGTTGGTGTTTCAAAATCTTAGCCACCGAAGTTGTATAGGGATTCAGGAGAAAAGTGTTACTTGCACTAAGATAATTTATGTATTTTCTATCCTCTGTGATTTATCTCTATGGGATAATTGAGTTTGACTTATTTATGTTATTCGGATTTAAGTGTGAGAGTTAGAAATTGATACGTTGAATATGGATTTATTTATTTATTTATATTTAGATGTGTATTAGAAATAGGTGTTAGCTGACTTACTAATTATTAATATTTTATTTAATATTGGATTCATATTGAAAATGGGTACATTCTGCCACTCATTTTCCCTTAAATCTCATTGGTACATTCTGCCGCTAATTACTGTGATGTGATATATAGATGCTTTGTATATGCGATCTAAATTTAATTTTAAGGTACCAATGTTAAATCGAGTGATAAGAAGTTTGTTGTCATTTAAATAAGTTTTGGATTTAAATTTTATGACTAAAGAAAATAATATAGGAAGAGTTCATCTTTCATTTAAATTCCATTTCAACATGATTCCTATTCAACTATATTTCATAGAAAAAAACAAAGCTGCTTATTTGTTTCTCTTTCTTTTAGAAAGAGAACAAATTCTTATTTTCATTTATGATATTAAAAAATTCATATATGGATCATCATTTCATATTTTGTTGTTATTCTTTACTTGTATTTAGAAAGAAACGTTTGCATGAAAAAAAAAAGACTTGGATGGAATTCCTTTTTCATCAGAATCTAAATTTTTATGTTTATAATGTATGACAGTATCCTAAATTGAAAAGCAAAACGTCAGTGGACCAAGATTTAGGTAAAAGAAAATTCAATAAATTTGGCATTTTTTTAATTGTACTCCTTAGTGGATCTCTGAATGGAATCCTTTCTAATTATTAGGAAACAGCACCAATCTTGTAGTTAAAGTATTTTGATATCTTCATTTTTATTTATTTGTGAAATCATGACAGTGATATTATATGCTATTACAATTGATATGTATATTTGCTTTGCATTGCATGAATCAATTTGCAAAAGTCATCAAATATTAATAAGTTGGACATCACATTCATAAGTAATATAGCCCCAGTATATAAAATCTCATCCCCAAGGCAAATTAGGTCTTGAATAGGACCAGTATATAAAATATCATTGCATGAGGTGCTTGCTTGAGTGGTTACTTAAGTGTTTTTATCTTTGTACAGCAACCATTGGTGTGGAGGTTCATCCCTTGGACTTCTTCACTAACTGTGGCAAAATCTGTTTCTACTGTTGGGATACTGCTGGACAGGAGAAGTTCGGTTGTCTCAGAGATGGTTACTAGTGAGTGATTCTATTACTTGCACCTTTTTCTATAAACATGGTGAAGTAATTCCTTTTAGCTAAGGCTTTGGGATGCATTTTCGATTGTTTGTACCCAATGGATTATACCTACTTTTTCATGTCTTTTTCTTTTATGAACCTAAGATGTTGCTATGTATTCTTGTTTGTGGTAGTATTTGGTGCACTTGCAGTGTATTTTTTATTCCACAAGCATTCTTAAAAAAATTGCTGTGTGTCTTTTTTAATATTTTACTATATCCTTGTAAGACACTTGTGAACCCTTTGATCTTGCTTCTGTAGGTTAAAAACTCTACTGCAGTGTACCAAATATTTTTCATATTATTCCTTCTTGTTTATTGTTTTATTTTTGACAGATATTGCAGAAACAACATATTGAGTTTTTTCTTTACTTGATTGTTTTTTTGACTTTTTAATATTTATGTGTTGCAGTATCCATGGGTAGTATCCATGTGTTGCATAAATGTTTATGCTTTCTGGGCTCATGAGCTTTTGGTTTATTTTTTCTGTTTAAGCTTATTTTTAAAGTTAACTTATATTTTGGGTTGTATGTAAGGATGGTGGGTAACCAGGAGAATCGTTTAGTACTATAGAGATTTAAAGGATGACAATCTGAGAAGTGGGGAAGGAGATGCAAAACCAAAAATTTACTTTGTAAATAGGCAAGCAGAAAAGAAGCCACGATCCATTGAAGCAGTCAAATTTGCATTTTGTTTTAGGACTATGTTGTTGACATCCAAAGCTTTACAAATTAAACATTTGCCATTTCTAAGCTTCTGCATATCAATTTGCAAAATTGGGTGTGTTGAATTGAGACTGTAGCATTAGAAAACATATTCATCCTGCATATACTTTGCTTCTTTTTTTTTAAATTCTTGTTGAATATTGTTTGTTATCAATTTTTTTTTTGGTTTAAATATTATGGGCTGAAAAATGTTTAATTTATTGCTTTTCCATTAAAATTTTTATAATATTTTAATTTTATTCTTTTTTATAATATTTTATTTTTTTTATTTTTTATAGACTTTTAGCGGCGTTTTTTATAAAAGTGCCGCTAAAGATGAGGGCTTTTAGTGGCGTTTCTTATAAAAGTGCCGCTAAAGACCACTACCTTTAGCGGCGTTTTCTATACAAGCGCCGCTAAAAGTTGTGGTCTTTAGCGGCGTTTTTTAAAAAGCATTGCGAAAGATCACTACCTTTAGTGGCGTTTCCTATACAAGCGTCGCTAAAGACCTACATTTTGCGGTATTTTTTATACAAGCGCCGCTAAAAGTCGCGATCTTTAGCGGCGTTTTTTAAAAAATGCTGCTAAAAGTCATGATTTTTAGCGGCGTTTTTTATAAAAGCGCCGTTAAAAGTCATGATATTATGTGGCGTTTTTTCAAATAAATGTCGCAAATTTTAGCGGCGTTATCTATAGCGGCGTTTTCACAAGCACCGCAAATAGTTTTAGTGGCACTTAAAAGCGCCGCTAAAGGCAAAAAAAAACGCCGCAAAAAGTCTGTTTTCCTGTAAGACCATATCTAGTTTTATTTGGCATCGGCATCGGCATGTGATCCCATGTAAGACCATATCTGGGATATAGCATTGGCATCTCACTACGTGTATGACAATTTTCGAGTATCCTTAAATGTTCCAAGTGGTTCAACGGGATAAAGTATTAAAGTTGATGTTAAAGATGGAAAAAGGGTTAAAGTTATGTGATGGAGTGATACAAGTACATATGCGAAACTCACGAGAAATGAGCTCAGTATGTGATTTTGTATAAGACCATGTCAGGGACATGGCGTCGATATGATATTTCATGTAAGACCATATCGGGGATATGACGTTGATACGGTACTATATGTATGAGATTCCCGAGTATCTTTTAGCATTCCGAGTGGTTCAACGGGTACGTTAAAAATGAGAAAGTAAGTGACTATGTTACGAGAGGTACATGTATATACATAGAACTCATGTGAAGTGAATTCGGTATATGATGAATTCTTGGGAAGAATGTACATGAATAAGTTATACTTGTGAAATATTGATATCCTTGTGATTAATGATCTACATTCATGATGAATGAATACATGATAAGATTTGATGATGATCATGTGAGGCTTTTAAGTCAAATTAAATTGAGAAATGAAATGTTCAAGTCTTTGTTGTTGGTGTATAGGTTAAATTGACCAATGAATGGCTTGTAAATATTTGATTATGACTAGCATGTTGGCATGGCTAACTATGGATATATTTTAGTGTGTTGTGTGTGTAAATGAGAATTAATACAAAGAAAACATGATAGAGTAAAATTAGCAATAAAATAGTTTGAACAGCAGCAGTTGTATCACTTTGAAAATTCACTAAAAATGGTGAAAATTGAATTAGAAGTTGAATAAGATATTAAATTAAATATTATTCTCTTTTTCATAAAAGAAACGGTGTAAGAAAAATAATTTCATATTATGAGATATTTGAATTTTTGTAAGACAGGGTCAGAGTGATTTTAAAATCCCCTGTTCTAACTTGGGAAATTCATTAAAAATTATAAAAAAAATCAAGGGATAAAATTTATATACTTGATTTTCTTAATGAGTCTATTTTCAAGAGAAACAAACGGGAACATCATTCGAGTTCTGTACCACGAGAAAATAAATTTTAGTGAAGAGGGGTCAGAACTATTGGACAGTGAAACATGAGAGACTTTAAAGAATAAACTATACTGATTTGATGAACCGAAAATTTTGAAAATTTTATGGTAAGTAGAGATGAGAGTCTAGTTTCAGGGAAAATTTACGGATCCTAATTTGGAGTTCCGTAGCTCTAGATAAAAATAATTTAGTGACTGTAACTCGAGTAGACAGCTCAAGATGAACATAAATGAATTGTGAAGTTTTATGCAATAATGATGGTATTATCTTGAGAGCTTATATTAAGGATTTTTAAAAGCATGATAATCAATTGTTTATTATTTACATACGTACTTACTAATATTTGTAGCTTACTCCCCTTCCTTTCTCATATCTTATAGGATTTTATGCTAGCTCGAGCTAGAGATGGTCGGAGATGCTATCACATTATCAAGCTATCATGTTGGGTATAAGTGAATGCAAAACCCTTTGAGTTTATGACATGTATAGAGACTTAGTCAATTGTGTATGTGTCATTTTATTTGGCCAAATGTGTTGGTTCATAATGGTAATATGATTCATTTTGTATATAGCCATGGGATATGGCTCATATTAGTTAATTAGTTGTAATGCCTATTTATATGTGTGTGCTTACACTAAAGGTTCCATGTGATGTGGTTATATGTATTTGGTATGGATGGACTGAATTTGTATTTAAGTATGTGCAAATGAGAGTGCCAAATGGTTTGATAAATAGCCATTTTCTTGGCCACACGGGCAGAGACACGGCCGTGTGTCTCAGCCGTGTGGAGGACACGGCCTCGGGACATGGGCGTGTACCCCAGGCATGTGAAGTTTGCATCTATTTTTTTAGAATTTAACTTGCCGCACGGCCTAAGCACACGGGCATGTGACTTGGCCGTGTGACCATATTTTGTTGATGACATCACAAATAGAGAGTTACACGGGCTGAGGACATGGGCGTGTGTGACCACACGGCCTACCACACAGGAGTGTCCCAAGCCACACGGGCGTGTGACCCCTATTTTGATGAAAATTTTCTAAGTCTTCTTAAAGTTTCCTAAATTCTCGGTTTAGTCCCGAACAGTTCCCAATGTATGTTTTGGGCCTCGTGGGCTCATATAAGGGGCGAATTGCATGTGAATGAGAAATTTTAAATTGAATGAGATTTTATAGCCCGGTTTTGTATAAATGTTATTGTTCAAGTCCGATAATGCCTCGTATCCTGTCCCGGCGTCAGACACGGGTAAAGGGTGTTACATCTTAGGTAATGGTTCCATACTCACATGACAAGTGAAAATTATAATTTACTAAGCTCCACAAAATCATAGTGAACTCAAACATAACTTAAAACTATGACTATGTGTCCCTCAAAGTGAGAGAGAAATAAATCTTTAAACCCAAAAACTTCAGCATATAAGAAAAAGAAAAAGAAATTAAAGGAAATTGAGATATGGGTGACTAAGCGATGGGAACGTGCATTTATATAAGGGATGAGGTGGGTTAAAAGGGGATTTTTTTTCTTTTTATCCTGGGAATCCCAGGTTGCAATGTATGAAATTTATCTCGGGAATCCCGGGTTGTAGAGGCTCAGAGTAGAAGTAATCAAGTGGCATGGGGTTGAAATGACCATAGAGAAAACGCCATTTGCAGGAAGCATTTTCACCTGACATGGAAGTGAAAACACTTCCTGCAAGACGCATTTTCTATTGACATGTGGCTAGAAAACACATCTTGCAGGAGGCATTTTCATTACCATCTCAGATGAAAACGCTTCCTGTAAGGGGCATTTTCTATCTGGCCATTTCAACCCCTAAGCAAACTTGATTGCTTCCCCCTTTGAACCCCTACAACCCAGGATTCTCGGGATAAATTTCTCTACCATGTTTGGGTGCTGAAAAATGCCGTTGTGGGAGAGCATTTTTGCCCCCACAAATTTCAAATTTAAGTTTTTTCCATAAAAAACTTGTGATGCCTAGGGCATGTGTTGTTTGTGGAATCGTTTCATGTGCGTCGGGGTAAGATCTCTATAAAGTAAACTTAATATAATCCATTGAGTTTCCATACTTACCTTTGAAGCAAATTGTTGATCTTAAGGATACTTGGCATTAGGAGTTATCGGCATTATGCTGAAAAACCATAAATTTCGTTCCTATGTTTTCATTGAAGCAAAGGTAATTCGTTAAATTACGTGTAGGTTTAGGGATTTGGGTGATGAAAACTATGTTTTCTACTATTTACTCAATTTTAAATATGTGGAACATGATATTTGGTTCAAGATGAATAGAAGAGTCATAGTTGTTATCCATTACAACGATCAATATTTGATATCAAAATTGGGCCCATTTTTGTATCAGCCTAATCTGAAGATTTGATATTCAACTAAAGCATAACATTAAAAGAGTTTTGGACAAGGATTAGGCGCAAAGTGGGGACTCGGAGAAGAATTTTGAGCCTGGAATGTAGATATCAAATGTCATTTAACCGCTTTAGTGATTTACTGTAATTTGATACGTTAAATTAGGCTCTCTAGTACACTTGAGGAGCTTATTCTCAAGCAATTTAAATGTATTTTATATGTTTTTATCTATTTTTAGTTTCGTTTCTAATGAATTGTTTTTTATTAGTTTTAAGCCATTTTTAGACCCAAATTGGCCAATCGTGCCATGGGGACCCTAAAAATATGATCGAGTGGTGTTGGGAGTCGATATGGCCTGAATGTGAAGAAAACATCATCAAGAAGGGGGTATCACGATATCAAAGAATGAAAGTTGTGGTACCCCTAACAATACTCAAATGAAGAGAATCGAGGTCATTTACAGTGGTATCGTGATAACAAGACTCACAATCTTAAGACTATTGTGGGCATCGCGATACCCAAGCCTGATGAGTGAAAAAAACTGCAAGGGCAATTTTGTGTCCAAACAAGGTTGTCTTTGTTTTACTTAACGGAAAAATGATCATTATTTAAGTAGAATATAAATACTACTTTTTGAGCCTTTGAACTCATAGTTTGCGGCTAAATAGTTTCTTTAAGGTTTATAGTTTTTAGGTTAGGTTTTCTTTCTCTTTTCTTTTCCTTTCCTTTTCTTTTTTTCTTTTCATTTTTAGTCTAGGTTTTCTCTTTTCTTTTTAGGTTACATTTTAGTTTTGTTGTCTACTTTCTTCCTGTAACAACTTGATTTAAAGGCTAGTCGGAACAGTAGTTTTGGAACCACTAATTCGAGGTCAGAGAAAATTATTTTAATAATTGTGTATGTTATATAGCATGATTATATGAGTGTATGAAATTTTTGTGCATTAATTTTAACGATTGCATGCTTAATTGCGAAAAAGGACTAAATCGCATAAAGTGCGAAAGTATTTTTCTACAAGAAAAAGGTGTCTAATAGCTATAGAATATTAAATTGGAGGTCCTTAATGTGCAATTAGACCCTTAGAAATAGGACTGGTCGGCCATAGGGGACCAACAATGTCAAAATTGGTCAAAGTTGTTGGATTAGGTGGATTAAATTGATGAAATAAAATAAAATAAAGAAAAAGATGATATCACCCTATTCATTCATCTTCTTCCACCAAAAATATCAGCCAAGGAGGGGTTTTGGGAGCCTAAAACTTTCAGCAACTTCTCACCCTTGAAAGTAAGTGATTTTGGTGGTCTTTCTTGATAATTTTTGTACTTTTGGGACCCTTGTAGCATGATCTAGCTAATGAAGAGACTATTTTGAAAAATGGTTAAGGGTATAGGGTTTTTCCATATGAGTATTCATGTTGATTTCTAAAATTTTATGGAAGAAAATGAATCTTAGTTGTTAAATAAACAACTTTTGTGAAAGGGGTCTCCATGAAAACACCTAAAAGGACCTTTTTGTAAAGGTTGTAAAATAGGTGGTAAATGTATGAAATAATGAGTATTGAGAGGTACTATAAGAGCAATAAATGTTCATCTAGGCTTGTTAAAGGAAGAAATTTGATTAGAATCGATTTACGAGCCTAAGGGTAAAATTATAATTTTGTAAAAGATTAAGGGCAAAATGGTAATTTTACCAAAGTATGATTTTAAAATGTCTTGATTAATGTGGTAATTAAAATGAGTGAACTTGTTATTATAGATGAAGAAGAACGTGGAATTAACCTTGACCGAGAAAAGGCAAGGTTTCGGACTAGATTTGTAAATTGGCATATTTTGGTACCGAGGTAAGTTTGTGTGAAATTAAAGCTACATAATGCTATTATATTATTAATTGTTTGATATCATGAGAAATGTTTAGTATTTCTATGAAATTGATTTATGATGCCTCGATGAAAGAATAATGCTATTATGTTGAGTTGAAGCCCCGGTTGAACATTAGGAATAGTAAGGATACCATTATCACAACATAAGATAAAGAAGGTCCCGTATAAGACCATGTCTGGGGCATGGCATCGGCACCGAAGGGAGATCTCGTGTAAGACCATGTCTAGGACATCGCATCGACATCGATATATGATCTCGTATAAGATCATATTTGGGATATGGCATCGACATCGAGATATGAGATCCCTTGTAAGACGATATCTGGGATATGGCATCGGCGTCGAGATGTGATCCCTTGTAAGATCATATCTGGGATATGGCATTGGCATCGTGTTACATGTATGATGAGATTGTGTATCCTTCGATATTCCAATTAGTTTAACGGGTAAAGAGCTAAGTTTACGTTTAAGATGCCAATAAGCTGATTCTATGTTCAAGAGAGTAAAAGTACTAAAGTTATGTGGTGAAGTGATACAGGTACCCATGAGTAACTTATGAGTAATAAATGCAAAATGTGATATGTGATTTGGTAAGAGTAAACATGAGTAAGTTATGCTGATGAGCTTGAGAACTTATGTATTATCTAATGTGATGAATAGACGTTATCGTGAACCTTTATGTTGCTATCTATTTCATGCAAACTTACTAAGCTTCATGCTTACCCCTCTCATTTCCCTTTTCCTTGTAGTATTGCCAAGCTAACTCGGGGATCGTAAGACGTCGGAGTTTGGACTCACACTATCAACTTCTCTTTGGTAAAGCAAAATTTGATAAATTTTGAGTATGGCATATATAAGAATTTGGTTATTTTTGTGATATGTCATATTGGTTAGCCAATTTGTGGCTATTAATTTCATTCAAATCATTTTGTAAATAGCTATTGGAAGTTAGCCAATACTTGATAAGTTTTATATATTCAATGGTGAAGAAGTTCATGAAGTGCATGTTTGTGTGTTTGGTTGATAATTGAGTAAAGAATATGCATGATGAATGTAGTGTAAACCAATGTAAGGATGTCTTGATTTTGGGCATTAGAAGTGCCTTATGATCATGTAGTGTGTTAAAATGAAATGGTATAAGTGTGGTTGTGTTTCAAAGTGGCAAATGGCTTGGTAGATAGCCTTACAATTGTCCACAAGGGTAGACACACGAGAATGTGTCTAGGCCATGTATGACACACAATCAACCCCATGGGCTTGTTGTTAGGCCATGTGTCCCCCTGCATGCTAGGTTGGCAAGTCAGAATGCCCAGTAGTAAACACACGGGCTAAAACACGGCCGTGTCACTCAACCGTGTGGAAGACACGGCCATAGAGCATGGGCGTGTGCCCAGGCCGTGTGAAGTCTGCACCTAAAATTAGAAATTTAATTCGACACATGGTCTAAGGACATGTGTAACAGCCCGATTTAGGGCCTAGTAGGGATAGTGGTGCGAGGCCACGAACCCGAGGTGAATTTATAAGTTTTTCAAGTTTATGCCATGTTTGCACGTTAGTATGAAAGTTTTGTAAAGCAATTTTATTAAGTTGAGGTCAATTGGTCCAAAAAGAACTAAATTGCAAAAGTTGCAATATATGAGTTTCTAGAAGCTTTTTGCATGAAATAGCTTTAGAATAATAATTATGAGCCCTTAAATAGCAATTTTCCCAAAAATAAAATTTTGGACAAAATTGACCTTGAGATGATGTTAAATAGAATTTTTATGAGGAAGGGCATTTTGGTCATTTGCCTATTAAGTGTTTTAAATGGGAAAAAGATGAGAAAAATTCACTCATCTTCTTCCTTGTGCTGTCGAAAATTTGAAGACACCATAGCTAGGGTTCTTCATTTTTTTCAAGCTCATAGTAAGTTCATCTTAGCCCCGTTTTTAATATTCTTCGTATTTTTGAAGTTCTCGTATTATGAATTAGCTAATTTTAGCTATAAAATGAGCTAAGATGCATGTTCAAAAATTTACCCTTGAATGATAAGCTTGTTAAATGATGTTTTATGGAAGTTTAAGAGAGTTTGATGTTAGATAAACATCTTTTCCTTAATGAGTTTCATGAAAAATGGTAGTAGGGACTATTTTGTAATTGTTATAAAATTGGTCATACCTACTAGAGATAGTGAGAATTGATGATTTTTATAGAAGAGAAAATGATTCAGCTAAGCATGAAGTTTAAGAAAGTTGCATGAAAATCAGTTTACGAGAATTGGGACAAAAGTGCAAATATTAGATAGTATAAGGGCAAAATAGTAATTTTGCCAAAATATGAGTTATGTGTTAATTTAGTCACTATGATTATTAAATAATCTATTTATGATTATAGATCAAGAAAAACGAAGCCCAGATCGAAACCGAGGCAAGAACAAAGTTGTGGACTAAATTGCATATCTACATACATTTTGTATATTGAGGTAAGTTTGTATGATTTCTAAGCTTTATGATTTTTATCATTAATTTGTTCAGTATAATGTACAATAATTGTATGAAATGATCATGTTATGTTCAAGCAAGAAATCATGATAATAAAATCTGAGCAAGTCCGATTGAAGATGAATTTTCCGGGATACTCGATCTACCATACAAGATATCATATAAGTCCAAGGCAAGCTTGGCATTGATCAAGATATCATGTAAGTCCAAGGCAAGCTTGGCATTGATCAAGATATCATGTAAGTCCAAGGCAAGCTTGGCATTGATCAAGTTAGCAAGCAAGTTATTATGTAAGTCCCAGGCAAGCTTGACATTGAGTATGTTATCAAGAGCAAGGCTTCATATAAGTCCATGTCAAGACATGGCCTTGAAACCAAGATGAGATATTCCATGTAAGACCATAACGAAGATATGGCTTTGGTAACAAGTTATGTGGGTCGAGATTTAGTATCCTCAGTTATTCACAGAAATTCATCGGGCAAACGAGTAAGTAAAAAAGAAGATATCAAGAAAGCTAAGAAAGCAAAGTTAGTATCAATATGAAATTGAGTATTATTCATGTTATTAATGAGGAAGTAAAGATTATGATTATTATTATTAAAGTATACTGATCAATGTGATCAAGTGATACATGTACCATGTTTACCTTACAAGTATGAGAATGTTAAGTATCATAAGACATGTAAGAATCAAGTATGAGTAAGTAAGCTTTATAGCTGAAATTATGATACCATTGTAAGCTAAATGGTTTATGTTAAGCAAGTATATTGATATGTGTTGTACACAAACTTACTAAGCTATATGCTTACGTTATGATTCTTTCTTACTATGCAGTCCCGCCAAGCTAACTAGTGGATCATTAAAGTCGGAGCTTGCAGCACACTATCAACTCTTATTTTGGTATAGCCAAGTTACTTTACTAAGTATGGCATGTATAGGAAGCATTCATTTTGTGTATATTCTTTGCATAGGCCATCAAGTTCATTATTCTTTTGTATTTGACTAAGTATGTATGTTTATTGAGATCAATGAAGCATGTAGTATTATTCATGAAAGATGGGTTGTTATTGCATTGTTGATTTGAGTTTAAGTATGATCTTCTTTTTAGGGTGGCAAATGGCTTGGTAAATAGCCTTTAAGTGCCGGTACAGTTGGACACACGGGCGTGTGTCAAGGCCGTGTTAACCCTATAGCTTAGTATTATTAATCAGAATAGGCCACGGTAAATCCCATGGCTGTGTGTGTATGTCGTATAAGACACACGGTTTGGATATGGGCGTGTGCCCAGATCGTGTTAATTTAGTCAGTATATCAAGGATTAGCACACGGTCTAAGCCCACGAGTGTCATGGCCTATGAAATTAGTTAGTAACCTTCCACGATTGGAAGACATGGGCGTGTCTAAGCCGTATGGAAATAGTCAGCAGCTCTCCACGGTTTGAGGGCATGGATGTGCTTAAGGGTACACGGGCGTGTTCCAAGTCACACGGGCGTGTGAACCCATCTTCAAAAATGAGTTATTTGTTTTAATTCCGAAAGTTTTCTAACATGAGTTAAAGGCGTCGTAGGCTCTTGTTATATGTGTTGACTATGAAAGTGAAGTTTTTAAGTCGGAACAAAATTTTATAGCCCGTAAGTACATGTTTCAGTGAGTTCAAGCATAGTAATGTCTCGTATCCAGACCTAGTATCGGTTTTGGGTGCAGGGTGTTACAACATAGGCATCTGCCTTAGCCGTGTGACTTTATTAAGATGATGATGTCAGAAACAGAATGTCAATTTTTTACACACGATGTAACATCCTAGATTAGGGGTTATGCGTTTGTGCATAATTCATGAGTAGTAGGTTTTGACAATGGTTGGAAGTGAATTAAGGGTTTTTAAAATCCTAGGATGGAAGAGAAAGCTTTGGACAATTATTGGTTTTTAAGTTAAAAACAAGAAGTGATGTGGAAAAGTGGCAAAGGACGCCACCTAAGGGGCAAGGGTTATGGCATCACGTGAAGTACTTTGAGGGAAGAGGTTGAATCCCATTGTGTGCATTTTGCTTAATGAAATAGCATGTTTCTTGTGATATGGATGTGTGGTGTGCATCTTTAGAACCTTGGAAATGTAAGGAAATGTAAGGAAATATAAGGAAATGTAAGGAAATAAAAGGAAGTATAAGGAAATGTAAGGAAATGTAAAGAAATGAAAGGAAATAAAAGGAAATGTATGGAAATGTATGGAAATGTAAGGAAATGTAAGGAATTGTATGGAAAGGTATGGAAATGTATGGAAATGTAAGAAATGTATGGAAATGTAAAACGATTAGTTAAAAGAGGAAAGTGAACATTTTGGAAACCTAAGCTAAAGAGGAAAGTAAACATTTTGGAAACTAAGCCAAAATAGGAAAGTAAACATTTTGGAAACCTAGGAAATGTCAAGTTTACAGAGTCATGAAAATTTTGGAAACTTAAAATGACCCAAAATGTCAATTTTAAAGTTCAAAGGGAACTTAGGGCAGGTGACCTAAAATATAAAGTATGTGAAATTTGACCCATTATGAGACTTGGAAAAGTGGCTCAAGATGCCACTTAAGGCCTCGAGAAATGGCCCACATGCAAGGGTATTGGGCTTGAGTTCGAGTCACATAAGAAGCAAATAAAATAAGTTTTATTTTGCTTCTAGAAGCCCAAGAGGTGGACTGGCACAAGGCTTGTAAAAGAGGAGTTTCACTCTCTTTAAAACTCGGCTAATTAGAAGATCATAAGGACTCTTAAGGGAAGAGTTTAATTCTCTTTAAAATTGGCTAAATAGGTGGATAAATGAAGAATTATTCTTTAATTAGGAAAATAAGGAAGAGTGGTGGCCAAGTTAAGGATTCTTGGCCTAGTAATTTCGGCTATAAAAGGATGAGACTAGGGCCATTCATTATTCATTCTCCTTCTCTCTTTTCCTCTGTCAATATTCTTCTTGAGCATCCATTCTTTTCTTCTTTTCTTTTAGCCTCCTAGCCGATTCCTTCTAAGCCTATTATTCCTCTCTTCTTTCATCTTTGAAACCAAATACATAAGGAATCATAGCCGATTGTTCATCAAGTCTCTAAGCGAATCTCTCAAGGTTGAAGTGAAGGTGCAATCGATTCCTTCAAATAAGGTAAGATCCAAGTTTGGTTTCCATTCTTTTATATTTTAGACTTATCGAAATCTAGGGCTAATCCCATTAATGTTCATGGTTGCGAAACTTTGAAGAGATCTTTGGGATTTACTAAGTGTAGGCTACAAGGAAGGAGAAGTTCTTTTCCAAGGTACACCATAAGCCGCGTGTTCCTAGTTATTCGGTGAGTTTGGGATTTAAAATCCACAAGGTAAGTGTCTATAGCTTTCGGCTAAGGCCTATTTTGATAATTAGATCTAATTCTTGTTTGTTTAAAAAGTCGAAACTAACCCCGATGAGATTTAGTGCTTGGCGAATACAAGGAGGAGCATAGCATAGATTTGAGGATTTGATTAGTATTGAAATCGACAACAAGGTAAGTTTTAAGAATACTAATCCTACTAGGATTTGGATTTATGGTCAAATGGTTTTTTATTAAAGTAGTAAGTGATTAATCAAATGTAGGAATTGAGATCTAAAGCAATAGATCGGGTTTTGGATTTCAAGGAATTGATAAGCAAATCGTGTGTGTACCTACACTAAATCTTGATAGATTCTGACTTTAATTCAATATATGTGTTAATATGAAAGTGTAAGAATATGGCTAAGGTACCGTGTGTACCCCACACTAATCATAATAGATTTATGGCTTAAATATGATATATATATATATATATGTTAATGTGAAAGTGAAAGAATGGTGCTAAAGTACCATATTATGGTACAAAGTACTCAGGTACGTTTTCCTACTCCTACTAGGATTTCGAAATATGTTATATTTAACATGTGAAAAGTGATGTGAAAGTGA
Source organism: Gossypium rotundifolium (assembly GCA_025506655.1). Taxonomy (NCBI): domain Eukaryota; kingdom Viridiplantae; phylum Streptophyta; class Magnoliopsida; order Malvales; family Malvaceae; genus Gossypium; species Gossypium rotundifolium. Next base: position 72,468,156 of record CP106731.1, read on the forward strand.
AATTAAATATGATATGCGGGATATGTATAATTTGGGGCATTCGGGTTATTTGAGAAAGGGAAGTGAATGTGATGACTTGGTCTCACTAAGTGAAACGTGATGACTTGATCTCACTAAGAATATGTGATGACTTGGTCTCACTAAGAATATGTGATGACTTGGTCTCACTAAGTGAAACGTGTTGACTTGGTCTCACTAAGAATATGTGATGACTTGGTCTCACTAAGTGAATGTGGTGACTTGGTCACATTAAGTGAATGTGGTAACCCGGTTACATTATCTAAATGTGGTGTCTCATGACACAAATATCCGATGGCTCAATACGGCCTTGTCTGCACAGTCTGCGAGGTAAGATATGTGGATCACTTTCGGTTGTGATCGGTGGATTAGCCACTGACCTTGAGCGAATGTCTGCTAAGGTTGGTGTAACAGATGGACCTAGGTTTGGGTTCGGGTTTGCATCATTATCTTGAATTTTTATACTGAATATGATATGTATGGTGTGCTATTTCTATTATGTTTTGGTGTTGGTTACATTGAGTCTATCGACTCACCCCGTTGTGGGAACATGTTTTAGGTGATGAGCGATAATGGACCGGACGGCGAGAACTTGTGGTGGTCATGTTCAACTTGAAGTTTAATTTTATTTGAATCTTTATTTTATTTTAAGTACTATACAATTTTATTTTGGGTTTCATTTTATGTAATAAGGCACCCATCTTCAAAAATGAGTTATTTGTTTTAATTCAAAGTTTTCTAACATGAGTTAAAGGCGTCGAGGCCCTTGTTATATGTGTTGACTATGAAAGTGAAGTTTTTAAGTTGGAACAAAATTTTATAGCCCGTAAGTACATGTTTTAGTGAGTTCAAGCATAGTAATGTCTCGTATCCAGACCTAGTATCGGTTTTAAAAGTGGGGTGTTACAACATGGGCATGTGCCTTGGCCGTGTGACTTTATTGAGATGATGATGTCAGAAACAGAATGTCAATTTTTTACACACGAGCTAAGACACGGGCGTGTCTAGGCCGTGTGAGAGACACGGGCCATGGACACGGGCATGTGTCCGGCCATGTAAAAACCCCTGTAGGTTCGAAATGTAAAATAAAATCCACACAGGCTAGGAAGATAGATGTGCGTGACCACACGGCCTGCCCACACGGCATGTTCCTCTTCACATGGATGTGTGGCCCTGTTTTGTGTTAAAATTTTCTAAGTGTTCAAAAGTTTTCGGTTTAGTCCCGAACCATTCCGTATGTAAGTTTAAGGTCTCGTAGACCTATAAGAGAGACGTTATGGTTTCGAATGAGAAGTTTTAAGTTGAAATGAGATTTTATGGTCCAATGTTGTATGTTTGAGTAAGTATAAGTACGGTAATGCCTCGTATCCTATTCCAGCATCGGATACGGGTAAGGGGTGTTTCACTTCCTTCTTTTTAAAGATTTTGTAAACAAGGATGGAAAAACTCTTGAGCTTCAATGGAACTTCATCAACTAAATAAACATTTTCTGAAACCCTTTGCTTTCATTTTATGCTTACAGTATGTTTGATAAAATGCTTGCTTGGAATTTGAGTTTGAATATGCTAAATTTGTTGGATGGTTGATTGTTTGGTTGTTTGTGAACTTAAGTTGATATCTATTCTTAATTGATTGGTTGTTCTATTATATCAAAATGCCTGATACGCTAGAATTGATGCCTTTGACGAAAAACCTAGATAAACGAGACTATGACGATTGTGTCGAGTAGTGAGATCGAGAGGTAATCTATATGCCCAGGTGAGACCGAGAGGTAATCTTAGGTGATATTTTTTAGTCAAAGATGAGACGGAGGGGAGATTTCTAACTAAGAGTGGCAACCATTATAATCGGTATATGTTCATTAGTTTAATTAGCACTAAACTAATCAATTGACCATAATTTAATCATTTACATTATCATATCTCAAAAATTGGGTTAATAGAAATGGGCATTAGATTGTAGGCTAGGGAGAAAAAATCAGATTTTGTGTCTTAGAAGCTGAAATATGATAAAATAAAAATTAGTTAATAATAGTAAAAATAATAATTAAATTAAATAACAATGGTATTAATAATTGGGGCATTAGTAAAAATAAATAGAGACTAATTTGGAATAGTGGTTAAAAATAGAGGTTACATGTGTAAATTAAGACTAGTTGCTAAAAAGGGAGTCAATAGAATAAGGGAGAGATAGGAAAGGACTTAGAGAGCAAACAATCCAATTTTAAAAAATAGTTGGTTATAAAAACCACTTGCTTTCCCAATTTCTCTCCATGCTTTTTCATTTAAAAAATTTGTTAGATCTAGATTGAAAAACTTTCTTTCAAAAAAATTTCTGCATCCTTTATATTTTCTTGGCATCCAAACACTCTTTATTCTTTCAATTTTGCAAGAAATCACTCTTTTTTTTCTCTAATTTCTCACCTAAACTTAGCTCATTTTTGCTCAATTGGTACAAATTCATGGGTATTTTCGACCTAAAGTTAAATATATTGTTTTCTTATGATTTAATTTTTATTAGGTATTTTTAATTTGAATTTTCATACATCTAAGAAAGAAAATTAAAGATCCATGATTTTTACGGCTATCCTTTGCATAAAAATGGTGAATCTCATAATAAAGAGCTAAAAGATGTTTTTAAAATAATTTTCAATATATTTTGATGATATTAAGAGGTTTACAAATAGTACATATATATGTATATGTACAAATAGTACATATATATATGTATATGTATATTAAAAGATGTATATATATAATACATACGTATAGGGGTTTTGTTGTTTATATATAATATATGGGTTTTGGTGTATGTATATAATATATATTTGGGTGCATGGGTGTTATATGTATAATGTATTTTCATGGGTCTATTATACACATAGTACATATATATGTGTGGTTTTGCTATACATAATATATATATATGTGTGGTTTTATTATATATAATATATATGTGGTTATAGGTTTTGTATTATCTAATATATATAAATATATATGGGACTTTTAATGTATGCTAAAATTTAACGTGACAAAGGTCACTAAATAGGTATGTATATGTATGTAATATATATTTTATATGGTTATGTAGTACTTGTGAATGGACATAAAATAAATAATATAATACAAACTTTTATAACATATGAATTCTATTGATAGTGCACATTTATGCATGCATGAACTCATAAGTGAATTATGAGTTTTATGATATTGCAAGTTCTAATTAGTGTAAAATTATGTTTTTGTGAAATGTTAAGTGCAATCTCAACAGTAGTGCAAGCCAATAATATTGTGTAATAAAATGTGATTAATTAAATATGTTGGCAATGTGAATACTTGAAATCGTTGGATATTACTGGCATGCCATAGGGCTGTGAGTACTCACCCTTTTATTATGTGTTGGGCATTGTGGCCCGGAGATAGTGTTAGGGAGATAAGGGAACGTTGAGTATAGCTCCATTCATCGTAGATAGCGTGGTGTGTTTAGAGAGTGTGAGCATACGTGTTACACTTTCATGGTGATAGCGTATGGCTCTATGAGTCATGTGTGTTTTGGAGATTTGTTTATCAAAAGAGTATATAATTTGACTATGTTTCGTATTCACAAATTGCCAATCTATCATTGTGCTGAGTGTAATTTTTGTTATATGTGTTTTTTTAATGTATGTTTAAATCCTAACATGTCTGGTATGTATATTTATGTTGTATGAATGTGTACTCACTGAGCTTCTCCAAGCTCACACTCCTTACTTTACCTTGTAGATAAATAGTTCACGAGTTAGCGAGGATAATTAAATGAACTAACAAATTTTTGTAGCTAAAGGAGACCGTTGAGTATTAAGGTATGCCCTATACCTTTTGATTGTATGAAATAAATTATTAATTTATAAAAGCATGCACTTAGGTCTAATTTCCTATATGAAATATTCTACAAATGTGAGGTGTGTATGGTTGGTTGGTGTGGTTCATAAAGTTTTAAATGGAGAGTCACCTTCGTGGCTAATATGATGTTTGAAATTTGGGTCGGACCGTCCTGGTCAGATTTGGGGCGTCACATTTAGTGGTATCAAAACCATGTCTACAAAAACCCGGGTGGAGCCATAAGTTTCGATAGATTAGCATTTTTGAAAATATAAATACATTTATTTTAAAATTAAAATAAAAATGGAAATGTTTAAAACTTTTTTTTACAAAAATAAACTTGTATGTAAGTTAGTTGTAAATGGGGTAGGAATAGGAACATATCGCCTTCCTTGAAAGTGTTTTCTTGAAAATTGCCTTGGATCACTTACCACTTGCCACTTCTCACTATCCTATTTTATTTTAATTTATGTAAAAAGTAAATAGAATGCCTTCTAGACGCAGGCGTCCGACGCTAATGCACCAATGGAACCACCTTTAGGGCAAGCTACACTTGGAGCTAGTTTTGAGCCCTTGGTTCAAGCGATGATTAGGGCATTTCAGAGGATAGCTGGTGGGAACCCTGCCCCAGCTGCCAGAGTGTTGCCATTCAAATGACTCTGAGGTTTGGGTGGTAAAGAATTTGGGGAGCTATAAGAGCTAATCTGACCATTACTAAATATTGGTTGGAGAGTGTTGAAAGGATCCTTGAGCAGATGAGGTGCTCGAATGATGAGAAGTTGGGCTGCATTGTATCCTTACTAAATGATGAAGCTCATCGTTGGTGGAATACGGTAAAAGTGGGACCACTAGTGATCACCTGACTTGGGAGTTCTTTTTGGAGTCCTTTCGAAAGAAGTACTTGGGAGAGTAGTATCTGAATGGTAAAAAGAGGGAGTTTTTGGATCTGGTCCAAGGTAGTATGTTAGTAGCTGAGTACAAGTTTGAGTTTTTTTTGGCTTAGCTAGTATGCTCCGGAGATGGTGTTCTTTGAGAATGAAAGGTGTAAGAGGTTTCGATTTGGGCTAAATTAGTACATTCGGGTATATCTAGTAGCACAAAGCACTGAGGCCTTCGATAATTTGGTGGAAAAGGTTAAGGCAGTACAGGAGACGCTGATCGAGCCACTGAGTCTGGCAGTATCTAAGTCTAGGAAGAGGGGCTTTGATCGGTCAGGATTGTCTGGAAGGAAAAGGTTGAAAAGCTATTGAGTAAAGGTTGTGAAGCTTACCTAGCCTATGTACTCAATTCAGGATGTAAAGATTTGAGGGTTTAGGATATCCGCACCGTGAGATATTTTCCTGATGTGTTTACAGAGGAGTTGCTCAGTTTGTCCCCAGATCGAGAAGTTAAGTTTGATATTGAGGTTTATCCTGGTACCGCATCGATTTCCATTGCACCTTATCGCATGGCACCGAAAGAACTCAAAGAGCTAAAGATCCAGTTATAAGAGTTGTTGGATCGAGAGTTTATTTGACCGAGCGTATCGCCTTAGGGTGCACCAGTCTTGTTTGTAAAGAAGAAAGATGGTACCTTAAGGTTGTATATCAATTATCAATAGTTGAACAAGTTAATTATTGACCTAACACAACTCGGTGTGGGAGAATAAACTAGTTTTCACATTTAAGGAGCTTGAATACATGTACTTTCATTATGTTTTAATCGAGTTTCTTTAGTTTTACTTACATTAAATAAAATGTGCAAATCATGTCTTTTATGGACTTTAAGGGTCGAATGAGGCCTAAAGGAGAGCTAACGTACTTTGTGAGTGTGTAGGAGACCATTAAAAGGCAATTTGGGCCAATCCTAGAAGCTATGTTGCAACACGGAAGATCCGATGTTGCAACATAGAGAGTAGAATTGAAAAACATTTAGGGTTATAGAGCATTATCGATCAATCGAAAAACATTTAACATCATAACATTAAATAAATTGATATCATTCAAAAACATATTAAACATATACATTCAGTCCTGAAATTGAGCCTTTGAGGCCCTAAAAATAGCTTAGAAGCAATTCAGGACTAATTTAAAACAAAACAGAAGTTTTAAATTTTTTGAAAACATGGGTTACACAGTCGTGTAACAATCGAAAAAAGGACACAAGGCCGTGTCCCAACCCATGTCCTCACTCGTGTAACTCACTGAGTAAGGTCACACGGTCGTGTCGCAAGCTGTGTGCCAAGCCGTGTAACTCTCTGAGTTGCCACACACGGCCATGTGTTAGGCCGTGTAACTCACTAACTTAAAATACAAGGATTTTACATATGAAACACGGTCGTGTGGCCTAGCTGTGTGTGTCACACGACCGTGTCTCAATTCTTGTAGTCCGTAAATTGACCCTAAAAACTTGTCATTTCAAGGCCGAAGAAAATCTAACCAACCATAGCATTTGGGCACACATTCAAGGGATTATAACATCATTCAAGCACACCTAAACATACCATTTTAAACATCCTAATACATCTAACCAAGATGCCATTCAAAGGCACCACAATTGTATCAAAACATCATGGATCAAACCAAAGCAACATAGCTACTTTTCAAGCATAAACATAGTTCAATTATCTACCAAATCATATCGCAAATGACCATTTCCAAGCCATCACAGCATACCAAAAGAATTTGTATTTTAATTATCTAAAAGTGGCCAAAATGACCTAGCTTAACAAAGCATTACAATTCATCAAACCAAACATAGCTTCCAAAAGCATAAACATGCCAAAAAATTTATTACATATACAAGAAATACCATTACAAAGATCCTATACATGCCATTGTTAACCTTCACCAAAAATACTCAAAAACTACCGAAATGACTATGGGATAGTGTGATAGGTCTCCGACGAGCTTCCAACTGATCGAGCTTCCAATAATCTATAAAACAAAGGAAAGTGACTACATAAGCAACTAGTGCTGAATAAGCTCGTATAAACTTAAACAAAACTTACCATTTCATTAGCACAACTTATAGAAATAGCATAATGTCATTACCAAGACCATAAGCTTAGTAAAAGCCTATACAAGCACCATCAAACTCACAAGTTAGTAGGCTTATCCATGATACAAATGAATTCAATCATATAGTAAGTAAGTTTCATATAAACATCATTTGATTAATCAAATTTTTTCATATGATCATGAACCGTTTCATTTGAATACTTACCATGCCATTTCCTTTTCTTACCCATTGAACCATCTAAAATTACATCAGATACTCGGGAATCTCACACACACAGGTGCCTTTCCATATAATCATAACCTTTCCTTTTCAATAATGTTCACAAGAGCTGTGATATGGGCTTGCTCACACGAGTTGTGGGTCAGAATGTTAGCTCAGAATGCTACTCACATGAGCTATGGAGAATCCGCAATAAATGCAGGACATCAGCCATTGGTAGAACATTCAAGTCCAGCACCCGAAACATGAAATCCCTAATGACATATCATTCGTATCCTAAAAATTCTTAATGTTCAAATGGGACTCATTATCCGTCAATTATTCATAGCACTGATACATGTATATCAAATTCATTTACAACTAACACAATATAGTATATAGTCAATTTAACTAACATTAATATGATTATAATTCATATGAACTTACCTCAATAGCTAAGGTCGTAGAAGTAGAACCCAAAACTAATTCGAAGATTTAGTCTTTCCTCAATTTAAGTCCGATTGTGGTTTATCTTAATCTAAATAAATAATTTTATTCAATTAAGTACTTCTAGTATTCAATTTAATCTATAATTCATATTTATGCAAAAGTACAAAATTAACCCTAACATTTAAACTTTTCACAATTTGGTCTTTAAGCTTATAATTTGAAATTTAACCATTTTAATCCTCCATACTAGCTAGCCAAATTTCTTAGGGACTTATACCAACCCACTTAAATCATTATTTCATAATTTTACCATGAAATTTTACTATTTCCACAAATAAACCCATAAATGAAATTTCATCAAAAATCACTTAACAAAACATGTTTATTTTACAACCAAGAGTAATAATCTATCAAAGAACTTCAAACCAATTCAAACAAAACCATGGCAAGTCCCTCAAGCTTTAACAGTTTTACAAATTAACCCCCGGGCTAGCTAGATTAAGCTAAAACGAACTCAAAAACATAAAAATCACTAAAAACTAACCTTAAGACACCAACATGCATGGACTATGTTTGACCGAACCTTCCAAGTTCTCCCATGGAGTTTTTCAATTCTTCATATCATTAAATAAAAGATGATCACTATGTTTTACTATTAGTTTATGTTATTAATTTACCAAATTACCAATTTGTCCTTTAAAAAATTATCCAAATTTCATTAATTTAATCACCCAAAGCCATCCATTATAAAACCAAATGGTACATTTACCATTTAAGTCCATTATTTTAAAATTTCATAGCCACTTGACCTTTTTAACTAATAGAATTCAATTTTTAAACCTTTTATGATTTAGTCCTTTTCACCTAATTAACCATTTGAACTTCAAAATTTCTTAACAAAACTCTAATACAACCTTAAAATAATCTCGTAGAAATTAAATAAATATTAGAATAATAACTCACTTGTAACACCCTTCACTCATATTCAACGCCGACATAGGGTTACGGAGCATTACCGAACTTATTTCGCAAATAACCATACATTTCACATATATTTTCAAATTCCAAATAAGCATCATTCTACATTGTCCCTAATACGAGCCTAGAAGGCCTTAAATATGTATTCACGGTGGTTCAGGACTAAACTGATAACTTATGAAATTTCTGAAAAACTTAGAAAATTTTACAAAATACAGGGGACACTTGCCCGTGTGGCCCAGCCGCGTGTCTTACACGGACAAAGACACACCCGTGTGTCTTATACGGCCAAAGACACGCCCGTGTCATAGGCTGTGTGGGCATTCGAAATGGGATCACATGGCTGTGTCCCATCCCGTGACTAACCTCGTGTAACTCTCTGACTTGGGTCACACGGCCAACCACATTCCCTTGTGACCAGCCCATGTGCCCTTTGAAATGGCCACACACGCCTGTGCTGTGCCGTGCCGTGCTAAGGCAGTACAAACACAGTAGGGTATATTGACTTATGCCACACGGCCAAGTCACACGCCCGTATGCTAGGCCGTGTGAGCATACTGACTTGATTTCTAACTAAACACCAGGGGACACACGGCTGTGTCACCTGATCGTGTGTTACACAAAGCTGAGACAAACGCCCGTGTCTCTGCTCGTGTGGACAAAAGTAGGTTATTTTCTAAGCCATGATTCTCACCCATTATGCATTCACCTACATCAACCAATTTTTGCATATAATCATAGTTACAAATGGCATTTAAACTCATCTAAACCAAGTTCAATTCATGCTAAATTCATATCATCAACCATATGACATACAAATACCACAATATGCTATTCAATTCATATCACATTCACATTCACAAATCACTTAACTAAATACTTCACATATGCATTTTCTTACCTAAAATTTCATGCATACCAAATCTCCAAATATCAACTATTTGATACTAAATTTACCAATTCAAAAACAACCAATCAACACAAGCATTTACCTAGCATTTACCATTTGCATAACAAAGGCCATTTACAAACACATATATATACAACCAAATCAACCAAAATAAGCCAAATCACTTGGCTATATATACATAACAAACCACTTAACATTTACAAGCCAACTCAAATGGCTAAAATCATTATCAACATATACCAAAATGACCATAATTCCTATTGTAACACCCCTCACCCGTATTCAACACCGGAATAGGGTTAAAGGGCATTACCGAACTTATAACACATTTAAAACATTTATTCCACATACATTTTCAAATTTCAAGTAATCAAAATTCAATATCATTCACATTGTCCCTATTACGAGCCTAGAAGAGCCAAAACATGCATTCGAAAAGGTTCGGGACTAAACCGACAACATAGGAAATTTTTATGAAACTTAGAAAATTTTTCAAACTACAGGGGACACACGCTCGTGTGGCCCAACAGTGTGCCTCACACAGCCAAAGACATGCCTGTGTCACAGGCCGTGTGGACATTTGAAATGGGAGCACATGGTCGTGTCCTAGCCTGTGTCTGACCCCCTATAACTCTCTAACTTGGGTCACACGGCCGACACACACTCCCGTGTGACTAACCCATATGCCCTAGAAAGGGCACACATGCCCGTGTGCTAGGCCGTGTGCTAGGCCGTGCTAAACATGTAGGATATATTAACTTATGCCACACAACCAATTCACACGCCCGTGTGCTACGCCGTGTGGAGCATACCGACTTGATCTTTATATCAACACCAGGGGACACATGGCTGTGTAACATAACTGTGTGTCACACACGGCTGAGACACATGCCCGTGTTTCTACTCGTGTGGACAAAAATAGGCTATTTACCAAGCCATTTTGCCACCCAAACTTGTGCACACCTACATCAACCCAATTGACACCAAAACATATCATAATTTGGCATTTAAACCAACCAATTCAAGCCTAATTCATGCATATTCTATACCACCTTTCTCAATACACACAAGTCACAAAATAGACCATACCATTTATACCAAAATCACATATACAATTTAACTAATTATACACTTCCAAATATGCATCAATGTGCTTAATTTCATAAACATATATGTTCTCTAATTTCAACCATTTAGCATCTACCATATCTATATCCACAAGCTTCATAGTATAAGCCATGCACACATATATATATACATGATTCAAACATACCAAATAAGCCAACTCCTATGGCAATATACAAAACTAAACATTTAACATTTACAAGCCATTTCAAATGACCAAAATCATTATGAACTCATAACCAAAATAACCTTAATCCTATACATGGCTTATAATCCAAAACAAAAACTCAAAAGTACCCAAGTGATAGCAAGATAGTGTGACGAAGTCTCCAACAATCGCCGAATCTGAGCTAGCTTTGAAATCACTATAAAACACGGTAAATTAAACAAAGTAAGCTTTATAACTTAGTAAACGCGTATGAAATAAACTCAATCTACTCACAAATGCACAATTCAACAAATTGATTGTATCAACATGTAACTCATATTAACTAACAAACCTTTCACATATTCAATCATAAGATTAAACGTGTCTTTCACAAGTTTCTTCGATTTAAAGCTTATACGGTTCATATACATACCTGTACCATCTTGTATCAATCTCATATTCAACCACGTCTTTCATTTACCCATTGAACCATTCGAAATACTATCGAATACTCGAGAAACTCACATCGAAGTGCCACATAAATAGCCAATGCTATCTCAATCTCATATCACATTTATGCTCACTCTCGAGCTATCAACGGTCCTGCTCAAACAAGCTGTTAGTCAAGACATAGCTACACGGTGTTGCTCACACAAGCTATCAAGTAACCATAACACATGCCGGTATACTTAGCCACCGGTATGACGTACTGAAACACCCCACACCCGGCCCACGAGAATGGACTGGATCTGGTATGTTCCTCGAAGTAACCCGGTTCAAATTCATTCGAATACTTTGAAAACTGTGAGTTTTGGAAGATAGTTCGTTGTGGGTTGGGCTTGAGTTGAAAACAAATTTATTTTTTATAACAAAAACCCATTTGCTTCAAGTGACAAAATATTTAAACGTATTTCATACTAAATGGGCTTACTCTTTATAAAGCCCTAAATTCATAACATAGTAATTATAGTAAAAATAAAATTCGTCACGGTGGCCTTATTACATAAAATGAAACCCAAAATAATAAATCGTACAGTACTTAAAATAAAATAAATATTCAAATTAAACTGAACTTCAAGTCGATCATGGCCACCACAAGTTCTGCCGTCCCGGTCCATTACTACTCATCACCTGAAACATATTCCCACAACGGGGTGAGTCGATAGACTCAGTGTGTAACCAACACTAAACATAATAGAAATAGGCACACCATAAAAATTATATGCATATAAAAATTTCAAGGTAATGATGCAACCCAACCCAAACCTATATGCCATCCGCTACACTCCACCCGCACCAACCTCAGACACCGTGGGGACTACTAAGTCAACCTCCTTCCGCTACACTCCATCGAAGGCGCCATCGCAATGACGTGCTCATCGCCCACTGATAATATTGTGGCATAGCCACCACTATAATGTAACCGAAGTTACCACTTAGTGAGACCGAAGTCATCACATTCACTTAGTGAGACCGAAGTCATCACATTCACTTAGTGAGACCGAAGTCATCACATTCACTTCCCCTTCTTCAATTGACCCAAATGCCCCAAATAATAAATATCATGCATAACATATTTTTATTTCACTTTCACATCACTTTTCACTTGTATAACAAATTTTTCGAAATCCTAGTAGAAGTAGGAAAACGTACCTGAATACTTTGTACCATAATATGGCACTTTAGCCACTTTCTTTCACTTTCACATTAACATATATAACATATTTAAACCATAAAACTATTAAGAATAGTGTGGAATACACACCTGATTTGTTTAGCGATTCCTTGAGATTCCGAAAGCAAGATCTAATGTTTAGATCCTTAATTCCTACATTTGGTTTATCGTATTACTTAGCATAAATTCTATTTTGAGTTATAATATCCAAATCCTAGTAGGATTTGTAAAGAGGCTTACCTTTGATGCCGATTTGATGTTTATTCAAATCCAAAAACTTTGTTTTCCTTCACTTGATATTCGCCAACCTTAAATCTCAACATAAATTAGTTTTCGCTTTTTAATAATTATAGATCTTATCTATGTAATCACACAACCTTGGCGAATACTTTCCAATGCTTACCTTATGGATTTTAAATCCCAAAACTTCACCTTCCCTTTTTCCTTGTAATCGGCCAACACCTAGATCTCTCGAATAGGTTAGTTTTGATCAATTTGATCTAATTGACTAAGATTTGGCCTTGGCGAATGTATAGACTTACTTACCTTGAAGTTCTCAAATCAAGTTGATCTTTATTTTTAATTCTCTTAAATCACTTGTTAGATTTGAACTATTATTCAATTATGGAAGGGACCTTTTGCCGAATGTGTGTTGATGTACTTACCTCATTTTCGAATCCGGATGATCTCTTTTAATATTCTGCTATGGCACTATTTGGGATTTCAAGTTTTGGCTTTTGTGGAGGGATAGTAGAAGAAAAGAAAAGAAAGAAAAAGAGATGGAGAGAGTTTTGACAAGGAGGATTCATTAAAGAAAAGAGAAAAGATTGTTGCTATTTTGACTAGGAGATTTCGACAAGAAGATGAAGAGAAGAGAATGGCTCTTTACTTTTCTTTCTTTGGCGAAACTATTAGCCTTAGAGTCCCTAAATCCTCCAACTCTTCATTTGTGATAAGTTTTAATTTTATCAACTATGAAATTCCATCAAATCTCCTAATTAGCCGAAAGTTCTATTGAATAAAACTCCTCTTCTTAGCTTCCCTTGTGCCGTCTAACTCCTCACTCATGGAAGCAAAATAAAATTTCTTTTATTTGCTTCCTAGATGACTCAAACTCAGCCCAAAAACCTCTTTCATTTGGGCCATTTCCTAAGGCCTTAGGTGGAATCTTCAGGCCACATTTCCAAGTCCGTTATTGGGTCAAATTTCATGTACTTTATATTTTTAGGGTCACTCAGGCCTAAATTCCCTTTGGGCTCTTAAATTAGACATTCCGGGCTCATTTTTAAGTTTCCAAAATTTTCGCTGCTCAGATTTTCCAAGTTCCCAAAATATTTAGTTTCCTATTTTGGCTTGGTTTCCAAAATGTTTAGTTTCCTATTTTGGTTTGGTTACCAAAATGTTTAGTTTCCTATTTTGGCTTGGTTTCCAAAATATTTAGTTTCCTATTTTGGCTTGGTTTCCAAAATGTTCACTTTCCTAATTTACTTAGGTTTCCAAAAATGTTCACTTTCCTATTTTCGACGTAACATTTCCATACATCCTCAGGTTTCCAAAATCATTCCAAATTCATTCCAAAACACATAAAACATGTCTTATTGTACAATTAGGCCAAAATGCATAGGCCCTTTTTAGGATGTTACGTTCTACCCCTTAAAATAATTTCGTCCTCGAAATTTTCTAACTAAACAATTGAGGGTATTGTTGTCTCATTGCCTCTTCCGGCTCCCACAAAGCTTCCTCGATCCATGATTGCACCACAACACTTTGACTAGAGGAACCGACTTCCTCCGTAGTACTTTCACGCCACGTTCTAGAATCAATCGGCTCTTCCTCGTAGGTTAAGTCCGCCTTAGCTCCACTTCTTCTCTTTGGTACTATGTGAGAGGGATCCGATCAGTAACGACGTAGCATGGACACATGGAACACGCCATGCATTTGTTGCAACTCCGTGGCAACTCTAGCTAGTATGCCACCGGTCCCACTCGCTTTAGTACCCGATAGGGCCCGATAAATCTTGGGCTTAATTTCCTTTCGACCAAACCTCATCACTTTCTTCCATGGTGAGACTTTTAGAAACACTTGGTCTCCTACTTCAAACTCTATTTCCTTCCGCTTGAGGCTCAGATAAGACTTCGTCTGTCCGAGGCTTCTTTTAACCGTGTTCGAATTATTTCAACCTTCTCTTCTGTCTCTGCCACTATCTCTGGTCCCAAAACTCGACGTTCTCCTAACTCAGTCCAACAAGTAGGAGTACGACACTTCCGTCCGTACAATGCTTCATATGGTGCCATTCGAATGCTAGCCTGATAACTGTTGTTGTAGGCAAATTCTACTAAAGGCAAGTAATCCTCCCAACTTCCTCGAAAATCCATCACACATCCTCTCAACATATCCTTCAACACTTGTATTACTCGTTCAGACTGTCCGTCTGATTGTGGATGAAAAGCCGTAGTGAAGTCTAGCTTAGTGCCTAAAGCTTGATGAAGTGCCTTCCAAAATCGAGACGTAAACCTTGGGTCTCTATCAGAGATGATCGACATTGGTACTCCATGTAACCTCACAATTTCTGCCACATATAGCTTGGCTAGCTTTTGGAGGGGATAGTCCATTCTTACTGGGATGAAATGTGCGGACTTAGTCAAACGGTCTACTATAACCCATACCGAGTCCTTCTTAGTAGGCGTAAGGGGAAGCCCACTAACGAAGTCCATGGTGGCAGAATCTGGATTGGCTGAAGCAATCCCGATGAAACTTGGTGTTCAGCTTTAACTTGCCGACATGTCCGACATCTTCCCACAAATTCGTAACTTCTCGTTTAAGATCCGCCACCAAAATTGTTCTCTTAAATCTCAGACAAATTAATGCCTCCGGATGTATAGCATAAGGGCTACTATGCGCTTCTCGAAGGATCTTTTGTCTTAACTCTTTGTCTCTTGGCATACAGACTTTCCCTTTGTAGCACAATACTCCTTCATCATTAATCTCAAAGTCCTCCAACTCTCCGTTCTGTGCTTTTTGTAGCTTAACATTTAAATCTTCATCAACCAACTGTCCCTCTTTCACTTCTTTCAACCATGTTGGCTTGACTTGTAACTCGGCCAACAAACTTCCGTCCTCATATAAGCTTAAATGGGCGAACATTGCTCTTAGGTCCGTCACAACCTTCCTACTTAAGGCATCAGCTACTACATTCGCCTTGCGGATGATATTCTATCAAACAGGTCATAGTCTTTCAAGAATTCCACCCACCTTCGTTGCCTCAAATTTAACTCCTTTTGAGTCAATGTACTTGAGACTCTTGTGGTGCATGTAGATCACCGACCTTTCTCCATACGAGATAATGCCTCCACACCTTGAGAGCGAAAACCACTCTGCCAATTCCAAGTCATGGGTTGGGTAGTTCACCTCATGCGCCTTAATCGTGGGGACGCATAGCGACTACCTTTCCATCTTGCATAAGAACACATCCTAACCCGTGTGTGAAGCATCACAAGATACCACAAAATCCTTTCCCGCCTCAAAGTTGAATCAACACCGAGCTTAGTTAATACCTTTTAAGTTTTTCAAAACTCTCTTGTTGCTTATCCGTCCACACAAAGGGTACTTCCTTCCTCAACAATTTTGTTAATGGCGCGGCTATCGACGAGAATCCTTCCACGAACCTTCGGTAATAGCCTGCCAACCTTAAGAAACTACGGATCTCTGCCACCGACTTAGGTGGTTTCCAATCCAACACCGCTTCGATTTTCTTAGGATCCACCCTTATTCCTCGGCAGACACCACGTGTCCTAAGAAAGCAACTTCTAAGCCAAAATTCACACTTGTCAATTTGGCATAAAGCTTCTTCTCCTTAATACTTGTAACACAATTCGAGATGCTCATCATGCTCCTCTTCAGCTTAGAATATACCAAGATATCATCGATGAATACCACAACAAACCTGTCTAAGTAAGGTTGGAACACTCGGTTCATCATATCCATGAACGCTACCGGAGCGTTCACAACCCAAACGGCATTACTACAAACTCAAAGTGACCATATCTTGTCCTAAAAGCGGTCTTATGGATATCGGCCTCCTTCACCTTCAACAGATGGTATCCCGACCAGAATCGATCTTCGAAAACATCGGCTCCTTCACCGATCGAACAAATCATCGATCCTTGGCAAGGGATACTTGTTCTTAATGGTCAACTTATCCAACTGACGGTAGTCTATGCACATACGCATAGTTCCGTCCTTCTTCTTCACAAATAAGACCGGTGCTCCCCACGAAGACACACGGGCGAATAAACCCACGATCCAATAATTCCGGATTTGAGCCTTAAGCTCCACTAATTCCTTTAGCGCCATTCGGTATGGAGCAATTGACACAGCGCATTCTCGGTAGTAGGTCTATTCCAAATTCAACTTCTCTATCCGGGGTATTCTGGTAATTCCTCCGAAACACATCCTCAAGTCCCTTACCGCTCGACTCTTCGACACCTTCCTTATTTCCATCCAATGCACTTACAAAGGCTAAGAACGCCTGCACTTTTTACGTACCATCCTTTCAAATTTTAAGCAATGAAACTACATTAGTCAAATAGTTCCTTCTCTCTCTATCATAATGACCACCTCATCCTCAAGGGTCCTTAATTCCATTTGTTTAGCCGCACAATCCAACACTACCGATGTTATACTAAGCAATCCATACCAAGTATAAGGTCAAATTCCCAAGGGTAATTCCATTAGGTCACCAAAGCTCACTCCCCAATTTCTAGGGGTATATTCCAAAGATCTTATTTACTACTATAGTTTGGCCTAGTGGGCTTACCACCGTCATCTCCTTATCGAAAGTTCGAGTCTAGGCCTAGTGTCTCAACTACACTACAGGCAACATAAGAATGGGTCGAGCCCACATCAATTAAAGCATAATAGGGTTTACTATGAATGAGGAACGTACCGGTTATGACGTTCGGTGTATCTTCATCCTCCCTACGGCGAACCGCATAAACCAAACCCGGCTGTCTTGCCTCAGTATTGGTGGCACCTCTGCCACGTCCTCTGCCAAAGATTATTACCTCGATATTCGAACCTCGACCTCGTTGAGGTCAGCTGTCCTCCCTACCTACCGATTAACATTCCGAAAGTTCTTTGTCGCCTATCATCCGATATCTTTGGATAGTCCTTGAGCATATGGTCCTTAGACCCACATTTAAGACATGCTCCTATCTTTTTCCAACGCCACCGAGTGCTTCTTTCCACAATACTCACAAGGACGACATCGCCTCGGTATCAACTTGTCGACCCTTCGACCCTCGCCTGGGCTTTTTCGCACATTTCCCGACGATCCATAACCTCTCTTGGGTCTATTCCTGTCAGAGTTCTGCCGAGTCGAGTCCTTGATTCCTTCAGCTACCTTAGCCTTTTCAACCAACGTGGAGAACTCTCGCTCCTGATGTGGAGCTATCAATAACCTTAGGTCATCCCTTAATCCGTCCTCAAAATGGACACAACGTTCATGTTCAGTCGTGACTACTCCTCGAGCATATCGGCTTAACCTTAGAAATTCAGCCTCATATGCCGCTCTTGATTTGTTCTCGAACTAGTCCTAGAAAAGCTTTCATTGCTCATCAATATACCGAAAGCCGACATACTTCTTCCGATATGCCCCTTAGCATACTCCCACGCCGATCCTCCGCCGTGGCACCATCACGAACAGCTTAGCCACCATTGGCATGCTTCATCACGTATGAGGCTACCATCCCTTTCAACTTCTCCTCGGGGTCAGTCGAGTTCATCCATAATACGCTCGATTGCTTCCAACCAATACTCGGCAGATCTGGTGCCACACCGACACTCCACGAAACACCTCAAATTTCGCTGGCTCGAGTCGCCGGCATGATTTCGAGCTCCGAATTTCCACCCGCCACCACCATTTCCAATACTGCAATATAGCTTGCGACACGCCTCATCCCCGTCCGAGCCTCGCTACTCGACATTAACAATGGGGTGGTGGTGGCGATAGAACTCATTGTCGAACCTTGACCGATCTAACGGGTTCGACACGCTTATTCTTCCTCTCATGCGTTCTTGACGATCGCGTCCTCTAGAACTCATTTTCTAGCGTCGAGATCCGATTAAGAAATTTTATGGATTAGTCTTTGTTCCACTTATTTATCAATGAAGGAGTTTTATGGAAAGGGATTTAAGAGTGATTCTTTCATATTCATACAAACACACGCCTTTTCCATTCATTCATTCATCCATCAAACAAGTATGAACTTTCGCTCATTCGGAGAAACGTTGTAGTTTTTGTTGTTGTTGTTGTTTTCCTCACCGGGGTATTTTCGTAATTTTGTCCTCTGAGGCATTTTTGTAATTTTTTTCGTAAGACAAACGTTCCTTGGTGTTTTGTCAAAATTATTTTAAAAATTTTAAAGTCTAGGGTAATTTGGAAAAATTTTTAAATCCGGGGTTATTTCGATAATTTTTGACCTCAGGGGTATCTTGGTAATTTTTCTCACAAATCGGGGTAAATTTGTAAATTTAATAAATTAGGGTATTTCAAAAGTTGTAAAACTTTGAGGGTTCTTTTTGAGAAATTTATTTTCCAAAACGATGAAGTTGCAAAAATTTTAGAAATCAAGGTTATTTTGGTAATTTTTTTTTGTGAGTTAGGGGCAAATTTGTAATTTTCCATAAATCGAGGTATTTTTCTGATAGTTCGCAATTTAGGGTTTTTGAACATTTATGAAAAAAATGAAGTTTGGCACAACCGTTGAGTAGTTGGGCATTTTATAAACCAAGGGTATTTTTGTAATTTTTCCACTAGGGGTATTTTTTTTTGTAATTTTATAAGTCAAAAATTTTCGGAGAAAATTGTGTATAGAAAATAGTTTTCATGAATTAAGGAAAGAATGATTTAAGAATTTTAATATTAAGGTTCGAAAATGGCTAGTTCCTTTCGGGTTTTAGTTATTGGGTTTAGCCTATAACCGAGCCTTCTGGTCGTGGTGAACCAAAGCTACGCACCAGGCGTGATTCGAGTGGAGAGGAGGTGAGTCACGCGATCGCTTAAATACCAAGCTCCCACCGAAACCATTCCTAGACATGCGTCAGGGGTTGCCACACCCGCTAAGTCCTCTAGGTTAGGTGAACCGGCTACGCACTGTGTAGGATTCAAGAAGAGGAGGTGAGTCACTAGGACCGCTTAAATACCAAGCTCTTCAGATCCACTCCTGACATGCGTACCATGGTTGCCACACCCTAGCTTAATTGACTTAGTCATAGGTTGGTTTAGTGCCTTAAATCTTATGTGTTTGTGTTTGAGTAGTCTAATCTTAGGTTCAAGTTCCTATCATGCTATTATACGCTCCATGCCTTTTCTACCCTTATATAAATCATGAATCACACATAGAGTTAGGGTACTTACCGGTGGATCAATTCGAGAGACTTAGGGCCATGTCTTTATACCTGTCCATTTGTAAAAATACTTTCATAAAACTCATTTGGGCTTGTTTGAAAAACATTTTGGGCCTTAGGCCACAGTAGAGAGTTTAAAACGGGCTCGATACTAAATCAAACACCCCACACCCGCCCACGAGAATGGACTGGATCTGGTATGTTCCTCAAGTAACCTTGTTCAAATTCATTCAATACTTTGAAAGCGTGAGTTTTGGAAGATAGTTCGTTGTGGGTTGGGCTTGAGTTGAAAACAAATTTATTTTTATAACAAAACCCATTTGCTTCAAGTGACAAAATATTTAAACGTATTTCATACTAAATGGGCTTACTTTTTATAAAGCCCTAAATTCATAACATAGTAATTATAGTAGAAATAAAATTAAATCACGGTGGCCTTATTACATAAAATGAAACCCAAAATAATAAATCGATAAAGATTTAAAATAAAATAAATATTCAAATTAAACTGAACTTCAAGTCGATCATGGCCACCACAAGTTCGCCATCCCGGTCCATTATCGCTCATCACCAAACATATTCCCACAACGGGTGAGTCGATAGACTCAGTGTAACCAACACTAAACATAATAGAAATAGGCACACCATAAAATCATATGCATATAAAATTTCAAGGTAATGATGCAACCCAACCCAAACCTATATGCCATCTCGCTACACTCCACCCGTACCAACACAGATAAGTGGGGACTACTAAGTCAACCCTCCTTCCGCTACACTCCATCGAAGGCGTCATTCAGAGTCGACGTGCTCATCGCCCATCGATAATATTGTGGCATAGCCACCATCGTAATGTAACCGGTTACCACTTAGTGAGACCAAGTCATCACATTCACTTAGTGAGACCGAAGTCAATACATTCACTTAGTGAGACCGAAGTCATCACATTCACTTAGTGAGACCGAAGTCATCACATTCACTTAGTGAGACCGAAGTCATCACATTCACTTCCCCTTCTTCAATTGACCCAAATGCCCCAAATAATAAATATCATGCATAACATATTTTTATTTCACTTTCACATCACTTTTCACTTGTATAACATTTTTTCAAATCCTAGTAGAAGTAGGAAAACATACCTGAATACTTTGTACCATAATATGGCACTTTAGCCACTTTCTTTCACTTTCACATTAACATATATAACATATTTAAACCATAAAACTATTAAGAATAGTGTGGAATACACACCTGATTTGTTTAGCGATTCCTTGAGATTCCGAAAGCAAGATCTAATGTTTAGATCCTTAATTCCTACATTTGGTTTATCAGGTATTACTTAGCATAAATTCTATTTTGAGTTATAATATCCAAATCCTAGTAGGATTTGTAAAGAGGCTTACCTTTGATGCCAATTTGATGTTTATTCAAATCTCGGAAACTTTGTTTTCCTTCACTTGATATTCGGCCAACCTTAAATCTCAACATAAATTAGTTTTCGGCTTTTTAATAATTATAGATCTTATCTATGTAATCACACAACCTTGGCCGAATACTTTCCAATGCTTACCTTATGGATTTTTAAATCCCGAAAACTTCACCTTCCCTTTTTCCTTGTAATCGGCCAACACCTAGATCTCCGAATAGGTTAGTTTTTGATCAATTTGATCTAATTGACTAAGATTTGGCCTTGGCCAAATGTATAGACTTACTTACCTTGAAGTTCTCAAATCCCGAAGTTGATCTTTATTTTTAATTCTGCCAAATCACTTGTTAGATTTGAACTATTATTCAATTATGGAAGGACCTTTTGCGAATGTGTGTTGATGTACTTACCTCGTTTTCAATCCGGATGATCTCTTTTAATATTCGGCTATGGCACTATTTGGGATTTCAAGTTTTGGCTTTTGTGGAGGATAGTAGAAGAAAAGAAAAGAAAGGAAAAGAGATGGAGAGAGTTTTGACAAGGAGGATTCTGACTAAAGAAAAGAGAAAAGATTGTTGTTATTTTGACTAGGAGATTTCGGCAAGAAGATGAAGAGAAGAGAATGGCTCTTTACTTTTCTTTCTTTGGCCGAAACTATTAGCCTTAGAGTCCCTAAATCCTCCAACTCTTCATTTGTGATAAGTTTTAATTTTATCAACTATGAAATTCCATCAAATCTCCTAATTAGCCGAAAGTTCTATTGAATAAAAACTCCTCTTCTTAGCTTCCCTTGTGCCGTCAACTCCCCACTCATGGAAGCAAAATAAAATTTCTTTTATTTGCTTCCTAGATGACTCAAACTCGTGCCCAAAACCTCTTTCATTTGGGCCATTTCCTAAGGCCTTAGGTGGCATCTTCAGCCACATTTCCAAGTCCGTTATTGGGTCAAATTTCATGTACTTTATATTTTTAGGGTCACTCAAAGTAAGTTCCCTTTGGGCTCTTAAATTAGACATTCCGGCTCATTTTAAGTTTCCAAAAATTTCATGGCTCAGATTTTCCAAGTTCCCAAAATGTTTAGTTTCCTATTTTGGCTTGGTTTCCAAATGTTTAGTTTCCTATTTTGGTTTGGTTACCAAAATGTTTAGTTTCCTATTTTGGCTTGGTTTCCAAAATGTTCACTTTCCTAATTTACTTAGGTTTCCAAAATGTTCACTTTCCTATTTTCGACGTAACATTTCCATACATCCTCGTGTTTCCAAAATCATTCCAAATTTATTCCAAAACACATAAAACATGTCTTATTGTACAATTAGGCCAAAATGCATAGGCCCTTTTTAGGATGTTACACGTACAGGACTAGCACCCGGATCATATAATCACAATAACCCCTAATGACATGTCATTCATATCCTAATCTATTTTTAAGGTTCAACCGGGATTTCCAATGCCAAATCATTGTCGAATCATTGTCAAACATGTCTGTAGTCTCGTATTCACAGTTTATGATACATTTATAAAGAAACTTATTACATACGAACTTACCTCGTACACAAAAATGATGAAATAGGTCGATTAGTCGAGTGCTTTGTTTTTCCCCCGATCTAGATCCGAATTTCGCTTTTCTTGATCTATATGTAATCAAATTTAGCTTATTTAATTACCTCTCTATTCAATTTAATCCAAAACACTCATTAAAGCACATTTACACTTTTGCCCCTAGTATTTCATAACTTTTACAATTTAGTCCTTATTTCATAAAAACACAAATTAATGCAATTTGATACCAACCCATGCTAGTCGAATTTTTCTAGTACACATATCAACCCATATTTTTCTTTTGTTTCACATTTTAACCACAAAGTTTCCACATTACATAATTTAATCGCTAATTTACTTTTTCATTAAAAATCGCTAATTCCTAAATCTTTAACAGTTTTGCAAAATAGTCCCTGGGCTAGGTAGACGAAGCTGTAATGATCTCAAAAACATATAAATCATTAAAACTAGACACAAATGAACTTACAATTGAGCAAGCAAGTGACCGAATGCTTCAAGCCCTAAAATGGTGTTCATTATATTTTAATTTTGGCAAATTAAGAAGATGGACGCATTAAAATTTTGTTTGTTTTATTTAATTTGTAACGACCCGAAATTGGGCCTAGTAGGATTGGGCCCATTGGGCCTTGAGCGTAGAAGCATTTTAAAATTTTGAGAACAAGAGAACGACATTATTTTAAGTTGGACTTATTAGGAAGGTGATTTTAGAAAGTTATGGGGTTCTAGGAAGTTTCGGGTTCAAGTTAGGCCATAGGAAAATTTTACTGTTGAAGCACTTTAAGGAAAGAAGGTAAGTAGCATCAAGGCTTATGAAAATAAGTGTGCATTTTGCTAGCACAAGGAGTCTATTGGTAAAGGTGGAAAGTGGCGTGTGGAGTGTACTAATGGTCTGAGGTTCGAATCCCACCTAGTGAAAATATTTTGGATTAAATTTTTATCCTAATAAGGTAAGTGTCGGTTATGGCTTTTATATGGTAAGGTGGACTTTTTTAATTTTGGCAAGGTGGCTAAGGAAATAAGGCAAGGTTGAGGGTAAGGAAAGAAATCAAAAGAAAAAGGAAAGATAAGGGAACATGTTGGCCTTTAAGGGGGAAGATGTTTTGGAAAGTTTTTAATGGATCAATGTTCATCTTTTGGTAAAGATGATACATGGTTCGGGTCAATGATACATGCCTACGATTGGTGTGTTTGGTGGGGTGGGTTGACTTGATCCCCACAGGTGTGATGGATGGTATGGGTGGTGTGTAGCGGATGGATTATTAGGTTGGTTTGGGATTACATTACATTATCTGCATTATCATGTTTATAGGCCTAAGGCCCAATTTGTTTTGTAAATGGGCTTTGGCCCAAGATTATGCTACATGGGCTTCGGCCCAAGTTATTGCTAAATGGGTTCAGACCCAGAGATGACGGTAAGAAGATTATGCACTGAGTTCTAGTAACTCATCCCTCCTTTCTTAATCTTTGTAGGTAATGCTCTGGTGATTTAGGACTTGGGCCCATGGATGACTCGGTGGAGGCCATACTTCGGAAATAAATGTTTCAAAATTTAGTAAATTACTTTTCTGCTCTTTTTCGTTATTTTTACTATTTAGATTTTTATGTTGTAATAAGGCCTCTAGAATATATTATTTTTGCTTTATGTTTGATGTACTTATATTTTGCTTAAATTGTTTTAAATGAGAATTTTTCTAAAACTTTAATAAAGATTTTCTAAAATAGATTAAGAAATGGATTTCATAACAAACTTTTACAAATATTTTAATTTGGAAATTTTCTCTCAAATTATCAACACTATTTTTCAAAAGTCACGATTTTAAGGTTCACTAGTTTAAATTTTCAGTTTATCAATCAACCTCTCAAGATTAAAAGTATTTTATCAAACATTTACAACCAAATTTGATTTTCTTAATTACAATCAAATAACACTTATTTTAGTACAAAGCACAAGGACTTTATACATTTTCCTCATGTGACATGTCAGATTCGGTTGTGACGCATGGGCCGGGTTTGGGGTGTTACATAATTAACATATATTTACCAATTACCAAATTAACCTTAATAATAAACCATTAATTCACCTAATTAATGGCCATACTTGTCCACTGATAAAAGCAATGGGTTAATTACCACATAAGGACCTCCACTATTTAATTTCATAGCTATTTAATACCTTTAGCTAATAGAACACAAGTTCTACGCTTTATGCGATTTAGTCCTTTTTATCAAATTGAACACTTAAACAATAAAATTTCTTAACGAAAATTTCACACAAACATATTATCATGTTGTAGACCTTAATTTAATAATAAAATAAATATTTTTACTTCGAATTTGTGGTCTCGAAACCACTATTTTAATTTGACTAAAAACGACTGACTGTTACAACTCTTCCACCTTAGGGATTTTCGTCCCCAAAAATCTTACCAGCAAAAAGGTTATGGTACTGTTTTCTCATAGCTTCCTCGGGTTCCCATGTGGCTTCTTCGGCACCATGCCATTACCACAAAAATTTTCACCAAAGCTATGCGTTTATTTCTCAATTCTTTAACTTCTTGAGCTAAAATTTTAATTGGTTCTTCATTATACGTCACATCAGGTTGAATCTCAATATCTGCCGAAGAAATTACGTGTGATGGATCTGATCTATATCGGCGCAACATCGACACATGAAACACGTTGTGGATTTTTCCTAACTCAGATTCTAACTCATGAAACACATGAAACATCTGATCTAACTCAGATGGTAAAACTAGACGATATGTGTAAACTTGAAAATATATAGGATTTTTCCTATGTGATTTATCACTTTTTTACTTAAATTCATTGTTAAAACTAAGTAATTGTTTAATAAATTAATGAAATAAGTTGTAACACCCCAAACCCAGTCAATACATTACGACCAAATCTGGTTTGTTACAGGAAAGGTAGTTTTGAAAATAATAATCGTCCTTCGTAGAAAACTTTTGAATGGTGTTCCTATCTTGAGAATTATTTAAAATCCCATTAGTTAATATCTTACCATCTTCTTATTAGAACAACTAGGATTTGAAAACAGGTTTGTTTTTCAAAACCGAACTTAGAAGAATTTTAGAATTGTGATAATTGAAAACAATGTTGCAGTTTTAGTATTACCACGAAGTTAATTACTTAGTTAATTGCAAGCCCTCTCTTGTTAACACTTAGAAAACTGTTTGTTTGTGTTTTAATTTTAGAAAAAACTCCATATTTGACAGTCTATCAAATGTATAATAACAACATTAAATCCAAACCCAAATTTATCTTAAAGCGGCCTTACTACATAATAAACCCGAATTAAAATAAGTTCAAGATAAAATACGAAGTTTACGAAAATAATAGTAGTGCATGGCCACTTCAAGTTTGCCCCGGCCCCAAAACCCGCTATTTAGTGATTACCGCAAGATTCAACAGAGGGGTGAGTCACTGAGACTCAGTGTGTAAATCCCCATATAACGCATACTGGGCCTTAAACCCACATAATACCGCATGTTAATCATGTATGCAATGCAGCCCAGCCTAACCTAATTTTCCATCCTCTACATCACCTGAATCAGCCAAACGCCCATGGCACCAAGCCACTGTGGTACCAAACCATTGGTGACAGAGTCACAAAATATAATATGTGGGGCCAACCCACTGTGGTACCAAACCACTGGTGACAATCCCTGATAATATATATGTGGGGCCAACCCACTGTGGTACCAAACCCACTGGGACGAGTCACAGAAATAAACTATGTGGTGCCAAACCACTGAGACATAGTCACTGGGTAAATTATGTGGGGCCAACCCACTGTGGTATCAAACCACTGGTGACAGTCTTAGAATCACACTTCCCCTTTCACATCATATCCCAAGCCCATACACATATTAACATAATGGTATGAATGTAAACATGCTCCCAAAGCACAATGATGAATTATATCATACATTCATATAATCAAACGTAGAACTGTATAAGTACTTACCCGGTGTCACCAACTTTACCCATGAGGGTATCTCGACTGTCTAAACAGTCATTTTAGCTTTCAGCCAACACAATTAATAACAAAAATCACTAAAGTAAAGTGTGAATGTACACACACCTGATAACGCGTAGAACTAGACTTTCTACGTCGACACTTTCGCTAACAGGGATAACGACTATCTGCCTATCCCAGGTAGACGTCGGCTCTCTACCACAACCTGGTGGAAAGTCTCGAACTGCCGACACAACATGCCTTTTAAACTTAAGAATCGAGACTAGGGGTTCGCTCCCTTCTTTTGATTGACTCGCACTTGCGTCCATGGAGAATCTTTGGTCAGTACAATACTATAACGAAACAACGATTATCTAAAAACGATATCAGATTAAGGCGGCGAATAAACAATGAATGACCAAATGAATAGAATCAGAGGGTAACTCCTTACCTTTGTTACTAATGCGAATAAGCTGAACTGCTTGGCAAAGAACTTTCAACGACACAAGAAGTCTTAGCACTTCTCTTCCTGATATTCGGCTACTAGCCATGAAACATGAGAGAACACGTTACGAAAGGATGAGTAGCCAGTTTGTTGAATAAAGATAAAGGAGATGAAAAGAAACCAAAGAGAATACCTTACCTTGATCAACGAAAATGAACACTAGAAGGTTGGCTTGTAAAACCGAATGAGTCCCTAGATAATACCAAGTTAGAACTGATTCCCAACACTGAACAAAAGAAATGGCCCTTCAGCCAAACCAAAACGAGAAGGGACACCTTTTATCCCCAATCAGCCAACATCCCACTTACCAAAGGCCACCCGAATATAGGCTAAAAGAAGAAGAGAATTCGAGAATGAGCCTCCCGACAATCAGCCAAAGCCCCAAAGGAACCAAGTCAGCACCTTCGGTTTAACAACCAACGAGAGTAATGGAAAAGAATGAACAGAAAAGAATAAGAAGAATCCCTTACCAAAAATAACAAGGAGATGTCGTTTGAGAAGGCTATATTCGACTACTGACAAAACAATGGGGAATTCCTTCAGCTGACACTCAGGAAGTTTAGGCTTCCACATGGTATGAACAACGAGAAGAGAAGAGGAAGAGGAGAAGAAGGTTTCAGCTTGGAAAGAGAGGAGATTATAGGAGAGGAGGTTAGGTTATGGTGTTTAAGAGAAGAGCAAAGAAGAAGAAAAGATTCGGCAAGGGCTTCAAGGAGTTTCGGCTAACACATGAAATGGGAAAAAGATGTAGAAAGAAAAAAATAAAATGATGAGGGAAATGGAGTAGAGAGCTACGGTTTTCTTTGTTAACAATAAGGAAATAAGACCAAATGATCAAAGAGCAGAGGAAAAGGGAGGACCCTCTAGACAGTTTTGTCTTAACACTCACTCAAAAGACACTTGCATAAACGGCACTACACCACATCCCTTATGACCGAATCAGCAAAAGAAAAGAAAAGAATCAAGTGCCTCCAGCCTCAAAAATTTCGCACACCACCCAACTAGCACAAAACCAAATTCTCCTCCCCTTTCAAGCTCCCCACTTCAAGCCATCACGTCCACCAACTTGAAATCCCTCGATTTGCTCCTACTTTCACTCCCCTTCACTCATTCGAATTGGTTTGACCAATTCAAATCCCTTCAAGCATTCTTGTCCACCCATTTGAATATGTTGACCCATTCAACCATAATCCTTGGAGAGTCCCTGCCGAATCCACCTTTTCCCCATCCAGGTGCCAAAAATAAAGCTTCAAAGTAAGGCTTATGGGATTCGAACCTCTTCCCCCTACTGCTTCCTTGTGACGCCACTTCCCTGCATCCTAAGTGGCGTCTCCATGTCATTTTACCACACCACTTCTTGTGTCAACAAACACAAATAATTACCCTTAAGGCTTGCCTCAGCTAGCTCTCCCCTAAAGCGCCTAAAAACAAAATTTTCACCAAGGCTCAAGCTTAACCCTAAGCCTTCTCGAGACCTCCAAACACACCAAATTAACAGACAAATCATGCCAAACACATAGAAACATAAAATGCCGAGCCCCTAATACCAGGATGTTACATAAGTGAAAATATTAAATTAGAACATAAAAATTATTAAAATATGATTTTATGCTTTATTATATAGTTTTCATGCATAAAATGGCTTCTTTTATATTGATTTGAACATATTATATTTTTAAGACATAAGATGGGCCATGCATGATTAAATTAAATAATAAAATATAAAATTAAATTTAATAATTCATTTTTAAATATTTTATTAATAATTTGGGTTGTAATTAATTATTTAAATAGGATAAATTTTATTCTTTGGTCCTTTAATTTATTAATTATTTTGGACAGGTCTGATAGCTTTGTTGGATTACAAAAACTGTCCAAATTGAAGACCAAGTCAACCCAAATTCGGCTACACATGTCTGTCCTCTTAAACCACTTTTTGGTTTAATTACACAAGGTCCTTACATTGTTGAAGAAATTAGAGATTTGCCCGAAGATTTACATTTGACCGAGTCTCAGTCCTGAGTTATTATAGAATTTAATTTGCTTAAAAATCAAGAAAAAATCAGCTCAAATTCCACTAATTGTGGCCGACCACTTATGGAAGAAGTTTGAAGAGACTAAACTTAGCTATTTTTAGCAAACTACTCATCTCTCTTCACCTATAAATATGACCCCTTCATTCCCTCAGTCATCATCCCTCATCCTTCATCATTCTCTTTTTTCTCTCAATTCTCATAGGCATTTTCCACTCCCCATGCCTAGCATCATCTCTTCATATAGATTTTAGCAATTAAGCCTCTTAAAAATCCCTTGGTCGGCCACCTTGGAGAGTCATCAACAAAGGAGCAAAGCAAAGGAGCGAAGGAGCCTAGTTAGTTTAAGTCTTGGGTGACAGCCACTTTGATTTGGGTTTAATCTTTCTTTTCTTTAATTTAATCTAAAAATTTTTGCCATGTGTTCTTTGTTATTGTTTACAACAATGTTAGCTTAATTTTATTTAAGCTAGGATGATTGCTTTGATTAAATAATATTTATTTGATTCATGCTTATAATGTTTGTTCCTCAATTGATCATGTTTTCAATTAAAATCAAGTCTGTATTCCGTTCATACATGATTGAAATGCACCTGAATTAACTGAGTGATCCTAACCAGACGACTGCTAGTGGACACATACTTGAAATGTGCATGCTTAATTTAGATCCTAACTCGATTAAATTACAGGTTACATAACAACTCTAACCAAGCTCTGTTATCTGCATAGTTTTTAGATTTGTGTGATTAAACTGTTTCATACCTAACACGTCCCTGTTACCTCACATGAATGCTAAGAAACCCTTAGTAAATAAGGATCAGTAAAATGCGTATTTACTAAGTAAATGATTCTGAAATGACCTAATGTGGTTTCCAAACTCATGAAAGATCGAGTTGCCATAGAATGTTTTTCTGAATGTTATTAAGCATGTTGATAATAAATTGAGTTTAATTAAAGTAATTGTCCTAGTTTATTTATGTTATAGTTGTTGCAAATTGTTTTTAATTTGGCTAAAATCTATTTCATTCATATAGTTTGCATATTTAGGATAATTTGCATTAGGGATCATTTCATTTAGTTTAATATATTTAATTTTAATCATCACTTCTCAATCATATTGTGTTTTTATTTACCAAGTTGTTTATATAATTTTACAATTAAGTGATTTGACACAAATACAATCCCTGTAGAGACGATAACTTGATACTTACTTATTACTTGATAATGACTGTGTACACTTGCACAAACCTATGCGTTACAAGTTTTTGGCGCCGTTGCCGGGGACTGTTAACTGTTGCCATAGTAATTTTTTTATGAAATTATTTACTTCCAATTTGGTTTATTTCTAACATTACTAACTTATTCTTTTTAATTTTGTGATTTTATTTTGAGGTGTTTATGAGCATAGATCGAATTATCGATTTACTCCCTGCAAACGCTGAAATTGAGAGAACTTTCAAACAAAGAATACGTGAACGAACAGGTCAAAGATAAGTCGAGGTGGACCTTGGAAATCATAATCAAGATCAAGGTAATGAAGCCGGTCGTGTACGAAATCCCATCCTCATTGCCGATGATAGGGATCGATACATCAGGCAATATGCTGTGCCACTTTTTAGTGAGTTAAATCTAGGAATTAGAAGGCAGATATTGAGGCAGCTCAATTTGAATTGAAACCAGTGATGTTTAAAATGCTCCAAACGGTGGGCCAATTCAGTGGTAT
Source organism: Gossypium rotundifolium (assembly GCA_025506655.1). Lineage (NCBI taxonomy): Eukaryota > Viridiplantae > Streptophyta > Magnoliopsida > Malvales > Malvaceae > Gossypium > Gossypium rotundifolium. Next base: position 72,499,151 of record CP106731.1, read on the forward strand.
GCCTAAGGAAGATCCACATCTCCACTTTCGATTGTTTATGGAGGTGAGTGATTCATTCAAGATAGCTGGTGTGACTAAAGATGCACTGAGGTTGAAGTTGTTCTTGTACTCATTGCGAGATCGAGCACAAGCATGGCTCAATTCATTGTCACCAAGTTCCATATCTATATGGGAAGAATTAGCAGAGAGATTTTTTGTTAATTATTTCCGCCTAGCAAAAATGCTAAGTTAAGGAACGAGATCACAACTTTCCAACAATTAGATGACGAGTCTTTGTATGAGGCTTGGGAGCGATTCAAAGAGTTACTTCGTAAGTGTCCTCATCATGGAATTCCTCATTGTATCCAGTTGGAGACATTCTATAAAGGTCTCAATGCACATACAAGATTAATGGTAAATGCTTTTGTGAATGGTGCAATTTTGTCTAAGTCTTATAATGAGGCTTATGAGATCATTGAGAGGATCGCGAGTAATAACTATCAATGGCCAAGAAATCGAACAGCTTCAGGAAGACGTGTAGCCGGAGTTCATGAATTTGACACTCTCACTTCGTTATCAGCTCAGGTATCATCTATTTCCTCTACATTCGCTAATAGTGCTAATAATTTTGCAGCTCAGCCACCAAGTTTGTTTGAAGTAGTTTTCTGTGTATACTGTGGGGACAGTCTGTAACAGCCCGAATTTGGGTCTAGTTGGAACAGTGGTTTCGGGACCACAAATTCGACGCGTAAAATTTATTTTTATTATATTTTTATGGTATACAATTTTATGGAACGATTTCGTGAAAATTTCGTTCGAAAATTTTTGACGTTTGGGCACTCAATTTAGTTAAAGGGACTAAATTGTAAAAAGTGAAAAACTTGAATTCTATATGTTAAAAGTGTCCAATTGCTATGAGATTTTAAATTGGAGGTCCTTAGATGGCAATTAGAACATTGGTTATGTAACACCTCTAACCCGTATCCGTTGCCGGAACAGGGTCACGGAGTATTACTGGGGTTTACAGAACATTCTTATGCAATTTGTATTAGACATACTATTCATACTCCAAAATTTTCTTATTGTCCATTGAATGGGCCCTCGAGGCCCATTACGAGTATTAGAATCAAATTGGGACTTAATCGAACCTCTAATAGTTTTTTGAAAAATTACAAATTTTTGTAAGGTACAGAGCTCACACGCCCGTGTGGTCCAAGGGACATGCTCATGTGACCCTGGGACACGCCCGTGTTACAGGCCGTGTCTGATTTAGGGTGCTCACTGACTTGCTCCACACGGCCATGCCATATGCCCATGTGCTAGGCCCTGTGGGAAATTAATTTAATTCAAATTAGGTGCAGGTTTCAGACGGCATAGAAACACGCCCGTGTTCTAGGCAGTGTCTCCCATACGGCTGAGACACACGCCCGTGTCTCTGCCCGTGTGCTCAATTCTGAGCATTTTGTTTTCTCGAATTTAAGGTGTAGGAGACACACGGCCTGGCTACACGCCCAAGTGTCTACCCGTGTGGACAAAATGAAGCCATTTCTTAGCTTTATTTTCTCACCCAATTTTGCCAAAAACCTACATCAATACTTGAATGAATATACTAGCCAAATCAAGCATTAAAACCAAGCCTAAATTAACATCTATCATAGTATAATATCGCATGCAATTCATGTCAATAAGCATACTTTTAATGCATATACAAGAAAAAAAACATACTCCATTCATCCACACTTAACACATAAGCATTGAACATAGAATAACTTTTAGACATGCCAAATAAATCCTTACTGGCCATTCCAGTGGCTAGATTACAAAACATCATTTACAAGTTATCATTTGACCAAATAAGGCTATACATGCCATGTAACATCCCAAACCCGGCCCAAATGCTTCGACCAGATTTGGTATGTCACTAGGGAAATATTGAGATTTTTTTTTTGCGAAATTCCAAATTGTAAGTCTCTTTGGAAATCCCAAGTTTTGAGGCTCAGTTGAAAACCCACTATTTAATAAACTTAGAAAATTAAATAGTCGGGCCTTTTAATTAGGTGATATTTTAAAACACTTACCTATTTTTCGATCATTAAGTTTTTATAAAAACTATTTCTGAAAGAAGCATCATTGGTAGGTTATAAAATTTCAGTTTGCATTATAAATTCTAGAGTGTTTCATTGAGCAGTTTGCAATTATTATAACCAAAGTTTAAAACTCAAAAGAAAATTACTGAATTTTATAATGGCCTTATTACAAACTCAAAATAAAAATATGTAAAATAAAAATAGTGTTTACTGATAAAACCCATGCTTGGCCACCTCGAGATCCCTCCAGCCCAGTCCGATAAGCTAAAAATCACCTGCAATTGTTAAACAAGAGCGTGAGTCACAATACCCAGTGTGCAATTATTCCGTGTAAATCTACATATGGGCCGAAACCCCAAAACACCACCGGGCTAAGCCCAATTCATATGAAGCAACAATGAATAACATGATTATCCAACCCAGCCTAATTTTCCATCCTGTACACTCCACTTCATCTGTCCATCCTCAACACACCTGGGGATTTCTACAATCTACCTTCCATCCGCTACACTCCACTTTGGCAGTCATGCTGACAGTCATGCTGCGCAAAGATAATAAAACATGGCCTAGCCACCGATCACTATGTGACCAAATAACCGACCACTAGGTGACCAAATAAGCGATGCCAAAATGAGGCACCCAAACATCATTCCGTGTGACTGTGTCACTGATGTACACTTCCCCTGTATAATGTTAACAACCCAAATCCCATGCTCATGCAATGTAGTATAATAACAAGTTATAAGATGTCATCCACACAATATTTTATGTATACACATAGTCTCACTATCCACAAAAATAACGAAAATAAAACATACCATACTAACCTGAAGTTTCGGTTTTACCCATCCTGGGCAATTCAATCACTATTGTCGATATTTTGGTTTTCAACCATAACACATATATGTTTTAAACACAAAAGGAAATAGCATGATAATTACACACCTGTAAACCTGAAGAACTAAGCTAACGATCTCACTAACATCCTCACTCGCGGGGATCACAACAACCTGTTTATCCCTTTCAGAAGTCGGCCCACAACCTGGTGGCCAGTCTCGAACTGCCGACACCGCCCGCTTCTTGAATTTAGGGGCTGGAATCACGGGTTCAATCACCTCATTTGCTTGACTGGTATTTGATTCCATAAAGAAATGGTCTTGGTCAGAAGACCGAGTTAAATCCGTTGAATAAGATAATAGCGAAATAACTATTCTAAACAAAAAAGCCCTTACCAAAATCGACAGTTCTAGACTTGTCTTGACAGATCACCGAAGTTAAGAACCCAAACCCTTCCTACAATCGTCCAACCTACCCAAGGAATAGGATCAAAGCCTTTGTTTCGGCAAACAAAAGAGAAGGAAGATTTTAAAAGAAAAGAAGAGAGCACTTACCACCACTAGGAAGAAACCGATTGAGAAGATCGAGAGGAACAATGAATTTTGGCTTGGATGATAATTAAAAGAGAGGTTCCGAAATAGGGGAATTAAGAAATAGGTTCGACTATGATGAACAATTGAAGAAAAGAAAAATGATTGGAGTGGTGTTGGAGTGGAGAAGTTTCAGCTAAGGGGGATTTAAAGGTGTGATGAAAATATGAATAAAAGATAAATGGCAAAAAAAGAGAGAGTGAGTGTTGGGGTTCAGCTTTTAGATGAAGAAGAAAAACTCAATTGTTACCAAAAAGCTAAGAGGAAGAAGAGAGAAAAGAAAAAGAAATGAAATGATGATGGATTGTTCGGCCTAGAGGTTTCCAAAAGAAAAACCTTTGACAAAAGAACATGAGGGACCTATTTCGGCTTGATGGTGAGGAAAAAAACTCAAATTGCAAAAGAGAAGAGAGGAGGAGAATTATTGTAGGCTAAGGCAAAAGGAGAATAAATAAAGCTCTTGGGGATTTTCGGCTATACACATGAGAGAACCAAAAGTGACCAAGATGCAACACACTCAAGATACCGAAAAAGAAGCTCACCACCTAGGCTACCCTTAACAAAATTTTGGCACCAACATCCCCCTAGAACCGAATGCCTAACCCACCTAGCACACCCTCCAAAAATTCAGCTAGAATCCTTCCTCCTTCAATCCCCCAACTTCCTCCTTGAAACACTCTTAAACACACATTTGAAAATCGTTGACCTATTCAAAATAATTTGAAAGTTCCAAATCCCCCCTTTTTACTCTTGTCCAACCTTCCAAAAAAAAATTGACCAAGTCACCTCCACTCTTCAACGCTCCCAACCGACTCCACCATCTAGCCCTATACGCATGAGCAAAAATAAAAGCTACTCTGCCGACAACGTCAATCGAACCTGCTCCCCTCTGCTCCCCTTGAGGCGTCACTCCCTTGCTCCCTAAGTGGTGCCTCCTTGCCACTACACCACACACTCCACTTATGTTAACATACCCAATCTGTAACACCCCAAACCCGGCCAATACACCACGATCGAATCTGGTTTGTTACGGAAAATTCAGATTTGAGAGGTTAGGTTTTGGATAAAATGTTGAAGAAAACTCTTTCTCAGGTTTGTAAAAAAAATCTTGTGTATGATCATTTAAAACCGATAGTGAATTTTGATAACTCAAATTTTTGAAAACTTAGTTGAATCTAATAGTAAAACCAATTTATGCCATTTAGAAATTGAGTTATTCCTTTTTAGTTGCTTAAAATGTTTTGGACTTAGTTTAAGTTTGGAAAACATTTAAGTTGCATTCATTTTAAATTACAGCGTGATACCCGATGGTAAAGTTTAAAACATATCGCTTTGTAGTTTTGAAAAACCTTATCTTTCCAAGTTTTATCCAATAATAACCCAATAATTTGTTAAGGCATATTTGAAATCAAATTTAAGCATATAAATCACCCAAGTATAATTTTAAAAGGCCTTTTACAATCCCAACAAAATCAAATGGAAATAAATAGAGTAAAGTACCAAGTTTTTAAATCAGTGCAAATCCCATTTTATTCATGGCATGGTCACCTCGAGTCCACCCGGCTCCGTGTCCGCGATCTAAGTGTCACCTAAAATGATAAGGGAGAAGGTGAGTCACAAGACTCAGTACATAAATCCCCCTCCCGGTATATGCAACATACTAACACACATTATAACAAGGCAATACAATTAATGCACCCAATCCTAACCATCCATAACACCTTTTCTACCCCGTGTGGTACCAAACCACTGGTGGTGCCAAACCACTGGTGACCCAAAGTCACGATATCCATCAATGTGGTGCCAAACCACCGTGACCCAAAGTCATGAAAATCCATCGTGGGGCCAACCCACGTGTGATACCAAATCACCGGCGACAATCCCAGATCTCAAAAGTGGGGCCAACCCACGGTGGTGTTAAACCACGTGGACGAGTCGCTATGAGGTGCTAAACCTCCGGTGTCCCAAAGACACAAGTGTGATACCAAATCACCGGTGACCGCAGATTATGAATCAAATGATGGGGCCAACCCATCGTGTGATACCAAATCACTAGCGTCAATCCCGTAAAATCAACCGTGGGGCCAACCCACTGTGGTGCTAAGCCACTGGGACGAGACGCAGAGGTGCCAAATCTCTGGTGACCCAAAGTCACAATAATCAATCTGTGGTACCAAACCACTAGAGGTGCCAAACCTCTGGTGTCCCAAAGACACGGATATCATATTCCCCCTCCTCTTATATCACCCATAACATATCATACTGATGTAGATCGTGCAATCATGCAAATCATGCTAATATGTTTAGGGTAGCATCTCATAACACATACATCATAGATTATGATATCATATCAATAACAAAGCTCATAATGAAACGGACTTACCCGAATCGTGCACATACCCCATAAGGTATCATATCAATCAACCATACTGCTTTTACTTTATTAAGAAATCAAAGTATTAAGCATATTACTAAGTAAAGAGTGTGTTAGTTTACACAACTGTTAATACGCAAGCCCTAATCCAAAAGAACCGATCTAAGACCCTTGATTGGCTTGCTCCTATAATCGCCAAATAAGAACATTAGGAACCTATACCAAGCGGCCAAACCAAATAACTTAAGAGGGTTAACGCCAAACCCTTATTTTATGAATGATTTGGTTTCCTACCAAATCCGAACCAAACAATGGTTCCTTTGACAATCGGCCACACCCTAAATGTAAACAGTTAGTCCTTTGAAACTTGACTTAACGAAACTAGAAGAGTGGACTAAAAGAACCAACTTCTTACCACCACTTACCAAATGATCACTCAAGGGTGACAGCTTTGAAATCCCGGATACCCTATAAGGAAAATGGTTCACACAAGGGATAAACTTCTTTCAACCAATGCCCAAAATCAGCACTTATCCAAACCAAAATCAACAAGAACAAGGGAGAGGGGAAATGGCCATTCGGCCAAGCACTTACCTTCCTCTAAACCCGACTAGAACCAAGGCTAGAAGAGATTCACACCACACCAATATTCGGCCAAGAAAACCACTAGGAGAGAAGGGAGATTCGGCTAAGATGTAAACAAATAGAAAAGAGGATTCGACCTTACACACGGGAAGAAAACACAAGAGAAAGATGAAGAGAAAAGGGGTTGATATTCGGCCAACAACAACAATGGAACCAAGAAGAAGAAAGGTACTTTCGGTTTTGAAAGAAAAGGAAATGGAGAAAGTGTTTTGAAGAATAGAGTTTGGCTATCCGTGTTTTCAAGAAAAGAAAGAAGTATGAAGAGGAGAGTACTAGTTTAGACACACAAATGAAAAAGAAAGAAGATATGGAAGGGAGCATTCGGCCACAAGCACAAAATCAAGAAAAGCAAGGCAAATTTCGGCAAGTAGGTGTTTGGACTTTCGGTTTCAAGGAGGACAAAAGAGAGTTTTCTTGAAATTTCGGCTAACCAAAAGACCAAAAAGGAGAACTTAGCTTGACACTCAAAGACTGAAAATGCACAAAATTCCTAAGTGAATTTCGTCACTCCCTCAACTCACCTACCAAACCGATCACTCCCCCTTAAAAATCTCTCCCACATTCGGCCACTACCAACAATTGCTCATGGCCACTCATTCAAAGTTTGAACTAGTCAAATTCCTTGATTCACTCTCCTCCCACCATTCAAACATTTGACTTGGTCCAACCTCAACCACCTTGGCGTCAAAATGGAAGCAAAAAGTGAGCATCCTGCAGCTTGAACACAGGACCTCCCCCTGCAAGTGGCGTCACACACACACACAAGCTCTAAGTGGTGCCTAGCTTGCCACTCCACCAGCTCCTTTCTTGTGCTAAAATTCACCAAAGAATACTTATTAACCCCAGCTTCTTCAGCTTCTCTCTCCTGAGCCTAAAACTAAAAATTTTCCTACCACTCAGGCTTACACCAAGCTTACACCTAAGCCCCAAAACATGAAAAACAACGACTTTGTAGACCAAACACATGCAAACAATGCAACAGCAAAAATAGCCCCCTATCCCGGGATATTACAGTTCTACCCCCTTAAAATAATTTCGACACCGAAATTACCTGATCAAAAGAGTTGAGGGTACTGCTGTTTCATCACATCCTCGGGTTCCCACGTAGCTTCTTCCATACCATGATTTCGACACAGCACCTTTGCCAAAGGCACAGACTTCCTACGCAGAACCTTCACATCCAGATCTAGAATCTGCACAGGTTCTTCCTCCATGGTCAAATCTGGAGATCTCTTCCACTGCGACCACGTACGATGGATCTGAACGATATCGCCTAAGAATCAAAACGTGGAATACGTCGTGAATCTGACTTAGCTCTGCTGGCAACTCAAGCTGGTAAGCTACTGGTCCCACTTGTCTCAGTACCTTATACAGCCCAATAAACCTCAGACTTAGCTTGCCTCTCCTTCCGAACCTTAACACTTTCTTCCATGGCAAGACCTTCAGAAAACTTGATCTCCCACAAAGAAATTCTATATCTCTCGCTTAAGATCGGCATAAGACTTCGCTTGTCCAAGCTTCCTTCAATCGAGCTCGAATAAACTTAACCTTGTCTTGGTCCTCAAAGAACCAACTCGATCCCAACAACCGACGTTCACCCAACTCCGTCCAACAAGTAGACGAGCGACACTTCCTACCATACAATGCCTCATATGGTGCCATCTTGATGCTTGCTTGGTAACTATTGTTGTAGGCGAACTCATTAATGGTAGAAACTCTTCCCAACTACCTCAAGTTCGGACACAACCTCGTAACATATCCTCTAAGATCTCAGATAACCCTTTCCGATCGCCCGTCGATCATGGGTGAAATGTCAGTCTTGAAATCCAACCGTGTACCCAGAGCCTGATGCAACGCTTTCCAAAACCTTGACGTAAATTTGGGATCCCTATCCGAGATGATCGACATGGCACACCGCGACCTCACTATCTCGACACATACTGACTTTGTTAACCTCTGAAGTGAGTAATCCACCCTCACTGGGATAAAGTGAGCTGATTTAGTCAGACGATCCACAATTACCCAAACTGAATCCTTCTTGCTAGGCGTAAGAAGTAATCCACTGACGAAATCTATAGTTATCCTTTCCCACTTCCACTGTGGAATCTTCACCGGTCAAGCAACCCCGACAAAGATCGATGTTCGGCCTTGACTTCGACATGTCAAGCACTTCCCCACAAGCTCCGGCACTTCCTCTTCGGACTTCGGCCACCAAAACTGCTCTTTTAGATCCCGATACATCTTCCTGTCTCTAGGATACATAGCGTAAGGGTTGTTATGTGTGTCCTGAAGAATCTTCTGCCTTAACTCAATATCCTCGCCATACAAGCTCTCCCCGAAAACACAACACTCCATCACCGGACAAATCAGAACCCTCCAAACCACCATTCTGCACTTGTGACCTCTGCAAGACTCAAAACCTCATCCCTTAACTGTTTTTCCCTGATCTGCTCAACCCAAGTAGGCTTAACCTGCAGCTCTACCAGAATACTTCCGTCATCATACAAACTCAAATGGGAAAACATCGCTCTTAAGTCTGCAACAACCTTACGGCTCAATGCGTCTGCCACTACATTAGCCTTGCCCGGATGATACTCAATCGAGCGAATAGTCTTTTAGCAACTCAATCCATCTGCTACGCCTCAGATTCAAATCTTTACGAGTCAAAAGATACTTGCACTCTTGTGATCCGTGTAGACTATCGATCTCTCTCGCACAAGTAATGCCTCCAAATCTTCAAAGCAAAGACTACGGTACCGCTAACTCCGGATCGTAAGGTCGGATAATTGACCTCATGTGGCCTCACCGCCGAGATGCGTAAGCCACAACCTTCCTTCCTCAGATCAAGACACAACCCAAACTCAGTATGTGATGCATCGCAATATATCTTGAATTCCTTTCACGCCTCAAAGTTGAATTAGAACCGAGCTTCAAAGAAAATCTTCTTCAACTTGTCGAAACTCTCCGCCGCTTCTCGGTCAAATGAACGAAACCCTTTTCTTAACAATTTGGTCATCGGTGCTGCGATCAACGAAAATCCCTCTACAAATCTTTGGTAGTATCCTGCCAAGCCCAGAAAACTCTGAATCTCAGCTACTGACTTAGGCGGCTTCCAATCCAAAACTGCCTCAATCTTTCGAGGATCCACTCTAATCCCCTCAGCCGACACCACATGACCCAAGAAGGTCACCTCTCTAAGCCAGAACTCGCATTTACTAAACTTTGCATAAAGCTGTTTCTCCCTCAGAATCTGCAATACCACCCGCAAATGCGCATCATGCTCCTCCTCAGTCCTTGAATACACCAAGATGTCGTCAATAAAACCATGATGAACTGATCCAAATACTGCTGGAACACCCTATTCATCATATCCATGAATGCTGTCGGCGCGTTAGTCAACCCAAACGGCATTACTAAGAACTCATAGTGCCCGTCTTGCAGATATCCTCCTCCTTCACCTTTAACTGGTGATACCCAGACCTTAAATCGATCTTTGAGAAAATCGATGCACCCTTCAGCTGATCAAACAAGTCATCTATCCGTGGCAGCGGATACTTGTTTTTGATCGTCAGCTTATTCAATTGGCGGTAGTCTATACACATCCATATAGTACCGCTTTTCTTCTTAACAAAAAGTACCGGTGCTCCCAAGGTGAAACACTTGGCACGATAAAGCCTCACCCAACAACTCTCGGATCCGAGCCTTAAGCTCTACTAACTCTTTTGGCGCCATCCTATACGGAGCAATAGACATTGGCGCTGCTCGGTAATAAATCTATTCCAAACTCTACCTCACGATCCGGTGGCAAACCCGAAGCTCCTCAGAAACACATCAAGAAATTCCTAACCGTCCGAACCTTCTACAAGAGACTCTTTAGCCTCCAAGGCATACACATGAACCACATATGCTTCAAATTCTTTCTCGACCATCTTCCCACTTTCGAGAGCAGATACCACATTGGATAGGTAGTCCCTCCTATTACCTATCATGACCACTTCATCACCCTCCGACGTCTTTAGAACCATGCGCTTAGTCACAAGAATCCAACTTCGCCGGTACTTAACCAACCACCATCCCAAGAATCGATCGAACTCCCCAAACGGCAGCTCCATCGATCGACCACAAACACTACCCCTTGGAGTTCTAGAGGTACATCTCTATACACTTATCTACAACTACAGAGTGACCTAGAGGGCTAATTACGGCCATCTACCTAGAAGATATCTCGAGTCTAAATCCATGGTCTTCACTATGCTACTGCAACATATGAATGCGTTGAACCCACATCAATCAAAGCAAGAATGGAGAACCAAAGATTAAGAACGTCTTTGTTATGACGTCCGGTGGCCGCCTCCTCTCGGTGCCTCACTCGCATACACTAGCCCAGTGTCTGCCTCTGAACTACTCGCACTTCTTGCCTCGATGCTCCACGGCCCCACCGTAACCATTACCTCCTCTACCATTACCACGGCCTCTCTGCGGTGGTGGTCTATTATTCTAACCGAGTACGGCCCGACTCTGATGAATCCTAGCCAACTTACGCAGACATCCCTCACACGATGATCCAAAGAGCCACACTCAAACATCCTTTTCCACCACCCAAAGATCCTCCCCAATGAGCTTTCCCACAACGGTTACCTTTGTGACGGTCCCTCGATTAGCAACAATGACCCTACCAGATCGATTTGGCCCACTGTCTAGCCTTTTTCTCGAGGATTTCTGACGACCCGTAAGATCCCAAGACTCGCTTTTGCCTATTCCTATCCAAGTTCGCCTCACGGACTCTTTAACCCCTTCGCTACCTTAGCCTTCTCAACCAGACAAGAACTCACGCCTCTCGCTGTGGAGCAATCAAGAACCTTAATTCATCTCTCGACCATCCTCAAACGAACACACCTCTCATGTTCAAGAGCCACCATGCCCCTAGCATACCGACTCACCTCAAGAACTACGCCTCGTGCTCCGGCACACAGACTTACTCTCTGCACCAACCTCAGAAATGCCTTTCATTGATCATTAATGTAGCTAGCTCCAATGTACTTTTTCTGATATGCAGCCTTGAAATAATCCCAAGTAAGGTCTTCATTGCGGACTATCTCGAGCCGTGAGCCACCACTGGTATGACTCATCTCGAAGAAGTGATACTATCCCCTTTAGTTTCTCTTCAGCAGTCAGGTCTAAATTGTCAATGATTCGCTCTGTCGCCTCCAGCCAATATTCAGCCGTGCTGGGAGCCACACCAGACACACCTCGGAATACCTTAGCCCCATTTGCTCGGAGTCGTTCAGGCACAGATTTTTGAGCTCCTGCGCCTCTACCTACTCCCACTACCCTTTCCAGAACTCGCAGCATCGCCTGTGACACTGCGTCGTCCCCAGTCTGTTCCTGAAACTCACCACCTCCAGCTGGTGGCGGTACCGATATCTCATTCTCTGACCCCTGACCAGATCCTACGGGTTCAGAAACTGTTATCCTATCTCGACCACGTCCACAACCACGTCCACCTCTAGCGCTCATGACTAAGATCTCTACTTGTCTGATTTAAAGAATTTTATGCATCAGTAATTATTCCACTGTTTAAAAGCAAAGTCTTATGAATATTGCTTCGTAAAGAAGTTTTGTTTTCGCAAGTCCATAGAGTCCTATTGATTTTAGTTTCTAAAGTAGTTTACTACCGCTAGTCATTCGGTCACATCACATCAAAATCTCAAGCAATAATAAGGGGTACTTACCTGGGCGGATTGGTGCCGGAGTCTCGGTGCCATGCCTTTCAAACCATATTCTTTAAAACCAAGGACACTTAAAACCGAATTTAAAACATTTTGGGCCTCCTACCACAAATGAGCCTTTGAACTTGGCTCGATACCAAAATTGTAACACCCCAAACCCAAACAATACACCACTAATCGAATCTGGTTTGTTACGGGGAAATTCGTATTTGAGAGGTTAGGTTTCCGGTTAAAATGTTGAAGAAAACTCTTTGCTGTGTTTGTAAAAAAAATCTTGTGTATGATCGTTTAAAACCGATAGTGAATTTTTGATAACTCAAAATTTTTGAAAACTTAGTTGAATCTAATAGTAAAACCAATTTATGCCATTTAGAAATTGAGTTATTCCTTTTAGTTGCTTAAAACGTTTTGGACTTAGTTTAAGTTTGGAAAACATTTAAGTTGCATTCATTTTAAATTACAAATGCGGATACCCGATGGTAAAGTTTAAAACATATCGCTTTGTAGTTTTAAAAACCTTATCTTTCTAAGTTCTATCCAATAATAACCCAATAATTTGTTAAGGCATATTTGAAATCAAATTTAAGCATATAAATCACCCAAGTATAATTTTAAAAGGCCTTTACAATCCCAACAAAATCAAATGGAAATAAATAGAGTAAAGTACCAAGTTTTAAATCGATGCAAATCCCATTTTATTCATGGCATGGTCACCTCGAGTCCACCCGCTCCCGTGTCCGCGATCTAAGTGTCACCAAATGATAAGGGAGAAGGTGAGTCGCAAGACTCGGTGCATAAATCCCCCCGGATATGCAACATACTAACACACATTATAACAAGGCAATACAATTAATGCACCCAATCCTAACCATCCATAACACCTTTTCTACCCGTGTGGTACCAAACCACCGGTGGTGCCAAACCACCGTGACCCAAAGTCACGATATCCATCAATGTGGTGCCAAACCACCGGTGATCCAAAGTCACGAAAAATCCATCGTGGGGCCAACCCACGTGTGATACCAAATCATGGCGACAATCCCGTATCTCAAAAGTGGGGCCAACCCACGGTGGTGTTAAACCACGAGGACGAGTCGCTATGAGGTGCCAAACCTCGGTGTCCCAAAGACACAAGTGTGATACCAAATCACTTTGGTGACCGCAATCACGAATCAAATGATGGGGCCAACCCATCGTGTGATACCAAATCGATAGCGTCAATCCGTAAAATCAACCGTAGGCCAACCCATTTGTGGTGCTAAGCCCTTTGGGGCGAGACGCGAGGTGCTAAACCTCTGTGACCCAAAGTCACAATAATCAATCTGTGGTACCAAACCACTGGAGGTGCCAAACCTCCGTGTCCCAAAGACACGGATATCATATTCCCTTCCTCTCATATCACCCATAACATATCATATCGATGCAAATCGTGCAATCATGCAAATCATGCTAATATGGTTAGGGTAGCATCTCATAACACATACATCATAGATTATGATATCATATCAATAACAAAGCTCATAATGAAACGGACTTACCGAATCCGCACATACCCCATAAGGTATCATATCAATCAACCATACTGTTTCGGCTTTATTAAGAAATCAGGTTATTAAGCATATTACTAAGTAAAGAGTGTGTTAGTTTACACACCTGTTAATACGCAAGCCCTAATCCAAAAGAACCGATCTAAGACCCTCGATTGGCTTGCTCCTATAATCGGCCAAATAAGAACATTAGGAACCTATACCAAACAGCCAAACCAAATAACTTAAGAGGGTTAACGCTCAAACCCTTACCTTATGAATGATTTGGTTTCCTACCAAATCCCGAACCAAACAATGGTTCCTTTGACAATCGGCCACACCCTAAAATGTAAACAGTTAGTCCTTTGAAACTTGACTTAACGAAACTAGAAGAGTGGACTAAAAGAACCAACTTCTTACCACCACTTACCAAATGATCACTCAAGGGTGATACTTGAAATCCTTGGACACCCTATAAGGAAAACGGGTCACACAAGGATTAACTTCTTTCAACCAATGCCCAAAATCGGCACTTATCCAAACCAAAATCAACAAGAACAAGGAGAGGGAAATGGCCATTCTTGCCAAGCACTTACCTTCCTCTAAACCCGACTAGAAACAAGGCTAGAAGAGATTCACACCACACCAATATTCGCCAAGAAAACCACTAGGAGAGAAGGGAGATTCTGCTAAGATGTAAACAAATAGAAAAGAGGATTCGCCTTACACAGGAAGAAAACACAAGAAAAAGATGAAGAGAAAAGGGTTGATATTCGCCAACAACAACAATGGAACCAAGAAGAAGAAAGGTACTTTCGGTTTTGAAAGAAAAGGAAATGGAGAAAGTGTTTTGAAGAATAGAGTTTTGCTATCCGTGTTTTCAAGAAAAGAAAGAAGTATGAAGAGGAGAGAGTACTAGTTTGACTTACACAAATGAAAAGAAAGAAGATATGGAAGGGAGCATTCTACCACAAGCACAAAATCAAGAAAAGCAAGGCAAATTTCGGCAAGTAGGTGTTTGGACTTTCGGTTTCAAGGAGGACAAAAGAGAGTTTTCTTGAAATTTACTAACCAAAAGACCAAAAGGAGAACTTAGCTTGACACTCAAAGACCGAAAATGCACAAAATTCCTAAGTGAATTTCGCACTCCTCAACTCACCTACCAAACCGATCACTCCCCCAAAATCTCTCCCACATTCGCCACTACCAACAACTGCTCATGGCCACTCATTCAAACTTGTTTGAACTAGTCAAATTCCTTGATTCACTCTCCTCCCACCATTCAAACATTTGACTTGGTCCAACCTCAACCACCTTGGCGTCAAAATGGAAGCAAAAAGTGAGCATCCTGCAGCTTGAACACAGGACCTCCCCCTGCAAGTGGCGTCACACACACACACAAGCTCTAAGTGGCGCCTAGCTTGCCACTCCACCAGCTCCTTTCTTGTGCTAAAATTCACCAAAGAATAGTTATTAACCCCAGCTTCTTCAGCTTCTCTCTCCTGAGCCTAAAACTAAAAATTTTCCTACCACTCAGGCTTACACCAAGCTTACACCTAAGCCCCAAAACATGAAAAACAATGACTTTGCAGACCAAACACATGCAAACAATGCAACAACAAAAATAGCCCCCTATCCCGGGATATTACACAATCAAAATACCTTAAGCCCTGGCCCCAGCCGGCTTCCCTCTTAAAGTGCCTAAAAATAAAATTTTGGCCAAGGTTCGACTTAACCTCGAACCTTCCCAGGGACCCTAAACACACTCAAACAACATACCAGCATACCGAACACACAAAACAAGATAAATGCGCAACCCATAAATCCTAGATATTACATGCCATTATACCAAAATGAGATTTCTAAGTATACCAAAAAGGAGATAGTGGATAGTGTGATTATGCTCCGACCGATCCTCCAACCTTCGTGAACTTACGAACACTATAAAACAAGAGAAAATTAAACGGGGTAAGCATTTTCATGCTTAGTAAGTTCATATAACGGGAAATAAACTTACCAATTATATTTATTAATATAAGCATACATAAAACACAACTCCATCATTTTGGGTAAGTTACCTAAAGACACAATCACTTATTCAAACAAGTTAGTCACATAATCTCATATGTATTTCAAGTAAAACATAGATGAGCTCATTACATACCACTTCCATTAATTCTACCTTTCCATGTTTCAAGAGTCTTTTCCATTGAACTGATGAGATTTCGATGGATGTTCGAGTAGCATTTTCATGTGCAATAGAACCCATTAGGGCACATAATAAGAAGCACACTCGTAAGCCACATTTTTCACAATTGGATTGCTAGTCCAAGCTGAATCCTATCCGTAGCACATGCCCTAGGAAGCTTAATTTGGAATACCCGTCCGAGCTAAATCAATTTATAATATATACTCAAGAGTCTTACATTAGGATTACCCATCCGGGCTAAATTCTTTGTACAACATGTGTAATGTTATTTTCGTCCAAGAATATCACCTTATTCCATCGAACTCTCAACATTCATCCGGAACATGACAATTTTGTCCACACTTCACACTTATGATTATTTCACTATGGATATCATCTCACACATACCAACACAATCACACCATTCAATCCAAACATTTAATACACATATTTAAGTTACACGAACTTACGTTGACAATTGTTCGGGTTTGAATTCCAACTAATCTGAAACTTTTTGTTTCCCTCGATCTAATTTCGTAGTTGATCTTTCCAGGTCTATATAAGCAAATTTAATTATTAATTAATCACGTTTTACATACATTTGCTTTTTACTACATCCTAGGCAAAATTACTATTTTGCCCCTACTCTTTTCAAAAATTCCAATTTCGTCCCTAGGCTAAAATTCATGCAATCTAGTCCTCTTTCCAAGCCTAACAAAAATTTAATAAAATTTTTACAGCACACACATTTCACAAATTTTAGAATTTTCCATGGGTTTTACCACTTTTTCATTTTAGTCCCTAAATCAAGTTTCCATGAAAATTTGCTTTGTAAAAGTTGTTTATTTATCAACTATCTTTCATTTTCTACCATAAATTTCAAATTTCTAGCATTTACATCCATGGCAAAGTTTTTACACTTTGTTATCTTTTCAAATAAATCCCATAAATAGAAAGATTAGGCTATCACGACTCTAAAAATATAAAAAATCATTAAAAACGAGACTTGATTTCATACCTTTCTAAGATTGAAAAGTTCTCTTCCTCTCTCCTAGGGTTTCCATAAAAAAAAATTGGGGAAGAAGATGAATAGAAAAGATGCTAATTTCTTTTTATTTTTCTATCATCTTTTAAATTTATTGATTTCCAATTTAGTCCCTAGTCATTTCTAACTTTTCCATGGATGAGTCACCAAGAAAAATCTACATACTTTTCTTAATGGTCTAATTACCATATAAAGACCTTTAGTTTTGAATTCCATAGCAATTTAATCCTTATAGCTACTAGAATTCAACTTTCTCATTTTATGTAATTTAGTCCTTTACCTAATTAACCACATAATCGATAAAATTTTCGTATCAAAATTTTCACATGACCTTCCTATAATAATACCAACCATAAAATAAAATAAAATAAATTTTTATTTTGAGCTCAAATTTATGGTCACGAAACCACTGTTCCGATCTCAATTTAAAATGGGTCATATAACTCTCCCCTTTAGAAATTTTCATCCTCGAAAATTCTTACCGGAAAAGAGGTTAGGGTGCTACTTCCTCATAGTATCCTCTGGCTCCTAGGTAGCTTCCTCTAAACCATGCTGTTGCTAG
This sequence comes from Gossypium rotundifolium, assembly GCA_025506655.1. Taxonomy (NCBI): domain Eukaryota; kingdom Viridiplantae; phylum Streptophyta; class Magnoliopsida; order Malvales; family Malvaceae; genus Gossypium; species Gossypium rotundifolium. Next base: position 72,516,713 of record CP106731.1, read on the forward strand.
AGCACTTTTGCCAATGCCACCTTTTTATTTCTTAGCTCTTTCATTTTATGTATAAGTATTTTGATCGGTTCTTCATTGTAGGTCATATCAGGCTGAATCTCAAGTTTTGTTGGAGTAATAACGTGTGAAGGGTCTGATCTATATCGTCGTAACATAGATACATGGAAAACATTGTGAATCTTATCAAGCTTAGGTGGTAACGCTAACAGATATGCAACCGGCTCGATTCTTTCAATGATTTCATAAGGTCTAATGAACCATGGACTTTATTTCCTTTTACGACCGAATCAGAAACTTTCTTCCATGGTGAAAATTTCAAGAACACTTTATCACCAACTTGAAATTCTATCTCTTTTCTTTTCAAATCGGCATAGGACTTTTGACAGTCTGAGGCTGCCTTTAAACTGTCTCGGATTATCTTCACTTTTTCCTCAGTTTCATGGATGAAGTCACCTCCGTGTATCTTTTTCTCTCTTAACTCTGTCCAATACAATGGAGTTCTACATTTGTGACCATATAGAGCCTCATACGGTGCCATTTTAATACTGGACTGATAACTATTATTATAAGCAAATTCAATCAAAGGTAGATACCTTTCCCAGTTACCTTCAAATTCAAGTATACAACACCGAAGCATGTCCTCTAAAATCTGTATCACACATTTAGATTGTCCATCTGTTTGTGGATGGAATGCAGTACTAAAGTGTAAACAAGTGCCCATAGCTTCTTGCAACTTACTCCAAAATCGGGATGTAAATCGGGGATCTCTATTGGAAATAATCGAGATTGGCACTCCATGTAGTCTTGCAATCTCAGAAACATATAGTTCAGCCAATCTAACCAATGAAAAGTCCATACGTACCGGGATAAAGTGTGTTGACTTCATTAGGCAGTCAATAACTACCCAAACAACATCTTTCTTTTTTTGGTGACAAGGAAATCCCGATACAAAGTCCATGGTAATCCTTTCCCATTTCCATTCTGGTATTGTAATTAGCTGTAATAATCCTGAAGGTACTTGGTGTTCAGCCTTTACTAGTTGACATATCAAGCATCTAGATACAAATTCGGAGATATCTCTTTTCATTCCTGGCCACTAGTACATTTTCTTCAAGTCATTATACATTTTATTATTACCGGGATGCACAGACATAACACTATTGTGTGCTTCATGTAACATCTTCTGTACTAGTTCTAAATTCTTCGATACACATATTCTACCTCTAAACAACAAACAACCATTTGAATCAATCTGAAACTCTAAATCAGGATCGAACTCACTTTGCACTCGTTTGGCCTGTAACTTATCATCATCATTCTGAGCCTCACATATTTGTTGCCGAAATGTTGGTCTAGCTCTTAACTCAGCTATAATTGAATCATCATCAGACAAGGACAGTTGGGTGTTCAATGCCCGCAAGGTAAACAAAGATTTTCGGCTCAAGGCATCTGCCACTACATTAGCTTTCCCCGGACGGTAATCGATAACGAGATCATAATCTTTTAATAATTCCAACCATCTCTGTTGTCTCAAGGTCAATTCTTTCTGTGTCATTAAATACTTTAGACTTTTATGATCCGTAAAGATATGACACTTTTCACCAAAGAGATAATGCCGCCATATTTTCAGTGCAAACACAATGGTTGCTAACTCAATATCATGTAATGGGTAGTTTCTTTCATGCGATTTTAGCTGCCTAGATGCATAAGCCACCATTTTACCATCTTGCATCAATAAGATCCCAAACCGTTCAATAAGGCATCGCTGTATACTACAAATTCTTTACCCAATTCAGGTTGGACTAGTACAGGCGCTTCCGTCAATAAGGATTTCAATCTATCAAAACTCTGTTGGCACTTATTGTTCCATTCGAATCTCACATCTTTTTGTAGCAATCGAGTAATCGGAGAATCTATCATTGAAAACCCTTTAACAAATCTCCGATAATATCTGGCTAGCCCCAGAAAACTTCGGACTTCAGAAACATTCCTTGGTGGCTTCCAACTTATAATAGCTAAAATTTTATTCGGATCCACCCAGATACCTTCTGCAAATGCAACATGTCCAAGGAAACTAACTTCCTTTAACTAGAATTCACATTTACTAAACTTGGCATACAATTGTTTCTTACGCAGAGTTTGTAAGACAGTTCTCAAATGTTTAGCATGCTCATTTTCATCTAGGGAATAAACCAAAATATCATCAATAAAAACAACCACGAACCTGTCCAGGTATGGTCTAAAAATTTTGTTCATTAAATCTATAAATACCGCTGGAGCATTCGTTAGTCTGAATGGCATCACCAGAAATTCATAATGCCCATATCTAGTTTTGAAAGCTATCTTCGACACATCCGAATCCTTTACCCGTAGTTGATAGTAATCAGATCGTAGATCAATTTTCCAAAATGCAGTGGCACTTTTAATTGATCAAACAAGTCATCTATACGAGGCAATGGGTACTTATTCTTTATTGTGACTTTATTAAGCTATCTATAATCGATGATTAATCTCAATGATCCATCTTTCTTCTTTATAAATAATACCAGTGCACCCCACGGTGAAAAGCTGGATCGAGCTAATCTTTTATCAATTAATTCTTGCAGCTACACTTTCAACTCCTTTAATTCAGTAGGAGCCATTCTATATGGTGCTATCGATATCAATGTTGTCCCTGGTACAAGGTCTATAGAAAATTCCACCTCTCTAGCTGGTGGCAAATCGAGCAATTCTTTTGGAAATACCTCAGGAAACTCACAAACAACCGACACTGACTGGATTTTCAACTCAGACACTTTGGTATCCAGCACATAAGCAAGATAAGCCTCATACCCTTTTCTAATATATCTATGTGCTTATACTACTGAAATCACATTAGATAACCTATCTAGCTTTTCAGATTCAACTTGAAGTAACTCACCATTTTGACACTTCAATTCAATGTATTTATACTTATAATTTACCACTAAATCATGTTGGGTTAACCAATCCATTCCCAATATTACATCAAATTCATCAAAGGGTAATAACATCAAATTAGCCAAAAAATAATAACCCTCTATTATCAACGGACAATTCTTATAGATTTTATCCACCATAACGTGCTGACCCAAGGGGTTTGAAACTTTAACCACAAATTCGGTGAATCCAACAATCATATTTTTAACATTCACAAGTTTCGTGCATATATATAAATGTGTTGAACTAGAATCAATCAAAGCAATAATATCAGTATCAAGTAAAGAGAATGTACCAGTGATAACATCTGGTGCCGAGGCATCTTCCCTTGCACGTATTGTGTATGTCCTCGCCGGAGCTTGTACCTCAGATTTAGACGTTGGGTCCTTTGCAGCATTATGACTACCACCGGCATTTCCTAAATACCGTGGTGGTCTACCCTCGAGATAGGATTACTCAACTTCGGGGTCTGTTCAACATCTTTCTCAACTCTTTTCAGGCAATCCTTAAGAAAGTGGTCGAGAGACCCACACTTAAAACATGCCCCACTTCTCATTTGGCATTCTCAAAAATGCGATTTGCTACAGACATTGCATCATGGCTTGGGGTTTCCAACACTCCCAACACTAGTTGCTAGCAGAGATGAAGACCTCGGGTTGGAGCGTTTTAAACTTCTTTCCTTTCCCGAATACCTCGCTGATGAGACAACATTCTCGGTAACTTTTTGATCTCTTTGAAGTAGATGATTGCGTCTTACTCATAAATCTTTTACTCGGTACCCAAGCTTCTCTTTTGGCTTACTTCTTCTCTTTGCTTAATTCCTCAGCCTTGTGAGATCTTTCAGCCAACACCGTAAATTCCCTTAATTTCAAAATCCCAATCAATAATTTAATGTCTTCATTCAGCCCTTCTTCAAATCGTTTGCACATATCAGCTTCAGTCTGAACCCATTCATTAACATACTTGCTCAGTCTAACAAACTCTCGTTCATACTCAGCTACTGTCATATTTCCTGTTTGAGTTCTAAAAATTCCTTCTTTTTCTGATCTAGGAACCTCAAAATAATATATTTCTTTCTGAACTCAATTTGGAAGAATTCCCACGTAATATTTTCTCGCGGTACAACAGAAGATATGGTTTTCCACTAATAGTAAGCTGTATCTTTTAGCAAGGATACCGTACATTTCAAACACTCGGCGAGAGTACATGACAATTCATCGAGAACCTGAATAGTATTTTCTAGCCAGAACTTAGCCCTCTCTAGATCAGTGTCGACAGTAGCCTTAAATTCGTCAACCCTATATTTTCTAATCTTATCAACTGGAGCCTTACCAATTCTAACAGGTCTAGTACCCTGTGGCATTTCATCGGGTTGTAAAACAGGTGGGGGAGGTTGTTGAATAGCAGGGCGTGTTCTCATATATTCACTAAACCATTCATCCATCATTTCAAAGCAGGCAACTTTTGCCTTTTCACGACCCTCAGACATGGGCCTCCTACTACTACTGGTTGCGGCTCATTGCACAGAAGCTTGAGCAGTGCTCTTAGCTTCCTCAGACTCATCTCTGATACCATTAAATGTAACACCTCTACCCGTATCCGTTGCTAAAATAGGGTCACAGAGTATTACTGGGGTTTACAGAACATTCTCATGTAATTTGTATTAAACATACTATGCATACTCTAAAATTTTCTTATTGTCCCTTAAATGGGCCCTCGAGGCCCATTACGAGTATTAGAATCGAAGCGAGACTTAATGAAACCTCTAAGAATTTTTCACAAAATTACAAAATTTTTGTAAGGTACTGAGCTCACACGCCTGTGTGGACCAAGGGCACCCCAGTGTTATAGGCCGTGTCCGATTTAGGGTGCTCTCTGATTTGCACCACACGGCCATGCCATACACCCGTGTGTTAGGCCGTATGGGTAATTAATTTAATTCAAATTAGGTGCAGGTTTCACACGACCAATAAACATGCCCGTGTTCTAGGCCATGTCTCCCACACGGCTGAGGCACATGCCCGTGTCTCTGCCTGTGTGCTCAATTTCGAGCATTCTATTTTCACAAATTTAAGGTGCAAGGGACACACAACCTAGCTACAAGCCCATGTACTCGGCCATGTGTCACACACGGCCTAGACACATGCCCATGTGTCTACCCGTGTGGACAAAATGAAGCCATTTCTTAGCTTCATTTTCTCACCCAAGTTTGCCAAAAACCTACATCAATACTTGCATGAATATACCAACCAAATCAAGCATTAAAACCAAGCATAAATTAACATCTATCATGGTATAATATCACATGCAATTCATGTCTATAAGCATACTTTTAATGCATATACAAGAAAAAAACATACTCCATTCATCCACACTTAACACATAAGCATTAAACATAGAATAACTTTTAGAATGCCAAATAAATCCTTACTAGCCTGGCTAGATTCCAAAACATAATTTACAAGTTATCATTTGACCAAATAAGCCTATACATGCTATTATACCAAGATGAGATTTCTAAGTATATCAAAACGGAGATAGTGGATAGTGTGATTATGCTCTAACCGATCCTCCAACCTTCGTGAGCTTACGAGCACTATAAAACAAGGGAAAATTAAACAGGGTAAGCATTTTCATGCTTAGTAAGCTCGTATAAAGGGAAATAAACTTACCGATTATATTTATTAATACAAGCATACATAAAACACAAATCCATCAATTTTGGGTAAGTTACCTAAAGACACAATCACTTATTCAAACAAGTTAGTCACATAATCTCATATGAATTTCAAGTAAAACATAGATGAGCTCATTACATACCACTTCCATTAATTCTACATTTCCATATTTCAAGAGTCTTTTCCGTTGAACTGATGAGATTTCGATGGATGTTCGAGCAGTATTTTCATGTGCAATAGAACCCATTAGGGCACATAATAAGAAGCACACTCTTGAGCCACATTTTTCACAATTGGATTGCCAGTCCAGGCTGAATCCTATCCGTAGCACATGCCCTAAGGGGCTTAATTTGGATTACCAGTCCTGGCTAAATCCAATTTATAATATATATGCTCAAGAGACTTACATTAGGATTACCCATCCGGCTAAATCCTTTATACAACATGTGTAATGTTATTCTCGTCCAAGAATATCACCTTATTCAATCAAACTCTCAACATTCACCCGAAACATGACAATTTTGTCCATATTTCACACTTATGATTATTTCACTATGGATATCATCTCATACATACCAACACAATCAAAAATTCAATTCAAACATTTAATACACATATTTAAGTTGCATGAACTTACGTTGACAATTGTTCAAACTAATCCGAAACTTTTTGTTTCCTTCGATCTAATTCCGTAGTTGATCTTTTCTGGTCTATATAAGCAAATTTAATTATTAATTAATCACTTTTTACATACATTTGCATTTTACTACATCTTAGGCAAAATTTCTATTTTGCCCCCACTCTTTTAAAAAATTTCAATTTCGTCCTTAGGCTGAAATTCATGTAATCTAGTCATCTTTCCAAGCCTCAACCATAATTTAATAACAATTTTTACAGCACACATATTTCACAAATTTTAGAATTTTCCATGGGTTTTACCACTTTTCCATTTTAGTCTCTAAATTAAGTTTCTATGAAAAATTACTTTGTAAAAGTTGTTTATCTATCAACTATCTTTCATTTTCTACCATAAATTTCAAATTTCCATCATTTACATCCATGGAAAAGTTTCTACACTTTGTTATCTTTTCAAATAAATCCCATAAATTGAAAGATTAGGCTATCCCGATTCTAAAAATATAAAAACCATTAAAGACGAGACTTGATTTCATACCTTTCTAAGCTTGAAAAGTTCTCTTCCTCTCTCCTAGGGTTTCCATAAAAAAATTGGGGAAGAAGATGAATAGAAAAGATGATAATTTCTTTTTATTTTTATCATCTTTTAATTTTATTAATTTCCAATTTAGTCCCTAGTCATTTCTAACTTTTCCATGGATGAGTCACCAAGAAAAATCTACATACTTTTCTTAATGGTCTAATTACCATATAAGGACCTCTAGTTTTGAATTCCATAGCTATTTAATCCTTATAGCTACTAGAATTCAACTTTTGCATTTTATGCAATTTAGTCTTTTGCCTAAATAACCACACAATCGATAAAATTTTCGTATCAAAGTTTTCACGTGACCTTCCTATCATAATACCAACCATAAAAGAAAAAAAATTATTTTTGGGCTCAAATTTGTGGTCACGAAACCACTGTCTGATCTCACCGAAAATGGGCTGTTACAGGTTAAGTTGGTGGACAAAAATTGACATGATTTAGGTGAAATTTGGGTGTTTTAAAGAAATGACATTTTGGTAAATTGGTAATTAAATGAATTAATAAGCAAAATAAAGCCAAAATCTTGTCCATCTTCTTCTGGCATGGCCGAAATTCACTAAGTAATATATAGTTAGGGTTTGTTCATCTTTCAAGGTCGATTGTAAGTCCATTCTTGCCTCGTTTTTAATGCTCTTTACATTTTTAAAGTCGTTGTAACCCGATCTATCTATTTCTACCACAAATTTAAGATATGATCAAGGTCTAGGGTTTGAACCATGTTATACATGAGTGTATTTTGATGTTTAACGATAGATTATACAAATTTGATGTTGGATAAACAAATTTTACTAAGTGATTTTTGATGAAAATGCCTAAAAGGACCTATTTGTAAAAGTTGAAAAATATGTAGTAGAAGTGTGATTTAATGAAAAATGTGGGTTTTTATAAGTATGAAAATGGTTTGGCTAGGCTTGAGTTTTGACAAAATTCGAGCCTAGGGACTAAAGTGTAAAAAGTTAAAAGGTTAGGGGCAAAAATGTAATTTTCCATAATGTGATTTTTTGACTGAATTGAATATTGTGAGTACTAAATGAGTTAAATTTGCTATTATAGATCAAGAAAAATAAGGTTCGGATGTAGATCGGGGGAAAAATAAAGTGTTTGACAATTAGGTCCACTTTCACTATTTTTGTACCGAGGTAGGTTTGTATGTAAATAATGCAATGTTATAATCATATTTATAATGTCTTGTTATTGCATGAGTTGTATGATTGACTCTATGGATGAAATTGATGAAGTTTCGACAAGCGAGTAAATCTTGGTTGAACCTTAGAAATAGATTAGGATACAAGTGACATGTCACTAGGAACCCATGTAATTATGTGATTTATGTGTCCTGGGTGCTGGTATTTTACGTCTTACCAGTGGCTGGGTATACCAGCATATGTTGTGGATACTTGACAGCTTGTGTGAATAGAACCGCATAACTACGTCTAGACTGACAGCTTGTGTGAGCAGGCTCGAGAATAGCTCGAGAGCAAGCTTATATGTGTTATGAGACTTGTGGTAGTATTGGCTACATAAGTGGCACTTATGTGCAAAGATTTTTGTGTATCCGATAGTATTCCAAGTGGTTCAAGGGGTATGTAAAAGATGAGAAAGTATGTGATTACGTTATGAGATAGTGCAGTATGTATGAAGAACTCAATGGGAATAGATTCGTATATGATGATCTATTGGTAAGAATATGATTGATTATGTTATGTTCATGAAGTTTTAATGACACTTATGTTTATTCGTGTTATGTTATGCATATGATAAATGTATAATTAATGTTGTTTATTATTTGCATATGAATGTACTAAGCTTTTTAGCTTACTTCCCTTTTTTTCCCTTATCTTATAGTGTCACCAAGCTAGCTTAGGATTGGAAATCGTCAGAGATCCATTCACACTATCAACCATTATTTTGGGTACCATTGAAATGTCAATATTTTGATTTATGGCATGTATAGGGACTTGGTCATTTTGTTATATGTCATAATTGATTTGGCCAAATATGTTGGCTTATATTGGTTGAAAGTTCATTTTGTATTAGGCCATTTGAAATTGACTAATATTGGTATAAGTATATTCATATGATGATGCCTTACATGATGTGGAAGCTTGCATGATTTGAGTTGACAAGTATGCGATGTTTATGTATGATAGATGTAGCATGTGAATGATATGTGGATGTCTTGGTTGTGGATGTTTTGGTTTCCTAAGTATGCCATAAGTTGTGCCATTGAATTAATGTAAGTGTAGGTGTAAATGAGGGTGTCAAATAGCTTGGTAAATAGCCTTATTTTTTTTCCACACGAGTAGACACACGGGCATGTGTCTAGGCTGTGTGTGACACACGGTCTGCCCCATGGGCATGTGTCCTCTACACCTTAATTGTTGCAAAATAGAATGTCTAGAATTGAGCACACGAGCAGAGACACGGGCGTGCATCTTGGCCGTGTGTGCTGTATGAACATGTGCCCTGGTCGTATGAAGTCTGCACCTATTTTATGAAAAATTATGAAAATTAATTTGAACACACGGCCTAGCACCCAGGCATGTGGCATGGCCGTGTGGCACAAGTCAGACAGCACCCAAAATTGAACAAGGCTTGTAGCACGGGTGTGTCTCAAGGTCACACGGGCGTGTCCTTTAAACCACTTGGGCATGTGACCCTTGTAACATGAAAAAATTTCTAAGTTTTGTAAAAATTTCTTGAGTTCTTAGTTTAGTCCCGAACCACCTCTAAAGTATATTTTAGGCCTCGTGGGATCGTATTAGGGACTTCATGATTGAGTATGAATGGTTTTAATTTGGACGCAAATTTATGACTCAGAATTGTATGTTTACTTGCGATATAAGTTCGGTAATGCCTCGAGCCCTATTCCAATATTGAATACGGGTAAGGGGTGTTACGTTTAGTGGTATCCGAGCTATGTTTTAGTTGATTCTCAAACTAACATAGCGTGTGTAAGAGTCTAGCTATACATGCCATAAATAAACTGTGATAGTGTGATGACTCGTAACAACTTTAAATTGTGTTTTCATATAGTAAATAGATCCCAATCGAGCTGAAGCTGATGACGTAGAAAGTAATGTGCCAGCTTCCGCTCAAGGGATCGCGCCATCTAAAAGTAGACCAGTGACAATTGGTCAAGGAGAAGGGGCTAGGGAAGCATTCCTCCATATGATGAACGAGTGGTATACGAGTTTGTTCGAACAAATTCGAATGCTCAACCCCCTCCACCCTCACCTATTCCTTAGCCGGTTCTCGTAGCTCCACAAGGTATGGAATTTATGAGATTGAGTAAGCCTCCAGTTGATAAGATCCGAAAGTATAGGGCTGAAGATTTCAGAGAAAATGTCGATGATGATCCTGAAAGAGCAGAATTCTGGCTCAAAAACTCCATCAGGGTATTTGATAAACTATCTTGCACATTGGATGAATGTCTAAAATGTGCTGTGTCACTTCTGAGAGACTCAGCATACCGGTGGTGGAAAACTCTTGTGTCAGTAGTACCGTGAGAGAGGGTTAACTGGGAATTCTTTCAAGATGAGTTTAGGAAGAAATATATTAGACAACGGTTTATTGATTAGAAACGTAAGGAGTTCTTAGAGTTGAAATAGGGCCGAAAGTCGATAACCAAGTACGAGTGAAAGTGATCGCTGTAAATTAGAGTTTTAAAATTTATAAAGAGAATGATCGAACCTGGAAACTAACTCTAACAACGATTAAAGGCAAGTGTACCTATCGAACAGTAGTATGGCTTAGGCAAGACCGGATTGTCGAACCCAAAGGAACTAAAAGTACTAATACTAACTTTCTTTTTATTATTTAGCCTTAAAAATATAGTAAAGTTGCTTTAAACTAAATTAAACTAACAACTACTACTCTAAAGACACAAAGACAAAAGAGTGAATTGGGAAATAACTTTAGGAAAAACTCAGTTGATCACGACGATACCCTCAAGAAGAATCCACCTAGACTTCACTTGTTATTTAACTCCTGAATCATATGATTTCTTTACTTAGCTTGATCCGTAAGACTCCCTAACCTATATTAAACCCTCTCTCGAGGCAAATAATGTCTAACCCTAGGTTAATTAGTGGAACTCTCGTTCGCTTATAATAACCCCCTAGAATAGTAGTAAACCGATCAATGGACTCCCATATTAGGTTTCACCCTAATCCGACAAAATCTCGTCACCTTATCTCTAGGCGTGCGATCAACTCCGCTTAATTATGCTAGATCTACTCTTAGGCAGGGTCTATTCCTCCTCTACCTAAGCACATTAGATTAGATTAAGCAACATAATTAAGAACAAACTAAGTACTTATCATATAAATAAAAAATCAATTAATAAGATTCATCTAGGTTTCATCCCCTTCAGGTATCTAAAGGGTTTAGTTCATAACAAAATAAGAAAACATCTCAAGAGAAAAGATAAAACAAAACATAAGAAATCCCTAAAACTCCCTAAAGGAATTGAAGGAGAGATCCTCCGTCTTGAGTAGAACTCTAGCTTCTTGAGATGGATCAACTGGCTATCTTCGAGTAATTCCCTGAATGAAAGCTCTGGCAGAAGGCTTTTTCCAAATTGCGACCCCCTAGAATAGCTGCCTTGGGGTGTTTATATAGGCCTTGAGATGCTTTACTTGGCTTCTAAGTATCTGCTTCAAGTAGAATTACTATTAGGGTGTTTAAGTAGACTTAGGAGTATGTTTCTTTACCTTCAAGCATCCAATTCCGTGTGAAGTTGCTCTTTTCCGTGGCAAGGGCACGTCCATGGCACACGCCCGTGTAGTCGTGGCCAGGCCGTGTTCAGACTTGTCGATTGGGGCACGGCTGTGTAAATCAGGCTTGAGGCTATGTTCTAGATAATTATCGAGGCACGACTGTGTGGCTTGTAGTCCATACCGTGTCAATTTCGTGAGTTGGCCCAATTTGGTCTGTTTTGAGCCCGTTTTGCTTTCTTTTTATCCTTGGGTGCTTTCCGGGTATAAGACATGAAAAGAAAAGATTAAGATTACCTTTTTACATAAATCAAGGATAAATCATCCAAAAGCATACTAAATGTGGGATTAAAATATGTTACTTTTACGGTTTATTAGAGAGTTTGTTAGGCATAGTAAGTACATTCAGGAGTGTGCGTCCATCGAGGCTATCATGTGCAAAAGGTTCAAAGACGGGTTGAATGAGGATATCCAATTGTTAGTTGGAGTCCTTGAGCTGAAAGAATTTGTGGTGCTATTCGACCGAGCTTGTAAAGCTGAAGAATTAAGCAAAGAGAAGAGGAAAGCTGAGTCTGAGGCTAGAGATACAAGAAAAAGGTCGATGAGTAAGTCATTTCAATCTCAATCTAAGAAATCGAGAGATTTGTTGTAACAGCTTGATTTTGGGCCTAGTCAGAACAGTGGTTCGAGACCACAAATTCGACATACAAAAATTTATTTTTATTATATTTTTATGGTATACAATTTCACAAAATTATTTCGTGGAAATTTCGTTCAAAAATTTTGACATTTGGGCACTCAATTTAGTCAAAAGGACTAAACTGTAAAAAGTGAAAAAGTTGAGTTCTACATGCTAGAGGTGTCCAATTGTTATGAAATTTTAAATTGGAGGTAATTATATGGTAATTAGACCATTTTTAAGTTGGTGGACAAAAATGGACATGGTTAGGCATGTTTCCAAAGTTTTCATCAAGGGCATTTTGGTCATTTAGTTATTAAAATGAATTAAAAACATAATTAAAAGCCAATTTTTGTCCATCTTCAACCCCTTGGCTGAAACTTGCATGGAGAAACCATATCTAGGGTTTTTCAAGCTTCCAAGCTCGATTGTAAGTCCGTTCTAGCCCTATTTTTAATGATTTTTACGTTTTTAAAATCCTCTTAACAAGATCTATCTATTTCTACCACTAATTTGAGATATGGTTAAAGTCTAGGGTTTTGACCCATGATGAATATGTGTGTATTTTGATGTTTAATGGTAGAAAATGCATGTTTATGGTTGGAGAAATGACTTTTACAAATTGATTTTCGGTGAAAATACCTAAAAGGACTAATTGATAAAAGTTATAAAATATTTCATAAAAGTGTTTTTTAATGGAAATTGTGGGATGTTATAGTTATGAAAATGGTTCAGCTAGGCTTAAAGTACAATGAAATTGAATGAAAATCATTTTACGAGCCTAGGGGAAAAAGTGTAAATAGACAAAGTTTAGGGGTGAAAATGTATTATTTTCCAAATATGATTTTTGGGCTGGATTGATTAGTATAATGATTAAATAAGTTAAATGTGATGTTTTAGATCAAGAAAAACAAGGTTCAGATTTAGATTGGGGAAAAACAAGTAATTGACGAACAAGTCCTTTTCACCGATTTTGCTTTCGAGGTAAGTTTGTATGTAAATAATGCATCATTTTTACTTATGTTTTTATGTTTTGATATATTTTATGAGATGTGGCTGAATATTGAACGAAATTGACAAAGTATCGAAATGTGAGAAATTTCCAGTTGAAGCTTAGGAATAGAATAGGATACAAGTGACATGTCACTAGGGACCTATGTGAAATCTATGTGAACTTGTGACTAAGTGAATCTGAGTGCTGGTCTTAAGTTCTACCAGGGGCTGGGTACACCGGCATGTGTTGCAGATACTTGACAGCTTTTGTGAGCAGCACTGAGTACTAACGAATGACTGACAGCTCGTGTGAGCAGACCCGTGAAAGTGAATAGCTTGAGAACGAGCCTCTATGTGAACAGTGATGTGAAGTAGCTTTGGCCACAAGTGTGGCACTTATGTGTAAACTGTGTATCCAATAATATTCCATGTGTTCACGGAAAATGACTATGTGTAAACTTTCGATGTATCCAATAATATTCCGATGTGTTCAACGGGAAAATGACTAAGTGTAATTGAATGTGATTATGTGATGAACAAGTGCATGTACATGTGTATATATATTCATGAGCAATGTGCTCGATATGTGATCGAACTTTGGTAAGGTTGATATGGAGTAAGTGTTACAATGAAGACCTGTAAATATTTGATGATGACTAGCTATTGGCATTGCTAACTATGGATATACTTTAGTGTTATATGTGTGAAAATGAGAATTAATACAAAGAAAACATGATAGAGTAAAATTAGCAAGAAAACAGTTTGGATAGCAGCAGTTGTATCACTTTGAAAAATCACCAAAAATGATGGAAATCGAATTTTTACATAAAAGAAACTTTGTAAGAAAAAGAATTTCATATTCTGAGATATTTGAATTTTTGTGAGACAGCATTAGAATGATTTCAGAATCCCCTATTTTGACTTGGGAAAATCATTAAAAATTTTTAAAAAATAATTATGGGTTATAATTTACATGATTAAAATATTTAATGAGTCTATCTTCAAAAGAAACAAACAGGAACATCATCTAAATCCCGTACGAGGAGATACTTAATTTTTAGTGAAGAGGGTTGAAACTGTCGGACAGCGAAACATGGGTGACTTTAATGAATAAAATGTATTTATTGGATAAACCAAAAACTCTAAAAATTTTATGGTAATAATATATGTGAGTCTAGTTTCAGGGAAAATTAACAAATCTTAATTTGGAGTTTCGTAGCTCAAGATATAAATAATTTAGTGACTGTAACTTGAGTAGACAACTTGAGATGAACATAAGTAAATAGTGAAATTATGTGCAATTATGATTGTATTACCTTGAGAACATATTGTGAGAATTGGTGAAAATATGTTAATAAATTACTTATTATTTTCATAAGGGCTTACTAAGCTATATAGCTTACCCCCTTCCTTTCCTTTTTCCTATAGTGTAACAGAGGCTAGCTCGGGTTGGAGATCGTCGGAGATTTTATCACACTATCAAGCTTTTGACTGGTATCAATGCCTTCAAGTAATTTAAGTCTATGGAATGTATAGGGACTTAGTCATTTTGGGTATGTGTTAATAAGTTTTGGCCAAATGTATTTGTAACAGTCCGGTTTAGACCCTAGTCGGAACAGTGGTTTTGGTACCACAAAATCGAGTCAGTGAAATATTTTAATATTATTTTCTGTGCTTTTGATATGTGATTAAGCATGTGATAAAATTTTGTAAGTTAATTTGTCTGTCTGTGTGTTTAATTTGAGAAAAGAATTAAAGTGTATAAAATGCAAAATTTACATGCTTTATGAAAAGATACCTATTTGAGAATGGCTTTTAAATAAGGAGGCCTTATGAGGCAATTATGCCAATATTTAGAAAGTGGATGGATAAAGGACATTAATGCCCTTAATGTATGTTTGTTTTAAATATTAATAGAAAGGTTAATAATGTAAATAGATTAATATATATGTTATAATAAGATAAAACATAAAAGATGACCTTTATCATCTTTTTGGTGCTGAAATTGAAGAAAGTAAAAGAATATTAAGCTAGGTTATTCGGCCATTGAAAGGTTCAATTAAGGTATGTTTTGACTTTGGTTTTTGATGATTTTTATGTTTTTGAGATTGTTGCTTAGTTTACTATCAAACACATGTTGTAATTTGAAGAATTGATGATGTTTATGAGATGTGCCATTGATAAAATGGTGAGCTTTATGATGAATATTGGTGTTAAATGAAAGATATGTGTTTAATGAACATGTTTTGTTCTTGATTTTTTGATGAATTTAGCTAATTAGGGCTAAATTGAGAAAATGATTATTTGAGGGACTAAATTGTGAATTTGATGAAAAATATGAATTTAAATGGTCCCTAGGGAGTTTTAGTTACGCATGTGTATGAACAAATGGTGTATAATTGATGTTTTGAGAAAAATAGACTAAATTGATAAAATGTGCAAATGTGAGGGCTAAATTGCAAAATACCCTAAATATGTGTTTTGGATTGAATTGAATAATTTGATGAATGAATTGGTTAAATCTATATATGTATAGATCAAGAACTGAAGAATACGGATTTAGATTGCGAGAAAGCGAAAGTAGTTGAATAATCGAATCCGATCGAATATCAGAATCCGAGGTAAGTCAATATGCAAATAAATGTAGTTGAATTGAATTATTTGAGTATATATGATATTTGATTTCTGTGTTTCAAAGGAACGAGTCACTTGGGATTTCTTCCAGTCTGAGTTTCAAAAGAAATACATCATTCAGAGATTCATTGATCAGAAATGAAAGGAATTCTTGTATTTGAAACAAGGCCGCATGTTTGTTACTGAATATGAGCGAGAGTTCATGAGACTAAGCCAATATGCTCACGAATGTGTTTCGACTGAAGCGATAATATGCAAAAGATTTGAAGACGGCCTTAATGAAGATATCCATTTGTTAGTCAGAATTATGGAAATAAAAGAGTTTGTAGTGCTTGTTGACCGAGCGTGCAAAGCTGAAGCACTTGGGAAAGAGAAAAGAAAAGCTGAGTCTGAAGCTAGAGATGTGAGAAAGAGATTTCAGAGTAAATCATTTCAGTCTGCTTCAAAGAAATTTAGAGATGAACAAAATTGTTTAAGAGTTATTGTGGGACATTCGAATAGAGATCGAGCTAGATTACAGTTGAGCTCCAAAACTCTAGCAACTTCAATGGCGAGTGTTGGAAATGTTAGATTCGAGCGACTCGAGTGTAAGCGTTGTGTTAAAAAACATCCGGGGAATTGTAGATTGAATAATCAAGCTTGCTTCAGATGTGGATCATTAGATCATTTCATCTGAGATTGCCTAGAGTCTATTGAGAAAGAGATTGTGCAGAATCTGAGATCTGAGAATGTTTCAGCTAGAGGTAAACCTTCTCAAAATACAAGAAATGTCAGTGGTAGTCATAGGTCTACAATGGATACTGTTGCAAGATTTGAATCTAGAGCGCCAGCTAGAGCGTATGCCATTCAAGCTCATAAGGAAGTTTCATCTCTAGATGTTATAATAGGTACATTTACTCTTTATGATACTTCTGTGAGTGCATTGGTATACCCTGGTTCTACTCAATAGTATATATGCATGAACTTAGTAATCAGTAAGACTTTGCCTGTAGAGTCTACTTAGTTTGTTGTAAAAATATCAAACCCCTTAGGTAAAAGTGTTCTAGCTGACAAAGTATGCAAGAACTATCTTTTAATGTTTAGAGATATCTGTTTTCCTGCTGATCTAATGCTATTACCATTTGATGAGTTTGACATAGTTTTTGGGTATGGACTGGTTGACACTACATGCTGTTGCTGTAAATTGTAAAAGAAAGACTATTGTTTTGAGATGTCAGAATGATGAAATAGTTCAGATTGTGTGAAATGATTTGAATGGATTGCCTGCTGTGATAACTATATTGAAAGTTAGGAAATATGTGAAAAAGGGATATGAAGCAGTGCCAGTTGTTTGTGAGTTTTCTAATGTATTCCCTGAAGAATTGTCGAGATTGCCTTGGATATGAGAAGTCAAATTTGGTATTGATCTGTTACCTGGTATGACACCTATTTCGATAGCTCCGTTTAGAATGGCACCAACAGAGTTGAAAGAGTTAAAATCACTGTTGCAAGAGTTAACTGACAGAGGGTTTGTTAGACCGAGTTTCTCGCCTTGGGGTGCTCCTGCTCTGTTTGTGAAAAAGAAAGATGGCACAATGAGAATGTACATCGACTATCGTCAGTTGAATTAGTGACCATAAAGAACAAATATCTGTTGCCCAGGATTGATGATTTGTTTGATCAGCTAAAAGGAGCCACTATGTTTTCTAAGGTTGATCTGAGATCGGGATACTACCAGTTGAGAGTGAAAGATTCAGACATTCCGAAATCTGCTTTCAGAACGAGGTACGGGCATTATGAGTTTTTGGTTATGCCTTTCGGATTAACAAATGCTCCTTCCATCTTTATGGATCTGATGAACAGAATTTTCAGACCGTACCTCGATCGATTTATGGTTGTTTTCATTGATGACATTTTAATTTATTCATGTGATGAAACTGAACATGCTGAACATCCGAGAATTGTGTTGCAAACTTTGAGAGAAACGCAATTGAAATGTGAATTCTGGTTGCATGAAGTTAGTTTTCTTGGACATATAGTATCAGCCTCTAGAATACGAGTTGATCCAAGCAAGATTTCTGCTATTCTGGATTGGAAACCCCCGAAAAATGTATCTAAAATCCATAATTTTTTGGGACTTGCTGGTTATTATCGTCGGTTTGTAAAAGGATTGTCGATGATGGCAACTCCATTGACTAGATTACTTTAGAAAAATGTGAAGTATGAATGGTTCGATGAATGTCAGAAAAGTTTTGATCAGTTAAAATCCCTTTTGACTAAAGCTCCAGTTTTAGTACAGCTAGAATCGGGTAAGGAATTCGTGATTTACAGTGATGCTTCGTTAAATGGCCTGGGATGTGTTCTGATGCAAGAAGGCAAAGTTATAGCTTATGCCTCGAGACAACTAAAGCTTCATGAAAAGAATTATCCAACACATGATCTTGAGCTAGCTGCGATTGTGTTCGCATTAAAGATTTAGCGACATTATCTACTCGGTGAGAAATGTCATGTGTTTTCGGATCATAAAAGTTTGAAATATCTAATTACTCAAAAATATTTGAATCTGCGTCAAAGGTGGCTAGAGTTATTGAAAGATTATGAACTTGTAATTGATTATCACTTGGGTAAAGCAAATGTCGTTGCTGATGCACTGAGTAGGAAATCATTGTTTGCATTACATGTTTTGAATGCTCAATTAGATTTGTCTGATGATATTTCAGTGATAGCTGAATTGAAAGCAAAATAATTTTTTTTACAACAGATAAGTGATGCTCAGAAAATTCATGATGAAATAATAGCGAAACGAGCTTAGTGTGATCCAAACTCTGATTCTAAATTTTGAGTTGATAATGATGATTGCTTGAGATTTCGAGATTGAATTTGTGTTCTAAGAAATCCAAAGTTGATACAGTTGATTTTGAACGAAGCACATAACAGTCGTCTATTTGTTCATCCGGGAAGCATTAAAATGTACCATGATTTGAAGCAACACTATTGGTGGTCTGGTATGAAAAGAGACATATCTAACTTTGTTTCAAAGTGTTTAGTTTGTTAGCAAGTTAAAGCTGAACATCAGGTTCCATCTGGTTTTCTACAACCAATTCTGATTCTCGAATGGAAATGGGATAGAGTGACAATGGATTTTGTTTCGGGATTGCCTCTAACTCCGAGAAAGAAAGATGAAATTTGGGTTGTAGTTGATCGATTGACGAAATCTGCCCATTTTATTCTGGTGAGATCTGATTATTCACTTGATAGATTAGCTGAGCTTTATATTTCTGAAATTGTGAGATTACACGGGGTGCCACTATCTATTGTGTTTGACAGAGATCCGAGGTTTACATCAAGGTTCTGGAAGAAATTGCAAGGAGCCTTAGGCACTAAATTGCATTTCAGTACAGCTTTTCATCTACAAACGGATGGTCAATCCGAGCGGATCATTCAGATTATCGAGGATATGTTAAGATTCTGTATTCTTGAGTTTAACGGTACAGGGAACAGTACTTACCATTGATTGAATTTTCATATAATAATAGTTTTTAGTCGAGCGTCAAAATGGCACCATATGAAGCTTTGTATGGACGCAAATGTTGAACACCTCCGTATTGGACTGAGCTCATTGAAAGTAAGTTACACGGGGTTGATTTGATAAAAGATACAAAATAGAAAGTGAAAGTGATCCGTGACTGTAACACCCTTAACCCGAAATCGTCACCGAATAGGATTAAGGGGTATTACCAATCAATCAAAACATTTAACCTCTAAATCTCGACACAAAGTCAATCATCATCAAACACATTCATATACACTCATAGTGTCCCTTAAACGAGTCATCAATACCCTAAGCACGCTGATAAATCGAGTTGGGACTAAACCGGAACACATATAAAATTTCGTGAAAATTTAAAACTTTTCTAGAATACAGGGGAGACACGCCCATGGGGGTAGGCCATGCCTCTCCCACGGCTACATGACACACCTGTGTGACCTCCCCACTGTTACAACTGCCAAAATCAACACGGCTAACAAGCACGCCCGTGTGCTAAGGCCGTGTACTATAAGGTCATATATTGCCATTTCTTGCACAACCTGTAGGCACGCCCGTGCCATGGCCGTGTACAGTTTAAGCCACATTCTGCCAATTTACCCACAGTCTGAGGCATGCCTGTGTGCCCCAACCGTGTGACATTATAAGACATTTTTGCAAGGCCAACATGCCACCCACTTATGGTCAAACCTACAAGCCAATCAACCAAACATCTCATGCACATATTGCCATCTAAAAGCATACCAATTTAGCAATTTAAAACATGCAATCAATACCAACTCTAATTATACCCAATTCAATACCAATACTTATTCTATCACAAGCATAATTCATTCCCAATCTCACTACCCCTACTAGCATTTATCAACACAAAGTTACCACTCAATAGCAATTCATCAATCTACAAAGCATGCCAAAAGATGTATCATATATATACCACATTCATTCATGCCAAACCTATCACATATCTAACCACATCTCATGGCTAATTATAATTCTCAAACTTGATTCAATTAACTAGCCCATACATGCCATATTCTAGCTATATACATCATTTCAAAAGTACCAAAATAGAATACCGATAGTGTGATTGAGAAGCTGACGATCCCAGATCCGAGTTAGCTTTATTGACACTGCAAGGCAGAGAAACAAAACCCACAGTAACCTTTCCAAAGCTTAGTAAGCTCGATATACAATACAATTATCATATCAAATTAAATCAATGCATAAATAAACAATCACTTAGATCTATTATGTAACACCCTAAATTAGGGGTTGTATGTAATTTAAATATTTTCCCATGTGTGTGCTTGAAGAATTAAATTCTATGATCATTTGACATGTTTTAGGGTCTAGAAATAACCACGAGCTAGGCCTGACTTAGACCTAAAAATTTCTTTTTAAGTATCTAAAAGGATGGAGCTAGGAGATAGGGGTTAAGTATAAATTTGGGAGAAACATGACACAAAAAATGGCTTGGAGAAGTGGCTTCCATGCGCCACTTAGGTGCTACAAGGTGCGTCTAAGGGTGTTGCAAGGAGGTCTTGGGTTCGATTCATGGGAGAAACAAGGGTTGTATTTTTATTTTTGGGCTTTTGGGGACGTTAAGATAGGGGCTAGGTTGGAAGGCCTTAATAGATTTTTCGGGCAAGGTTTGGACATGAAAGACAGGTTGGTGGAGTGGCTTGGAGCGCCACTTAAAGGGCTTTGGTTTAAGGACTCTGCTCGAGTCATGATGGACGCAAGAGTGTTTTATTTTGGGGCTTTTTATGTTAAAGGAAGGAGGGCCGGAAGAAGGCCTTATAATTAAATGGTGGGGTTTTTGACATGAAAGTCAAATGGGAAAGATGGCAAGGGGCATTGTAGGGGGCTGCGTTAGTGTGGTCTGGTGTTCGAATCACGGGAGCTACAATTTGGTTTTTATTTTTATTTTTCAAGGCTAGCGTGCATGGGAAGGGAGGTGATGGCCCGATTATGGACTCTTATTTTGATAAGAGAGAGCTATTCTTTTTGCATATTTTCGGCTGGAAGGGTGTGTGTAGTAGTTTATTTTCTTTTGAATTGTTGAAGAGGTGGATAGGAGATAAAGATTAAAAGATAAAGCTTTATCTCATGGGAGGCAATGGCCGAAATAGGGACTCTCTAGGGCTGTCCATATCTGATTTGTACAGCAAAGAAGTGCCAAAGGTTCAACCAATTTTCTTTTCTTTCTCTCCAAATTTGCTGCTGCCAAATTCTCCCTTGATTCATAGCCAAAATTGTTCAAAAATTTCCAGCTTCTCTTGTTTCTTCTTAGCCAAATATACCCTTTCTTCTTCTCAAAATTCCAGCCCTCCATCTTGTGCTTAGGCCGAATCTCACATCCCTAACTAAGGTGCTGTCGATTTTCAATTAGGGTGGTAAGGGATCTCTTTAAGTTTAATTCTTTTTATTATTGTTTTGGCCAACAGAAACCATGAGGTTTAACCTTGAATTCTTGTGTATAACCGAACCTATTCAGGGTCTTGGATTGGTAACCCTCACTAGAAGCTTGCATTAAGGAGAATTGAGAGGTCTTTGGGATTTAAGGTGATCATGATATGTGGGATACATCATTCGGCCAAGGGCCCTTTTGTTAAAAGTTTATTGTTAAATGTCGAAACTAATGTGTGCCATGGATTTAGGGGCTAATTAAGGCTTCGGGATTTGTTAAGAAATCAAATCCATCCAAGGTAAGTGCCGCACGAGCCTTGGTATTTCTTTTTGTTTGGCCGAATAGGCCTAAGTCCCTAACCATGATTGTTGGCCGATTATAGGGTCAAGAATCTAGCGACGTAGATCGGATCTTTGGGATCTAGGGATTTCGGTAGAACAGTTGTGTAAGAACTCACTACACACTTTATTAATTTACATGATTATTGTTGTTGTTATTCACCTTTTTGGTAGTGTTTTGCTTATGGCTAAGCATGGATTACGGGTAAGTCCCCTCACTTGTGATTTTTGATATATGTTTTGCATGCCATCACATGATGTTAAATGCTATGACATGATATATGATAATTGATATATAAGCATGTGATGGTGGGATTGATGAGAGGAGGGGGATGATTTTATGGACTGTCGTCAATGGTTTTGACCACAAGATGGGTTGGCCCCATCAGATTATTTGTGACCTATGGTCATCAGTAGTTTTGACCACACCGATTGATAATTTGCGACTAAGTCCTAGTGGTTTGGTACCACTAGTGGTTTTGACCACACTTGATAAATTGTGACCTATGGCCATCAGTGGTTTTGACCACACGATGGGTTGGCCCCATCCTTTAATTTGTGACCCATGGTCATCAGTGGTTTTGACCACACGGGGTAGTTAAGGAGTATGGATGGTTAGGTTGGGTTGCATAATTGCATGTTTATTAATAATCTATGTATGAGTTACATTTTTGGGTGGGGGACTTACACACTGAGTCTTGGTGACTCACCCCTTCCCTTACTATTTTGCAGACGAGTAGATCGCGGAGATGGAGCCGGAGAGGACTCGAGGCGGCCATGCTTATCGTTGGTTTTAAATTTATTTTTGTTAAGTTTATTCATTTTATTTTCTAAGTCTTTTTATTTTGGGATGTAATAAGGCCGCTAAATTTTTATTTGGATGTTAGTTAATCGTTTATCTTAAATTATATTATATTACAAATATTAAGTAAACCGGTTAAAAGTAACCTTTTCAAACTTAATAAAGTTTAACGGGTTTTCAAAGAAGTTACCATCGGGTAACAAAATTTACCAAGTCACCAATAACTCGATTTATTTTAAACGATACATGATCAAACGTTTTCAAAGAGTTTTCAACCCAACCATGTTTATAAAAGCCCAACTGAGTTTTTAAACACCGTTTTAATACCTTAGCCATATCTTACCAAGTTTTCACTAGACACTCAAAATGATTCAAACTATTTTACTCCGTGGCATACCAGATCCGGTCAGGACTGATGGGCCGGGTTTGGAGTGTTGCATTTTTGGTATCAGAGCCTGATTCAAAACTCGGCTGTGGGGGGTCGAAGGCCCAAAATGTTTTATTTTTGTTAGTAGGCCTTATTATGATGTTTTGAGAAACTGTTTTGGCTTGAACAGCATGGCACCGAGTCTCCGGCACCAATCCGCCTAGGTAAGTACTTCTATCCATTTTTGTGAATATTTGATGAGGGGTAGAAGGGTAAATTGGGAACGTAGACTACTAGAGTAGAAACTGTTGAACCCTAGGGCTAGCATACCCCAACTATGCATAAGATTTAATAATTACCTAAACAACCCTGTGAGTTGTCACTAAGCAAAGGATGTGGCAATCGTTATACGCATGTCTAGGATTGGATTCGGTGGGGGCCTGGTATTTAAGCAGTCCTCGTGACTCACCTCCTACTCACTCGAATCCTACCTGGTGCGTAGTGACGGTTCATCCTAGCTGAGACGGCACACTCATAGACTAAACTTGATAACTAAAACACGAAAGGGACTAGCTGTTTTATTTTTGAGGTAATTAAAACCTTGTTTTAAAAAAAATGACCAAAATACCCCTCAATTTGAAAAATAACCAAAATACCCCTGGCTTGTAAACTACCAAAATACCCTCCATATGAAAAATTCCAAACAGAAAATTTCCAAAATATCCTTCTTTTGTGAAATCACTTAGAACCCAACTTTTGAAAATCATTTTGTGAAAACACCCTGATTATGTGAAATTACTCAAATACCCTTAGGGGTAAAATTACGAAAACGCCCTTGATTTAGGATATTCCCAAAGTACCCACGGTTTTAATCAAAAATTTCATCACATAGAAAGTGCCCAAAAACCTTAAATTGTAAAAATGTCATGATTTTAGAAAATTACAAAATTGCCCCTAACCGACAAAATTACCATAATGACCCTAAATTTCAAAAATTTTTACAACACCATCAATCTGGAAAATAAATTCTTAGAAAGAACCTTCAAAGTTTTACAACTTTTGAAATATATCTGATTTGCTAAATTTTACAAATTCACCCCGATTTGCAAAAATTACCAAAATGCCCCTGAACTTCAAAATTACCGAAATACCCCCAAAATTTAAAATTTTTAAAATACCCCAGGAATTTAAGAGTTCCAAAATATTTTATGACAAAATCATCCGAAAGCTTTTATTTTTGAAAAAAATCTCAAAAATACCCCTGTAGGACAAATTATGAAAATACCCCTGGGTAGTGGAAAAAACAATCACAATGAAATCAACAACGTCTCTTTGAATGAATGAATGGAAAACTGTTTGCATGTATGATTATGAAAGAACCACTCTTAAAACTCTTATCATAAAATTCCTTCGTGGATAATCCAGTGAAACATGTACTAATACATAAAATTCTTAAACAGATAAACGCAATCGTTAGAATGAGTTCAAGAGGTCGTGGACGCGGAAGGGGTATGATGGCCTTATCCGAGCCAGCAGGGTCCGGACATGGGTCTGGAAATGAGATGCCAGATCTGCCGGCGGTGAAAACTGAATTTCAAGATCAAACGGGTGGTAATGATGTCGTATCTCAAGCTTTATTACGGGTATTGAAACGAGTTGTTGAGGTGGCGGTGCGAGCCCACAAATGCGGGTTGAATGACTCGTGCTAACGGTGAGGTATTTAGAGGAGTTTGGGAGTGGCGCCAAATCTTGGCGAATATTGGTTGAATCACCGAGAGGATTATGGGTGATTTGGATTTCACAGCTGAGGAGAAGTTGAAGGGCATAATATCTTTGCTTCGGGATGAGTCATACCAGTGGTGGCTCACCGTGAGGGATGGAACGGTGGTAGAAAATCTCACCTGGGAATTCTTCAGAGAGGCTTATCAAAAGAAGTATATCGGAACTAGCTACGTGGATGCACAGCTGAAAAGCCTTCTTGAATCTGGTTCAAGGCAATAAGACGGTGGCGGAATATGAGGTCGAGTTTCTCCGATTGAGTAGGTATGCTCGTGGTATTGTGGGTACCGAGCATGAACGCTGTGTGAGATTTGAAGATGGGCTGAGAGATGAGCTAAGAATGATGATAGCTCCACAGCAGGAACGGGAGTTTGCTGTCCTAGTGGAGAAATCTAAGGTTGCTAAAGGGGTAAGGTAGTCGGTTAGACGGAACCAGGATCGGGATTGGAATAAGAGGAGCTCCGGACCTTCAAAGTTTTCTGGTAATCAGCAAAAGAGGACAAGGTTTGGTGGGTCAGATCAAGCTGCTAGGCCTGCTGCTGCCAATACTCATCTAGGTATCGCACACACAGTGCCACATCAATAATCCAAAGCTTTCACAACATTGCACACACAGTGCCACATCAATAAACCGAATCTTTCATCACATCGCACACACAGTGCAATTCATTTATCTCGATTTCACTGTGGCACACTTAGTGCCATCAAATTAAAATCATGCACATAGTAACTCACTTTGATATACATAAACATATTCATTTCATATCGATAAAACATATCTCAAATACATGTATTATCTCCAAACTTACCTCGGACGTCAAATATCGAACGGTGGATTTAATTGAGCACTTTGTCTTCGCCGATCTTGATCCGAGCCTCCGCTCTTGGTCTATACAACTTTAAATTCAATCCATTCAATCATCAATTTAATCATTTTAGTCCAAACACACATATTTAGGGTATTTTACAAATTAGCCCTTATATTTTCACATTTCGACACATTAGTCCCTATCTCAAAAAATCATCAAATTCACCAAATTCCACCTAGAACAAGCTTAGCTGAATTTTACTAATGTCCATACAAACCCACACATTTCATTTATTTCACATTCTAGTCCCTCAATATACACTTTTCACAATTTAGCCCAAAATGCTCGGGCCATCAAAATCCAAAGATAAAATATGTTAATCCAACACTAAGTCTTCATATTTCATCAATTAACATCACAAAGCTCAATATATCAACAATGGCATAACTCACAAACATCATCAATTAATGAAATTACAACATGGGTTAGCTAGAGCACAAAGCAACGATCACAAAAACGTAGAAATTATCAAAAACGGATCAAAAACTAACCTCAAATTCAAGCTTACAATTGCCGAAACCTAGCTCAACTTCTTCTTTTTCCTTTCTTCAATATTCGGCACTCATAAAAAGATGATAACTATCATCTTTCCTTTGTTTCTTTTATTATTATTGATTTTAATACTAATTTACCATATTATCCTTATTATAAAATATTTATAATCTATATTCACAAGGCTATTAATGACTTTTAGTCATCCACTAATTAATTATTGGTTCATTTGCTTCTTAAGACCTCCCTTTTATAGAGCCACAACACATAAACACTTATAATTTAGCACATAGCTTTTACTCTATACGCGATTAAGTCCCTTCTCTTAATTCGGCATTAAAACGATCAAATCATCACACAGAATTTTCACACAAAGGTGTCACATATCCTTCACACGTAAATTATCATTAAAATATTTTTACGACCTCGTGATTTGTGGTCTCGAACCATTCGTTCGACTAGGGTCTAAACTGGTCATTATAACTCTCCCCTTAGGGATTTTCGTCCCTAAAATCTTACCAATGAATAATTGTGGATGTTGCTCTCATAACGTTCTCAGCTCCCACGTAGCCTCTTCAATTCCATGTTTGTGCCATAATACCTTCACTAAGGAAATTCTTTCTTTCTCAACTCTTTGGTCTCTCGTGCCAAAATTTGGATCGATTTTTCACTATATGACAACCGATCGAATCTCAACCTCAGTAGGAGCAATCACATGAGACGGATCTGATCTGTATTGTCGAAGAATTGACACATTAAACATATTATGGATCTTTTCTAACTCTGATGGCAATCTCATCTATAAGCAACCGACCCAACTCGTTCAATAATCTCATACGGTCCGATGAACCTCAGACTCAACTTGCCCTTTCTGCCAAATCGAAGTATTTTCTTCCACGGAGATACTTTCAGAAACACTTTATCACCAATCTCAAATTCAATATCCTTTCGTTTCAAATCTGCATAAGACTTCTAACGATCTGAGGCTGCTTTCAAACTGTGATGAATTACTTTCACTTTCGCCGTCTCTTTTATAAGATCAACCCGTGAATCTTGTTCTCACTCACCGGTCCAATACAATGGAGTTCGACACTTTCGACCGTAAAGAGCCTCATATGGTGCCATTTTAATGCTAGATTGAAAACTGTTGTTATACGCAAACTCAATCATTGATAAATATTTTTTCCCACGTACTTTTAAATTCAAGTATACAACATCTCAGCATGTCTTCGAGAATCTAAATGATTCACTCGGATTGACCATCCATTTGCGGATGAAAAGCAGTACTGAAATGCAATCTCGTGCCTAAAGCATCTTGTAATTTCTTCCAAAATCGTGAGGTAAATCTCAGATCTCTGTCAGACACTATAGATAACGGTATTCCGTGCAATCTCACAATCTCGTCGATATACAATTTAGCCAACTTATCTAAAGAATAATCGGTTTTCACCGAAATGAAATGAGCTGATTTCATCAATCTATCAACTATCACCCAGATTGCATCTTTCTTGCTCAGAGATAAGGGCAAACCCGACACAAAGTCCATGGTAATTCTCTCCCATTTCCACTCAAGAATCATAATTGGTTGCAATAAACCGGACAAAAATTGATGTTCATCCTTAACTTGCTGACAAACTAAACATTTTGACACAAAGTCAGAAATATCTCTTTTCATACCATGCACCAGTAGAATTGTTTCAAATCATTATTCATTTTCGTACTCCCCGGATGTACAGTAATGACTATTGTGAGCTTTGGTTAAAATCATTTGAATTAGCTCTAAATTTCTCGGAACACAGATTTGATTTCTAAATCTCAAACAATCATCACTATGAACTCAAAATTCTGATTCAGCATTCAAACTGTATTGAATTCTTTTTGCTAACAACTCATTATCAATTTTCTGAGCATCACAAATCTACTATAAAAACAACGGTTTTACTTTCAATTCAGCTACAACTGCATCATTATCACACAGATCCAATGATTACTCATAGTTCACAAGGTATATAACAATTTCTGACTCAAAGCATCACCACAACATTAGCTTTACCGGGTGGTAATCTATCACCGCTCATAGTCTTTCAACAATTCTAACCATCTTCTCAGTCACAATTCAAATCTTTCAGAGTCATCAAATACTTTAAACTCTTATGATCAGTATAAATAAAACATTTTTCACCGAATAAATAGTGACACCAAATCTTCAATATGAATACAATCGCAGCCAATTCAAGATCATGCGTTGGATAATTCTTTTCATGCGGTTTTAACTGTCTTGAAGCATAAGCAATGGCTTTTCCTTCTTGCATCAGCACACAGCCCAAACCATTCAACGATGCATCACTATAAACTATGAATTCTTTTCCTGATTTGAGTTGAATCAACACTGGTGCTTTTGTTAACAACACTTTCAACTGTTCAAAACTCTATTGACACTTTTCTGACCACTCGAATCTAACATCCTTCTATAACAACTTTGTCAAAGGAGTCACAATCATCGAGAAGCCTTTCACAAATTGTCTATAATATCCTGCTAGTCCCAAAAAACTACAGACTTCAGACACATTTCTCGGAGTCTTCCATTCCAAAATAGTAGAGATTTTATGCGGATTGACTCGTATCCCAGCGGCGGATACAATATGCCCCAGAAAACTAACCTCAGGCAACCAAAATTCACACTTGCTAAACTTTGCATACAACTGTTTCTCACGCAGAGTTTGTAGCACGATTCTCAAATGCTCGATGTCTTGGTCTCATCACTCGAATAAATCAAAATATCATCAATGAACACCACCACGGGTTTATCCAAATACTATCCGAATATCCGATTCATCAAATCCATAAACACCGCAGGGCATTTGTTAGTCAAAATGCATCACAAGAATTCATAATGTCCATACCTCGTTCTAAAATAGTTTTTGGCACATCGGATTCTTTAACTCTCAACTGATAGTAGCCCGATCTTAAATCTATCTTAGAAAATATCGTAGCTCCTCTTAGTGATCAAACAAATCATCGATCCAAGGTAATCGGATATTTGTTCTTTATTGTCACTTTGTTCAATTGTTGATAATCAATACACATTCTCATAGTTCCATCTTTCTTTTCACAAATAATACAGAGCTCCTGTGGTGAAAAACTAGGTCGTACAAATCCTCCGCTTGGTCAATTCTTGCAACCGGGATTTCAACTCTTTCAATTCTGTTGGTGCCATTCTGTATGGAGCTATCAAAATTGGAGCAGTTCCTGACACTAACTCAATACCAAATTCAACTTCTCTAATCGGATGTAACCCCGATAACTCTGCTGGAAACACATCTGGAAACTCACATATCACAGGCACAGATTCAACTTTCCTTTCCGACACTTTTATAACAATCACGTATGCCAAATAAGCTTCACAGCCCTTTCTCACATATTTCATAGCTTTCATCACAGATACAGCAGCTGGTAATCCTTTCATATCACTAGACTCAATTCGAACTATCTCACCATTCTGGCTCTTCAATTCAACATTCTTTCTCTTACAATTCACAATGGTATTATGCAAAGTAAGCCAGTCCATTCCAAGAATTATGTCAAATTCATCAAATGGTAGCAACATCAAATTGACCGGGAAACATAAATCACGAAACATCAACGGGCAATCCTTGCACACCTTATCCACCAAAACACACTTGCCTAAGGGGTTCGATACTCTAATCACAAATTCAGTAGACTCAACAGGTAGAGTCTTATTCAATACTAAATTCATACACACATAAGAATGAGTCGATCCTGGATCTATCAATGCAATGACATCAGTATCAAATAAAGTGAAAGTACCGGTGATGACGTCTGGAGATAATGCTTCCTCTCATGCACATATAGCTTAGGCTCGGGCAGGTGCTCTTGATTCTGATCTAACAACTATATCAGTCATTCCTCTCTGGCTTTCATTCACATTTCTGATGCTCCTGGGTGGTCTACTTCTAGCCGTTACATTACTTGGTCTTTCATTCTGAACATTTTCTTCTTCAACTGTCTTTGGGCAATCTCGAATAAAATGATCTCGGGATCCACACTTATAGCATGTTCTATTGTTATACCTGCCCCAACATTCTCCCACATGTCGTCTCCCACATTGTTTACATTCGGGCTTGTTGTTCTTAACACTGCCTACACTTGACTCATTCAAAGCTTGAATTCGTAAACCAGTACTCTATCTCAAACGATCTCTATTAGAATGGCCAAACGAAGCATTTGAAAGATTGCTGGCATCTCTATATCTCTTTGAAGAAGGCTGAGAAAATTTATTCATTAATCTCTTTCTTTCATCTCGAGCCTCAGAATCGACTTTCTTCTTTTCTTTATTGAGTTCCTTAGCTTTGCATGCTCTCTCCACAAGTACAAAAAATTCATTTATATCCAGTATCCCAACCAACAACTTTATGTCCTCATTCAATCGCTCTACGAAACATTTGCACATAGTATTATCTCCATATATCGGCAATAGAGCAGACTGAAGATAGTTAACCCCATTTCCCTAAAGTTGCAGTAGAGCGGATTAAAATGATGAATCCTATACCTCTGAAGTTGCAGTAGGTCAGATTGAATTTTCCATAAAAAGTCTCATCTCTCTGAAGTTGCATTGGAGTAGACTGAAAATGGCAAATCTTATCTTCCGGGTTACAAGTGAAGGAGTTGAAGCCATCAACCTTATCTCTTTGAAGTTGCAGTGGAGCAGGTTGAAGTCACAAATCTTATCTCCCTAAAGTTACAGTGGAGTAGACTAAAATAGCAGATCCAAACTTCCTAAGGTTGCAGTGAAGCAGATCGAAGACAGCAGATCCGCATTCCTAAAGTTGCGTGAAGTCGATCGAAGATATCAGATCTTATCTTCCTAAAGTTGCAGGAATCTGATCAAAGATATGAGCCTGCCTCTCTGAGTTTGCAGCGGACTAGACTGAAGACAGCAGATCGTATCTTCCTAAAGTTGCAGGAAGCAGATCGAAGATATTAGCCTGCCTCCCTGAGTTTGCAGCGGAGCAGACTGAAGACAACAGATCTTATCTTCCTGAAGTTGCAGGAAGCAGATCGAAGATATTAGCATGCCTCTCATAAGTTGCAACGGAGCAGACTAAAGACAACAAATCTTATCTTCCTGAATTTGCAGGAAATAGATCGAAAATATTAGCTTGCCTCCTTGAGTTTGTAGCAGAGCAGACTGAAAATAGCAGATTTTATCTTCTTGAATATTGCAGTGAAGAAAGATCAAATATATTAGTATCACTTTCCTGAAGTTACAGTAGGATGGATTAAATCTACAAGAGTAGGACTTATCTCCCTGAAGTTGTAGTAGAATAAGATTAAAGCTACAGATTCAATGTCCTTGAAGTTGCAGTTGGGTTAGAGACTACTTGAAGATCAAGAAGTTAAGGCTTGGCAAGACCGGCCAAAATTGGTTCTTTTATAGTCTTTGCTCCATTCTCGTTACACGACAATGAGTAAAGAGGGGCAACTGTAATAGGCCTATTACGCCCTAAAAGTTAGGGGTTAGTAGTTTTGCTTAAATTGATGTTGTGCTTATTTGGCTTGTTATTTGAGTGTGTTGGGGGTCCTGTAGAGGCTTGGGTTCAAGGTTGAGCCTTGGAAAAATTTTTCTTTTTGGCTCTTTAGTTGAGAGGGCTACTGAAAGTAGGACTTAAGTAAAATTGTGTGTTTAGGAGACACAAGTGGAGTGTGTGGTGTGGTGGCTGTGGCGTCAATGGCAGAGTAGGAGGAGAAGGGTTCAAAACCTACAGATGGCAAATTGAAGGCTTTTATTTTGCTCAAAAGAATATAAGAAGTTGAGTTGGAATCAAATACTGATGGAGAAGTGTTTGAATTGGTCAAGGTTGTTGGGTGAGTTTGAATGGGAGATGGAGAGTGAATTGAGGAGGAAAAAGGGGAGGAAATCTTGGAATTTCAAGTGGGGGAAGAGTTGGCCGAATATAGGGAGGTGGATAGGAAAATTTGACCAAGAGACTTAGCATTTGGTAGAGTGCATTTTCGGTTGTGTCAAAGGGAAGGGCCAAAATTTTTCTTTGTATTTTCTTTGGGGAAATGTGGTCATTTTAACATTTTGGGGCATTCCAAGTCTATTTCTTCCCACGTGAGCCTCTGTCGAATTCACTCGGCTATTTTTTTCTTTTATTTCTCTTCCCTTTCTGTTACAAATTGCCGAAAGCACTCTCATGTTTTGCTCTTTTCTTCTCCTTCCTTCTCCTCAAGTCTCATCTTCTCAACCTTTCCTCTACTTTTAGCTGAATACCTACACTTTTCTCTTCTTCTCATTCTTTTCTCTCTTGCACTGTTTTCTCTCCATAGCCGAACCTTTATTCATCAGCTAGCTTCTTTTCCCTTCATCTACGATTGTGCAAGAAGTGTGACAATCAATAAGTTATAGATTTTTTCTTTGTCTGTAACTCTATTCCCATTCGATTTCTGCTTTAATAATCATTTGTTATCTCTTTCACTCTTTGGCTAAGGTTACGTTTATTTTTCTATGTTTTTGCCATCATTGGGTTGGCAGATTTCTATAAGGCAAAGGGGAGCAAGTGGGTTTGTGTTAATCAAATCTTGATTGTGGACTCTTTGTTCAAAGGAGGTAGGTACGTTGTCATAAAACTTGGGTTGGCCGAATGTACCATATCTGGGTGTTTAGGGCCGTTAACTCAAACAAGGTAAGGGGAACGTTTTGGGTTAGTTCTTTAAGTGTTTAGCCTTAAACAACATTTGGCTAATAATGAATTTGTTGATCTGTAGGGTTGATACGAAGGGCGAATCGTGCGTCTCTCTAAGGTGTGTAACAGTACCCTATAATCGATAGGCGGTGAGAAAGCCGATAGAGTGTGTGTAACCACACTCGTTCTGATCGTAGATTGACAAAATGCTGAAAAGCTAAAATACTGGCAAATGATGCCACACAAGCGTCTGATCGCACGTGTGGTGGATGAGCCCATGAATATGGGCGTAAGACGCTTGAGGCCACCATGAGCGTTCTGATGGGCTTAGGACATTTTGGGCCTCGTTTGGCTGAAATGGGCCGAGTGGGCCCAACACAAATAAATTTTGTGGGTGGATAGGAAATAAGGTGCCGTCCATGACGATCACATGGCCAAAGGTAGTTTTTGGGCCGAATGGGCCACACGAAAGTGTGGGCCCACCTGGGCTGAGTATTGGGCTGTAACAGACCGAATTAGACCCTAGTCAGAACGGTGGTTTCGGGACCACGAATCCGAGTCTGAGAAACATTTTAATATTTTATTTTTGTGTTTATGATGTGTGAATTAAAAGATGTGAAAGTTTCAGAGAAAATTTTATTGTTTAAGTGCTCAATTTGATAAAAAGGACTTAATCGCATAAAGAGTAAAAGTGGCATGCTAAAGTGAAATGTACCTTTTGATTGTGGCTTTTAAAGTGGATGTCCTAAAAGGACAATTAGTCCATTCCTTTAGTTAGTGGACGGCATATATGAGGAATAAAACAAAAATTTGTTTTATAATTATATGTTTTATATTAGGTAATGAATAAATAAAATTTCCTTTAATTTTAAAGCATAAAATAATGAAAGAAAGTGGGAAGAAAGAGAACATACCTTGTTCTTCTTCTCTTGGCGAATGTGGAGGATGAAAACTCCATTGTTGGAGCTTAATTTCGACAACTTGGAGGCTTCAATTAGGGTATGAAATTTGCTTAGTATTTTATAGTTTCTACATTTTTGAAATTGTTACTTTGAATACTAGATAACCCATGTATCAATTTTTGAGATTTTGGCACATCAAGATTCGCTATGGTGGTACATTTATGGCATGTAATGTTTGATAGTAGATTATGAATTGTATGTGTTAGATCATCAATTTTTGAATTAGAAGTTTTGGTGAAATCAAATGTTAGGGACTAATTTGAGAAGAATAAATTCTTAAAGGACTAAAACATGAAATAAATTAAAATATAGACTTGTATAATCTCTATAGACATTCGGCCCTTGAGTGTTGTAGGGAAATTTTGGGTATTTTGCATTTTATGAAATTTGGACAAAATTGTAAAAAGGTGAAACCCTAGGGGTAAAATGGTAATTTTCCTATTTATGTGCTTAGGGACTAAATTGAAATGAAATGTACTTGAATGGGCTAAATTTTAATGTGTTTTAGATCAAGAACAAAGAAAAACGGACTTAGATCGGGGAAAGACGAAGGTTCTCGAATACGCTTGAAAAATAACCAAAATACCCCGGCTTGTAAACTACCAAAATACCTCCATATGAAAAATTCCAAATGTAAAATTTCCAAAATATCCTTCTTTTGTGAAATCACTTAGAACCCAACTTTGAAAATCATTTTGTGAAAACACCCGATTATGTGAAATTACTCAAATACCCTTGGGGTAAAATTACGAAAAACACCCTTGATTTAGGATATTCCCAAAGTACCCACCGGTTTTAATCAAAATTTCATCACATAGAAAGTGCCCAAAACCTTAAATTGCAAAAATGTCATGATTTTAGAAAATTACAAAATTGCCCCTAACCGACAAAATTACCATAATGACCCTAAATTTCAAAAATTTTTACAATACCATCAACTGAAAATAAATTTTAGAAAGAACCTTCAAAGTTTTACAACTTTTGAAATATCTCGATTTGCTAAATTTTACAAATTCACCCCGATTTGCAAAAATTATCAAAATGCCCCTGAACTTCAAATTTACCGAAATACCCCCAGAATTTAAAATTTTCAAAATACCCCGAGAATTTAAGAGTTCCAAAATATTTTATGACAAAATCATCCGAAAGCTTTTATTTTTGAAAAAAATCTCAAAAATACCCCTGTAGGACAAATTACGAAAATACCCTTTGTAGGGAAAAATAATCACAATGAAATCAACAACGCCTCTTTGAATGAATGAATGGAAAATTGTTTGCATGTATGATTACGAAGAACCGCTTCTTAAAACTCTTATCATAAAATTCCTTCGTGGATAATCCAAAGAAACATGTACTAATACATAAAATTTTAAATGATAAACGCAATCGTTAGAATGAGTTCAAGAGGTCGGACGCAGAAGGGTAGGATGGCCTTATCCGAGCTGCCAGGTCCCTACATGGGTCTGGAAATGAGATGCCTCGGATCCGGCCATGTGAAAACCTGAATTTCAAGATCGACGGTGGTAATGATGTCGTATCTCAAGCTTTATTACGTATTGAAACGAGTTGTTTGAGGTCGTGGCGTGCGTGCGAGCCCACAACTGCGTGGTTGAACGACTCTGTGCTAACTGAGCCGAGGTATTCGAGAGGAGTTTCGGAGTGGCGCCTTGGCGCAGTAATATTGGTTGAATCCACCGAGAGGATTATGGGTGATTTGGATTTCACAACTGAGGAGAAGTTGAAGGGCATAATATCTTTGCTTCGGATGAGTCATACCATGGTGGCTCACCGTGAGGAATGGAACGTAAGTAAAATCTCACCGGGAATTCTTCGAGAGGCTTATCAAAAGAAGTATATCTGAACTAGCTACGTGATGCACAAATAAAAGCCTTCTTGAATCTAGTTCAAGGCAATAAGACGTGGCGGAATATGAGGCCTAGTTTCTCCGGTTGAGTAGGTATGCTCGTGGTATTGTGGGTACCGAGCATGAATGTCGTGTGAGATTTAAAGATGGGTTGAGAGATGAGTGAGAATGATGATATCTCTACAGCAGAATGGGAGTTTGTTGTCCTAGTGGAGAAATCTAAGGTTCCGAGGGTAAGAATGCAGATTAGACGGAACCAGGATCTAATTGGAATAAGAGGAGCTCCTGACCTTCAAAGTTTTCTCGGTAATCAAAAGAGGACAAGGTTTGGTGGGTCGATCAAGTCGCTAGGCTGCTGTCGCTAATACTCAATGGTCGCCACAAGGTGCTTGTGGTGGCAAGTCTCACAAGGGGAGTGTTGGAATGGTAATCGGGATGCTTCAATGTGGGTCTATGGAGTATCGAGTTAGACCTATTCAAGAAAGCAGCTAGACCGAGATCTGAGGGTCGGGATCGGGCACGAATAGAAGGATAACCAAATTTCAGAGGGCCCGTGGTGCGTGAAGAGGAGGTAATGGTGCCGGCAGAGGTCGGGGGCACCGAGGGAAATATCGGTGGTACCGAGGCTGACAACCTGTTTGGTCTATGCCGTGAGGCGTCAAAAGGAGGGCAACGCACCGGACTCCATAACCGGTATGTTCTTGATCTTTGGTGTGCCTTATAATACCTTGATAGACATTGGCTCAACCCACTCTTACATTGCTAGTAGTGTAGTGGAAACTTTGCATCTAGACTTTGAGCTTGCTTCTAGGAAGATGACCGTATTAAGCCCCTTAGGTCACTCGTAGAAGTAAGTAAACTTTATAGGACGCACTCCTAGAACTCCAAGGGGTGGTTCTTGGCTAATTTGATGGAACTACCGTTCCGGGAGTTTGACCTAATCCTCAGGATGAATTGGCTAGTAAAGTATCAGGCTAGCCTGGATTGCTTGACTAAGCGCATGGTGTTAAAGACCGAGGAAGGTGATGGGGTGGTGATGATAGGTAAAAGGAGAGATTATCTATCCAACTTGGTTTCTGCTTTGAAGGCGGAAAGAATGGTGAAGAAGGGTTGTGAAGCATATGTGGTTCACGTCTGTGCCTTGGAAGCTAAGGATGTTGCTGTGGGAGATGTTCAGATGGTAAGTGACTATGTGGATGTGTTTCCAGAGGAACTTCTGGGTCTACCTTCGGACCGTGAGGTTGAATTTGGGATAAATCTATTACTCGTAACCGCTACCAGATCTATAGCTCGGATCGGATGGCTACCGAAAGAATTGGTGGAGTTGAAGGCTCAGATTCAGAATTATTGGATGAGGGTTCATCCGACCAAGTGTATCGCCTGGGGAGCTCCAAAGGTCGCTTGTCAAGAAAAAGATGGGACAATGAGGATGTATAGACTATCGGTGCTGAACAAGTTGACGATTAAGAACCTGCACTTTGCCCGTGATTGACGATCCGCTTGATCAACTCAAAGGGGCATCGGTGTTCTCTAAGATTGACCTTAGGTTAGGGTACATCACTTAAGGTGAAGGAGGTCGATGTCCATAAACGGCATTCTCAGACTCAAGATGGTCACTACGAGTTTCTAGTAATGCCTTTGGTCCAACGAATGCACCGGCGTTTATTATGACATGATGAACCTGGTTTTCCAACCCTATCTTTATCGATTCGTCGTGGTCTTCATAGGCTACATCTTGGTGTACTCGAAGTCGGAAGAGGAGCATGACGACATCTTCATGTGGTTCTACAAGTTCTAAGGAGAAAGCAATTGACGCCAAATTCAAGAAATGTGAGTTCGGCTCAAGGAGGTAACTTTCTTAGGGCATATAGTTTCAAATGAGGTATCGTGGTGGATCCCCGTAAGATTGAGGCTGTTGGAGTGGAAGCCACCAAAGTCGATTCTTGAAATTTGAGTTTTCTGGGGTTGGCCGGATATTATAGGAGATTTGTGGAGAACTTCTCCTTAATCACAACACCGACTGACTAAGCCAGTTGAGAAAAGGGTTACATTTGTGTGGGCTAAGAAGCAACAAGAGAGTTTTGATAAGTTGAAGAGGATTCTGACAGAAGCACCGGCCTTGATTCACCAGAGGCGGGGAAGGAGTTCATCAGTAATCGTGATGCATCGCATACCGGTTTAGGTGTGTGCTGATGCAAGAAGGAAAGATGGTCGCTTATCGCGCATGGCGATTGAGGCCTCACGGTTAATTATTCGACACATGATCCTGAATTGGTCAGTAGTTTTTGCTCAAGATCTGGAGGCACTACCTGACGGGAGAAGTCGGTGGTGTACATGCATCATAAAAGTTCAAGTACATCCCGACTTAGAAAGATTTGAATCTAAGGCAATGAGGTGGATTGAGTTGTTGAAAGACTACGACTGCTCAATCGAATACCTTCCGGGGAAGGCTAACGTAGTAGCTGATGCTTTGAGTCGTAAGGTAGTAGCGGATTTGTGAGCTATGTTTGCTCATCTAAGTCTCTATGAGGACGGGAGCCTTTTGGTGGAATTACAAGTGAAGCCTTCTTGGATTGATGAGGTCAAAGAGAGGCAGTTGACCGACGAAGCTTTGAGTACTCAGAGGTTGCAAGTACGGAATGGTGAGGCCGAAGGTTTTAGCTTGAGCAGTGATGGAGTGTTGTACTTTCAGCGGAGAGTATGCATGCCTAAGGATGATGAGTTGAGGCAGCGAATCCTTAAAGAAGCTCATAGCAGTCGTGACGCTATACACCACGAAGCATAAGATGTATTGGGATTTAAGAGAAGCGCTTTTGGTGGTAGGGTCTTAAACGGAAGTAATGGCGAGTTGGTGGGCAAGTGTCGACATGCCAAGAAAGTTAAGGTGAGCATCAATTGCCATCGGTCATTATAATCGGTAAAGATCCCAAATGGAAGTGGGAGGAGATTACTATGGATTTTATAAGTGGGCTTCCCTCCGCCAAAGAAGAAAGATGCTTGTTTGGGTGGTAGTAGACTGGTTAACTAAGTCGGCTCATTTTATACAGGTAAGGGTTGATTACTCGCCTCAGAGATTAGCCAAGTTGTACATCGCAGAGATAGTACGGTTGCATGGGGTACCTGTGTCCATTATCCCAGATCGGGATCCTCGGTTCATGTCAAGATTTTGGAAGGCTTTACATCAGAAGTTAGGCACGAGGTTGAATTTTGGCACGGCTTTTCACCCACAGTCTGACGGACAATCTGAGAGGGTAATCCAAGTGTTGGAAGACATGTTGAGGGGCTGTGTTTTGGATTTCCGTGGTAGTTGGGAGGAGTACCTACCTTTGGCAGAGTTCGCTTATAACAATAGTTATCAAGCGAGCATTCAGATGGCGCCGTATGAGGAGCTGTATGGCCAAAAATGCCGTACTCCTACATGTTAGACAGAACTAGGAGAACGTCGGATGTTGGGTCCAGAGTTAGTGGCAGAGACAGAGGGTAAGGTTAAAGTAATTCGGGCTCGTCTTAAGGAGGCATCGGACAGGCAGAAATCCTATGCCGATCTTAAACACAGAGAGGTTGAATATGCAGTGGGTGATAAAGTTTTCCTGAAAGTATCACCTTGGAAGAAGGTGCTGAGGTTTGGCCGGAAGGGCAAGCTAAGCCCTAGATTCATCGGACTGTACACGGTGTTGAAACGTGTGGGACGGTGGCTTACTGCCTTGAGTTGTCAAGCGAGTTGAGCCAGATACATGACATTTTCCATGTTTCAATGCTGAGGCGCTATCGATCAGATCCCTCACATGTAGTGCCGGTTAAGGAAATTGAGGTGAGCCTAGACTTGTCTTTCGAGGAGGAGCCAGTACAAATCTTGGATCGAGATGTCAAGGTTCTTCGAAGAAAGTCAGTGCCTTTGGTAAAGGTGTTATGGCAAAATCATGGTACGGAGGAGGCCACATGGGAACCCGAGGATGTGATGCGGCAGTAATACCCCCAGCTCTTCTGATCCAGGTAATTTCGAGGCCAAAATTCTTTTTAAGGGGGGTAGAACTGTAACACCCTAAATTAGGGGTTGTATGTAATTTAAATATTTTCCCATGTATGTGCTTGAAGAATTAAATTCTATGATCATTTGACATGTTTTAGGGTCTAGAAATAACCCCGAGCTAGGCATGACTTAGACCTAAAATTTCTTTTAAGTATCTAAAAGGAGGGAGCTAGGAGATAGGGGTTAAGTATAAATTTGGGAGAAACATGACACTAAAAATGGCTTGAGAAGTGGTTCCATGCGCCACTTAGGTGCTACAAGGGTGCATCTAAGGGTGTTGCAAGGAGGTCTTGGGTTCGATTCATGGAGAAACAAGGGGTGTATTTTTATTTTTGGGCTTTTGGGGACGTTAAGATAGAGGCTAGGTTGGAAGGCCTTAATAGATTTTTGGCAAGGTTTGGACATGAAAGACAGGTTGGTGGAGTGGCTTGGGCGCCACTTAAAGGGCTTTGGTTTAAGGACTGGTTGAGTCATGATGGACGCAAGAGTGTTTTATTTTTGGGGCTTTTTATTAAAGGAAAGAGGGCCGGAAGAAGGCCTTATAATTAAATGGTGGGGTTATTTGACATGAAAGTCAAATGGGAAAGATGGCAAGGGGCGTTGTAGGGGGCTGCGTTAGTGTGGTCTGGTGTTCGAATCACGAGAGCTGCAATTTGGTTTTTATTTTTATTTTTCAAGGCTGGCGTGCATGGGAAGGGAGGTGATGGCCCGATTATGGACTCTTATTTTGATAAGGGAGAACTATTCTTTTTGCATATTTTCGGCTGGAAGGGTGTGTGTAGTAGTTTATTTTCTTTTGAATTGTTGAAGAGGTGGATAGGAGATAAAGATTAAAAGATAAAGTTTTATCTCATGGGAGGCAATGGCCAAAATAGGGACTCTCTAGGGCTGTCCATATCTGATTTGTACAGCAAAGAAGTGCCAAAGGTTCAACCAATTTTCTTTTCTTTCTCTCCAAATTTGCTGCTGCCGAATTCTCCCTTGATTCATAGCCAAAATTGTTCAAAAATTTTCAGCTTCTCTTGTTTCTTCTTAGCCGAATATACCCTTTCTTCTTCTCAAAATTCCAGCCCTCCATCTTGTGCTTAGGCCGAATCTCACATCCCTAACTAAGGTGCTGCCGATTTTCAATTAGGGTGGTAAGAGATCTCTTTAAGTTTAATTCTTTTTATTATTGTTTTGGCCAACCGAAACCATGAGGTTTAACCTTGAATTCTTGTGTATAACCGAACCTATTCAGGGTCTTGGATTGGTAACCCTCACTAGAAGCCAGCATTAAGGAGAATTGAGAGGTCTTCGGGATTTAAGGTGAGCATGATATGTGGGATACATCATTCGGCCAAGGGCCCTTTTGTTAAAAGTTTATTGTTAAATGTCGAAACTAATGTGTGCCATGGATTTAGGGGCTAATTAAGGCTTCAGGATTTGTTAGGAAATCAAATCCATCCAAGGTAAGTGCCGCACGAGCCTTGGTATTTCTTTTGGTTTGGCCGAATAGGCCTAAGTCCCTAACCATGATTGTTGGCCGATTATAGGGTCAAGAATCTAGCGACGTAGATCGGATCTTCGGGATCTAGGGATTTCGGTAGAACAGGTGTGTAAGAACTCACTACACACTTTGTTAATTTACATGATTATTGTTGTTGTTATTCACCTTTTTGGTAGTGTTTTGCTTATGGCTAAGCATGGATTCCGGGTAAGTCCCCTAACTTGTGATTTTTGATATATGTTTTGCATGCCATCACATGATGTTAAATGCTATGACATGATATATGATAATTGATATAGAAGCATGTAATGGTGGGATTGATGAGAGGAGGGGGATGATTTTATGGACTATCGTAAGTGGTTTTAACCACAAGATGGGTTGGCCCCATCAGATTATTTGTAACCTATAGTCATCAGTGGTTTTGACCACACCGATTGATAATTTGCGACTAAGTCCCAGTGGTTTGGTACCACCAGTGGTTTTGACCACACTTGATAAATTGTGACCTATGGTCATCAGTGGTTTTGACCACATGATGGGTTGGCCCCATCCTTTAATTTGTGACCCATGGTCATCAATGGTTTTGACCACACGGGGTAGTTAAGGAGTATGGATGGTTAGGTTGGGTTGCATAATTGCATGTTTATTAATAATCATGTATGAGTTACATTTTGGGTGGGGACTTACACATCGAGTCTTGGTGACTCACCCTTCCTTACTATTTTGTAGACGAGTAGATCATGGAGATGGAGCCGGAGAGGACTCGAGGCGGCCATGCTTATCATTGGTTTTAAATTTATTTTGTTAAGTTTATTCATTTTATTTTCTAAGTCTTTTATTTTGGGATGTAATAAGGCCGCTAAATTTTTATTTGGATGTTAGTTAATCGTTTATCTTAAATTATATTATATTACAAATATTA
This sequence comes from Gossypium rotundifolium, assembly GCA_025506655.1. Taxonomy (NCBI): domain Eukaryota; kingdom Viridiplantae; phylum Streptophyta; class Magnoliopsida; order Malvales; family Malvaceae; genus Gossypium; species Gossypium rotundifolium. The sequence goes on from CP106731.1 coordinate 72,559,158, forward strand.
AGTGAACCTTAAAGTAACCTTTTCAAACTTAATAAAGTTTAACGGGTTTTCAAAGAAGTTACCATTGGGTAACAAAATTTACCAAGTCACCAATAACTCGAGACGATTTTAAAACGATACATGATCAAACGTTTTCAAAGAGTTTATCAACCCAACCATGTTTATAAAAGCCCAACCGAGTTTTCAAACACCGTTTTAATACCTTAGCTATATCTTACCAAGTTTTCACTAGACACTCAAAATGATTCAAACTATTTTACTCTGTGGCATACCAGATCCGGTCAGGACTGATGGGCCGGGTTTGGGGTGTTACATATTATCTCATGTTCGTGCCTTCTCATCCATAGCCACAATGCTCATTTCTTCAATAAAAACTTAATTTTACTCATCAACCACAAAGGTTCAATACGTACCTTAACCACACAAAGCTATTAAATCTCCAAGCTATTCAATGCTCGATATTATTTGCCAATCATCCTGTAAATTAATCGCACACTCAGTGCCACATACTTATCCTACGCATAATTGTTATCACACACTTAGTGCCTATTCTTTTAACCAACTCATCTTGGTATCGCACACACAGTGCCACATCAATAATCCAAAGCTTTCACAACATTGCACACACAGTGCCACATCAATAAACCGAAGCTTTCATCACATCGCACACACAGTGCAATTCATTTATCTCGATTTCACTGTCGCACACTTAGTGCCATCAAATTAAAATCATGCACATAGTAACTCACTTTGATATACATAAACATATTCATTTCATATCGATAAAACATATCTCAAATACATGTATTATTTCCAAACTTACCTCGGACGTCGAAATATCGAAACGGTCGATTTAATTGAGCACTTTGTCTTCGCCTCGATCTTGATCCGAGCCTCTCCGTTCTTGGTCTATACAACTTTAAATTCAATCCATTCAATCATCAATTTAATCATTTTAGTCCAAACACACATATTTAGGGTATTTTACAAATTAGCCCTCACATTTTCACATTTCGACACATTAGTCCCTATCTCTCAAAATCATCAAATTCACCAAATTCCACCTAGAACAAGCTTAGCCGAATTTTACTAATGTCCATACAAACCCACACATTTCATTTATTTCACATTCTAGTCCCTCAATATACACTTTTCATAATTTAGCCCAAAATGCTCAGTTTCATCAAAAATCCAAAGATAAAATATGTTAATCCAACACTAAGTCTTCATATTTCATCAATTAACATCACAAAGCTCAATATATCAACAATGGCTTAACTCAAAAACATCATCAATTAATGAAATTACAACATGGGTTAGCTAGAGCACAAAGCAACGATCACAAAAACGTAGAAATTATCAAAAAAAAGGATCAAAAACTAACCTCAAATTCAAGCTTACAATTGCCAAAACCTAGCTCAACTTCTTCTTTTTCTTTTCTTCAATATTCGGCACTCATAAAAAGATGATAACTATCATCTTTCCTTTGTTTCTTTTATTATTATTGATTTTAATACTAATTTACCATATTATCTTTATTATAAAATATTTATAACCTATATTCACTAGGCTATTAATGACTTTTAGTCATCCACTAACTAATTATTGGTTCATTTGCTTCTTAAGACCTCCCTTTATAGAGCCACAACACATAAACACTTATAATTCAGCACATAGCTTTTACTCTATACGCGATTAAGTCCCTTCTCTTAATTCGGCATTAAAACGATCAAATCATCACACAGAATTTTCACACAGGCTATGTCACATATCCTTCACATAGAAATTATCATTAAAATATTTTTACGACCTCAGATTTGTGGTCTTGAACCACTGTTTCGACTAGGGTCTAAACTGGGCTGTTACAACTCTCCCCCCTTAGGGATTTTCGTCCCCGAAAATCTTACCAATGAATAATTGTGGATGTTGCTCTCTCATAATGTTCTCAGGCTCCCACGTAGCCTCTTCAATTCCATGTTTGTGCCATAATACCTTCACTAAGGAAATTCTTTCTTTTCTCAACTCTTTGGTCTCTCGTGCCAAAATTCGGATCGATTTTTCACTATATAACAAATCTGACTGAATCTCAACCTCAGTAGGAGCAATCACATGAGACGAATCTGATCTGTACTGTCGAAGCACTGACACATTAAACACATTATGGATCTTTTCTAACTCTGATGGCAATCTCAATCTATAAGCAACCGACCCAACTCGTTCAATAATCTCATACGGTCCGATGAACCTCAGACTCAACTTGCCCTTTCTTCCAAATCGAAGTATTTTCTTCCACGGAGATACTTTCAGAAACACTTTATCACCAATCTCAAATTCAATATCCTTTCGTTTCAAATCTGCATAAGACTTCTAATGATCTGAGGCTGCTTTCAAACTGTGACGAATTACTTTCACTTTCTGCTCAGTCTCTTTTATAAGATCAACCCCGTGAATCTTGTTCTCACTCAGCTCGGTCCAATACAATGGAGTTCGACACTTTCGACCGTAAAGAGCCTCATATGGTGCCATTTTAATGCTAGATTGAAAACTGTTGTTATATGCAAACTCAATCATTGATAAATATTTTTTCCCACGTACTTTTAAATTCAAGTATACAACATCTCAGCATGTCTTCGAGAATCTAAATGATTCGCTCGGATTTACCATCCGTTTGCGGATGAAAAGCAGTACTGAAATGCAATCTCGTGCCTAAAGCATCTTGTAATTTCTTCCAAAATCGTGAGGTAAATCTCGGATCTCTGTCAGACACTATAGATAACGGTACTCCGTGTAATCTCACAATCTCGTCGATATACAATTTAGCCAACTTATCTAAAGAATAATCGGTTCTCACCGGAATGAAATGAGCTGATTTCGTCAATCTATCAACTATCACCCAGATTGCATCTTTCTTGCTCGGAGATAAGGGCAAACCCGACACAAAGTCCATGGTAATTCTCTCCCATTTCCACTCAGGAATCATAATTGGTTGCAATAAACCGGACGAAAATTGATGTTCAGCCTTAACTTGCTGACAAACTAAACATTTCGACACAAAGTCAGAAATATCTCTTTTCATACCATGCCACCAGTAGAATTGTTTCAAATCATTATTCATTTTCGTACTCTCCGGATGTACAGTCAAATGACTATTGTGAGCTTTGGTTAAAATCATTTGAATCAGCTCTGAATTTCTCGGAACACAGATCTGATTTCTAAATCTCAAACAATCATCACTATGAACTCAAAATTCTGATTCAGCATTCAAACTGTATTGAATTCTTTTTGCTAACAACTTATTATCAATTTTCTGAGCATCACAAATCTACTATAAAAACAACGGTTTTACTTTCAATTCAGCTACAACCGCATCATTATCACACAGATCCAATGATTACTCATAGTTCACAAGGTATAAAACAATTTCTGACTCAAAGCATCAGCCACAACATTAGCTTTACCCGGGTGGTAATCTATCACCAGTTCATAGTCTTTCAACAATTCTAACCATCTTCTCTGTCACAAGTTCAAATCTTTCTGAGTCATCAAATACTTTAAACTCTTATGATCAGTATAAATAAGACATTTTTCACTGAATAAATAGTGACGCCAAATCTTCAATATGAAAACAATCGTAGCCAATTCAAGATCATGCGTTGGATAATTCTTTTCATGCGGTTTTAACTGTCTTGAAGCATAAGCAATGGCTTTTCCTTCTTGCATCAGCACATAGCCCAAACCATTCAACGATGCATCACTGTAAACTATGAATTCTTTTCCTGATTCGGGTTGAATCAACACTGGTGCTTTTGTTAACAACACTTTCAACTGTTCAAAACTCTATTGACACTTTTCTGACCACTCGAATCTAACATCCTTCTATAACAACTTTGTCAAAGGAGTCACAATCATCGAGAAGCCTTTCACAAATTGTTTATAATATCCTGCTAGTCCCAAAAAACTACAGACTTCAGACACATTTCTCGGAGGCTTTCATTCCAAAATAGTAGAGATTTTATGCGGATCGACTCGTATCCCAGCAGTGGATACAATATGCCCCGAAAACTAACCTCGAAACCAAAATTCACACTTGCTAAACTTTGCATACAAGCTGTTTCTCACGCTTGAGTTTGTAGCACGATTCTCAAATGCTCGGCATGTCAAGGTCTCATCACCGAATAAATCAAAAATCATCAATGAACACCACCACGAAGCTATCCAAATACGGTCTGAATATCTGATTCATCAAATCCATAAACACTACAGGGGCATTTGTTAGTCAAAAATGCATCACAAGAATTCATAATGTCCATACCTCGTTCTAAAAATAGTTTTTGGCACATCGGATTCTTTAACTCTCAACTGATAGTAGCCCGATCTCAAATCTATCTTAGAAGATACTGTAGCTCCTCTCAGCTGATCAAACAAATCATCGATCCAAGGTAACGGATATTTGTTCTTTATTGTCACTTTGTTCAATTGTTGATAATCAATACACATTCTCATAGTTCCATCTTTCTTTTCACAAATAATACAGAGCTCCCTGTGGTGAAAAACTAGGTCGTGCAAATCCTCCGTCGGTCAATTCTTGCAAGCTGGATTTCAACTCTTTCAATTCATTGGTGCCATTCTGTATGGAGCTATCAAAATTGGAGCAGTTCCCGACACTAACTCAATACCAAATTCAACTTCTCTAATCGGAGGTAACCCCAATAACTCTTCTAGAAACACATCTGGAAACTCACATATCACAGGCACAGATTCAACTTTCCTTTCCGACACTTTTGTATCAATCATGTATGCCAAATAAGCTTCACAGCTCTTTCTCACATATTTCATAGCTTTCATCACAGACATCACAATGGTAATCCTTTCATATCACTAGACTCAATTCGAACTATCTCACCATTCTGGCTCTTCAATTCAACATTCTTTCTCTTACAATTCACAATGGTATTATGCAAAGTAAGCCAGTCCATTCCCAGAATTATGTCAAATTCGTCAAATGGTAGCAACATCAAATTGACCGGGAAACATAAATCACGAAACATCAACGGGCAATTCTTGCACACCTTATCCACCAAAACACACTTGCCTAAGGGGTTCGATACTCTAATCACAAATTCAGTAGACTCAACAGGTAGAATCTTATTCAATACTAAATTCATACACACATAAGAATGAGTCGATCCTGGATCTATCAATGCAATGACATCAGTATCAAATAAAGTGAAAGTACCGGTGATGACGTCTGGAGATAATGCTTCCTCTCGTGCACATATAGCTTAGGCTCGGGCAGGTGCTCTTGATTCTGATCTAACAACTATATCAGTCGTTCCTCTCTGGCTTTCATTCACATTTCTAATGCTCCTGGGTGGTCTACTTCTAGCCGTTACATTTCTTGGTCTTTCATTCTGAACATTTTCTTCTTCAACTATCTTTGGGCAATCTCGAATAAAATGATCTCGGGATCCACACTTATAGCATGTTCTATTGTTATACCTGCCCCAACATTCTCCTACATGTCGTCTCTCACATTGTTTACATTCGGGCTTGTTGTTCTTAACACTGCCCACACTTGACTCATTCAGAGCTTGAATTCGTAAACCAGTACTCTATCTCAAACGATCTCTATTAGAATGACCAAACGAAGCATTTGAATGATTGCTGGCATCTCTATATCTCTTTGAAGAAGGCTGAGAAAATTTATTCATCGATCTCTTTCTTTCATCTCGAGCCTCAGAATTGACTTTCTTCTTTTCTTTACAGAGTTCCTTAGCTTTGCATGCTCTCTCCACAAGTACAACAAATTCATTGATATCCAGTATCCCAACCAACAACTTTATGTCCTCATTCAATCGCTCTACAAAACATTTACACATAGTATTATCTCCATATATCGGCAATAGAGCAGACTGAAGATAGTTAATCCCATTTCCCTGAAGTTGCAATAGAGCGGATTAAAATCATGAATCCTATACCTCTGAAGTTGCAGTAGGTCGGATTGAATTTTCCATAGAAAGTCTCATCTCTCTGAAGTTGCATTGGAGTAGACTGAAAATGGCAAATCTTATCTTCCTGAAGTTACAGTGAAGCAAGTTGAAGCCATCAACCTTATCTCTTTAAAGTTGCAATGGAGCAGATTGAAGTCACAAATCTTATCTCCCTAAAGTTACAGTGGAGTAGACTAAAATAGCAGATCCAAACTTCCTAAGGTTGCAGTGAAGCAGATCGAAGACAGCAGATCTGGCATTCCTAAAGTTGTAGGAAGCTGATCGAAGATATCAGATCTTATCTTCCTAAAGTTGCAAGAATCTGATCAAAGATATGAGCCTGCCTCCCTGAGTTTGCAGCAGACTAGACTGAAGACAGTAGATCGTATCTTCCTAAAGTTATAGGAAGCAGATCGAAGATATTAGCCTGCCTCCCTGAGTTTGCAGCGGAGCAGACTGAAGACAACAGATCTTATCTTCCTGAACTTGCATGAAGCAGATCAAAGATATTAGCATGCCTCTCATAAGTTGCAACAGAGCAGACTAAAGACAACAAATCTTATCTTCCTGAATTTGCAGGAAGCAGATCGAAAATATTAGCTTGCCTCCTTGAGTTTGTAGCAGAGCAGACTGAAAATAGCAGATTTTGTCTTCTTGAATATTGCAGTGAAGAAAGATCAAATATATTGGTATCACTTTCCTGAAGTTACAGTAGGATGGATTAAATCTACAAGAGTAGGACTTATCTCCCTGAAGTTGTAGTAGAATAAGATTAAAGCTACAGATTCAATCTCCTTGAAGTTGCAGTTGGGTTAGAGACTACTTGAAGGTCAAGAAGTTAAGGCTTGGCAAGACTGGGCAAAATTGGTCCTTTTATAGTCTTTGCTCCATTCTCGTTACACGACAATGAGCAAAGAGGGGCAACTGTAATAGGCCTATTACGCCCCAAAAGTTAGGGGTTAGTAGTTTTGCTTAAATTGATGTTGTGCTTATTTGGCTTGTTATTTGAGTGTGTTGGGGGTCCCTAGGGCTGGGTTCAAGGTTGAGCCTTGGAAAATTTTTCTTTTGGCTCTTTAGTTGAGAGGGCTCTTGAAAGTAGGACTTAAGTAAAATGTGTGTTTAGGAGACACAAGTGGAGTGTGTGGTGTGGTGGCTGTGGCGTCATTGGCAGAGTAGGAGGAGAAGAGTTCGAAACCTATAGATGGCAAATTGAAGGCTTTTATTTTGCTCAAAAGAATATAAGAGGTTGAGTTGGAATCAAATACTGATGGAGAAGTGTTTGAATTGGTCAAGGTTGTTGGGTGAGTTTGAATGGGAGATGGAGAGTGAATTGAGGAGGAAAAGGGAGGAAATCTTGGAATTTCAAGTGGGGAAGAGTTGGTAGAATATAGGGAGGTGGATAGGAAAATTCGACCAAGAGACTTAGCATTTGGTAGAGTGCATTTTCGGTTGTGTCAAAGGAAGGGCCAAAATTTTTCTTTGTATTTTCTTTGGGGAAATGTGGTCATTTTAACATTTTGGGGCATTCCAAGTCTATTTCTTCCCATGTGAGCCTCTGCTTTAAATTCACTCGGCTATTTTTTTTCTTTTTATTTCTCTTCCCTTTACATTTGCAAATTCGAAAAGCACTCTCATGTTTTACTCTTTTCTTCTCCTTCCTTCTCCTCAAGTCTCATCTTCTCAACCTTTCCTCTACTTTTAGTGAATACCTACACATTTCTCTTCTTCTCATTCTTTTCTCTCTTGTTTTTCTCTCCATAGCAGAACCTTTATTCATCATTAGCTTCTTTTCCTTCATCTACGATTGTGTAAGAAGTGTGACAATCAATAAGTTATAGATTTTTCTTTGTCTCGTAACTCTATTCCCATTCGATTTACCTTTAATAATCATTTGTTATCTCTTTCACTCTTTGGCTAAGATTACGTTTATTTTTCTATGTTTTGCCATCATTGGGTTGTGATTTCTATAAGGCAAAGGGAGCAAGTGGGTTTGTGTTAATCAAATCTTGATTGTGGACTCTTTGTTCAAAGGAGGTAGGTACGTTGTCATAAAACTTGGGTTGGCAATGTACCATATCCGGGTGTTTAGGTAGTTAACTCAAACAAGGTAAGGGAACGTTTTGGGTTAGCTCTTTAAGTGTTTAGCCTTAAACAACATTTGGCTAATAAGGAATTTGTTGATCCGTAGGGTTGATCGAAGGGCGAATCGTGCGTCTCTCTAAGGTGTGTAACATGCCAATCGATAGGCGGTGAGAAAGCCGATAGAGTGTGGGGGGGGGGGGGGGGGGGGGGGGGGGGGGGGGGGGGGGGGGGGGGGGGGGGGGGGGGGGGGGGGGGGGGGGGGGGGGGGGGGGGGGGGGGGGGGGGGGGGGGGGGGGGGGGGGGGGGGGGGGGGGGGGGGGGGGGGGGGGGGGGGGGGGGGGGGGGGGGGGGGGGGGGGGGGGGGGGGGGGTTTTTTTTTTTTTTTTTTTTTTTTTTTTTTTTTTTTTTTTTTTTTTTTTTTTTTTTTTTTTTTTTTTTTTTTTTTTTTTTTTTTTTTTTTTTTTTTTTTTTTTTTTTTTTTTTTTTTTTTTTTTTTTTTTTTTTTTTTTTTTTTTTTTTTTTTTTTTTTTTTTTTTTTTTTTTTTTTTTTTTTTTTTTTTTTTTTTTTTTTTTTTTTTTTTTTTTTTTTTTTTTTTTTTTTTTTTTTTTTTTTTTTTTTTTTTTTTTTTTTTTTTTTTTTTTTTTTTTTTTTTTTTTTTTTTTTTTTTTTTTTTTTTTTTTTTTTTTTTTTTTTTTTTTTTTTTTTTTTTTTTTTTTTTTTTTTTTTTTTTTTTTTTTTTTTTTTTTTTTTTTTTTTTTTTTTTTTTTTTTTTTTTTTTTTTTTTTTTTTTTTTTTTTTTTTTTTTTTTTTTTTTTTTTTTTTTTTTTTTTTTTTTTTTTTTTTTTTTTTTTTTTTTTTTTTTTTTTTTTTTTTTTTTTTTTTTTTTTTTTTTTTTTTTTTTTTTTTTTTTTTTTTTTTTTTTTTTTTTTTTTTTTTTTTTTTTTTTTTTTTTTTTTTTTTTTTTTTTTTTTTTTTTTTTTTTTTTTTTTTTTTTTTTTTTTTTTTTTTTTTTTTTTTTTTTTTTTTTTTTTTTTTTTTTTTTTTTTTTTTTTTTTTTTTTTTTTTTTTTTTTTTTTTTTTTTTTTTTTTTTTTTTTTTTTTTTTTTTTTTTTTTTTTTTTTTTTTTTTTTTTTTTTTTTTTTTTTTTTTTTTTTTTTTTTTTTTTTTTTTTTTTTTTTTTTTTTTTTTTGTAACCACACTGCTCGATCAGAATTGACAAAATGCCAAAAGTCAAATCTTGGCAAATGATGCCACACAAGCGTCGATCATGCGTGTGGTGGATGAGTCCATGAATATGGGCGTAAGGCGCTGAGGCCACCATGGCGTTACGATGGGCTTAGGACATTTTGGGCCTCGTTTGGTGAGTGGGCGAGTGGGCCCAACACAAATAAATTTTGTGGGCGGATAGGAAATAAGGTGTCGGCCATGGCGAAAATGCATGGAAAGTATGAGTTGTATGTGGGTATGTTAGATTATAAACTAGTAAATCATATTTTGTAATGAAATAGTTTTAGTTAGCAGCAGAGATGTTATTTTGAAAAATCACCAAAAATAGGATAAATTGAATTAGAAAGTGAATAAAATATATAATTAAAGCTTATTGTGTCTATTTTTATATGAAAGAAACATAGTAGGCAAAGTAATTATATATTATGAGATATTTAAGTTTTAGTGAGACTTGTCCTGAATGAATTCGTGAGTCCCTGTTCTGTCTTGGAAAAATTGTTAAAATTGAAAAAATAATTATGGAGCATAGTTTATATGTTTAGAATCCTTAATGAGTATATTTTGATTGGAATAAACAAGAACATTATTGAAATTTTTACAATGAAATAACTGAGTTTTTGTAAAGATAGGTCAGAATTCTCAAACAGTGAAATAGGGGTAACTTTGATGAATAAACTGTACTAATTGGCCATATGAAAAATTCTAGAAAAATTATGGTAAAAATTTATATGAGTCTAGTTTCAAGGAAAATTTACGGATCTAAATTTCGAGTTTTGTAACTCGAGTTATGGTCAATTTAGTCAGCATGATGCAGTTGGACAGCTTTAAATTTTTATGCCCCAGATTAGTAGTCAAGTCTAGTAATGCCACATACTCGACTCCGGCAAAGGTTTCGGGTAAGGGGTGTTACATGGGCTTTGGGCCCAAATTCACCATTTTGATGAAATATGTTATCCGTGTCACTCAAGGCGACTGTAGACCTTTGGGAAGGTTGTAAAATTACCAAAATACCATCGATAAGTAAAATGACCGTTATGCCGCTGAAGGCAAAATGACAAAAACACCCCTACTGTTATATGGTTATTTTTGTATGTGATTTATGGTTGTTATCGTTTGTTAATTATGGTATGTTGCATTCATGTGATATTATGTTGCATGGGGAAAAGGGATTATTGATGCGAAGGAAGTTCTGATAGGATCGCATGGTCGCTTGACGACTATGGATCCACCGATGGCTTTAAGCCAATTATATGATTGGCAGTTCTGTTGCAAAAATTTGGTTAGTGCCATAACCGGTGCTACATTAAGAAGTGTAGGGATGGGTGGGTCGATTAATCCCCGCAGGAGTGCAGGGTTGGACAAGAGACGGAGTGCAGGGTTGGTATGGGCATTAATGCATTGCATATATGGATATTAATATTTAGATGGGCTTAGGCCCAGATAAGTATGATGTGTGACATTTGATATGGGTTAAGGCCCAACTGAGGCTATTATGGGCTAAGGCCCAACTGCCACCGTTACTGTGTTAGGCTTAGGCCACATTAATTATGGTAACGGGCTTAGGCCCGGATTGATTTGAGGCATGTTTCTTTGGACTGATGAGGGTTGTACACACTGATTTTTCCTAAACTCACTCCCTCTTTTTAATTTTTCTCAAGTAATCCTCAGTAGGCGATTCGACATACTAGAGGACTCGGAGGTGGCCACACTACGAGCAGCTTTGAATTTTAGTATTCTATTCTACTTTATTAAATCATTTTCTTATTGGGTTGTAATAAGGCCTCCCTTAAATTCTGGTTTTTAATTTGGTATTTTTAGTTTATTATGATTTAAATCTGCTAAAAGTTGAACACGATTTTCCCAAAATGATAACTATTTTCAAAACACTACGTTTCTGCAACTCAATTTTTGGATAACACGTAAATCATTGTTTTAAATGAAACTTCCACAACAAAAAGGTTTTGAAATTAATAAATTTTAATAAACATCAATTAATAATAAACAAACGCAAACTGAGACTTTAGTTTTAAATATCAAGAAGGGTTTTCAATGAAACCACGATTTTCGAAAAACACCTCAATGTGACACACTAGATCCGATCGTAACGTTCAGGCCGGGTTTGGGATGTTACAAGGCCAATTTAGTTTGGGCCCGTACGAAAAATAATAAACCCAAAATAATAATACAAACTCCATGTCCAGTCCAAAATATATCATTTGGCCCGATTGGAAGGGCTCATTACTTGAAAAGATTGAAGGTCCATCTACAAGCTTGACGTATATGGGAACACAATCTTCAAGGATATGCAATCTTGGATATGATATGCAAATATTAGATATGATATGCAATCCTAGAAGATATGATATGCAATCTTAGATATGATATGCAAATATTAGATATGCTATGCAATCTTAGATATGCTATGCAATCTTAGAAGATATGATATGCAATCTTAGAAGATATGATTTTGTCATCTTAGAGATTTAATTTGTAGATACCTTTTAATCTTAGATGTTGATTTAATTGATGTATACCGTTGGATTTGGGGAGGCTCAACTATAAATAGAGGCCTCTCCCTTCATTGTAGACACAGATGAGTTTGGAGTAATAAAAATTCTTGAGAGCATTCACTCGAATTTCTCTCTCTTTTGTATTGTTATTTTTTGTGGCTTGTTCTTATTTTGTTATTCGCTCATCTTCGTTTCTTTTTTAGTTGTTTCCGTTCGAGTTAAATTTTGGTGGAGGAATTTCGTTGAATCCTCATATTGCGGGGGTTAGGTTGACTTATGCGTTTTTTTTAAATTTTTTATTTATCCATTTAATTGTTTAATCATTATCTATTTGTTTATTTTAATTATTTTAAACTTGTTTTTCTTTTTTGCTTTTCCCTATTTACGTTAAATTGTTTTATAATATATATTATTATTTTTATTTGTTATATATTATATCTATATATTATATATTATTTAACTTTAATCATATTATGTATTATTTGAAAATTTGTATGTTGTACATCATCTAAATTGTTTTATTATTAAGGCAAAATTTTCCATATATTGTTTATTTAAAATATGTATATTATCTATTTTAAATGGTATATTATATACTTATTATAAGTTATCCCTTATACATTTTATCCAAATTTTTATATTATTTATTTAAAATATATATATTTATTTTATTATGTATTTATTAACTATTTTAGATTTTTCCATATCGTTTTTTCAATTTTTTTATTACTTGTATCATTTGCTATTTTATGTTATTCTTTCTCTTAACCGCCACTTTTTATCCAAAATTTTATTTCTTAAAATAAAGCAATATTTGACATTTGGAGTTTTGAGGGAATCGTGCCCTAACTTACTGGGCTTCAATTTTTCTCATTAAGTCTAAATGATCAAATACCCTTTTTGAAATTAAAATATATGATTTTGAAATAAAAAACCTATCTTTTTGAATTTAAGATGTTGCGTCCTAACTTATTGGATGTGGCATTTTGATATTTTGAGATAGGGATTTCAAAAAAAAAGAAAGAAAGAAAGAAAGAAAGAAAACAAAACAAACGATATTTGGTGTTTGGGAAATTCGAAAGGCCGTGCTTTAACTTACTGAGATTCGACTTTTCTTTTATCCAAATAATTGAATGTCTTTTTAAAGGTTATAAGTTTTGAAAAATCAAAAGGGTCATATTTTAAAATCTTTTCAAATTTTCGACATTAAGACATTAATTAATCAATTAGGTACCAATTTTGGGCGTTACGAGGGTGCTAATCCTTCCTCGTGCGTAACCAACTCCGAGCCTATTTTCTCAAATTTCATAGACCAAAAATCATTGTTTTAATAAATCAAAATGTTTTTTTATTAAAATGATCAATTTCAAGGTGACCCGATCACACTTCGAAAAAAGATTGGTGGCGACTCCAATTTTGTTTTTAAAGTCGATACCCGTTTTCCAAATACAAAATGCTTTTGACACTAGTTTTTTCTCATCTTCAACCCCTTGGCCGAAATTTACAAGAGGGAGACATAGCTAGGGTTTGTCAAGCTTCCAAGCTCGATTGTAAGTCCGTTCTAGCCCAATATTTAATGATTTTCATGTTTTTGAGATCCTTGTAACTTGATCTATCTATTCCTACCATTAATTTAAGGAATAATCAAGGTATAAGGTCTGACCCAATTTGGATATTTGTGTATTTTGATGTCTAATGGTGGATTTTGCATGTTTGATGTGTGATAAACAACTTTTGCTAGGCGGTTTTTGATGAAAATGTTAAAAGGACCTATTTGGAAAAGGATTATAAAATGTGTGTAAAAGTGTGATTAAATGAAAAATGTGGACTGCTATAAGTATAAAAGTGGATCGGCTAGGCTTGGGAATCGAAGAAATTGTATTGATTTAGGGGCAAAATGTAAATATGTCAAAGTTTAGTGGCAAAACTATAATTTTTCCATAATGTGATTTTTGGACTGAATTGAATAATGTGAATGATAAATGAGTTAAATTTGCTATTATAGATCAAGAGAAATGAGGTTTGAACCTAGATTTAGGGAAAAACAAAGTATTTGACGATTAGGTCCCATTCCTACTATTTTTTGTACCGAGGTAAGTTTGTATGTAAATAATGCATTGTTCTATTTATGTTTGTAATGCTTTAATATTGTATGAATTATGATAGACTCCTTGAACGAAATCGACAAAGTTTGACAAGCGAGAAAATCCTGGTTGAACCTTAGGAATAGATAGGATCAAATGTCATGACATTAGGGTTATTGAGATTTCGTGTAAGACCATATCTGGCATATGGCATCGATATGAGACTTCGTGTAAGGCCATAGCTGGGCTATTGGCATCAATATAAGATCCCATGTAAGACCATATCTGGGATATGGCATTGGTATGGTATTGTGAATGCGAAATGTCCCGAGTATCCTTTAGTATTCCAAATGGTTCAACGGGTAGTTCGACATAAATGTTAAAGTTGTGAAAGACTTTGGTATGTTGCACTTGGGTACAGGTATGTACATAAGACTCATGTTTAATGAGCTCAATATGTGATGAACCCACGGTAAGTTTGTGATTGAGTAAGTTTGACTATGAGATTTATAATGACATTTATATTAATTTACATCATGTTAATTATGTGTTAAATGTGTGTTATAATGCCTATTATTTGCATAGGAACTTACTAAGCTTTAAAACTTACTCCCCTTTCTTTTCCCTTGGCTTATAGTGTCACCAAACTAGCTCAGGGATTGGAGACTATCGGAGATTCACTCACACTATCAACATATCATTTTGGGTACCGATAAATTTAACATTTTGAGTTAAGCATGTATAGGGACTTGGTCATTTTGTTATGTGTCATAATTGATTTGGCCAAATGTGTTGGCTTATGATGGTTGATAATCATTTTGTAAATGGCCATTGAAATTGGCTAATATTGTTTAATTATATTTATATATGATGATGCTTATCATGGATGTGGGAATTTGCATGCTTGAGTTGATAAGTATGTGATGGTTGTATGTGATAGATGGTAGTATATGAATGAGTGTTGCTGCCATGGTTGTGACTAATTTGGTTGAATGTATATGCTTGGGTTAGTGTTATGTTTTGTTGTGTAGGTATGTGCATGGAAGGGTGACAAAATGGCTTGGTAAATAGTCTTATTTTTGTACACACTAGGTAGACACACGGGCATGTGTCTAATTCGTGTATGACACACGGCTTGCCCCATGGGCGTGTGTTCTGGGCGTGTGTCCCCTGCACCTTAATTGTTACAAAATAGAATGCTCAGTAATGAGTACACGGGCAGAGACATTGGCATGTGTCTCAGCTGTGTGGACGGCACAGCATCGAACATGGGCGTGTGCCCTGGCCATGTGAAGTCTACACCTATTTTATGAAAAATTATGAAAATTTAATCGATCACACGGCCTAAGCACAGGGGCGTGTGACCTTAATTTGATAATGATTTCATAAATAGAAATCTCCTTAATTTGAACACGGCCTGAAGCACGGGCTTGTCTTAGGGTCACACGGGCGTGTCTCGAACCCACACGGGCGTGTGAACCCTTTTACATGAAAAATTTTCTAAGTTTCCCAAAAGTTTCCAAAGTATTCGGTTTAGTCCCAAACCACTTCCGATGCATGTTTTGAGCCTCGTTGGCTCGTGATAGGGACGATATGAATGTATGTGAAAGGTTTTAAACTTGGATGGAAATTTATGTCTTGGTTTTTTATGTTTGCTTGTGTTTATGTCCGGCAATGCCTCGTACCCTATTCTGGCATTGAATACGGGTAAGGGGTGTTACATAATATAATCCAAAAGTGTGTAGCTGAAAGTGAGATTGCTAAGATCTTGTATCATTTCCATTCATCTCTAAGTGGGGGACACTTTGGTGGTTCACGTACTGCAGCAAAGATTTTGCAAGTAGGTTTATTTTGGCCTATACTAGTTAATGATGCTTATGCTTATGTGAAGAACCGTGATAAATGCCAAAGGATTTGAAATATATCAAGGAGGAATAAGATGCCCTTGACAAACATTTTGGAGATTGAATTATTTCACGTATGGGGCATTGACTTCTTAGGCCCATTTCCTTCTTTGTATGGGAACAAATACATATTAGTTGCTATGGACTATGTATCCGAGTGGGTTGAAGCTAAAGCTTACCCTACAAATGATGCTAAGGTAGTCATGCGATTCCTACATAAGCATGTGTTTACATGATTTGGGGCACCAAGAGCTATTATTAGTGATGAAAGTTCTCACTTTGTGAACAAATGGCTTAAGTGGTTGCTTGAAAAATATGATGTGAAGCATAAGATTGCTATTGCCTATCACCCCCAGTCCAATGGGCAAGTTGAAAGAGTGAATCGTGAAATCAAAGGTATCCTTGAAAAGGTAGTACGACCTAGCAGAAAAGATTGGTCTCGAAGGCTCGATGATGCATTATGGGCCTATCAAACAACGTTTAAGACTCCGTTAGGAATGACTCTTTATCAATTAGTCTTTGGAAAGGCATGTCATTTGCCATTAGAGTTGGAAAATAGAGCTCATTGGGCTTTGAAGCAGTTGAACTTTGATCTTAAGCAAGCCGGTGAGAGAAGGATGTTACAACTTGATGAGTTGAAAGAGTTGAGGTTGTTTTCCTATGAGAATTCCAAAATGTGTAAAGAAAGATCAAAGAGATGGCATGATAGTCATAAACAACCTAGCGAGTTTAAAGAAGGTCAGAACATTTTGTTGTTTAATATCAAGGTTGAAGTTATTTCCTGGGAAGCTTAAATCTCATGGAAAGGACCCTATACCATTTTTCAAGTTTATCCTTATGGAGCTATTGAATTATACGACAATTACGAAGGTACGCTTAAAGTTAATGGTCAACATCTCAAACACTACTGGGATGGTGAAGTTGAGCAAGTTGAATCCTCATTCAAATTAACAAACCCTTGATTTTTCATGAACTCGCTTTGTAAATAAATAAATAATTAGAACTTATTTTCTTAACTTATTACATTTAATTAATTCTATCTAAGGAGATTGCAACTTAAGCGGGACCACTGTGACCCCTCCAACCTTTCCTGGGAATTAATTTAATGTAATTTGTTAAGAAGAATTTTTCTAATTAAGATTTAAACTTTTAAGTTTCATTTGTTTTGTTTAAATTTTAAATTTTTATGCTAATAAAAGGGGTCAAATTTGGCCCAACTACTAATCAATTTTTTTTTCTTGAGTAAGTTTATAAATATAGTCTGAGTTTGAGGCCCAAGACAACAAAAAGGAGGGAAAAATCCATACTCTGCCACCACTCCCATTACTTGCCGCCCAAGTAACCCTAATGTAGCTAAATTTTTGCTACATGTTTCCCTAATTATTCCCTATATAAACTCATCTTCATTCTACTATTTTTCATATCCCTCGAAGCAATTTGCTTAAGCCCTTTTTGCAAATCATGAAAGAAACCTTAGTTCTCTTCCCTTTTTGCAGAAACCATATACTGCCATCACAAGCAGATTGCTGAAGCGCCATCGTTGCTACCGCAGATTGCCGTTGTCACCGTTACACACCACCGTTACTGTCACATGCTGCCATTGTCGTCGTACCATCCTTGCCATCGTAAGATATTTCTGTAGCAAGTCTTTACCACTTTTCCGATTTCTTTTTTCCCCTTGTGTGGAAACTTTTCCAATTCTAAAAAAAAACATACCAAATTTCCCAAAAGAGCTAGATCTTCAAAGACTACTCCTGAAAACCCAAATTTGATCGATGAAGAAGTGAAAGAGAGATTTGATTCAATTTTCAAGCATCAACCTATGATGCGGGAAAAAGGTTTTGACTTGATGAGTAATGATTTGATGGTTGTTCCTATACCGATTAGAAAGAAAATCAATGCTCTCAAGTGGGAATGATTTTGCAATGCTCGTTCACTTCCCGATGATGAACTAGTTTGAGAATTCTATGCTAGTTTGACTATGCAAGGTGCTACTGAGGTCATCGTTCAAAAGAAAAAGGTACCTTTTACTCCTAAGTCCATCAATGATTTGTTTAACTTACCTGATGTTAAAGAAGATGAGTACTACCCTATGATGAACAATATCAATTGGGATATTATTCAACAAGTGCTTGATGTTGTGACAAATCTGGGATCCTAATGGATTATAAGAAAGTATGGGAGCCATTCTTGCCGAAGGGAATACCTAAAACCAAGTAAATAATACAAATCCTACTAGGATTTGGTTTTGTCTAAAAAGGGGTTTATTAATGTGTTTTAATTGGTGGGTTGAATATAGGATTAATAGATCTAAAAATTAGATCGGGATTCTCGAGATATCAAGGAACCTATTAAGCGAAAAAGTGTGTACACTTACTATCCTTCAATATTTTATGGCTAAATATTTTAATATATGATTATGAATAAGAATGTGAATGTGGCTATGTACCACAAATGTGGCAAAAAGTACCAGTCGTTTCCTACTTGGCAAAAGTACGATAGGATTGTGAAAATGTTATTTTAATAACATGCGAATATATGAATATGAACATGAAATTAAGTTATGCAATATATATGTTTTTGGGGCATTGGGTTTTATGTGAAAGGGGAGAACAGTGTTGACTTGGTCTCACCAGCGAAATATGTTGACTACGGTCACATTACGAAATTTAGGTGTTGACTTGGTCTCACCAACGAAATATGTTGACTACGGTCACATTGCGAAATGTATGGTTTTATTTCGACTTCGCATTCTGCTTTTATGCCTATCTCACATAGTTCCACCATCTCGATGGAGCGGATGCTCTTGTTATATGCAATCTTGACTTGAAAAGTCCTTTAATTTTGGGAAAATTATTCCCAAGGAGATTAATGATTGTACTAAAAAGAAGATAGGAAGTGCTTATTTCCCATTATTAATCACTTCACTTTTCTTAAGGGCCCATGTTAAAATACAAGCAAATCTGAAGGGGTGATATGTTCAAGGGTGCATTGCAAATCATGATCTAGAAAGGTTAGTAGAGAAGGTGCATGAGCTGAATCAAGGCGAGCAAGAAGAGCCAACTAAGCCAGATACCAAGGAGTCAACAAAGGAAATCTGAAGCAAGCTAATTCGCATTCTGATGACCTAAAAAGAAGAATCTAATATAGAATCGAGATGAGCCTTAAACCAAAGGTTGAAGGATCTACAAACTCTGAACCAAAGATTGAGCCATAAGAAAAAATAGTCAAGCTAAGTGTTGAACCTGAATCCACAACTCCTATGCCGGCTTCTTCAAGTGCTTTAAGGAAATCAGAGTTGTCAATTATGATGGATATGTGCAAGTTCATGGACACCAACAAAAAACTTACTGGAAATATGCAAAAATTAGAGATGACTCAATTCAAAATACTTTCAAGAATATCTCTAATATTTTTGTTCATGAGTTCCCACATGCTATCTATGAGACATGGATGGAAGATACTAACTATGCAAGCAGAGATGGAGCTGAAGAAGACAAGGGGAATGAGTCAGAAAAATAGAAAGGGAGATTCTTGTCTTTTATTTAATTATTGTTAGGTCCTTAGGAATTTATTTCTTTCATAATTAGGATTTCTGTAGAATAAAATATAGCAAGCATGAATAAACTTAACACTTCTTTTGAAAGAAAAAGACTAAGTGATGTGGCAATGGGAATGAACATGTCTAGGATTGGGTTATTAGGAAAGACTTGGTATTTAAGCAGTCTTAATGACTCACCTCTCTTTCTTTACAACCTTACCTGGTGTTCAGTTTTCATTCATTACTTTATTCTTGCAATGAAGACATTGCTTCTTTTTAAAGGGGGTAAGGAAAATAAATTGCTCATATTTTTATATTTTTCAAGTATGTTTCAATCATTTCTTTCATAAGTATGTTTTAATAAATGAATGTTTAGAGACATTTTTTTGTAAATGAGCTAGTTTGTTTGCAAGTATGAATGATGATTATATCTGAGTGAAAGTATGTTATCATGAAGAATGGAATGCTTGTATGATCTTAGTCTTAGTAATGTTTGCCATGAAAACTTAGTTTCTCTTGAGACTAGACATGCATGAAGATTTATATCTTAAGAATTGATTTAGTAACTTTCTTGAGGAAAAATCCTAGGAGACATAAAAATCTAAAATGATATAGGCACTATTTCTTTGGATCATTTGAGCCTTTTCGAGCCAACCTTATGATATTAGACCCTTGAAACTGTAATTTTGAGCTTAAAGGCCTGTTTATTGCAATGAACCTACATTATAAGCCACTTTACCATCTTTTTAAGTTATCCTAATTTTGTCCACCCATCTTAACTTAAATTGTCTTGGTAATCAACATTTGAGGAAATTTTCAAAAAGATGTATGTGCTCATGCTTACAAAAAAAGAGCGAAGAAAAGTTTGCTCAGCCTCCAAAAAGAAAAATGTATGAGCTTGAGTTCAAAATAAGTTTTGAGGTGTTCCAAAGGTTCACTTAAAGAAAAAGCTTGTATTTCGAGAAATTTGAAACCAAAATGTCTCATCTCTTAAAATCCATACCTTTAACCGAGCTCCATTACAACCTTATAAAAGACCTATTGATTTGATGATTATGTCACCTACATTAGGGGAGAGGAAGTACTAAGTTCAACATATGAAGATCATAAATAAGCCTTATGATTGTTTGCTTGATTGATAAGAAATTATGTTGAGTGAAGAATGTTATTTGTGGCTGTGACATACATACAAACTATGATTCATGTTAACATATCTTGAAACTTAGTATAAAACTTTAAAAATATTTGCATATGAATTACTTGTTAATAAACAAGATCTATGAACATGACGTTATTAATGCATGATTATGGGACAAAGATTGATGCTGCTTACACAGTTAGCAATTTTTCCTTAGCAAGACCTTTTGCTGTGCATAAACATTACTCTGGACGAGCAATGATTTAAGTTTGGGGGTGTGTAAACTGAAAAATATATAGAGTTTTTCCTATTTAATTTATCACCTTTTTACTTAAATTCATTGTTAAAACTAAGTAACTGTTTAATAAATTAATGAAATATGTGAAAATATGAAATTAGGATATGGAAATTATTAAAATATGATTTTATGCTTTATTATATAGTTTTCATGCATAAAATGGCTTATTTTATATTGATTTGAACATATTATATTTTTAAGACATAAGATGGGCCATTCATGATTAAATAAAATAATAAAATATAAAATTATATTTAATAATTCATTTTAAATATTAATAATTTGTGATAAACCATAATATGAACATATTTTAATCCCATATTTAGTATGTTTTTGGATGATTTATCCCTTCAATTATGGAAAGAGGTGCTCCTAATCCCTTGTTTTCATGATTTATACTCAGAAGAGCACCAGAGGATGAAAAGAACGAGGAACGGGCCGAAAAAGGAGAAAATGGGCCAAGTACAAATTGTACACGACCTGCCCCCCGAAATACACGGTCGTGCCTCTTTCAAAGGTTAGACCACGACCTGGCCTCGACTTACACGGGCGTGTGCCATGGGCGTGTCTCGACGTAGCAAAGAAGAGTTTCATTCGGAATAGGGTACTTAGAGGCAAAGAAAGACATTCCAAAAGCCTATATAAAGACCCTAGAGGCCCGCGTTTAGCAAGGCATTCAGCTAGGCCAAAGAGCTAAGCCAGAGGGGCCAAATTGTGGGATAAACTCGAAGAAGGCCAGTTGATTCATCTCAAGAAGCCAGAAACATAATCAAGACTGAGGATCTCTCCTTCAATTCCTTTAGGGGGTTTAGGGTTTTCTTTATGTTTTGTTTTATATTTTCTTCTAAGATGTTTTCTTTTATGATTATGAACTAAACCTCTCAAATACTTGAGGGGGATGAAACCTAAGACGAATCTTGTTATTGTTATCTGAGCTGGATGATAAATACTTGATTTGTTCTTAACTATGTGTTCTTAATTCTTATTTTGGTATTTCTGGGATATTGATTCAAGTACTGATGTGCTTAGGTGGTGGAGCAAAAGTCCCTACCTAAGAGTAGATCTAGCATAGTTAAGTGAAGTTGATCGCAACCCTAGAAATAGGATGACATAAATCTGCCGGATTAGGGTCAAACCTAATATGGGAGTCCATAAATCGAGTTAATGCAATATTAGGGGTTTCAATTAGAAAGAAATTTCAATTAATCAACCTAGGGTTAGACGTTAGTAGCCTCGAAAGAGGTATTAATATAAATTAGGGAATCCAACGGATCAAGTCAAGTGAATAAATCGTCTGGTTCAGAGTTAGATAACAAGTGAAGTCTAGGTGGATTCTTCCTCGGGTATTGTCTTAATCAATTGGTTTTCCCACAAGCATTTCCCCAATTCAGTCTCTTCGTCTTTGCATCTTTAGCTTAGTAGTTAGTTAATTTTAGATTAGATAAAACAAATCCTTTAATTCTTAGGCTAGATAATAAGAAAAAAGTTAGTATTAGTACTTTTAGTTCCTTTGGGTTCGACAATCTAGTTTTTCCACTAAACTATACTGCTGTTTGATAGGTGCGCTTGCCTCCATCATTGTCTTAGTTAGTTTCCAGGTTCGATCATTCTTTTTATAAATTTTTAAGACTCGCACGCTATCAAGTTTTTGATGCCATTGTCGGGAACTGAAACATTAAGAAAGCCCTACAATACATACAATAAGAGCAAGAAAACGACATCAATACAAACGAAGATGGCTAAGACTAATCCTCTACCTCCAGAAAAGGCCGATCATCATGCTCCTCGAACTATGTATGATTATGCTAAACCTAATTTAACAGGGACAGAATCGAGTATTGTTAGGCCTGCTATAGCTGCTAATAATTTTGAACTAAAACCTAACACTATACAAATGATACAACATTTCGTTCAGTTTGATGGTTTACAAGACGAAGATCCAAATAATCACTTGGCAAATTTCCTCAAATTTTGCAATACTTTCAAAAGTTAATGGCGTTTCTAATGATGCAATCCGTCTTTGGTTATTTCCCTTCTCTTTAAGTAATAAAGCTAAACAGTCGTTGAATTCTCTTCCACGAGGATCAATCACTACATGGGATCAAATGACCGAAAAATTTTTATTAAAATATTTTTCGCCAGCCAAAACGGCCAAATTAAGGAATGATATCTCTTCTTTTGTGCAGATGGATTTAGAAACACTATATGATGCATGGGAGAGATACACAGATCTATTAAGAAGGTTCCCACACCATGGTTTACCCTTGTGGCTCTGTCCAAACTTTCTACAATGTGAACCCTCAACCAGAGCGAGTTGATTGATTCACCTTGTTGGCGTAACCCTTAATAACAAAACTACTAAAGTGGCCTATGAGTTTATAGAAGAGATGTCACTGAACAACTATCAGTGGCAAGTCACGAGGACAAGGCCAACAATAACTACCAGTGCTTACAACCTCGACGCAGTGACTATACTATCAAAGTAGGTAGAACTGTTAAATAAAAAGATTGATGGTTTATGTGATTCTTTGCAGGTACATTCAGTTATGCAGTACAATATGAATAGAGGATGGATGAACAATATAGAATATCTGCCTTACAACCCGAGCACTGAAAACGAGCAAGTTCATTACATGGGTAACAATTTTAGACCTCAAAATAACCCTTATAGTAGTACTTATAATTCAAGTTGGAGATACCATCCCAATCAAAGACAACAACCCTACTAAAAAAAAGTCAAACCTTGAAGACATGCTATCAAAATTCATAGAGGCATCAGAAACCCATTTCTAAAATACTAAAACGATATTGAATAATCAGCAAGCATCAATTCAAGGGCTTAATGATCAAATTAGACAACTAACTAAGTTAGTTTCTGAAAGGCGACTAGAAAGTTTAACTAGTGAAAAATAGCATGTGAGGGCAGTTACACTAAGGAGTGGAAAAGAGTTGGTTGAAACAAAGAAGAAGATACCACATGAAACTGATAAGGCAAAAGCTGAGGAAGCAAACGAGAATGCAATTCCAGTACTGAATAAACTAAACCTCCGATCCCATATCTAGCAAAGTTGAAGAAAGACCGCTTAGATGCGTAATACGATAAATTCTTGAACTTTTTAAACAGTTACATATCAACTTACCTTTTGTTGAAGCTATTTCGCAGATGCCGACATATGTAAAATTTTTAAAAGAGCTTCTAACAAATAAAAGGAAGTTTGAAGAAATATCAACAGTGGAGCTTAATGAAGAATGTTCATCTATCCTCCAAAACAAGCTACCAACCAAATTGAAAGATCCAGGAAGTTTCACTATTCCTTGTTTAATTGGTAGTTTAAACATAAAGAAAGCACTAGTTGATCTAGGTGCCAGTATTAATTTAATGCCTTATAAAATGTTTAAGCAACTTGATCTCGGGAACCTAAACCCACTAGGATGAGTATTCAATTAGCTGACAAATCTGTTAGATATCCTAGGGGAATTATTGAAGATATTCTGGTAAAAGTTGATAAATTTATATTCCCTGTTGATTTTGTTGTGCTTGACATGGATGAGAACGTTGAGGTGCCTTTACTTTTAGGACGCCCCTTTTTAGCTACTACTAGGGCTGTTATTGATGTAGGTGATGGTAAACTTGCACTAAGGCTAGGCGAAGAGGAAATTATTTTTCAAATTTACGATGCTATGAGATATTCTAGAGAATAAGATGATTCCTGTTATTTTATTGATGCCATTGATCATTCTATTCAAGATTCTTTACAGGAAATCATACATAACGACACGTTGGAACTATGTCTTACTCAAGATGAGGGGATAGATGATGATACCGATGAATTGGGTCCTAACACATTTCCTTCTAGACAAACGAAAGAAGAGGGCATTGAAATCAACGACGAACTAAAACAAAAACCCTCTATTGATGAGCCACCCAAATTAGGATTAAAACAGTTGCCAAAACACTTAAAATATGCTTTCCTAGGAGATAATTCCACGTTATCAGTAATTATCTCTTCAGAACTAGAACCCAAAGAGAAAGACGAGTTGCTACAAGTACTAAGGGAACATAAAAGAGCCATACCTTGGAAAATTTCTGACATTAAAGGAATAAGCCCATCATTTTGTACCCGCAAAATTTTAATGGAAGATGAGTATAAACCATGTGTGCAACCTCAAAGACAATTGAATCCCAATGTGAAAGAAGTTGTTAAAGCTGAGGTTATTAAACTTGTAGATGCTGGAATAATTTATCCTATTTCTGACAGTACTTGGGTAAGTCCTGTGCAGGTCGTTCCAAAAAAAGGAGGCATGACTGTTGTAGCAAACGAAAAGAATGAATTGATTTCTACAAGAACAGTTATAGTCTGGAAAGTTTGTATCGGCTATAGGAAGTTGAACGACGCGACCAGAAAAGATCACTTCCCTTTGTCCTTTATTGATAAGATGTTAGAAAGATTATCTGGGCATATGTACTACTGCTTCCTGGACGAGCTTTTCGGCTACTTCCAAATCCCAATAGCCCTTGAGGATCAAGAGAAGACTACATTTACATGTCCATATGGTACGTTTGCTTATCATAGAATGCCTTTTGGATTATGTAATGCTCCTGCTACTTTTCAGTGCTGCATGTTGGTCATCTTTTATGAACTTGTGGAAGACATTATAGAGGTGTTTATGGACGACTTTTTGGTATTTGGTAATTCTTTCCATCTTTATCTTAAAAATTTAAAATGAGTTCTAATGAGATGTGAGGAAACAAACCTTATTTTAAATTGGGAAAAGTTTCACTTTATGGTTCGAGAGGGGATTGTGTTAGGACATAAAGTTTCTAGTAAAGGGATTAAGGTAGATAAACAAAGGTTGAAACCATAGAAAAATTACCTCCTCGTAGTTCAGTTAAGGCTATTAGAAGCTTTTTAGGACATGCTAGATTTTATAGAAGATTCATTAACGATTTCTCTAAAATAGCTAAACCTTTAACAAAATTACTAGAAAAAGATGTACCTATCAATTTTGATTAGGAATGTTTAGACGCATTTAATATCCTCAAAGATAAATTAATAAATGCTCCAATTATAATTGCACCTGATTGGAACCTACCCTTTGAACTAATATGTGATGCGAGTGATTTTGCAGTAGGTGCAGTGTTGGGACAGCGAAGAGACAAGCACTTACAGCCAATTTATTATGCTATCAAGACATTAACGGCCGCACAAGAAAATTACACCACCATAGAAAAAGAATTGCTAGCTGTGGTCTTTGCCTTTGATAAATTTAGACAATATTTGATACTATCTAAAGTTGTTGTTTACACTGACCATTTAGCTCTTCGCTATCTTTTAACTAAACCTGATGCAAAACATCGACTTATAAGATGGATTCTACTCTTACGAGAATTGGATTTGGAAATTCAAGATAAGAAAGGAGCTGAAAATCTTGCAGCAGACCATCTTTCTAGGCTTGAAAACCCGTATATCAAAGAACTCGACGAGAGTGAGATAAACGACTCATTCCCTGAAGAACAACTCTTTTCTCTAACCAACTCTGAGGTACCTTGGTTTGCAGATATTGCAAATTACTTAGCTGCTATTGTCTTACCAAAAAGGTTAACACATAATTAAAAGAAGCGATTCTTTGCTGATGCAAAAAACTATTTTTGGGAAGATCCTTTTCTTTTCCGTATATGTGTAGATCAAGTAATTCAGAGATGTGTTACAAAAGAAGAAGCAAGCAAAATCTTAGAACATTGTCATTTAGGACCTTCAGGAGGACATTATAACGGGATTAAGACAGCACACAAAACACTCGAATTAGGTTTTTATTGGCCAACTCTATTTAAAGATGCCAACAGGTATGTTGTTTCATGTGATAAATGCCAGAAAATAGGTAATATCTCTAAACACGATGAAATGCCTCAAACATATATACTATCATGTGAAATATTAGATGTATGGGGTATTGATTTTATGGGTCCATTTCCTAGTTCATTTGGAAATAAATACATCTTAGTTGTAGTAGATTATGTGTCAAAATGGGTGGAAGCCCAAGCTTTACCTACTAATGATGCTAGGGTAGTAGTAAGGTTTCTGAAGAAACTCTTCTCTAGATTTGGAACACCCAAAACAATTATTAGTGATAGGGGTACTCACTTTTGTAATACACAATTTGATAGAGTCTTAAAGAAATATGGAGTACACCACAGGACAGCTACCCCTTGTCATCCTCAAACCAACGGACAAGTGGAAGTAGCAAATCGAGAACTTAAGCGTATTTTAGAGAAAACAGTAGAATCAAACAGGAAATATTGAGCATTAAAAGTAAACTATGCTTTATGGGCCTATAGAACAACATTTAAAACTCCCATAGGAACATCCCCATACAAACTTGTTTATGGAAAATGCTGTCATCTACCATTCGAGTTAGAGCACAAAGCTTTTTGGGCTATAAAATTCTTAAATTACGATCTTAAAACCGTAGGTGAGAAGAAGATGATGCAGTTGAACGAGCTAGATTAATGGAGAGCTTATGCCTATGAGAACTCACGATTATATAAGGAGGCAACAAAGCAACATCATGATGCTCGTTTAAAGCAATCAAAGCAATTCGAAGTAGGAGACTTAGTCATATTATACAATTCAAGTTTAAAATTGTTCCCTGGAAAGCTGAAATCTAGATGGTCAAGTACATTCGTAATCAAAACTATTTTCCCTACGATATGAGCATTGGCCACCACAATTACTTGACCCGATCCATCGCACTCTGAATCATCGAAAAGTTAGCCCACAAAAATGGGTGAGTTATAAACTCAATGTGTAACACATACATTAAAAAGCCCATTTTATCATATGCCTTAAAGCCCAAAATTTCACATATGGCCATAGGCCCATTTAACTCATATTTAGCCCAAAGGCCCATTTAGCTCATATTTAGCCCAAAAGCCCATTTTATAGCAGTTAAATAATAATCAATTAAATCACATGGATATGTACAAATAATGAAATGCAAACCCGCCCACCTAAATATCCATCCGCTACACCACCGTACCAACCAACACACAGTGGGGATTACTAAATCGACCCTCCATCCGCTACACACCATCGAAGGCGGTTCTTTGCGTCAACATGCACATCGCCCTTATAATTTTGTGGCAAGGCCACAGGACAAAATTGTGACCAAGTCACCAGATTTCAAATATGTGACCAAGTCACCAGATTCACATATGTGACCAAAGTCACGGATTTCATATTTGTGGATGAAGTCACCAGATTTCAAATATGTGACCGAAGTCACAGAAAATGTGGTAAAACCACCGAAATACTTCCTCCTTTATCAAATATACCCATATGCCCATGCACATACATATCATTTAGTTTTCATGCGATTTACCCCAAAATCATAATATAATCATACTTATTTCACATTTTATGCATATAGCAAAATTAACGAAATATTGGGGTAAACATACGAATATCGTGTACCTTTGAATGGTATCCAAAAATCATTATTTAACACATTATCATAAAATCACATATAAAAATAGATCTATGAGTTTTTAATGTAAGGTTACACACCTTATGGCAGGTGAGAATGATACTCTCTGCTCGTCAACACCTAGTTAATCATCACACTTGGTTAGTATACACTATTACTAATAAAACTATATTTATTGACGAGAGATCTAAATCTTTACCTCAATTCTCGAACAACCATAATAGAGGTAACTCATCCAAATTATGGCACATTTAAGGTAAATGGTTAGCGATGAAAATTTATAATGGTGAAGGATTTAGGGATATAAGAGAGGAGCTTAAGCTCGTGAACCTTCATTTAGAAATGAAAAGGAAGTCTTGATGATTTTTGTAGAAAAGATTAAATTAATATTTTAGGTTGAAATCAAATTGTAAAGTAAATTTATGTCTTTTTAAAACATTATTTTAGAAGGAGTTAATAAATTAAAAGAAAACCAAATTTACGGAAATTACTTTAAAACACATATATATATTAGCTTAAGTAGTAAAATTTAATAAGTTTAAATTGGAAAATCTTCAAAATACTTGATATGAGCATTGGCCACCACGAGTCAATTCCATCGCACTAATCATCCTTAGCCCACAAAATGGGTGAGTTATAAACTCAATGTGTAACTACATTAAAAAGCCCATTTTATCATATGCCTTAAAGCCCAAAAGGCCATAGGTTTAACTCATATTTAGCCCAAAGGCCCATTTAGCTCATATTTAGCCCAAAAGCCCATTTTATAGCAGATTAAATAATAATCAATTAAATCACATGGATATGTACAAATAATGAAATGCAAACCCTACCACCTAAATATCCATCCGCTACACACCACCAGGTGGGATTACTAAATCGACCCTCCATCCGCTACACACCATCGTGACTGCACATCGCCTTATAATTTTGTGGCAAGGCCACTGCATGTAAAATTGTGACCAAGTCACCAGATTTCAAATATGTGACCAAGTACAGATTCACATATGGACCGCACGGATTTCATATTTGGCAAGTCACAGATTTCAAATATGTGACCGGTCACCCAAAATGTGGTAAAACCACCGAATATATCAAATATACCCATATGCCCATGCACATACATATCATTTAGTTTTCATGCGATTTACCCCAAAATCATAATATAATCATACTTATTTCACATTTTATGCCAAAATTAACGAAATATTGCATACTAACGTGTACCAAATATCCAAAAATCATTATTTAACACATTATCATAAAATCACATATAAAAATAGATCTATGAGTTTTTAATGTAAGGTTACACACCTTATGATGTTGAGAATGATACTCTCTCTCGTCAACACCTAGTTAATCATCACACTTGGTTAGTATACACTATTACTAATAAAACTATATTTATTGACCTAAATCTTTACCTCGTTATTTGTGGTTTTTCTCAATGGATCAAAACCCGCAGATATTCCACCAACGTAAAGTGGTTCTCTTACTTCAAATAATCGAGCCCACGTGGAAAGTCTTCATCACCGACATGTACCTCTTCGCTTGAAGTTCGAAAAATAGTCAAACACTCCATCGTTCTTTTCTTACCTATCTTGTTAGTCTCAAATAGCCCCTAAAATAAAGTTAATTAGTGATCCATTCTAAAAGATTTATACATCGAAATTAATAATCCATACCTTGGATGATTTCGAAGATCTTGTTGGCTTCTATCCTTAAAATCCTTTTCAAGGATTCTACTTGAGAGAAAATAAGAGAATCATGATTCGAATTGGCCAAAGTAAAAGAAATAAATAATGAAAATGATTGACGAAAAGTCTTACTTACCCACTTGAAGATTCGCCTAAAACCAAAAAAGAAAAAGAGAAAAGATGGTGATTTATGGCCAAATGGTCTCAAATTTTCAAAGAAAGAAATGGAGAAAGGAGATCGAAATAGAATATGATTCGGCTTGAACATAAAGAAGAAAGGGATTGATGATTCTTGGTTTTAGTAGAAAATAGTTTATGAGAGAGAAGAAAGAAAGAAAACAAAATGAGAAGGAAAGAGAAGGAAGAAAAGAGAAAGAGAAAGAGAGATTAAAAGAAGATGATGATGATGAAGATGATTTTCAAAGAGAAAAGAGATAGGTTTTGGGACTTAGGTGCATTCGTGAAGAAAAATGGTGCTTGAACTTTGGTATGCTTTTCTAACTTTTGATGCTTTTGACAAGAATTTTGAGAGAATAGGAATTTTAATCAAATGGTCAAAATGAGAGCCAAAACAAAGAGAAGTTTTACCTAATGCCCATAGCAAGATTCTGCTAAGAGGAGAGTTTTGGAGAAATGAGAAAAGATGCGAGAACTTTTGGCCAACTTTCACCCCCTAACTCAAGTCACTACAATACAATTCTTCCCCATCAACCATAAGATTGCTATCACCATTATCCACCCTCTTTAGCCCCTAAATAGGTTCATGGTCAAATGACCATGAACAAGTTTCCAAAACATTGCCCACATATCAAGCCTCTTGTCCCCTATCTTATCATCTTATCTTGATTCCATGCCATAATTCTTTAGCTTGTCTTTTTCATATGGTCAAATAGCCAAAATTAAAAGAATGCTCATCCTTTCTAGAAGAACCTTGCCGATACTATAGGAAGGAAACAAAATAAAATCCTCCCATTTGCTAGCTAGGGATTCAACCTCTCCTCTCAAGCACTCATCCATGTGTCCTTACCACTTTGCTAATTACTCATCTTATGCTTTAAGCTCCTTGTCATTAATTTAAAGCCTAACATGCTTAGCTCCATCTTAATTATTAGAAATTAAAAGTTTCACTAAGCATTCACTTAATTAATGAAGCTCAAAATAACTTCCAAAACACACTTAACATATTTAAGCATGCAACATCATTCAATTAAGTAAGATGCATAACCCCTAATTATCGATGTTACGCTTCTACCCCTTAAAATAATTTTGTCCTCGAAATTACCCGGCCGGAATAAGTGAGGGTATTGTCGTCAGATCGCTTCCTCCTGCTCCCAAGCTTCTTCCGATCCATGATTACGCCATAATACTTTGACAAGAGGAACCGATTTTCTCCAGAAAACTTTTACATCTCGCCTGTAATTTGAATTGGCTCCTCTTCATAGGACAAATCTGGTCTTAATTCCACCTCCTCAACTGCACTACATGAGATGGATCCGACCGTGAATTCGCAGTAACATTGAAACATGGAACACATCGTGCATTTGCTTTAATTCAAGGCAATTTAATCGATATGCCACAGTCCGACCCGCTTTAAAACCCGATAAGGTCCAATGAACCTCGACTTAACTTCCTTTGTGACCAAATCTCATTACCTTTTTCTAGCTTAAGACTTTAAATGAGCTCTTCTCGGAGACAACCCGAGCACTAACTTTGCTAATATTAAATTCTCAATTTCTAACACCTAACTACAAACTAACTAATTCAGAAAAGCATAGGTTTCCCTACCACACGTTCTTGAACACGGGCATGGCCGTGACTATGTGGAAACCACGAACAGGTACATGGGCATGGCAAAGATGATGTAGAAATAGGACAATAGTTTTTCCCAAGCCACAGGCTCTAACTAAATAGCACGGACATGCGACTTGACCGTGGTCAAAACTGTCTAAAGACCACGGGCTGAGAAAAATTCACACGATCGTGTACTACGATCATGGCTGATACTGATTAATTGACACGGTGTGAGCCACGGCTGTGCCTCCAAATTGTGGTCGATTCTAAGTAAACAACACGGGCGTTCGACATGCCCGTGCCTCAAAGTCGTGGACGATGCTGACTTACGGACACGGGCTTAGGACCATTGACACGGGCGTGGGAAAAATGAACAAGGCTAGGTACACCCATGCGACACGGGCATGGGATACATCACAATTGCGCCTAAAATTGAAATTCTCGAAAAACACGGGCTAAATAAAGGGAACATGGGTGTGGCCCTTGGCCATGTTCCCCATCCTATATTTAAAGCAACGAACGGCCGTATCCCCCTGAGAATTTTCCCCAACCCTAACTGTTTCTCTTCCAAAATTACAACCCCATTCCGGCCACCTGTAAAACCCTCTCCCCCCTTGACTTTCCCCGTCCCTTACCTCTTTCTCCCTTTCATATACGCATAGAAAAGTAGTCCATGCCCATGCCAATGGAATACACACCTGTCCAAAAATGTGACACATCCATGTTCCCCTATTATTTTGTAGCACATGCCCATATAGCACCCCTCAACGCCCGTGCTCTGACCAACCGCCCCACTCCTCTCCAAAAACTCCACCAGTCACCTCTCCTTTTTACAATTTCCTCCATTAAACTATTTTATCAATTTTATTTAGTTTTTAGTTAGTACATTCTTATTGCTTAATATTAGTTATATTCATTGTTAGATTGATTTATTCATTTAGTCATTGCTTAAATAATAGTAAAAAGTATTTATGCAAAATATTAAGTTTATCCTTATCATGATTTTTGTCCTTGTTATATACTTGATATTGTTGAGTTCTTAAATATTATGCAATATGGATGGAAATGATACTTGAATCTGTGAATATCAGCTATTTTTAGGACCATAATGTCATTATCCCGAGGTAAGAAAATTGCGGTCCCTAGTTCCAAAAATGAAAGGGATCGGGTTCGTCATCAGCCAGTGCATCCGCCAAAGTGCGCCACCCGTTATTAGAATTTCCTCATGGACCCCAAGAGGACCTTTATAAGATACTTCACTCATGACCCCTCAGTGCGGGAGGTGTATTGATTGGGCCGCTTTGGAGCAGGTCTGATTAGTCGACGACATACGGGCTTTTGTAACCACTGATCCATAGGACTAATTCTTTACTATCATCGATCCCATATATCTAGAGCTTAATTTGGAACTTTGTTCCACGTTCCACCTTTAGACGGTGATGACAAAACACGATGACCTCAGCACGATCCAATTCTATCTTGGAGGCATTGTACAAGAACTAAATGCACCACAATTCGAGGTCACATTGGGACTCTATACTGACAAATTTATGGAGGAACATGATCTTTCGGGCCTCCATCGCCACATCCATAACTCCCTGGCAAATTGTTTGTATAATATAGCTCCCAACTCAGACAATTATGACCCTAGTCACTCCAAAGCGACAGCTCTCGCCCCATCCTTACGATATTTACACGCCATTTTAGCTCACACCTTGACAGGAAGGCGAGAGAGCACCGGGGTCATTGACACACATGACGCCTACTTCCTATGGTA
This sequence comes from Gossypium rotundifolium, assembly GCA_025506655.1. Lineage (NCBI taxonomy): Eukaryota > Viridiplantae > Streptophyta > Magnoliopsida > Malvales > Malvaceae > Gossypium > Gossypium rotundifolium. The sequence continues at coordinate 72,592,683 of CP106731.1, forward strand.
CATGGCAAACGGACACATTTTTGACCTAGCATATTTCATAGCTCGTGCCATTCAACATCAAATGGAGCAACATAGGAGAGGGGTCATATCTATGGGTCCATACATCACACGCTTGGCTCGATATTTTGGGCTCCTCAACAATGCCGCTCAGATCTCCTCACTCACACTGATAGGTCAGATGTCCCCACAGGGCATCCATACGATGCTACACATGAGGATGATCTAACATCGACGTGGGACCGATCCTCTCCAATATCGGATAACACCTATCATCGAAGAGGAAGATCCTGAGGACATTACTGACAATGTCCCACACTCACATGAGGAACCACAACTGAGCCATCAACCAGTTCATGCGGCTACTTCACTTTCAGACATCTTCGCACATCTCACTCAGTTCGAGCATTACTGTACTCAGCAATTCAATGACACCGCTCGATGATTCGATGGCATTGAGGCGACTCTTCAGTAGATTTGTCATCACTTTCACATATCACCGCCACTCCACCTATCGACCCAGCCGATGATGAGGACCTTTGAGCCCTTTTTAATTTTCAATATTTATTTTTCATTTTAATATTTTTAGTTCCTTTTCATTTTTTTCTTTTTTAATTAAGCCTTTTGTTTAAAACTCTTATTAGTACAATTTGATTCCTTTTATAACTGGCTGTCTAACCCTCGAGAATCTCTAACAACATCCATTAAATAGTACTCCCTAAAAGTTTAACTGATGACTTCATAGTTTAAAGGTTCAATGTGCCACTTCGAGAATGGAAAGCATCACTAGGAGTATGCACCATCACACTCACTTATGTTTAAGTCATCATCATTAATCATCATCCAAGGATCTTATCCAAAATTTAGGAAGTTTCACTTCTCGCCCTAACTTATGGTTATTCATCTTATATGATTACTATGTATCTTTGTACAATGAGGGCAATGTACATCTTAAGTGTGAGGGGTGAAAATTATTTAGAAAAAGTGCCTAACTTTTTGCATTATTCTCAACACCCTGAATTATATCTTGTCTTAAGTAATCTTCTTATATCACTAATTAGAATGAAATTCCTGTTGATTTATGATTTTTATTGATATGTTTTAGATTAAGTCATAGTCAATTGTGCATTGATAATTTAAACTTTAAGATACTAGAGAATCAAACATGATGAGTCTATTTTCAAAAATTAAAATTTTGCTAGGTTGTTGACCTAAATTTGAATATTACCTTGAAGTTTGAAATTGATAAGGTTTTCATCAAAAACCCATAATTTTTGTGAGATTTTGAACCTTTTAGAGCATACATTATTTTTGTGCTCACTTTATTGATTATGGGTGTGTCAACATTGATTTGTTATTCTAGAACTTGCTTCAATTATACATGTCGAGACCACATCATTGATTTGATATACTGAGATGATAAAGGCACCTAGGATTTAACCCACTTATTCCACTAAAATCCTACCTTCATAATTAACCCCTAGTGAACCCCGTTGATCCTAACAAACTTTTTATTGATTCACCCACTAATATTAACCCAAAACCCATCTTGTATTTGTTATCACCATTCCTTTTGACTACCCTTCTGTTGAGACTTGATTTGATTAGTTGCCTAATCATTTTATTTTCAGTAGTTGAAATTTTCTCATATTATGTATTTATTTGATTTATTCTTAAAAAAAAAAGAACGAAGTATATTCATTATTAGTTCTATAGTTAAGTGAGCTTATACGTTTAAATTCAACATCTTAAAAAAAATAGAAAAAAAGCTCATATTATTAGTTTCAAGTTTTCAATTGATGTAATTATTTAGTATTAGTTCATTTTCTAGTTAGGTAAATTGTCAATTCAATCTTGATTCTAACCCTCTAATTCAGCCTTTATCCACACCTTTAACCTAAGCCCCGTTACAACCCTTTTTAAAGACCTTTTGATTTGTGTATCATCTCATTTTATAGTGGTGGAGATTTTATTCTCAAGCAAGCCTATGGGATTAACTTTTCATGTTGACTGATGTGTGCTTTATTTTGAACCTTAAACACCTTGAGTGATTTGAGTGAATCTTTACTGAGGATGTCAATCCTTGTCAGTTTTGAATCAAAGGTAATTATTTAGATAAGGGGAAACACCTATATTTTTTTGTGCTAAACACTATGGCTTTGATTGTTTGAATCTTTAGGACTTTTTTAGTTAAATTTTCCATGTATGAATTATCTATGAATTATGATGAAACATTATCGATGAATATTATGAATTGAGGAAGTTCGCTTTAATGGTGAGTTGAGAATTTTGCTTGAGGACAAGGAAAAGCTTAAGTGTGGGGGTATTTGATAAACCATAATATGAACATATTTTAATCCCACATTTAGTATGTTTTAGGATGATTTATCCCTTCAATTATAAAAAGAGGTGCTCTTAATCCCTTATTTTCATGTTTTATACTCAAGAGAGCACCGGAGGATGAAAAGAACAAGAATTGGGCTAGAAACAGAGAAAATGGGCCAAGTACAAATTGCACATGGCCTATCCCCCGAAATACACGGTCGTGCCTCTTTCACAGGTTAGACCACGGCTTGGCCTCGACTTACACAGGCATGTGCTATGGGCATGTCTCTGACGCAGCAAAGAAGAGTTTCATTTGAAATAGGGTACTTAGAGGCAAAGAAAGACATTCCAAAAGCCTATATAAAGACCTTAGAGGCCGACGTTTAGCAGGGCGTTCAGCTAGGCCAAAGAGCCAAGCCAGAGGGGCCAAATTGTGGGATAAACTTGAAGAAAGCCAGTTGATTTATCTCAAAAAGCCAGAATCATACTAAGACTGAGGATCTCTCCTTCAATTTGTTTAGAGGGTTTATGGTTTTCTTTATGTTTTGTTTTATATTTTCTTCTGAGATGTTTTCTTTTATGATTATGAACTAAACCTCTCAAATACTTGAGGGGGATGATACCTAAGACGAATCTTATTATTGTTATCTAAGCTGTATGATAAATACTTGATTTGTTCTTAACTATGTGTTCTTAATTCTTGTTTTGGTATTTCTGGGATATTGATTCAAGTACTAATGTGCTTAGGTGGTGGAGAAAAAGTCCCTGCCTAAGAGTAGATCTAGCATAGTTAAGCATTTTTATCGCAATCCTAGAAATAGAATGACATAAATCTACCGGATTAGGGTCAAACCTAATATAGAGTCTATAGATCGAGTTAATGCAATCTTAGGGGTTTTAATTAGAAAGAAATTTCAATTAATCAACCTAGGGTTAGACTTTAGTAGCCTCGAAATAGGTATTAATATAAATTAGGGAATCCTACGGATCAAGTCAAGTGAATAAATAGTCTAGTTCAAAGTTAGATAACAAGTGAAGTCTAGGTGGATTCTTCCTCGGGTATTGTCTTAATCAATTGGTTTTCACACAAGTCTTTCCCCAATTCATTCTCTTCATCTTTGTATCTTTAGCTTAGTAGTTAGTTAATTTTAGATTAGATAAAACAAATCCCTTAATTCTTAGGCTAGATAATAATAAGAAAGTTAGTATTAGTACTTTTAGTTCCTTTGGGTTCGACAATCCGGTCTTGCCACTAAACTATACTATTGCTTGATAGGTGTGCATGCCTCCATCGTTGTCTTAGTTAGTTTCCAGGTTCGATCATTCTTTTTATAAATTTTTAAGACTCTGACACACAATCAATTTGGGTTGTAATTAATTATTTAAATTGGATAAATTTTATTCTTTGGTCCTCTAACTTATTAATTTATTTTGGTCAAGTCTGATAGCTTTGTTGGATTACAAAAACTATCCAAATTGAAGACCAAGTCAACCCGAATTCAGCTACACATGGCTGTCCTCTTAAACCACATTTTGGTTTAATTACACAAGGTCCTTGCATTGTTGAAGAAATTTGAGATTTTCCCAAAGATTTACTTTTGACTGAGTCTCACTCTTGAGTTATTATGGCATTTAATTTGCTTAAAAATGAAGCAAAATTCAGCTCAAATTCCACTAATTGTGGCCGGCCACTCATGGAAGAAGTTTGAAGAGACTAAACCCAGCTATTTTTAGCAAACTACCCACCTCTTCACCTATAAATATGACCCCTTCATTCCCTTATTCATCATTCTCTATTTTCTCTCAATTCTCCTAAGCATTTTCCATTCCCCATGCCTAACATCATCTCTTCATAGAGATTTTAGCAATTAAGCCCCTTAAAGAGCCCTTGGTCGGCCACCTTGGAGAGCTATCAGTAAAGGATCAAAGTAAAGGAGCGAAGGAGCCTAGTTAGTCAGAGTCTTGGGTGACAACCACTTTAATCTTTCTTTTCTTTAATTTAATCTAAAAATGTTTGCTATGTGTTCTTTGTTCTTATTTACAACAATGTTGGCTTAATTTTATTCAAGCTAGGATGATTGCTTTGATTAAATAATATTTATTTGATTCATGCTTATAATGTTTGTGCCTCAATCGATCATTTTTCAATTAAAATAAAGTTTGTATTTCATTCATACATGAGTGGAATGCACCTAAATTAGATGAGCGATCCTAACCAGACAACGACTAGTGGACACATAATTGAAATGTGGCATGCTCAATTTAGATCCTAACCCGATTAAATTGTAGGTTACATAACAACTCTAACCAAGCTCTGTTATCTGCATAGTTTTTAGATTTGTGTGCTTAAACTATTTCAAACCTAACACGTCCCTGTTACCTCACACGAATGCTAAGAAACCCTTAGTAAACAAGGGTCAGTAAAATGCGTATTTACTAAGTAAAGGATTCCAAAAGGACCTAATGTGGTTTCCAAACTCATGAAAGATCGAGTTGCCATAGAATGTTTTTCCGAATGTTATTAAGCATGTTAATAATAAATTAAGTTTAATTAAAGTAATTGTCTTAGTTTATTTATGTTATAGTTGTTGCAAATTGTGTTTAATTTGTCTAAAATCTATTTCATTCATATAGTTTTCATATTTAGGATAATTTGCATTAGGGATCATTGCATTTAGTTTAATATATTTAATTTTAATCATCACTTCTCAATCATATTGTGTTTTTATTTACCAAGTTGTTAATATAATTTTACAATTAAGTGATTTGGCATAAATACAATTCCTGTGGAGACGATAACTCGATACTTACTTATTACTTGATAATGACTGTGTACACTTGCACAAACCTACACGTTATAATATGATACTGGCCTTATTCTCTCGATAATCTCATAAGGTCCAATGCAACACAGACTCAATTTGCCTTTGCGACCAAATCTAAGAATTTTCTTCCATGGAGATATTTTTAGAAATACTTTGTCGCGGATATGAAATTCAATGTCTTTTCGTTTCAAATCTGCCATGACTTCTATCGATCTGAAGCTGCTTTCAAACTATCGAGAATTACTTTCACTTTATCTTCAATCTCTCGAATCAAATCAACCCCATGAATCTTTAGCTTCATGCGTTGCCATCTTTATGCTCAATTGAAAACTATTGTTATATGCGAATTCAATCAATGACAAATATTTCTCCCAGTTGCCTTCAAATTCTAAAACACAACAACGAAGCAAATCTTTGAGAATCTGTATTACTCTTTCAGACTCGCCATCGGTTTACGGATGAAATGCGGTACTAAAGTTCAACCTTGTCCCTAGAGCTTCTAGCAATTTCTTCCAAAATCATGATGTAAACCTCGGATCTCTATCTGAAATATTCGAAACTGGCACCCTATGCAATCTATCGATCTCAGAAATGTACAATTCAGCCAATTTATCAAGCAAATAATCATTACATACCGGAATGAAATGTGCAGATTTTGTCAGTTGATCAATGACAACCCAAATAGCATCTTTCTTTTACGGAGATAGGGGCAATCTCGATAAGAAATCCATCGTAACTCTACCCATTTCCATTCTAGTATCATCACAGGATGTAGTAATCCCGAAGGCACCTAATGTTTGGCTTTCAATTGCTGACAATGTAACACCCCAAACCCGGCCCATACGTTGTGACTGAATCTGGTATGCCACAGGGTGAAGTAAAATCAAGACTTAGTTATATTTATGAAAAACCGGCTATTTGAAAGATAAGTTTTTCCCTAAACCCTAAACCCTAAACCCTTTAACTTAGACTACATACTAATCGAGAAAAAGTTATCTTTCAAATCGCCGATTTTCATAAATATAACTTTCTTAATTTTACTTCACCCTGTGGCATACCAGATTCGGTCGCAATGTATGGGCCGGGTTTAGGGTGTTACAGACAAACCAAACATCTCGATACAAATTCTGAAATGTCTCGTTTCATACCTGACCACCAATATAACTGTATCAAATTATTGTACATTTTAGTACTCCTCGGGTGAACAGATAGACAACCATTGTGTGCTTCATTCAGAATTTTCTATATAAACTCTGGATCCCTCGGTATGCAAACTCTACCTCGGAACAATAAATAATCATTGGATCAGATTTGATAGTCTAAATCACTAGTCGACTCACATTGCATTCTTTTGGCTTGAAATTCATTATCATACTTCTGAGCTTCACAAATTTGCTGAAGAAATATCGGTTTAGCTTTCAAATATGCTATAATCGAACTATCATCAGATAAGGTTAACTAAGTATTCATCGCTCTCAAAGAAAATAATGATTTTCTACTCAGAGCATCTACGACTACATTCGCTTTCCCGGATGATAATCAATCACTAACTCATAGTCTTTTAGCAACTCTAGCCATCTTCGTTGACGGAAATTCAAATCTTTCTGAGTTATTATATACTTTAAACTTTTCTGATCTGTAAAGATGTGACACTTTTCACCGTACAAATGATGCCGCCAAATTTTTAATGCGAAAACATTAGCAGCCAACTCTAATTTATGCGTCGGATAATTCTTTTCATGTGGCTTTAACTGTCTAGAGGCATAAACTATCACTTTTCCTTCTTGCATCGAAACACAACCCAAACCGTTGAATGACACGTCGCTGTAAATCACAAACTCTTTACCCAATTCAGGTTGAACAAAAACTGGTGCCTCAGTTAACAATGCTTTCAACTGATAAAAATTATGTTGACATTTCTCTGACCACTCAAATTTTACATCTTTCTGTAGCAATCTAATCATCGGTGCAGCAATCATCAAGAATACTTCAACAAAACATCGATAATGACCAGCTAATCCTAAAAGGCTTTTGACTTTGAATACATTTCTCGATGGTATCCAATCAACAACTGCTGAAATCTTGCTCGGATCAACTCATATACCTTCTACTGAAACAATGTGTCCTAAAAATCCAACCTCTCGGAGCCAAAACTCGCATTTACTGAATTTAGCAAATAGTTGCTTATCTCTCAAGGTTTGCAGCACAATACTTAAATGCTCGGCATGTTCAGACTCATCTCGAGAATAGACTAGAATGTCATCAATGAATACAATAATAGATCTGTCTAAATACGGCCTAAAAATTCGATTCATCAAATCCATAGAAACGGAGAGTTAGTTAATCCTTAAGAGCGTTAGTTAATCCGTAAGGCATAACAAGAAATTCATAATGTTCGTACCTTGTTCTGAACGTAGTTTTTGGCACATCTAACACTTTAACTCGCAACTGATAATAGCCTGATCTCAAATCAATCTTTGAGTATACTGTTGCCCCTTTCAACTGATCAAACAAGTCAGCTATTCTCAGCAAAGGATACTTGTTCTTTATCGTAACCTTGTTGATTTGTCGATAATCAATACATATTCTCATTGATCTGTCTTTCTTCTTTACAAACAACACTGGCGCACCCCAGGGTGAAAAACTAGGTCATGCAAAACCTCTATCCGTTAACTCTTGCAACTGAGCTTTCAACTCTTTCAATTCTGTCAAATCCATTCTATACAAAGCTATAGATATTGGTGATGTTTCGGGTACCAATTCAATAGCAAACTCAACCTCTCTGATCGGTGGCAACCCCGATAACTCTTCTGGAAACACATCTGAATACTCGGAAACTACTGATACTGATTCAATTTTTGATTCAGACACTTTTGTATCTAAAACATAAGCTAGTTAAGCTTCGTACCCTTTTCTTACACATTTCTAAGCTGACATAGATGAAATCACAACAGGCAATTCACTCGATTCATCTGGTTCAATTTGAATGATTTCACTATTCTGACATTTCAATTCAATACTCTTTCGTTTACAATTTCATAGCAGCTTCATGCAACGCTAACCAATCCATACCTATGATTACATCAAATTCATCAAATGGTAGTAGCATGAAATTAGCCGGAAAATAGTAGCCCTGAATTATTAAAGGATAGTTCTTACAAACTTTATCAACTAGAACATACTTGCCTAAGGGGTTTGATAGTTTAATCACAAACTCAGTAAACTCAACATGCAAACTCTTAATAGACACCAAATTCATACATATATACGAATGAGTCAATCCAGGATCAATCAAAGTAATCACATTAGTGTCATAAAGAGAGAATGTACCGTTGATAACATCGAGTGATGATGCATCTTCGCGAGTGTGAATAGCGTAAACTCTAGCAGGTGCTCTGGCCTAGGATCTCATAGCAGAGTCCCTTGTCACTCCTTTACTACCTGTCACATTTCTCGTGTTACTAGGTGGTCTTCCTCTAGCAGCTGTATTGCTTGATCTTTCACTCAGATATTTGTCTTTCTCAGATAATTCAGGATAATCCCGAATAAAATGATATGGCGAACCATATTTAAAACAAGCCCGGTCATTCATTCTATATTCACCAGGATGTCGTCTTCCACATCGTTGACATTCAGGTCTATAGTTTCTCACACTGCCAACACTCGATACTGAGGTAGCTTGAGCTTTAGGACTTAAGTATTGTTTTCTACGATCTATGTTTGAATATCCCACTGAAGTATTTGTGCGACTATACAAATCTCGTGATTTCTTTGACAAAGATTGATATAGTTTACTCATCGATCTCTTCCTCGAATCTTTAGCTTTGAAATCCACCTTTCTCTTTTCTTTGCCAAGTTCTTCGGCTTTACAGGCTTTGTCAACCAACACAACGAATTCCTTCAACTCTAGAATCCCGACCAACAATCTGATATCCTTATTTAACCCATCTTCGAATCTTTTACACATAATTGCTTCGGTTGAAACACATTCCTGAGCATATTTACTGAGTCTATATAACATCCCTAACCCGTATCCGTCGTCAGATTAGGGTTAAAGGTATTACCAGACTGACCAGAAACTTTTACAAACATTTTATAATACAAATCATCAATAACAACCAACTGTCCCTTTTTATAGGTCAATGATACCTTAATCATGCTTTAGAATAGGGTCGGGATTAAATCGAAAGTTCTCAAAAATTTAAAACTTTTCTATATTACAAAGGTCACATGCCCGTGTGGGCAGGCAGTGTGCCTACCACATCTACTAGACACAACCATGTGTCTTGGCCGTGCCAAATCAGAGCAAGTATACTGACTTATCCACATGGCCACCAGGCACGCCTGTGTGCCATGGCCGTGTAACTATAAGCTAGCTACTGTTTTACTCACACGGCTACCTGGCACGTCTGTGTGCCATGGTCGTGCACACTTGCATTGGCTCCTGACCTAATCATAAAGCTACGAGGCACGCCTGTATGCCATGGTCGTGTGTACTTAGGATGACTACTGACTTACACCCACTGCCACTAGGCACGCCCGTGTGCCACGACCGCTTAGGCAAAACAGACCACTTGCAAGGTCCAAATGCCACCCACACAAAGGTCAATCCCTACAAGTAATTTTCCAATTCATTTCATGCACATTTGGCAACCAAAAACATATCAAAGTAATCATCAAATCTCCACATATAATTACAATTCCAATCATGCCAATTAGTACAACTAAAACACATATGTAAACAATAATGATTCATCCATATTTGCTTTTCATATATTCCCTTCTTTGATCAAACATGCATATTCACATTTCATCTATATACTTACCATTAACTTAACCAATTCATAGTTACCAAGCCATACCAAAACATACACCATATTTTATATTTACTCATGCATATTATCAACACTTATATAGCCACATCTCATGGCTAATTATACACTTTTCAACCATAACCAAAACATCTAGCCTCTACATGCCATATTTAGCTATGTACACATTTCAAAAGTACCAAAATGAATTTGAGAAGTGTGATGATGATCCTCGATGGTCCTCGAGCCTTCAGTAGCTTTGTCGATCTATCAAACAGAGAAAACACACACACACAGAGTAAGCTTTCAAAAGCTTAGTAAGTCATATACAAATAAACTTAACATAAATACACTTATTCAATTTGATAGAATGTCATTCATAGTTCTCATAGCAAATTCATCTCATATTCATTAGCTCATATACTTAGTCATATAATACCAAAAGTCTTCAATTCAAATAACATATTCACACATAACTTATTCAAGCATATTTTGCATCTTAACTCATCATTCCATTTCACATATTCATCATAATAAGTTCATATAGATACTTATCTTTTATGCACACTTAGTGTACATATCAAACATACCTGATACAGATATACAAATCATATAGTCGTTCAATGCCAACGTTTCAGACGTGCATGAAATCAAATAACGATGCCCCTATCCTAGATAGGGTCTTACACATAATCAGATACCGATGCCACTGTCCCAGACAGGGTCTTACTCGTAATCAAATATCGATGCCACTATCCCAAACAGGGTCTTACACGTAATCAAATATCGATGCCACTATCCCAAATAGGGTCTTACGTGATATCATGTAATAGACACCTATGTCATGACTTATGCATTCCTATCTATTCCTAGGCTCATACGGGACTTCTTTGATATTGACTATTTCTCGATACTTTCTCGGAGTCCATATATTCATCATTTCATACACATTCATCACAATGTAATCTCAGATGAAAAAACATAATTTAATACAAATACATTTATTTGCGTATAGACTTACCTCGAATTCAAATATTCTTTTAGACTTGGTTATTCAACTACTTTCGCTTTCCCTCGATCTAAGTCTGTTTTCTTCGGCTCTTGATCTATACATATTCAAATGTAATCCACTTATTCACTAATTCATTCAATTCAATCCATGAATGCACATTTAGGGTAATTTGTAATTTAGCCCTTGCATTTTCACATTTGGACATTTTAGTCCCTATTTCACAAATTCACAAAATACACAAAATTATCATATACTCAAGCTTAGCCGAATATTCCCCATGATCATATCAATCCATACATTTCATTTATTTCATAACTTAGTCCTTCAAAATTTCATTTTCACAATTTAGCCTTAGTTAGCTAAATTCACAAAAAATTCAAGAACAAAACATGTTCACTAAACACATATCTTTCATTTAACACCAATATTCATCACAAAGCTCACCATTTTATCAATGGCACATCTTATAAACATCCTCAATTCTTCAAATTACAATATGGGTTTTATAGCATACGAAGCAACAATTGCAAAAACGTAGAAATTATCAAAATTGAATCAAAATCATATCTTAATCTTGCTTAAAGAATGGTGAATCTAAAACCACATTCTAAGCTTTATTTTCTTCTCCACATTCGGCAATAAGAAAGATGAATACTCCACTTTCCCTTATTTCTTTTATTTGATTATAACATAAATATTATTATATCATTTACTAAATTAACCTTTAAATTAATATTTAAAACTTATATTCATTAAGGACATACATGTCCTTTAACTATCCACCAACTAAATATTGGCTTAATTGTCTCATAAGGCCTCCTCATTTTAAAGCCACATCAATTTGGCCATTAATCAAATAGAAAGCCACTTTTATGCTTTATGCGATTTTATCCTTTGCTCAAATTAAGCACACAGACGGATAAATTAACTCACGTAAGTTTTCACACATATTGATTCAAAAATCATAAGCACAAAAAATAATATTAAAATATTATTCTAACTCAGATTTGTGGTCTCAAAACCACTGTTCCGACTAGGGTCTAAATCAGGCTATTATAGTCTCACGAACTCTTGTTCGTACTCGGTTACAGACATACGACCCTATTTCAACTATAGAAACTCTTTGTGTTTCTGATCGATAAACCGTTGACTGATGTATTTCTTTCTAAACTCAGCTTGAAAGAATTCCCAGGTAACTCTTTCTCTCGGAACCACAGCACATTTTAAACACTTTACCGACATGCACGAAAGTTCAACAAACACCCGAATTTTATTTTCAAGCCAAAACTCAGCTCTCTCAGGATCGTCGTCAACATTAGCTCTAAACTCTTCGACTCTGTGTTTTCGAATCTTATCAACTGGCGATTTATTCACTTGTAGAAATTTGACACCTTGAGGAACTACGGGAACCGATTGAGGATGAGGTGGGGGTGGAGGTTGTTGAGCAGCCGAATTTGTTTGAACAAACTCCATAAACCACTCGTTCATCATCTGAAAGAAGGCTTCTTTAGCCTCTCCTCCCTTACTACCCGATATGGGTCTAGACTTGAATTATACTTCCCCGTGAATAGAGGCAGGCGAATTACTTTTAACATCGTCAGCTATAGCTCGATTGGGATCCATTTACTATATAAAAACACGATTTAAAACTGTCAGGAATCATCACACTATCATAGGTTATATATGGTATGTATAGCTAGACTCTCACACAGACTATGTTAATCTAACAATCGACTAAACCGTAGCTCTGATAGCAATAAATTAACACCCCTCTCCCGTATTCAACGCCAGAATAGAGTTACGGAGTGTTACCGAACATATCACACATTTAAACATACATTTCTCATAGATTTTTAAATTTTATATAATCATCAATCAACAACATTTATATTGTCCCTAATACGAGCCTAAAAGGCCCAAAACATGCATTCAGGGTGGTTTGAGACTAAACCGATAACTTTAGAAACTTTTAGATCACTTAGAAAATTTTCCCAAGAACAGGGGACACATGCCCATGTGGCCTGGCCATGTGTCTCACACAGCCAAAGACATGCCCGTGTCGCAGGCCGTATGGACATTCAAAATAGAAGTACATGGCCGTGTCCCAGCCCGTGTCTAACCCCATGTAACTCTCTAACTTGGGTCACACGACCAACACACATGCCCGTGTGACTAGCCCGTGTGCCCTACAAATGACTATACACATCCATGTATCAGGCCGTGTGCTAAGCCTTGCCAAACTTATAGGGTATACTGACTTATGCGACACAACCAAGTCATACACCTATGTGTGAGGCCATGTGGAGCATACTGACTTGGTTTCTAATTCAACACCAGGGAACACACGGTAGTGTACGTGACCGTGTGTTACTCACGGTTGAGACAAACGCCCGTGTCTCTGCTCGTATGGACAAAAATAGGCTATTTACCAAACCATTTTGCCACCGAAACTTGTGCACACCTACATCAACCCAATTGGCACCAAAACATAGCATAATTTTGCATTTAAACCAACCAATTCAAGCCTAATTCATGTATATTCTATACCACCTCTCTCAATACACACTAGTTACAAAATAGACCATACCATTTATACAAAAATCACATATACAATTCAACTAATTATACACTTCCAAATATGCATCAATGTGCTCAATTTGAAAAACATATATGTTCTCTAATTTCAACCATTTAGCATCCACCATATCTATATCCACAAGCTTCATAATATAAGCCATGCACACACATATATATACATGGTTCAAACATACCAAATAAGCCAATTCCTATGGTAATATACAAAAATAAACATTTAACATTTACAACCCATTTTAAATGACCAAAATCATTATCAACTCATAACCAAAATAACCTTAATCCTATACATGCCATATAATTCAAAACATAAACTCAAAAGTACCCAAGTGATAGTAGGATAGTGTGACGAAGTCTCCAATGATTCCCAAATCTGAGCTAGCTTTGAAATCACTATAAAACGTGGTAAAATAAAAAAGTAAGCTTTATAGCTTGTAAGCTCGTATGAAATAAACTCAATATATTCACAAATGCACAATTCAACAAATTGATTATATCAACATGTAACTCATATTAACTAACAAACCTTTCACATATTCAATCATAAGATTAAACGTGTCTTCCACAAGTTTCTTCGATTTAAAGCTTATACGATTCATGTACATACATGTACCATCTTGTATCAATCCATATTCAACCACATCTTTCATTTACCCATTGAACCATTTGGAATACTATCGGATACTCAGGAAACTCGCACCAAAGTGTCACATACATAACCAATGCTATCTCAATCTCATATCACATATATGCTCATTCTCGAGCTATCAACAGGCTTGCTCACACAAGCTGTCAATCAAGACATAGCTACACGGTGCTACTCAGACAAGCTGTCAAGTAACCACAACATATGTCGGTATACTCAGCCATCGGTAGGACGTGCAGGACCAGCACCCGGATCACATAATCACAATAACCCCTAATGACATGTCATTCGTATCCTAATCTATTCCTGAGGTTCAATCAGGATTTCCAATGCCAAATTATCGTCAAATCATTGTCGAACATGTCCATAGTCTTGTATTCACAGTTTATGCAATATCAAAGCATTTAAAATACATTTATAACAAAACTTATTACATACGAACTTACCTCGGACGCAAAAACGACGAAATAGGTCGATTAGTTGAGTACTTTATTTTCCCCTTATCTAGATCTGAATTTTGCTTTTCTTGATATATATGTAATCAAATTTAGCTTATTTAATTACCTCTCTATTCAATTTAATCCAAAACACTTATTAAATAACATTTACACTTTTGCCCCTTAATTTTACAATTTTTACAATTTAGTCCTTATTTCATAAAAATACAAATTAATGCAATTTGATACCAACCCATGCTAGTCAAATTTTCCTAGTACACATATCAGCCCATATTTTTCATTTATTTTACATTTTAACCACAAAGTTCTACATTTCACAATTTAATCCCTAATTTGCATTTTCACTAAAAATCACTTAACAAAACTTGTATAACTATCATGAAACATTCATAATCTATCATCAATCATCAAATTACATGCTTATTCATCAATGGAAAGATCCTAAATCTTTAAAAATTTTGTAAAATATTCCCTAGGCTAGTTAGACTAAGTTGCAATGATCTCAAAAACATAAAAATCATTAAAAACGGGACAAAAACGAACTTACAATTGAGCTAGCAAGTGACCAAATGCTTCAAGCCCTAAAATGGTGTTCTTTGTTTTTAATTTTGGCAAATGAAGAAGATAGAAGCATTAAAATTTTGTTTGTTTTATTTAATTAACATATATTTACCAATTACCAAATTAACCTTAATAATAAACCATTAATTCACCTAATTAATGGCCATACTTGTCCATTCATAAAAACAATGGGTTAATTACCACATAAAGACCTCCACTATTTAATTTCATATCTATTTAATACCTTTAGCTAATAGAACATAAGTTTTACACTTTACGATTTAGTCCTTTTTATTGAATTGAACACTTAAACAATAAAATTTCTTAACGAAAATTTCACACAAACATATTATCATGCTGTAGACCTTAATTTAATAATAAAATAAATATTTTGACTTCTGATTTGTGGTCCCAAAACCACTATTCTGATTTGACTAAAAATAGCTTTAACACAAATGCTCGGCATGCTCAGACTCATCTCAAGAATATATCAGAATGTCATCAATAAACACAACAACAAATCTATCTAAATACGGTCTAAATATTCGATTAATCAAATCCATAAAAATGGCAGGAGCATTATTTAGTCCAAAAGGCATAACAAGAAATTCATAATGTCCGTACCTCGTTCTGAACGCAGTTTTTGGCACATCTGAGTCTTTAACTTGCAACTGATAGTAGCCGAATCTCAAGTCAATCTTTGAAAACATTGTTAGACCTTTTAACTGATCAAATAAATCATCTATTCTCGACAATGGATACTTATTCTTTATCGTAGCATTGTTGAGCTGACGATAATCAATACACATTCTCATTGACCCACCTTTCTTCTTAACAAATAATACTGGTGCACCCCAGGGTGAAAAACTCAGTCGTGCAAAACCTCTATCTGTTAACTCTTGCAACTGAGCTTTCAACTCTTTCAACTCTGTCGAAGCCATTCTATATGGAGGTATCGATATCGGTGAAGTTTTAGGTGCTATTTCAATAGCAAATTCAACCTCTCTGATAGGTAGCAACCCTGGTAATTCTTCAGGAAACACATCCGTATATTCACAGACAACTGGCATTGATTCAATCTTTGATTCAGACACTTTTGTTTCCAAAACACAAACAAGATAAGCTTCACAACCTTTTCTCACATATCTCTGAGCCGACATCGACGAAATCACTATAGGCAACCCACTCAACTCATCAGATTCTATCAGAAGAATTTCATTATCTTGACCTTCAACTCAACGATCTTTCTTCTACAGTTCACAACAGCATCATGCAGAGTTAACCAATCCATACCCAGAATCACATCGAACTCATCAAATGGTAAAAGCATCAAGTCAGCCAGAAAATAGTAACCCCAGGTCGTTAAAGGACAATTCTTGCATACTTTGTCAACTAACACATATTTGCCTAAGGGGTTCAATACTTTAATTAAAAATCTGTAGATTCAACAGGCAATTTCTTACTAGACACTAAATTCTCACAAATATACGAATGGGTCGATCCAGGATCAATTAAAGCAATCACATTAGTGTCTTAAAGAGAGAATGTACCGGTAATAACTTCTAGGGATGACGCTTCTTCATGAGCGTGAATAGCATAGGCTCTAGCAGTTACTCTGGCCTCAGATCTCACAGTTGAGTCTCTAGTCATACCTCTACCACTGGATACATTTCTCGTATTTCTCGATGGTCTCTCTCTCGCAGTCGTATTGCTCGATCTTACATTATGAACTTTTCTTTTTTCGAATAACTCTAGACTGTCTCGAATAAAGTGATCTAGCAAACCACATTTGAAGCAAGCTTTACTACTTTTATTACAGCATTCTCCAAAATGTCATCTCCCACACTGTTGACACTTGGGTTTGTTATTTCTCACGCTGCTAACACTCGAGACAGAAGTAGCTTGAGTTTTAGGATTCACATGTTGATTTTCACAATCTCTGTTCTGATATCCCACTGATACATTTGTTCGAATATACAAATCTTGGGATTTCTTTGATGAAGAATGATAAGGTTTATTCATCAGCCTTTTCTTTGAATCTCTAGCTTCTAAACTAGCTTTCTTCTTTTTGCGACTAAAGTCTTCGGCTTTGCAAGCCAGATCAACTAGCACGACGAATTCATTTCAATCCGATATCCTAAATAGAAGTTTAATATCCTCGTTCAACCTATCAACAAACCGCTTGTACATAATCTCTTTAGTAGAAACATACTCCCAAGCATATTTGATCAATTGAACAAGTTCTCTCTCATATTCGGTTACAGTCATGCAGCCTTGTTTCAATTCTAAAAAATCTTTATGCTTTTGATCCAGAAACTATTGACTGATATATTTCTTTCGAAACTCGATCTGAAAGAACTCTCAGGTGACTCTCTCTCTCTCTCGACACCACTAATACCAACGTATTCCACCACTAATATGCACTGTCCCTCAAAAGTGATATGGTACATTTTAAACGTTCAGTCGGTGTGCAAGATAGCTCATCAAACACTCGAATCATATTTTCAAGCCAAAACTCAGCTCTTTCAAGATCATCATCAACATTAGCTCTAAACTCTTCAACCTCGTGTTTACGAATCTTCTCAACAGGAGGCTTATTCAATCTTAAAAGCTCGACTCCATGAGGAGCTACAGGAATCGGTTGGGGATTAAGAGGGGTGGAGGTTGTTGAGCACCGAGATCGTTCGAATATATTAAGTGAGCCACTCATTCATCATTTGGAAGAAGGCTTCTTTAGCCTCTCCTCTTTGGCTGCCCGTTACGGGTTAAGGATCGAACGGTGCTATCCCTTGAGCGGGAGCTGGCGCATTACTTTCAACCTCATCCGCTATAGCTCGATTGGGATCCATTGGCTATAAAAAAACACATTTTAAAATGTCAGGAGTCATCACACTATCACAGTTTATATATGGCATTTATAGCTAGACTTTCATACATGCTACATTAGTCTTAAAATCGACTAAACCATGGCTCTGATACCAATAAATGTAACACCCCTAACCCGTATTCAACACCAGAATAGTGTTACAGAGTATTACTAGACTCATAAAATAATTAATCATTCAACTCTGCATAAATTTTAACATTACAAGCAATCATCAATCAATTTCAATCACATGGTCCCTATTAAGAGCCTACGAGGCCCTAAACATGCTTTGGGAGTGGTTTGAAAATAAACCAATAACTCAAGTAACTTTTACAAAACTTTGAATTTTTTCTCAAAATAGGGGACATACACCCGTGTGGCCAAGCCGTGTGTCTCAAACGGCCACCAGACACGCCCTTGTCACAGGCCGTATGGACATTTGAAATGGAAACACATGGTCGTGTCCCAACCCATGTCCTACCCCGTGTCCAAACAAGCGATCTTACTAACTTGGGTCACACGACCAACCACATACCCGTGTGTCTAGCCCATGTGCCAGGCCGTATGCTAGGCCATGTCAAACCTTTAGGGTATACTGACTTATACTACATGGCCAAGTCACATGCCCTTTTGCTAAGCTGTGTGCCAATTAGGGGGTATACTACCTTGTACCACACAGCCGATCACATGCCCGTGTGTGAGACCGTGTAAACATACTGACTTTACTTCAATTTCAACAATAGAGGACACACAACCGTGTAACATGACCATCTATCACACACGACTGAGACACATGTCCGTGTAGACAAAAATAGGCTATTTGCCAAGCCAATTTGCCGCCGAAAATCTCATGTACATAAACAACCCAAATGGCACCAATTCATAGCACAGTTGAACATCTATTCTAGCCACATTCAAGACAATTTTATACCATTTCAAATACTAATAACTAACATACTTATAACTTATGTTTTTCTCAATCAAAACATACCAAAACATATACACCTATCAACTAGTTAAACCTTTACCAATCATACACCATTTTGTACCATTTCACAGGCATGCTACCAATTCCACAAACCTCATAATATAATCCATTCACATATTCATCCATGAACTCAAAATATTAACCATATATGCACATAGCCAAATCCACCAAATTAAGCCAACACTTATGGCCATATTTACAAACCAAAACATATGTCATTACAAGCCATTACCAATAACCAAAATCACTATCAATCCATAATCAAAATGACTCAAAATATCTAGACACGCCATATACTTAAAATACCAAAGTTTAAAGGTACCAAGTGATAGGTGGTAGTGTGAAACGATCTCCGACGATCCCCAAATCTGAACTAGCTTTGATATCACTATAAAACATGGAAAAGTACACAAAGTAAGCTATAAATCTTATTAAGCTCGTATGAAATATACTTAATACAATCACGTAAATATGATTCAACAATTTGAATACAACACATACAGCTTATATTAGTAACAAACCTTTCAAATATTCATTCACAAAATTGTATACTTTCATCATCATTTCTCGATTCAATGCTAAAATAGTTTATACACATACCTGTACCATCTCGTACAATTCTCATACACATTCTTTTTTTTCATTTACCCATTGAACCGTTCAGAATAGAAGTCAGATACTCAAGGGTCTCACACGATACGTACCTATACCATGGCCCGTATCCAAATCAAGGTAACTTATCTCCGAAGTTTTGATATCATAGCATGAAGCTAAAATCAGCCGATATACATGCTAAATCGGTATATCTCGCACCCGAAGTGCTAATATCATGGCCTGAAGCCAACTCAAAGTATACCTAATGACATGTCACTAGCATCCTAAAGTATTCCTAAGGTTCAACCAGGATTTCGAATGCCGAATTATCGTCGAATCAATTCCAAACTCGTCTATAATCATATAATCACAATTAATGTTGTATCAAAGCATATGAGATACATTTGAAATGAAATCATAACATGCGAACTTACCTCGAATGCTAAAATGGCGAATCAAGTTAATTAGTCGATAACTTTATCTTTTCCCCGTTCCAAGTCCGTATTTCTCCTATCTTGATCTAAATATAATCAAAATTAACTTACTTAATCATCCGTTCATTCAATTTAGTCCAAACCACACTTTAAAACACATTTACACTTTTGTCCCTAAACTTTCACATTTTTTACAATTTAGTCCTTATTTCATAAAATAAAAAATTAATGAAATTCCAATTATACCCATGCTAGCTGAATTACTTTAATGCCCCTAGTAGCCCATATTTTTCATTTATTTTAGATTTTGACTAGTAACTTTACACATTTCTCAATTTAATCCCTATTTTGTATTTTCACTAAAAATCTCTTTATAAAACTTGTTTAACTATCATCAAGCATGCAAAATCTATCATTAATCATCAAAACTCATACATATTCATCAATGGCATCTTTCAAAATATTTAACAGTTTTGCAAAAATAGTCCCTGGTCTAGCTAGTACTAGTTGCAATGATCACAAAAACATAGAAATCATTAAAAATCGGGTTAAAAACACTTACCAATTTGACTATGCAATTGCCGAAACCCTAGCAAGCTCTCATGAACACATTTTTCTTCTATTTTTGGTGGAGATGATAACAAAATAAAGATGACATTACGTTTGTTTTATTTATTTTATCATTAATAGATAATTTACTAAATTAACCTTGGTTTAAAACATTAAAATTCACTTGTTTTATGTCCATTAATGTCCATTACCTATAATAATGGTTTGATAACAACATAATGACTTTCACTTATATGTTCCATAGCTAATAGACACATTTAACTAATAAAACATGTATTTTACACTTTACGCGATTTAGTCCTTTTTATCAAATTGACCATTCAAACAATAAAATTTCTCAACAAAATTTCCACACAACCACTCAATCATGCTGTAAACATTAAAATAATAATAAAATAAATATTTTGATCTCGGATTTGTGGTCCCAAAACCACTGTTTCGATTTGACCAAAAACGGGCTGTTACATTAAGTCCCTGCCCATGCTAGCCAAATTTCTCTTATTACCATAGTAGCCCATATTTTTCATTTATTTCACAATTTAACCACAAAATTTCAACATTTCTCAATTTAATCTTTACATGACAATTTTGTCAAAAATCACTTTACAAATGTTGTTTATCTAACAACAAGCATACATTTTTATCATTAAACATCAAAATACACATAGATCCATCAATGGAAAATCCCTAAACCCTTAAAAGTTTTGCAAAATAGTCCTTGGGCTAGCTAGATTAAGTTACAACGACTTAGAAACATAGAAATCATTAAAAATCGAGTCTAAATCACTTATATACAAGCTAGGGAAGGTCCCAAATGCTTCAAGCTATTTTAATGGCTTTTTCAACCCTAGTTTTTTGGCTAGGGAGATGATGAATGAAATAAATGGCCTTTTATTTTATTAACTTATCATTTAATTATCAAATTACTTAATTAACCTTATACATAACCTTTAAAATCATTAAAACCATTAAAAAGATGTCCATCTTTGTCCACTCATATTAAAAATAGTCTAATTACAACATAAGGACCTCCACTTTAAGGTTCCATAGCTATTAGACACCTTTAACAAATAGAATTCAAGATTTATACTTTATACGATTTAGTCCTTTTTATCAAATTAAGCATTCAAATGATAAAATTTCTTAACGAAATTTTCACACAATCATACTATCATGATGTAGACCTCAAAATAATAATAAAATAATTATTTCAACCTCAAATTTGTGCTCTCAAAACCACTATTTCGATATCACTAAAAATAAGCTGTTACAACTCTCCTCTCTTAGGAATTTTTGTCCCCAAAAAATCTTACCAGAAAAGAGGTTAGGGTATTATTTTCTTATAGCTTCCTCGGGTTCACACGTAGCTTCTTCAACACTAGGACGTTTCCATAGAACCTTATCTAAAGCTATGCTTTTATTTCTCAATCGAGCCAAAATTCTAATCGTTTTTTTATACATCATATCAGGCTAAATTTCAATCTCTACCGGAGAAATTACATGTCGCGAATCTGATCTATATCGGCACAACATCGAAACATGAAACAGATTGTGGATCTTTTCTAACTCTGATGGTAAAGTTAGCCGATATGCCACTGGTCCTATTCTTTCGATAATCTCATACGACCCGATAAATCGTGGACTCAATTTACCTTTATGACCAAATCGAAAAATCTTATGTGTATCCAATATGAGGCATGAGATATGAGATATGAGGGCAAGCCCCTATGTGTTATGAGATATGAGGTACCATTAGGTACGCATGTGGCACTTATGTGCAAGACTTTCCGTGTATCCAGTAGTATTCTAAGATTTCAACGGGTATGTCAAAGACGAGAAAAAGTATGATATGTTACGAGTTGGTACAGGTACAGGTATGTACGAAAAACTCATAAGAATGAGCTCGGTATGTGATGAACACTTGGTAAGATTAAGAATAATTAAGTTATGTTTATGAACCTATGATGACAAATATGTAACTTGTGTTATACTAAGTGTATGATCTTCATGTTAAATGTTGTTTAATGTTGCTTATTATTTGCATGTGAACTTACCAAGCTATAAAGCTTACTCCATTCCTTTCCTTTGTCTTATAATGTAACCAAGCCACCTCAGGATTAGAGATTTGTCGAAGATCCATACACACTATCTACAACAACTATTTTGGTACCAATGAATTCAAATATTTTGAGCTATGGCATGTATAGGGACTTGGTCATTTTGTTATGTGTCATAAATGGTTTGGCCTAAATGTGTTGGCATTGTAATGGTTAATGATTCATTTTGTATATGGCCATTGGAATTTGTCTAATATTAATTTTATTGGTCATTGGTATGTTTATGTGATGTTTATGCATGATAGATGTTAGTATGTGTAAATTATGTATTGATATCTTGGTTGTGGCTGATTTGGTTGTATGCATATGCTTGAATTGGTATTGCTACTTGTTGTGTAAGTTGGTGCAAGTGAGGGTGACAAAATGGCTTGGTAAATTACCTTATTTTTGTCCACACGGTAGACACACGGGCGCATGTCTAGGCCGTGTGTGACACACCACTTGCCCCATGGGCGTGTGTTTTGGCTGTGTGTCCCCTGCACCTTAATTGTTGCAAAATAGAATGTCCAGAATTGAGCACACGACCTTGGACACTGGTCGTGTGTCTTGACCGTGTGAAGTCTGCACTTATTTTATAAAAAATTATGAAAGTTAAATTGACCACACGGCTTAGCACACGGGTATGTGGCACGGCCGTGTGGCACAAGTCAGAGAGCTCCCTAATTTGAACATGGCCTGTAACACCCCTAACTCGTATCTATCATCGGATTAGGGTTAAAGGCGTTACCAGACAAATCAAAAACTTTTACAGACATTTCATATTACAATTCATCAATCACAATCAAAGTGTCTGATGTGGGCACATCTAGGCCAATCAATGAGGCTGATCCAGAGGTCTTACAATTAGGACCTATCACACGATCTAAGGCAAAGAAATTCAGGGATGTTCTTTCATTCGCTTGTGCTAAAGTTTCAAAATCTTTTGAAAGTGAAAGTGAATCTTTTGAGTTCTTCATTGTTCAAATTTCCAACCAGTTCATGCATTATTTATGCCATTTTTTTAATGTTCAAGGCTACCATGGATGGATTTTGAAGCATTCATCTTCTACCTTCTTCAAATATGTCTAGAAATTCTAGCAACTTCTTTTCTTCTTCCAATCTGTTCAATTTTTTTAAAAAAACTAAAGTCTAAACCAACCTCTTTATTTTGTTTAATTGCAGGGAAGTGCTTGCTACAATCCTAGATCTGTAAACATTCAAGGATCATTGTTTCGCCAAGCAACGCCTTATCAGTGTCCCTTTTATAGGTCAATGAGACCTTAATCATGCTTTAGAATAGGGTCGGGACTAAACCAAACACATATAAGATTTTTCAAAAATTTAAAAACTTTTCTAAGTTACTGAGGCCACACGCCCGTGTATCATGGCCATGTACACTTAGGCTAGCTACTGACTTATTCACACGGCTACTGGGCATGCCCGTATGCCATGGCCATGTACACTTAGGCTAGTTATTGACTTATTCCCACAGCTACTAGGCACGCCCGTGTGCCCCAACTGTGTATGCAAAATAAGCCATTTGCAAGGACAAAATGCCACTCACACCTGGGTCAACACCACAAGCAATATGCCAATTCATTTCATGCACAATTGACATCCAAAACATGTCAAACTAATCACAAAGCTTTGCATTCAAACTCATTTTCTAACATGCCAATTTGCACAACTAAAGCACATATACTTTCGAGCATAATTCATCTACATTTACCTTTCAAATGATCATTTCTTTGATCAAACATGCATACTCAATTTCATCCATATGCTTACCATTTATAAGACCATTTCACCACCCTCAAGCCATATCAAAACATGCACCATATATCATTTTCTCTCATGAATATTACTAGCATTTATCTAGCCAAATCGCATGACTATTTACATCTCAAACATATACCAAATGACTAGCATATACATGCCATATTTAATACATACATTTCCAAAAGGTACCAAAATGAGCTTAAGTAGTGGATGACGATCCTCGATGGTCCCAAGCCTTCAGTAGCTATGACGATCTATAAAATAGAACAAACATACACAGAGTAAGCTTTCAAAAAGCTTAGTAAGCCATATACAAATAAACTTAACATATAAGCATTCAAAACATATGGTCAATATGGACTCACTAATAGCTAAATTGCATGTAACATCCTAAAAAGGCCTATGCATTTCTGGCTTAAATGTATGAAATGACATGTTTTATGAGTTTGAATAAATTTTGAACATTTTTGGAAGCCTGAGAATGTATGGAAATGTTACATTAAAAATAGGAAAGTGACCATTTTGGAAACCTAAGTAAATTAGGAAAGTGAACATTTTGGAAACCTAAGCTAAAAGAGAAAAGTAAACATTTTGGAAACTAAGCTAAAAGAGGAAAGTGAACATTTTGGAAACTAAGAATTAGGAAAGTGAACATTTTGGAAACTAAGCTAAAAGAGGAAAGTAAACATTTTAGGAAACCTAAGAAATGTCAAGTTCTGAGTCGAACGAAAATTTTGGAAACCTAGATATGACTCGAAATGTCGAGTTTTAAAGTTTAAAAGAGGTAATAAATGCAAGGAGGCCTTAAAAGAAAAAGTACGTGAAATTTGACACACAAACAGGCTTGAAAAAGTGGCCTGAAGATGCCACTTAGGGCCTTTGGAAATGGCACCACATACAAGGGTGTTGGGCCTGAGTTCAAGTCACATGGGAAGCAAATAAAATAAGTTTTATTTTTGCTTCTAGAAGCACAAGAGGTGGACGGCACAAGGCTTGCAAAAGAGGAGTTCCACTCTCATTTAAATTCGGTTAATTAGAAGGTAATAAGGATTATACTTTATTTTTTTTATTTTAAAATTAAAGAGATAAAGCTATCACATAAGGAAGAGTAGTGGCCAAGAAAAGGATTCTTGGCCTAATTTCGGCTATAAAAGGATGAGACTAGGGCTATTCATTATTCATTCTCCTCTCTTTTCTTTTTGTCAATATTCTTTCTCCTCTCCTCTGCCAAATTCTTCTTGAGCATCCATTCTTTTCCTCTTCTCTTTTAGCATCCTAGCCGATTCCTTCTAAGCCTATTATTCCTCTCTTCTTTCATCTTTGAAATCGAATACATAAGCGGATCATAGCCGATTGTTCATCAAGTCTCTAAGTGAATCTACGAGTGGTGTCGGGAGGATCATCGATTTCAATATAAAGGGTAAGGATCTATAGTTATAATTGTATTCCTTTCTTTTAAGCGAAAGTTAGTCTAATCCTCCTATATCTTATTAATCGAAATATGGAAGGTGAATTTCGGGATTTCAGATCTAAGGTATTTCGGCATCTCCATTAATCGAGAAGAGAGTTTGGAGATTTAAAAGATTTAAGGTAAGATATATGTATATTTTCCGATAAAAAAATGTATATTTGGCCAAAGGCCATGTTTATGTTTTAATGTTAGATTAAATCTAACATATGGTTATAGGAATTTCGACATCCTTAAAGAAAGCAAGAGATCAATTTTGGGATTTGAATAATAGGGAAATCGGCGACAAGGTATGAAACACCCCACACCCGGCCCACGAGAATGGACCGGATCTGGTATGTTCCTAAAGTAAACCGGTTTCAAACATTTTCGTTACTTAGAGAAAATTTGTAAATTTTAGAAAAACTATTGTTTTGAGTTGGGCTTAGGTTGTAAACCCATTTATTTAATCTTGTAAATCCAATTTGAGGTAATGTGTCCAAAATAGATCTTAGCAAAATATTAAAAGTAATGTAAAAACAAAGAATAATCCATTGGGCCTTATGGCCTTATTACATCAAATAAACCCAAAATAAAATTAAAAGGTATTAAAATCAAATAATGTCCAAATTTCGAATAAATTCTTCAAGTGATGCATGGCCTCCTCATGGTCTACCGGCCGTCCGTCACCGCTCATCGCTTTGAAAAAATGATTCCCACAATGGGGTGAGTCAGCAGACTCAATGTGCACACAATACTATCAATCAATAATTCAGCATTCACGTTTAAATCATCAAGTCCATATAATAATAGATTTCATGATGCAACCCAACCCAAACCTATAAGCCATCCGCTACTCTCCACCCGTACCAACCTGCACACCGTGGGGACTACTAAGTCGACCCTCCATCCGCTACTCTCTACGTTGTGTCATTAGACACTATTGTAACCGGTTACCAAAATTTCGCAATGTGACCGTAGTCGACATATTTAGTTGGTGAGACCAAGTCAACACCTAAATTTCGCAATGTGACCGTAGTCAACATATTTAGTTGGTGAGACCGAGTCAACACTGCTTCTCCCCTTTCACATAAATCCCGAATGGCCCAAAATTCATTTATTATGCATAACTTAATTTCATGTTCATATTCATATATTCGCATGTTATTAAAATAACATTTTATCACAATCCTATCGAAGTAGGAAACGCACCTTGGTACTTTTGTCACATGTGTGGTACTTAGCCACATTCATAATATTATTCATATCATACATTAAAATATTTAACCATAATATATCGAAGAATAGTAAGGGTACACACCTTTTTCGCTTAATAGTTTCCTTGATATCTTGAGAATCCGATCTAATTTTAGATCTATTAATCCTATATTCGCCCATCCATTAACACACATTAATAAACCCTTTTTAGTCAAAACCAAATCTTAGTAGGATTTGTAAGGAAAAACTCACCTTTGCCGATTTGGTGATTACACAAATCCGGAAGTTTGGGTTTTCCTCTACTTGATATTCGCCAACCCTTGTAGTTCAATATGGTTAGTTTTTCGCTTTTCAAAAATTAAGGAATGGATTTAGATACTCACACAACCCTTAGCCGAATATTTTAGAGGCTTACCTTAGAGATTCCAAATCCGAAAGTCCCTTTTTGTCTTGAATACTGTCGAAATCCCTAAAGATCATAGGTTAGACTTGATCTAACTTTAATAAGTGGTAGATGGCCTTTAGTCGAATGTGTCTTACCTTAATTTTCCTCGGATCCAAATCCGAAACTCCTCCTCTAACATTCGACCATAGACAAAAGAGAGGTTATTTTCTTAAGCCTCTTTTAAATTGATTTAAAAGAACAACAATCAATTGTTCTTACCTTAGATCCTTGATCTTTATGTTCAACGATGGTGGAAACCCGAGATCCCTTGTATATTCGGCCATGATCAAAGAGAATAGGAATTAAGCCTTTTACTTTTGGCAACTAGAAAGAAAGAAAATTGAATGGCTTAACTTACCTTGAAACCTTCAATCACTTGTTTCCTTGTCTTGGGTTACTGAGATCCGGCTATGGAGATCTAACCGAGATTGGGAGAGAAGAGTTTTGACTAGGCAATGGAAAAAAGAAGGAAAAGAAAAGATGGAGTCCTTTCTTAGGGGAAGTTTCGGCAATGAGAGGGAGAAGGAAGAGCAAAATTTTGGCAAGTGGAGTGAATGAGAGAAAAGTCTCTCTTTTCCTCTTTTAACTGAACTGCTAGACCAAGAGTCCAAAACTTGGCCACTACTCTCCCAAGTGATAATTTAATCTTCATTAATTATCACTTTATTAAATTAAAATAACCTTTAATCCTTCTTTTAATTCCTTATTTATCTTAGTAAAATAAATCCTCTATTTATCACTTTAATTTGACAAGTTTCAATAAAATAAAACTCTTCCCTTTCAAGCCAACATGTGCCGTCCATCCCTAGCCTTGGGAAACAAAATTAAACCTTCAATAATTGCTTTCCATGTGACTCGAACTCAGGCCATTAGCTATAAGCCTTAAGTGACACTTGAGCCACTTTTCCAAGCTCGATTGTATGACAAAATTCACCAACTTTTTCTTTTAAGGCCCTCCCGCCTTATCTCCTATTTTGGGCTTTAAAATTTGTCATTCGGCCTTATTTCTAAGTTTCCTAAAATTTTCACATGGCTCAGAACTTGCCATTTTTCTTACATCCTCGGGTTTCCAAAATGTTCAAGTTTCCAAAATGTTTAGGTTTCCAAAATGTTTAAGTTTCCTAAATGTTCGTGTTTCCAAAATGTTCGGGTTTCCAAAATGTTCGTGTTTCCAAAATGTCTAAGTTTCCAAAATGTCTAAGTTTCCAAAAATGTCCATTTCATTTCCATTTTCATTTTCATTTCCATTTCCATGCATTTCTAGGTTTCCAAAAGTTTCACAAATTTATTCATAGTACTTGAAACTTGTCATTTCATACAATTAAACCGAAATGCATAGGCCTATTCAGATGTTACAGCTTCTACCCCTTAAACAAAATTTCGTCCCCAAATTTCCTAACTAAAATAATTGAGGGTATTGTTGCCTCATCGCCTCTTCATCTCCCACGAAGCTTCTTCCGTTCCATGATTGCGCCATAGCACTTTGACTAGGGAACTGTCTTCTTTTCGTAGTACTTTCACATCACGCCCAAGATCCGAATCGGTTCTTCCTCATAGGATAAGTCGGCCTTAGTTCCACCTCTTCAATCGGTACCACATGGGATGGATCCGATCGATAGCGACGTAACATGGACACATGAAATACGTCATGCATTTGTTGCAATTCGGTGGCAACTCTAATTGGTATGCCATCGCCCAACTCGCTTCAAGATTTGATAAGGCCCTATAAATCTTGGGCTTAGCTTTCCTTTGCGCCAAACCTCATTACCTTCTTCCAAGGTGAGACTTTCAAGAACACTTGATCTCCCACTTCAAACTCTATTTCCTTTCGCTTAAGGTCTGCATATGACTTTTGCCTATCAGAGGCTTCCTTCAACCGTGCTCGAATTAACTCAACCTTCTCTTGGCCGCCACCAACTCTGGACCCAAAACTCGGCGTTCTCCTAACTCGGTCCAACAAGTAGGCGTTCTACACTTCCTTCTATACAATGCCTCGTGATGGTGCCATCCGAATCTCAAGCTTGATAGCTATTGTTGTAGGCGAATTCAGCTAAAGGCAAGTAATCTTCCCAACTTCCTCGAAATTCCATTACACGACCTCTCAACATATCCTCCAACACTTGTATAACTCGTCGATCGCCTCATTCGATTGTGGATGAAAAGTCAGTAGTGAAGTCTAGCTTAGTGCCTAAAGCTTGATGAAGTGCTTTCCAAAATCGAGACGTAAACCTTGGTCTCTATCGAGATGATCGACTTTGTACTCCATGTAATCTCACAATTTCCGCCATATACAACTTAGCCAACTTCAAGAGAATAATCCATTCTGACTGGGATAAAGTGTGCGGACTTGGTCAAATGGTCCACAATCACCCATACCGAGTCCTTCTTAGTAGGCGTAAGGGGAAGCCCACTAACGAAGTCTATGGTAATTCTTTCCCACTTCCATTGGGGAATTTCGATTGGTTGGAGCAATCCTGATGGAACTTGGTGTTCAGCCTTAACTTGTCGACACGTCAAACATTTCCCCACCTAATTCATCACTTCGCTTGGTCGACCACCAAAATTGTTCCTTAGATCTCTATACGACTTGATGCCTCCGGATGCATGGCATAGGGGCTACCATGCGCTTCCGAAGAATCTTTGTCTCAACTCCTTATTCTTCTAAGATACAAACTTTACGCTTATAGCACAATACTCCTTCATTATTGACATCATAATCCTCTAATCCCCTTGCAGCTTTCTTGCGCAACTTAATACTTAAGTCATCATCGATAACCGTCCCTCCTTCACTTCCTTTAGCCATGTAGGCCTGACTTGCAACTCTGCCAATAGGCTTCCATCATCATATAAACTTATATGAGCGAACAAGGCCCGTAGATCCGTTACAACCTTCCGACTTAGGGCATCGGCTACTACGTTACTTTGCTGGATGATACTCTATCGAACAGTCGTAGTCCTTTAGCAATTCCACCCACCTTCGTTGCCTCAAGTTCAACTCCTTCTGAGTTAATAAATACTTAAGGCTCTTGTGATCTGTGTAGATAACTGACCTTTCTCCATAAAGGTAGTGCCTCCAAACCTTAAGGCGAAGACCACCATTGCTAGCTCTAAGTCATGAGTTGGGTAGTTAAGCTCATGAGGCCTTAGCTGCCGAGACGCATAAGCAACCACTTTACCATCTTGCATTAACACACACCTAACCCGTGTCACGAAGCATCACAAGACACCACAAATTCCTTTCCCGCCTCCTATTGAATTAACACCTGAGCCTCTGTCGGTACTTCTTAAGCTTTTCAAAGCTCTCTTGCGCTTAGTAGTCCATTCAAGGGTACTTCCTTCCTTAGCAACTTGGTTAAAGGCGCGGCTATTGACGAGAATCCTTCCACGAACCTTCAGTAATAGCCCGCCAAGCCTAAGAAACTTTGGATTTCACCACGGACCTAGGTGGCTTCCAATCCAACACTTCTTCGATCTTCCTAGGGTCCACTCTTATTCCTTCATGGATACCACATGCCCTAAGAATGCCACCTCCCTAAGCCAAAAGTCGCACTTGCTGAATTTGGCATAGAGCTTTTCTCCTTAGTACTTCCAACACGACTCGAGATGCTCATCATGCTCTTCCTCCGACTTGAATACACCAAAATATCATCGATGAACACGACGATGAATCTGTCCAAGTAGGGTTGGAAAATCCGATTCATCATGTCCATGAACGCGGTCAGGCGTTTGTCAACCCAAACGGCATCACCACAAACTCAAGTGACCATATCTTGTCCTAAAAGCGGTCTTATGGATATCAGCCTCCTTCACCTTTAATCGATGGTATCCTCGATCAGAATCGATCTTCGAAAACATCTGCTCCTTTCACCGATCGAACAAGTCCTCGATCCTTGGCAAGGGGTACTTGTTCTTAATGGTCACTTATTTAATCGACGGTAGTCTATGCACATACGCATAGTTCCATCCTTCTTCTTCACAAAAGGACCGGCTCCCCATGGAGACACACTGGTCGGATGAACCCACGATCCAACAGCTTCTTGGATCTCGAGCCTTTAGCTCCACTAACTCCTTTGGTGCCATTCGGTATGGAGCGATTGACACAGAGCTGTCCCCTAATAGTTCAATTCCAAATTCGACCTCCACGTCTGGGGTATTCCTGAACTCCTCCGAAACACATCTACAAAGTCCCTCATCGTCCCTAACTCCATTAACACCTTCCTCCTTCCCACCTATCGCACTTACAAAAGCTAAGAACGCTTTGCAACCTTTCTTAACCATCTTCTCACCTTCAAAGGTTGAAACTACATTAGATAAATAATTCCTCCTTTCTCCAATCATTATTACCACTTCATCCTCCGGTTCTTAATTCCATACGTTTAGCCGCACAATCCAACACGGCTCGGTGTTCCACTAACCAGTCCATTCCAAGAATAAGCTCAAACTCTCCAAGGGTAACTCCATTAAGTCCGCTCGAAAGTTCACTCCACGAATCTCTAGGGTACATTCCGAAGATCTTGTCTACCACTATAGTTTGGCCTAATGGGCTTACTACACCATCACCTATCGTAGAGTTCGAGTCTAGGCCTAGTGTTTTCACTATACTACTTGCAACATAGGAATGGGTCGAGCCCACATCAATCAAAGCAAAGTAGGGTTTGTCAAAATAAAGAACGTCTCTAAGTTATTACGTCCCGCGTCTCCATCTTCCCTTCTACGAACCGCATAAACCAAACCCGGTTGTCTTGCATCAGCATTAGTATTACCTCGGCCCTGTGTTCCACGGCCTCTGCCTGTACCACTACCACGGTTATTCGAACCACGGCCCCGTTGAGGCTACTGTCCTCCTCTACCGGCCCGGCTAGCATTCTGAACTACCGGTCGGCTCTCGTCTAGTTGTTTGGGGCAATCCCTAAACATATGGTCCTTGGACCCACACCAAAAACATGCTCCTATCTTTTTCCAACACTCCCTAGATGCCTCTTTCCACAATACTCACAAGGATGAATCGCTTCTTTGTACCAAAGCTTGTTGATCCTTTGGCCCATCAGTTCTAGGCCTCTTATTCCCGATGATCCAAAACCTCTTTCGCCTATTTCGATCGGTGTTACTTGATGGAATCCTTAATTCCCTCGGCCACTTTAGCCTTATCCACCAAAGCGAGAATTCCGCTCCCGATGCGGTGCTATCAACGATCTTAGATCATTCTCGGTCCGTCCTCAAACGGACACGCGTTCATGCTCGATTGCCACTACCCCTCGAGCATAGCGGCTCAACCTCGAAATTCCGCCTCATATTCTCAAGGACGGACTTACTCCCTTGTACTAACCCTAGAAAAGCCTTCCTCTGCTCATCCGTATACCGTTCCCACATACTTCTTTTGAAAGGCCTCTTTAACATACTCCTGTGTCAAATTTTCACCTACTTGTACCATCACGAACAGTCAACCACCATTGATACGCTTCATCGCGTAACAATGCCACCATCCCTTTCAACTTTTCCTCTGGAGTCAAATCAAGCTCATCCATTATACGCTCCGTTGCTTCCAACCAAGATCAAATTGATCTGGGTGCCATATTGATACTCTCGAAACATTTCCGCTCCATTAGCTCGGAGCCGTTCAGGTACCGACTTTCGATTTCGTCCATTTCCTCCTGCACCAGCCACCAATTCCAAAACTCGCAGAATAGCCTGCAACACAGCCTCTTCCCCCGTCTAAGCCTGCTGCTCAACGTTGACAGCTGGGGGTGGTGGTGGCGGTGGCATCTCATTGTCGGACCCTTGTCCCGACCTAATGGGTTCCGACACGGTCATCCTTCCTCTTCCTCGACCACGGCCACGTCCTCTAGAGCTCATTTTCTAGCAATGAGATCCGATTAAGGAATTTTATGTATTAGTCATTGTTCCACTTATTTATCGAAGAAGTTTTATGAAAAGAATTTAAGAGTGGTTCTTTCAGATCATACAACACACGCTTTTCCATTCCTCCATTCATCCATCAAACAAATATGAACTTCCGTTCATTCGAGAAACGTTGTAGTTTTGTTGTTTGTTGGTATTTTCCACTACCCGGGGTATTTTCGTAATTTTGTCCTCTGAGGCATTTTGGTAATTTTGTCAAAATAAGGTTCCTTGATGTTTTTGTCAAGAATTATTTTGAAAACTTCTAAAGTCTAGGGGTAACTTGAAAAAAATTTTTAAAACCGGGGTATTTTAATTTTGACCTCAGGGGTATTTTGGTAATTTTTACAAATCAGGGTAAATTTGAAAAATTTAATAAATTTGGGGTATTTCAAAAGTTGTAAAACTTTGAGGGTTCTTTTCGAAAAGTGTTCCTTCAAAAATGGGGATGTTGCAAAAATTTTGGAAGTTAGGGTCATTTTGGTAATTTTGTAAGTTAGGGGCAATTTTGTAATTTTTCCAAAATCACGGTATTTTGGTATTTTACAAATTAGGGTTTTTGAATGTTTATGAAATGTTGAAATTTTGGGTAAAGTTGTTGAGTAGTTGAATATTTTACAAACCAAGGGCGTTTTGGTAATTTTCATAAATCAAGAGTTTTTTCGTAAAATGTTGTAAAATAATTTTCTCGATTTAAAAGAAAAGTTTTAAGGGTTGGAATAAAACTAGGGTTTGTTGTTTTGTTCTCTCTTTTTTCAAAACATGGCTAGTTCCTTTCGGTTTTAGTCATTATGTTTAGCCTATGACCGAGCCCTCTTGGTCGGGGTGAACTAAAGCTACGCACTGGCGAGGATTCGTGTGGAGAGGAGGTGAGTCACGCTGGATCGCTTAAATACCAAGCTCCCACCAAACCATTCCTAGACATGCGTCTGAGGTTACCACACCACCGAGCCCTCCGAGTTATGGTGAACTGAAGCTACGCACTGTAGGATTCTGCAAAGAGGAGGTGAGTCACTAGGACTGCTTAAATACCAAGCTCTTCCGGATCCAATCCTAGACATGCGTACAAGGGTTACCACACCACTAGCTCAGTGACTTAGCCATAGGTTGGTTTAGTACATTAAGTCTTATGTGTTTGTGTTTGAGTAGTCTAATCCTAAAGTTCAAGTTCCTATCATTCTATTCTACGTTCCATGCCTTTTCTACCCTTATATAAATCACAAAATCACACATATAGTTAGGGGTACTTACCTGGTGGACTGCGGGTCGGAGACTTAGGGGCCATGCCAAAAAGCCTGCTTATGTTCAAAGAAAATCATTTGGCTCACTTTGAAAACGTTTTGGGCCTGAGCCCACAGGCCGAGAGTTTAAAACTGGGCTCTGATACCAAGCTGAAACACCCCACACCCGGCCCACGAGAATGGACCGGATCTGGTATGTTCCTAAAGTAAACCGGTTTCAAACATTTTCGTTACTTAGAGAAAATTTGTAAATTTTTAGAAAAACTATTGTTTTGAGTTGGGCTTAGGTTGTAAACCCATTTATTTAATCTTGTAAATCCAATTTGAGGTAATGTGTCCAAAATAGATCTTAGCAAAATATTAAAAGTAATGTAAAACAAAGAATAATCCATCGGGCCTTATGGCCTTATTACATCAAATAAACCCAAAATAAAATTAAAAGGTATTAAAATCAAATAATGTCCAAATTTCGAATAAATTCTTCAAGTGATGCATGGCCTCCTCATGGTCTACCTACCGGTCAATCCTTTGCTCATCGCCTCGAAAAAATGATTCCCACAATGGGGTGAGTCAATGACTCAATGTGCACACAATACTATCAATCAATAATTCGCATTCACGTTTAAATCATCAAGTCCATATAATAATAGATTTCATGATGCAACCCAACCCAAACCTATAAGCCATCCGCTACTCTCCACCGTACCAACTTTGCACACCGTGGGGACTACTAAGTCGACCCTCCATCCGCTACTCTCCACGTTGTGTCATTAGACACTATTGTAACCGGTTACCAAAATTTCGCAATGTGACCGTAGTCGACATATTTCGTTGGTGAGACCAAGTCAACACCTAAATTTCGCAATGTGACCGTAGTCAACATATTTTGTTGGTGAGACCGGAGTCAACACCTGTTCTCCCCCTTTCACATAAATCCCGAATGGCCCAAAAATTCATTTATTATGCATAACTTAATTTCATGTTCATATTCATATATTCGCATGTTATTAAAATAACATTTTATCACAATCCTATCGAAGTAGGAAACGTATCTTGGTACTTTTTGTCACATGTGTGGTACTTAGCCACATTCATAATATTATTCATATCATACATTAAAATATTTAACCATAATATATCAAGAATAGTAAGGGTACACACCTTTTCGCTTAATAGTTTCCTTGATATCTTGAGAATCCCGATCTAATTTTTAGATCTATTAATCCCTATATTCGCCCATCCATTAACACACATTAATAAACCCCTTTTTAGTCAAAACCAAATCCTAGTAGGATTTGTAAGGAAAAACTCACCTTTGCCGATTTGGTGATTACACAAATCCCGGAAGTTTGGGTTTTCCTCTACTTGATATTCGCCAACCCTTGTAGTTCAATGTGGTTAGTTTTTCGCTTTTCAAAATTAAGGAATGGATTTAGATACTCACACAACCCTTAGCCGAATATTTTAGAGGCTTACCTTAGAGATTCCAAATCCCGAAAGTCCCCTTTTTGTCTTGAATACCTGTCGAAATCCCTAAAGATCATAGGTTAGACTTGATCTAACTTTAATAAGTGGTAGATGGCCTTTAGCGAATGTGTCTTACCTTAATTTTCCTCGGATCCAAATCCGAAACTCCTCCTCTAACATTCTACCATAGACAAAAGAGAGGTTATTTTCTTAAGCCTCTTTTAAATTGATTTAAAAGAACAACAATCAATTGTTCTTACCTTAGATCCTTGATCTTTATGTTCAACGATGGTGGAAACCCGAGATCCCTTGTATATTCGGCCATGATCAAAGAGAATAGGAATTAAGCCTTTTACTTTCTAAGAACTAGAAAGAAAGAAAATTGAATGGCTTAACTTACCTTGAAACCTTCAATCACTTGTTTCCTTGTCTTGGGTTACTGAGATCCGGCTATGGAGATCTAACCGAGATTGGGAGAGAAGAGTTTTGACTAGGCAATGGAAAAAGGAAGGAAAAGAAAAGATGGAGTCCTTTCTTAGGGGAAGTTTCGGCAATGAGAGGGAGAAGGAAGAGCAAAATTTCGGCAAGTGGAGTGAATGAGAGAAAAGTCTCTCTTTTCCTCTTTTAACTGAACTGCTAGACCAAGAGTCCAAAACTTGGCCACTACTCTCCCAAGTGATAATTTAATCTTCATTAATTATCACTTTATTAAATTAAAATAACCTTTAATCCTTCTTTTAATTCCTTATTTATCTTAGTAAAATAAATCCTCTATTTATCACTTTAATTTGACAAGTTTCAATAAAAATAAAACTCTTCCCTTTCAAGCCAACATGTGCCGTCCATCCCTAGCCTTGGGAAACAAAATTAAACCTTCAATAATTGCTTTCCATGTGACTCGAACTCAGGCCATTAGCCATAAGCCTTAAGTGACACTTCAGGCCACTTTTCCAAGCTCGATTGTATGACAAAATTCACCAACTTTTTCTTTTAAGGCCCTCCCGCCCTTATCTCCTATTTTGGGCTTTAAAATTTGTCATTCGGCCTTATTTCTAAGTTTCCTAAAATTTTCACATGCTCAGAATCTTGCCATTTTTCTTACATCCTCAGGTTTCCAAAATGTTCAAGTTTCCAAAATGTTTAGGTTTCCAAAATGTTTAAGTTTCCTAAATGTTCAGGTTTCCAAAATGTTCAGGTTTCCAAAATGTTCAGGTTTCCCAAAATGTCTAAGTTTCCAAAATGTCTAAGTTTCCAAAATGTCTAAGTTTCCAAAATGTCCATTTCCATTTCCATTTTCATTTTCATTTCCATTTCCATGCATTTCTAGGTTTCCAAAAGTTTCACAAATTTATTCATAGTACTTGAAACTTGTCATTTCATACAATTAAACTGGAAATGCATAGGCCCTATTCAGGATGTTACAAGGTAAGCCTTAGTGTACTAATCCTACTAGGATTTGGATTTATGGCCGAATGGATTTTTATTAAAGTAATAAGTGATAAAACAAATGTAGGGATTAAGGATCTAAGCATTAGATCAAGCTTTTCGGGATCTAAAGGAAACTGCTAAGCAAATCAGGTGTGTACCCCACACTATCTCATAATGTGTTTTATGGCTACGTTTAATTAACATATGTGATATTAAGAATATATAAGTGGTTAAGGTACCATGTTATGGTACTAAGTACTCAGGTACATTTCCTACTCCTACTAGGAATATGAAAAATGTTATTTGTAACATGAGAATAAGATTAAGAATGTGAACTCTGATATATATTTATGTATATTACTTTTAAATGGGGCATATGGGTTTATTATGAAAGGGGAAGTGAATGTGGTGACCTAAGACCACGAACACGGTGACCTAAGACCGTGATATCTGAATGTGGTGACCTAAGACCACAGTAATCTGAACGTGGTGACCTAAGACCACGAATGCGGTGACCTAAGACCGGGATATGGAGTGTAGCAGAAGGAGGGTTGACTTAGTAGTCCCCACGGTGTACAGGTTGGTACAGGGGAGTGTAGCGGATGGCTTAATAGGCTTGGGTTTTGGGAATGCATCATAATTTGTATGCTATGATATGAATGTGTAATAATTGTTATGCTTGATTCGATTATGATTTAGTGTTGTGTACACATTGATTCTATTGACTCACCCGTTGTGGGACCATGTTTGGTGATGATCGGTGATGGACCTGACGGCGAGAACTTGTGGTGGCCATGCTCAACTTGGAAGTTTTATTTAATTTGGACATTTTTTATTTCATTTAAGTACTTTGAACTATTTGGAATGATTTGATGTAACAAGGCCTAGTAGAATTATTAGATTCTCGTTATTATTTATTAAGTTTATTTTACTTTTGTTTATTAAATGATTAAGAGAATTCATTTTAAACTAAAGCCCAAACGTTTTGATTCAACTCTAGCCCAACCCAAACCAACCTTTCTTTCAAAACACACCAGTTTTTCCTAAGTAACAAAAGAATTTAAAACGGTTTACAACGGGGAACATACCAGATCCGATCAAGGCTCATGGGCTGGGTTTTGGGGTGTTACAATTTGGTATTAGAGCCCAGTTTCAAACTCTCGGCCTATGGTTAAGGCCCAAAACGTTTTCAAATTGAGCCCAAATAAGCTTTATAAAGTATCTTATGAAATAAGCGTGTTTTTCGGCATGGCACCTAAGTCTCAATTCCGCAGTCCACCAGGTAAGTACCCCTAACTATCTGTATGATTATGTGAATTATAGAATGGTAGAAAAGGAATGGAACGAGAATAGCATGATAGGAACTTGAACCCTAGGATTAGTCTACTCAAACACGATACATAAGACTTAATGCACTAAACAAACCTATGGCTAAGTCGAGCGAGTTAGGGTGTAGCAACCATGGTACGCATGTCTAGGATTGGATCCTAAGAGTTTGGTATTTAAGCGGTCCTAGTGACTCACCTCCTCTTCGCAGAATCCTACAGTGCGTAGCTACTGGCTCACCCTAACCCGAGAGGACTTAGTGGGTGTGGCAACCCCATGCGCATGTCTAGGAATGGTTTCAATGGGAGCTTGGTACTTAAGCGTCCACGTGACTCACCTCCTCTCCACTCGAATCCCGCAGTGCGTAGCTTTGGTTCGCCTCGACCAAGGAGGCTCGGTCATAGGCTAAACCCAATAACTAAAACCCGAAAGGAACTAGTCATTTTTAGAACCCTAATATTAAAAATTCTTAAAATCATTTGTTCTCTCTTTAATTCACGAAAATTATTTCTTTTTACACAAATTTTGAAAAAATTTTGATTTACAAAATACCCCTAATGGTAAAATTTCAAAAAAATACCCTAGTGGTAAAATTACAAAATGCCCTTGGTTTATAAAATGCCCAACTACTCAACAGCTTTTGCCAAAATTTCATTATTTCATAAATGTTCAAAACCCTAATTTGCAAACTATCGAAAAATACCTTGATTTTTGAAAATTACAAAATTGCCCTAACTTACTAAAATTACCAAAATAACCCTAACTTCCAAAATTTTTGCAACTTCATCGTTTTGGAAAATAAATTTCTCAAAAGGACCCTCAAAATTTTGCAACTTATGAAATATCCCGATTTATTAAAATTTTACAATTTACCCTGATTTGTGGAAAAATTACCAAAATACCCCTAAGGTCCAAAAATTTCTAAAATACCCTCGATTTCAAAAATTTTCCAAAATACCCTTGAACTTAAAAATACCAAAATACTTTATGACAAAATCACCAAGGAACCTTATTTTGATAAATTACGAAAATACCCACAGGGACAAATTACGAAAATACCCCGGGTAGTGGAAAAACAAACAACAAATGAAAACTACAATGTTTCTCTGAATGAACTAAGGTTCATAATTGTTTGATGGATGTATGAATGAATGAAAAGATCGTGTGCATGTATGAATACTGAAAGAACCACTCCTAAATTCCTTTTCATAAAATTTCTTCTGGGTAATCAAGTGAAACAAAAGTACTTGATTCATAAAAACTTCTTAAATCGATTAAAGTGCATCGTTAGATATGAGTTCTAGAGGACGCGATCGTCAAGGACATGGTAGAGGAAGAATAAGCGTGTCGAACCCGTTAGATCGGGTCAAGGGTCCGACAATGAGTTACCACCGCCACCACCACCCCATTTGTTAATGTCGGCGTAAGCTCGGACGGGGATGATGTTGTGTCGCAGCTATCTTTGAGTTTTGGAAATGGTGGTGGCGCGGTGGAAATCGAGAGCTCGTAAATCTGCACCGAGCGACTCCGAGCCAACGGGGCTGAGGTGTTCCGTGGAGTGTCCGGTGTGGCACCCAAGATACCGAAATCTTGGTTGGAGGCAACCAAACGCATTATGGATGAGCTCGATCTGACCCCGGAAGAGAAGTTGAAAGGAATGGTGGCACTGTTACGTGATGAAGCGTACCAATGGTGGTTAACTGTCCGGGATGGTGCCACGGCTGAGGATCTGAC
Organism: Gossypium rotundifolium; assembly: GCA_025506655.1. Classification (NCBI taxonomy): domain Eukaryota; kingdom Viridiplantae; phylum Streptophyta; class Magnoliopsida; order Malvales; family Malvaceae; genus Gossypium; species Gossypium rotundifolium. The sequence continues at coordinate 72,633,444 of CP106731.1, forward strand.
CTGGGAGTATGCTAAGGAGGCATATCAGAAAAAGTATGTCGACACGGTATATTGATGAGCAAATGAAAGCTTTTCTAGGACTAGTTCAAGGAATAAGTCCATGGCGAGATATGAGGTGAATTTACGAGGTTAAGCCGATATGCTCGAGGAGTAGTCGCGAATCGAACATGAACGTTGTGTCCGCTTTGAGGACGAACTAAGGGATGATTTGAGATTATTGATAGCACCGCATCGAGAGCGGGAGTTTTCCACTTTAGTAGAAAAGGCCAAGCTAGCCGAGGAATTAAAGATTCTACCAAGCGCACCATGGATCGGAATAGGCCAAAAGAGGTTTTGATCGTGCGGAACATCGGAGATGTTCGAAAAAGGCCTAGAGATGATGGCCCACGAGGTCAGCAAGCTAGTTCAGGAGGGAAGTATCGTCCTTGTGATGTGTGTGGAAAGAAGCACTTAGGAGAGTGCTGGAAGAAATCCGGTGGATGTTTTAGGTGTGGGTCCAAAGACCATGTAATCAAGGATTGTCCTAAGCAAACCGATAAAAGTTGATCAGCAACTCCGAATGTTAATCAGGCTGGTAGAGGAGGACAGCAGCCTCAACGAGGTTGTGATTCGAATAACAGAGGTAATGGTTTCGGCCGAGGACGTGGAGCACCAAGCGGAGGTGCTGAAGGTTCAGATGCAAGGCAGCTAAGGTTGGTTTATGCAGTCGGCCGTCGCGAGGATAGTGATGCGCCAGATGAGACAACGGGTAAGTTTCTTATTTCTGGATTATCCTCCATTACTTTGCTCGCTATAAGATCAGTTCGTTCTTATGAAGTGTATGGAGCCTTGATTGTGAACTTAGAGAATGTGCCTAGAAAGTATGATAGTTCTTTGAGATCAGAGTGCGCAGCAATAGCGTAGTGTAATGAGTTAGACTGTATGGGTGAACGATAGTAAGTAATTTCGAGGACGAAATTATTTTAAGGGGGTAAAACTGTAACATCCTAAAAAGGGCCTATGCATTTCTGGCTTAAATGTACGAAATGACATGTTTTATGAGTTTGAATAAATTTTGAACATTTTTGGAAGCCTGAGAATGTATGGAAATGTTACATTAAAAATAGGAAAGTGACCATTTTGGAAACCTAAGTAAATTATGAAAGTGAACATTTTGGAAACCTAAGCTAAAAGAGGAAAGTAAACATTTTGGAAACTAAGCTAAAAGAGGAAAGTGAACATTTTGGAAAATAAGTTGAATTAGGAAAGTGAACATTTTGGAAACTAAGCTAAAAGAGGAAAGTAAACATTTTAGGAAACCTAAGAAATGTCAAGTTTACAGAGCCGAACGAAAATTTTTGGAAACCTAGAAATGACTCAGAAATGTCGAGTTTTAAAGTTTAAAAGAGGTAATTAAGGCAAGGAGGCCTTAAAAGAAAAAGTACGTGAAATTTGACACACAAACGGGCTTGGAAAAGTGGCCTGAAGATGCCACTTAGGGCCTTTGGAAATGGCGCCACATACAAGGGTGTTGGGCCTGAGTTCAAGTCACATGGGAAGCAAATAAAATAAGTTTTATTTTTGCTTCTAGAAGCACAAGAGGTGGACGACACAAGGCTTGCAAAAGAGGAGTTTCACTCTCATTTAAATTCGGCTAATTAGAAGGTAATAAGGATTATACTTTATGTTTTTATTTTAAAATTAAAGAGATAAAGCTATCACATAAGGAAGAGTAGTGGCCAAGCAAAGGATTCTTGGCCTAATTTCGGCTATAAAAGGATGAGACTAGGGCTATTCATTATTCATTCTCCTCTCTTTCTTTTGTCGAATATTCTTTCTCCTCTCCTCTCGCCAAATTCTTCTTGAGCATCCATTCTTTTCCTCTTCTCTTTTAGCATCCTTGCCGATTCCTTCTAAGCCTATTATTCCTCTATTCTTTCATCTTTGAAACCGAATACATAAGGGATCATAGCCGATTGTTCATCAAGTCTCTAAGCCAAATCTACAAGTGGTGTCGGGAGGATCATCGATTTCAATATAAAGGGTAAGGATCTATAGTTATAATTGTATTCCTTTCTTTTAAGTCGAAAGTTAGTCTAATCCCTCCTATATCTTATTGATCGAAATATGGAAGGTGAATTTCGGATTTCAGATCTAAGGTATTTTGGCATCTCCATTAATCAAGAAGAGAGTTTCGGGATTTAAAAGATTTAAGGTAAGATATATGTATATTCGCCAAAGGCCATGTTTATGTTTTAATGTTAGATTAAATCTAACATATGGTTATAGGAATTTCGACATCCTTAAAGAAAGCAAGAGATCAATTTCGGATTTGAATAATAGGAAATCGGCAACAAGGTAAGCCTTAGTGTACTAATCCTACTAGGATTTGGATTTATGGCGAATGGCTTTTTATTAAAGTAATAAGTGATAAAACAAATGTAGGGATTAAGGATCTAAGCATTAGATCAAGCTTTTCGGATCTAAAGGAAACGCTAAGCAAATCGTGTATACCCCACACTATCTCATAATATGTTTTATGGCTATGTTTAATTAACATATGTGATATTAAGAATATATAAGTGGTTAAGGTACCATGTTATGGTACTAAGTACTCGAGCACGCTTCCTACTCCTACTAGGAATATGAAAATGTTATTTGTAACATGAGAATAAGAATAAGAATGTGAACTCGATATATATTTATGTATATTACTTTTAAATGGGGCATATGGGTTTATTATGAAAGGGGAAGTGAATGTGGTGACCTAAGACCATGAACACGGTGACCTAAGACCGTGATATTTGAATGTGGTGACCTAAGACCACAGTAATCTGAACGTGGTGACCTAAGACCACGAATGCGTGACCTAAGACCGCGATATGGAGTGTAGCGTATGAGGGTCGACTTAGTAGTCCCCACTTGTCAAAGTTGGTACGGGGAGTGTAGCGGATGGCTTAATAGGCTTGGGTTTTGGGAATGCATCATAATTTGTATGCTATGATATGAATGTGTAATAATTGTTATGCCCGATTCGATTATGATTTAGTGATGTGTACACATTGAGTCATTGACTCACCCGTTGTGGGACCATGTTGCGGTGATGATCGGTGATGGACCGGACGGCGAGAACTTGTGGTGGCCATACTCAACTTGGAAGTTTTATTTAATTTGGACATTTTTTTTATTTCATTTAAGTACTTTGAACTATTTGGAATGATTTGATGTAACAAGGCCTAGTAGAATTATTAGATTCTGTTATTATTTATTAAGTTTATTTTACTTTTGTTTATTAAATGATTAAGAGAATTCATTTTAAACTAAAGCCCAAACGTTTTGATTCAACTCAAGCCCAACCCAAACCAACCTTTCTTTCAAAACACACCAGTTTTTCCTAAGTAACAAAAGAATTTGAAACGGTTTACACCGTGGAACATACCAGATCCGGTCAAGGCTCGTGGGCCGGGTTTTGGGGTGTTACATTGCATAGCCATAATTCTTCTTGGCACCTTCACTTAGCCATTCATCCTTCAATCTTGCATATCACCATACACTTTATTGCATCATAGCTTGTTCATTCATAGAACATAATTTCTTTTCTCTTATTCAAATACATAACTCATCTAGGTAAGTTTATGAATGTACTTACCTTTTTATACACACAATGTGTACATAGCAAACGTACCTGAAACAAATATACAAATTACATAGTCATTCGTTTCTCATACTTGCCCGTTGAACCATTTGGAACTAAATAGGATACTCAGAGTGCTCAGAATAGTCATACAATGCCAACGTCCCAGACGTCGTCTTACATGTATCTAGATATCGATGCCACTATCCCAGACATGGTTTTACATGAATCAAATACGATGCCAATGTCCTAGACATAGTCTTACACATAAATCTCATATCGATGCCAACTCCCAGACGTGGTCTTACATGATATCATGTAACAGACACTTATGTCATGACATATGCATTCCTATCTATTCCTAGGTTCATACGGGACTTCTCGGACTTTAACATCTTATCCACTTATTCGTAAACTCGGATTTCACATACATTCCATCTCAATGGATATTCATAGCAATTCAAATCCATATGTACACAAATAATTCAATTCAAATACATTTATTTGTATATCGACTTACCTCGAGTTCGGTTTAACGGAAACAGATACGGCTACTCAATTACATTCGATTTCCCACGATCTAAGTCTGTTTTCTTTGGTTCTTGATCTATACATATTCAAATTTAACCCTTTTATTCATTAATTCATATAATTCAATCCAAGAACACATATTTAAGGTAATTTACAATTTAGCCCTTATATTTTCACATTTGTACATTTTAGTCCCTATATCACAAAATCACAAAATACACAAAATTATCATATACTCATGCTTAGCCGAATATTTCCAATGATCATATCAATTCATACATTTCATTTATTTCACAAATTAGTCCTTCAAAATTTCATTTTCACAATTTAGCCCTAATTAGCTAAATTCACCAAAAATTCAAGAGCAAAACATGTTCATTAAACACATATCTTTCATTTAACACCAATATTCATCACAAAGCTCACCATTTCATCAATGGGACATCTCATAAACATCATCAATTCTTCAAATTACAACATGGGTTTTATAGCATATGAAGCAACAATTGCAAAAATGTAGAAATTATCAAAAACCGAAATCAAACATACCTTGAATTGAGCTTAAAAGTGGCCAAATGCCCTAACTAGTTTTATTCTTTTCTTTTCTTATGAATTTCGATAGTGGATGAATAGAAATGGCCATTTTAATGTTTTATTTTGTTATAAAATAACTTAATAACAAATTTCCAAATTTAACCTTCAAAACAAAATATATATAACATATAATACAAGGTCATTTTTGACCATTGCCATCCACTAACTAAATAGTGGTCTAATTGCCTCATAAGGCCTCGACCCTTAAAAGCCACTACACATAGGTGCCTTTTCATGAAGGATGCAAATTTTGCTTTTAATGCAATTTAATCCTTTTATCAAATTAAACACACAAGCGACCAAATTTTCATATGAGACTTTCACACATGGTTAGTCACATATCAAAGACACAGAAAATAATATTAAAATATTTTATTGACTCAGATTTGTGGTCTCAAAACACTATTCTGACTAGGGTCTAAACCGGGCTATTACATGGCCTATAGCACGGGTGTGTCCAAGGGTCACACAAGCGTGTCCCTTGGACCACACGGGCGTCTGGCCCTATTTACTTGAAAAATTTTTTGAGTGTTGTATGATTTTCTAAAGTTCTCAGTTTAATCCCGAACTACTTCCACGGTATGTTTTGGGCCTCGTAGGCTCATTTTAGGGACTATATGTATGTATATGAAAATTTTTAAAATTTGGATGGAAGTTACATCTTGGTTTTGTATGTCTTCTTGTGTTTAAGTCCAATAATTCCTTTTACCCTGTTTCAGCGTCGAATACGAGTAAAGGGTGTTACATTTATTGGTATTAAAGCTACAGTTTAGTCGATTATTGGATTAACGTAGCGTGTGTAAGAGTCTAGCTATACATGCCATAAATGAATTGTGATAGTGTGATGACTCCTGACAATTTTAAACTATGTTTTCATATAGTAAATGGATCCCGACCGAGTTGTAGCTGATGAAGTAGAAAGCAATTGTAACACCCCAATCTCGGCCCAAAAGTTAGGCCCAAATTTGGCGTGTCACATTCAAGTGTTTTTCAAAAACCATGTTTTCATTGAAAACCCTCCTTAATATTTAAAAACTAAAGTCTCAGTTTGTGTTCGTTCAATTTCAAAACGTGGTTCATTGAAAAGTTAATCACTTTTAAAAAAATTATTAACTTCGTTAAAAATCTCTTTTAGTTGCGGAAGCTAATTTAAGGTAAAGAAGTTTAAAACGTAGGTTTTATTTAAAATAGTAATTGGGTTGAAAACTCGTCTACGTCTAACAGATATAAAACGTAACAAAATCTCAATTTCAAAATTAAATCCAAAGAGGCCTTATTACAAAAATTAAAACCCAAAACAAAATTTAAAATATAAATAAAGTCCAAAGCATAACAGCCGTAATCATGTGGTCACCTCTGAACCCGTCGCAGCACTGATCCTCCTAACGCTGGGGATTGCCTGCACGGTTAAAAATAGGGTGAGTTTACGAAAACTCACTGTGTAATCCCCTTATTACAAAAACAATCAGTACACCGAAATAGAATCAGCCTGGGCCTGAGGCCATTAATAGTAACAATACAGTTCAGTTCAGAGTATATGTGGGCCAAAGCCCAAAAATATCGTTTGGGCCACAGCCCATAACAGAATCAATTGGGCTTAGCCCATTACAGTAATAGCGGCAATTAGGCCTTAGCCCCCATCGGCCTCGGTTGGGCCTAAGCCCATATCAAATGTCACATATCACATCCATCTGAGCCTAAGCCCATCGAAATATCAGAATCAATATATGCGATGCATAAATGCCCATACCAACCATGCACTCCATCTTCTATCCAACCCTGCACTTCTGTGGGGATTAAATCGACCCACCCATCCCTACACTTCTTATGTAGCAGCGGCTGCGGCACTAACTCAATAGAACGACTCGGTGCCATAGATAGAACGGCTAAAAGCCATAAACAGAATGGTTATAAACCATAATCAGGATGGCACAAAGCTATCGGTAACTATAACAAGTTTGGCACATAGCCATCAGTGACGTTAATATAATTGGCACACAGCCACGGGTAATTATGATTGACACAGAGTCATCAATAAATATATGTTAGGCACATAGACACGGGTAAATACGATTGGCACAAAGCCATAATCAAAATGGCACAGAGCCATATTTAGATTGGCACAGAGCCATAATAAGATTACGCGGCTTTAAGCCATTCGTCGATCCACAGTCGTTTCATGCGACCCGTGCGACCTTAACAGATCAATACTGGATCCACAATCGTCTCATGTGACCAGTGCGACCCTTTCAAAACTTCCTCCGTATCAATGTCCCAACCCCATGCAATATGCCGTGTATGTCATGCTCAATCATTACACGTGTATGCAAAATGGCCATGCCCAGTAACAGTCATTTAAACATATATTCAAAGCATATCAGTCACACGACCAGAGTCAAGTCAGTTTAAACATAGTCATACGATCACAGTCAAATCAGTCAAATTCATAGTCGAAGTCATTCATCTACCCACAAGGGCAAAATAGTTATTTTACCCTATAAGGGTATTTTGGTAATCCTACCCTTCAGGGGTATTTCGGTAATTCTAACCTACAAAGGTATTTTGGTAATTCTACCCTACAGGGGCATTTTGGTAATTTTACATACTGGGGGTATTTCAGTAATTTTCCAAATCAAGGGTTTTCAATAATTTCATAAATTGAGGGTATTTCGGTAATTTTACAAATCAAAGGTATTTCGATAATTCTACAAAATTGGGGATATTTTGGTAATTTCCCAAATCGGGGTATTTTGATGATTTCACAAATCGAGGGTATTTCGATAATTTCACAAATTGATGGTATTTCGATAATTTCACAAATCGAGAGTATTTCGATAATTTCACAAATCGAGCTTAACGACCCAACAGAAGGCCCACCGTCGCATCGAGCGACTTAAGTAACCTAAACAAACATAACAGTGTAAATGGGCCTAAGACCCATTACTCAAACCAATAGAAACCATATAACATGCAAGTGGGCCAACACGCCATCGAGTGGCCCAATTAGCCACGTAAATAGCCTCACCTATCTAATGAACAAGCCTATGACAATTCAAACCAATAGAAACCATATAACATGCATTTTATCCATGTGAGGCCCACTAGCGTAGAACCTTGACTAAATCAGCTTATACTTCCTAAGCCATTTGATTATGAATCGATATCACCTTCTTGTGGTTTATCTGTACCACAACATTATCTATTAAGCATCAATATCAATAGTAAAGGTTAAACAATTACTATCCTAAGGAGAACACACGGCCAATAAGAGAACTAGACATTCGACCAGTATTTGAAAGCACATAACCACTTACCCCTAACAATCGGCCAGCCAGATAAATTGAACTCAATCAACCCAAAAGAGAAGAACAAATTCGACACTTCAGAGGCTGGAGAAATGATTCATCAAAATGCTTGTAGGTCAAAACGTTTGTTCGATAGAGAAGGTAAAAAGAATGAAGGAAGAGAAAGAGAGGTTGAATTTAGCTCACATTAAGAAGAATAGGAAACATGGAGAATAGAATAAAGAAAATCAAAATGAGAAAAACACAAAAGGTCTATGACAATATTTGGCACTATAGATAGAAGAGAGAATAATAAAACAAATCGGCATAAAAGAAAGCAATTGCCGAAAATGCACAAAATACACTCCCTAGCCGAATTTGCCCAAACAAAACTCCCCCCAATCGACTCCAACTTCTCTCATTTCAAAATCCTTCAAAATTCCACCAATCCCACCGTGGGACTACTAAGTCGACCCTCCATCCGCTACTCTCTACGTTGTGTCATTAGACACTATTGTAACCGAGTTACCAAAATTTCGCAATGTGACCGTAGTCGACATATTTAGTTGGTGAGACCAAGTCAACACCTAAATTTCGCAATGTGACCGTAGTCAACATATTTAGTTGGTGAGACCGAGTCAACACTGCTTCTCCCCTTTCACATAAATCCCGAATGGCCCAAAATTCATTTATTATGCATAACTTAATTTCATGTTCATATTCATATATTCGCATGTTATTAAAATAACATTTTATCACAATCCTATCGAAGTAGGAACGCATCCTTGGTACTTTTGTCACATGTGTGGTACTTAGCCACATTCATAATATTATTCATATCATACATTAAAATATTTAACCATAATATATCGAAGAATAGTAAGGGTACACACCTTTTTCGCTTAATAGTTTCCTTGATATCTTGAGAATCCGATCTAATTTTTAGATCTAGAAAATGCACAAAATACACTCCCTAGCCGAATTTGCCCAAACAAAACTCCCCCAATCGACTCCAACTTCTCTCATTTCAAAATCCTTCAAAAATTCCACCAATCCCTCCACCGAATTTTCTCCTTGATTTACACACCAACCGAGTTTGAATTACAATCAAACTCCTTCATCCAATCTTCTTCCCTTGAAACACTCTCCTAAATCACTCAACCTTCAATTCAAATTTCCTTGAAACACTCATGACCAAGTCATCCACAGAGTCTCAGTCCAACTCCACTTCCTTTCACGGCCATCAATAAAAATAATCCCTATTTGCACAAGCGGGGATTCAAACCTCTGACCACTAGCTCACTTGTAACTCCACCTCCACTAGACCGTGTTTCTCCTTGTGATATAAATTCATCCAAAAATATTCTTAAAGCCTACCCACTAACATCAAGGCTCCTTTAAGAGAAAACATAAATTTTTGCTAAAACCCAGGTTTGAACCCAGGAATTCTCAAACACTCCCAAACACTCCTAATCACTTAACCATTAAAGCAACAACCAATCTGTGATATTTCTTACACATAAAATTTTATGTGTAGTCTCCTACTGGCTCCCACGCACAAGGCCCCATCCTACTAGGCCCAAATTCAGGGCATTACAAGAATGCGTCGCGCTCAAGGGGCAGAGCCATCTGAAAGTAGACCTCCCACGGTTAGTCAGGGAGGAAGAGAAGGGGCTAGGGAAGCCTTCCTCCACATGATGAACCAATGGTATTCAGAGTTTGTTCGAACAAATCTAAATTCCCAACCTCCTCCACCCCCACCTATTCCTCAGTCAGTTCCCAAAGCTCCACAAGATATGGAATTTATGAGATTGAGTAAGCTACCAGTTGATAAGATCCGAAAGCATAGGGCTGAAGATTTTAGCGTTAATGTGGATGATGATCCCGAGAGAGCTGAGTTTTAGCTCAAAAACTCCATCAAGGTATTTGATGAGTTGTCATGCACGCCGAATGAATGTCTAAAATATGCTGTGTCACTTCTAATAGATTCAGCATACCGGTGGTGGAAAACCCTTGTGTCAGTAGTACTGAGGGAGAGGGTTAGTTGGGAATTCTTCCAAGATGATTTTAGGAAGAAATATATCAGCCAACGGTTTATTGATCAGAAACACAATAAGTTTTTAGAGCTAAAATAGAGTCGAATGTCGGTAACCAAGTACGAGAGAGAGTTTGTTAGGCTCAGTAAGTACGCTCGAGAATGTGTTTCCACCGAGGCCATCATGTGCAAAAGGTTTGAAGATGGGTTGAATGAGGACATCCGATTGTTAGTTGGAGTCTTTGAGCTGAAAAGTCGAGTCTGAGGCTAGAGATGCAAGAAAAATGCCAATGAGCAAGTCATTTCAATCTCAGTCTAAGAAATTGAGTGATTTGTATGTTTGATCGAGTGCTTCATTGGGTATCCCAACAGTGTAACAGCCCAATTTTGACCCAGTCAGAACGGTGGTTTTGGGACCACGAATTCGAGTTGGAATAATATTGTAATATTATTTTCTATGTTTATTATGTGTGAATTGGTGTGTGGGAAAATTTTGTATTAAAATTTGATTGTTTTGGTGATTAATCGTGAAAAAGGGCTTAATCGCATAAAAAGAAAATTTGGTGGTTGAATGTATAGGTACTAAATTAAATGTAACAGCCCAAACCCGGCCCAAACGTTAGGACCGAATATGGGTCGTTCTTTAAGAAAACCTTTTTTTTTTTTTGAAACCCATTTTCAATAACCACTTAAGCTTTGTTAAAACTCGCTCGTTTTAAGTTACCTTGTTTGAAAATTTTACTTAGACTAAATTCAAAAATTTAATTAAGTCAAGTTGTTATACAAACTTCGGACAGTGCTCGATGGCACGATAAAACATTTTTCGTGTTAATTTAGAAAACGTAACTCAAAGTTTAATTAAAATAAGTTATCCAACATAATAGAAAATAACTAAAGTGAAGTATGATGAGGCCTTATTACATCCAAAATAAAACAACCCAATAACAAAATTTAAAATAACTAAAATTAAAGTTCGTTTAATTTTAAATTCACCGCATGGCCTCCTCAAGTCCCTCCGGCTCCATGTCCGCGATCTAAGCATCACCTGAAAAAAATAATGGAGAAGGTGAGTCACCAAGACTCAGTATGTAACCCTTCCCCGTTTTAAAATATTTTTCATACACAACATATATCATTTAATATGCAAAATAATGTGTACCCAACCTAGCCAACCATACGCCATCGCTCACCCCTGCTGTGGTACCAAACCACCGGTGGTGCCAAACCACCGTGACATATAGTCACAATGTGTTACCAAAACACCGGTGTCCGTAGACACAAATCGGGTGATGGGGCCAACCCATCGTGTGATACCAAATCAACGCGACGATCCCATATCTCAAGTGGGGCCAACCCACGGTGGTGTTAACCATGGGATAAGTCGCTATTGAGGTACCAAACCTCCGGAGGTACCAAACCTCCGTGACATATAGTCACGGTGTGTTACTAAAACACTTGGTGCCCGCTTACACGATTAATACTGCCTCCACTCATCAACCCACATCACAATCATAACAGTAGATCATACATTTATCACATGTATTAAATAAATCATGCTTCCCAAAAGCATCACAATAATCTCATATAAATAGAGACTTACCGAGGTCCTTGCTTGTACCATTTATGGTACCAAATCCACATCTACACCAAGCGATTTACAAACAACAAATATTTATCACACATATTAAGCGATATAAGTGTGTATGTACACACCGTCACCACCGGATAGTCTAAATCCAGAAAAGAAGAGCCGACCACCCTAGATTTCCTTGTACTCTACATTCGCCAACCATGGGTTAGCCCTATGGCCTATTCGCCCAATCCAAGGAATTTAAAGGGTAACCTTTTGTACCGAATCCTTACCTAGTCTCTTTGAATACTAGCCTCGGTGCCCAAATCACTTAATCGATTCACAAACTACAATCGGTCAATATAAATAATCATAGCCCTTTTAAATGAACACCAATCTATATGTAACTCCTCACCGAGGATTGATTGACTAACGCTATTAACTTCTATCGCTTATCTCCAAATCCCAAGATCCTATAGCGGATTAGTTTAACTTTGTGATTAGTATTCTTAATCAATAGTTGCCAAACCCATACCTATCTTTACCAAAGTCGACATAATGAGATACCAATAATATAGGCATTCGCCTAAGATCCTTACCTTTCGAGATCACAACAAAAGATGCCTACTTCTCATGCACACAATTCGCCAAGTAGAGTTTAAAGAAAAGGGATTTGACACTTTGATAGAAGTTAGATTCGGCTAGGGGTGGTTTAAAACAAGGCTGGACTTTTTGATGAGAAAAGGAAGTAGAAAGGTAAATAGGGAATAGAGGATTCGGCTAGTAGGAAATAAAAGAAGAAGGGATTAAAGAATTAGGTTTCGGCAAGGATAAGTAATGAGGGTTTCGGCTATGGTTTTGGAGAGGATGTAAAAAGAAAAAGAAAATATGAGATGAGAGGGTTTAGAGATTCGGCTAGCAAACTTGGAAAAAGAAAATAAGGTGATCACTTAGGTGCTTATATAAGCATTCGGCACCCCCCCTAGTGTCCTTGCCGTCCACTTCTTCTAACAAAGAGTTCAAGATTCATCAATCTTCCTTGAATCACTCTAGGCCACCCATTCAAACTAATATGATTTAATTTCTAATAATAAGTAATAATCTCTTAATAATCCATGTAATATCCCCTATTATCCTTAAAATAAAATCCCCTATTATCCTTCTTTTAACTTATTATTTATCATCAATAAATAAATAATAATAAGAGTTTAAAGAGAGGAGAAACTCTCCCCATGTGTCGTCAAAATAAAGAACAAAGAGGGATTTCATGACTCAACACAAGCTCTCCTTGCTCCTTGGTGGCGCCACATGTAGCTCTTAAGTGGGCCTACTTTGCCACTTAGTCTAAGCTCATTTTATGTCCAAATTATCCCCATTTATTCTTATAACACCCTCTTGCTAAGGCTCCCTACCTTAAAAGTTAAAACTAAAATTTCCTACCAAATCGAGCCAACACAAAGCCTTAAATTGATCATTATTATTCCATAAATAATATCTCTAGCTTCTTACATAAGAAAAATGATTAAATTCCAAATAACCCCATTTTGGGATGTTACAGCCTACCCCCTTAAAATAAATTTCATTCCGAAATTACATAACTAAAACAGATGAGGGTATTGCCACAGATCACATCTTCGTGTTCCCATGTAGCTTCCTCAAAGACCATGGTTCCGCCACAAGACTTTCACTAAGGGCATCGACTTCCTCACGTAGAACCTTTATATCTCTATCCAAGATCCGAACCTTCCTCCTCAAAAGATAAGTTTGCGTTAACCTCGATTTACATCACAGCACCACATGTGATGGATCCGACCGATACTGCCTCAAAGATTGATACGTGAAAGACGTTATGTATTTGACTTAACTCGGTCGGCGCTTCGAGTGATAAGCTACCGTCCTATTCGCTTCAATATCAGATATGGGCCAATGAATCTTGGGCTCACTTTCCTTTCGTCCAAATCTTAACACCTTCTTCCAAGGCGACACCTTTAAAAGACCTTGTCTCCTACAAAGATACTCCATTTCCTTGCGTTTGAGATCGGCATAAGACTTCGCCTATCCGATGCTTCCTTGAGACGAGACCGAATCACTTTAACTTTGTCTTGATCTCGCTACCAATTCGGGCCCAACACTTGTCGTTCACCCAACTCCGCCCAACACGCTTGGGTTCGCATTTCTGTCCATACAAGATTTCAGATGGTGCCATCTGAATACTCGCTGGTAGCTATTGTTGTAGGCGAACTCAGCTAGAGGTAAGAATTCTCCCAACTACCTCTAATTCCAAGACACAACCCTCAAAGATATCTTCTAAGATCTCAGATGACCCTTTCTCGATCGCTCGTCCGTCCGAGGATGGAAAGTCTTTGAAATCAACCGCTGCACTCAACGCTTGATGTAACGCTTCAAAACCTCGAAGTGAACCTTGGGTCCCTATCCGAGATAAGCGATCTGGTACACCATGTAATCGACTATCTCGCCACATACAACTTTGCTAGCTTCTCGAGTGAGTAGTCCATTCTCACCAGATGAGGTGAGTGATTTAGTCGACGGCCTACAATTACCCAAACGCATCTTTCTTGTTTGGCGTAAGGGGTAGACTCATCGACGAAATCCATTGTGATCCTCTCCCATTTCCATTGAGGAATCTTTACCTATGAAGTAGCCTCGATGGCAACCGGTGTTCACTTTAACCTCAACGACACGCCAAGCACTTCCTCACGAATTACGTTATCTCACGCTTCAACTGGGCCACCGTAATCTGTTTCTCAGAGATCTCCATACATCTTGCTTCCTCCGGATGCATAGCGTATGGGTCGCTATGAGCATCCCGGAGAATCTTCCGCCTCAACTCCATATCCTTTGGCATACAGGCCGTCCTTGAAAACATAACACACCATCACCAATACACTATACCCTTCTAACCCACCATCCCGAACTTGCATTCTCTTCAAGATTTAACCCTTCATCCACTAACTGCTTGGCCTAAATTTCCTCGATCCATGTTGGCTTAACTTGAAGCTCTGCCAAAAGGCTTCCATCGTCATATAGGCTCAACTGAGCAAACATTACTCTTAAATCCGCCACGACCTTCCGGCTCAACGCGTCGGCCACCACGTTAGCCTTACCCGGATGATATTCGATGGAACAGTCGTAATCCTTCAACAGTTCAATCCATCGGCGCTGTCTCAGATTCAGATCCTTCTGTGTCAGGAGATACCTCAAACTTTTGTGGTCCGTGTAAATTACCGACTTCTCCCCATAAAGATAATGTCTCCATATTTTCAAGGCGAAGACGATTGCGGCTAACTCCAGGTCGTGAGTTGGATAGTTAACCTCATGCGGTCTCAGCTGACGGGACGCATAGGCTACTACCTTTCCATCCTGCATCAACACACACCCCAAACCAGTGTGAGATGCATCACAATAGACTGTGAATAATTTCCCTACCTCGGGTTGTACTAAAACCGGAGCTTCCGTCAGAATCTTCCTCAGCTTATCAAAACTTTCTTGCTGCTTCTCTAACCACACAAATGGAACACCTTTCCTTAGCAACTTAGTCAATCGGTACTGCGATCGAGAGAACCCTTCCACAAACCTCCGATAATACCCGCTAAACCCGAAAACTTCGTACCTCTTACCGACTTAGGCGGTTTCCACTCCAACACCGCTTCAATCTTGCGGGATCCACTCTAATCCTTCCACGACACTCGTGACCTAAGAAAGCCACCTCCCTTAGCCAAAATTCGCACTTCTTCAATTTGGCATATAATTGCTTTTCCCTTAACACTTGTAGAACTATCCGTAAATGCTTGTCGTGCTCCTCCTCCGTCTTAGAGTAGACCAAAATGTCGTCTATGAACACCACGACAAATTGGTCTAGGTACTGTTGAAAAACTCTGTTCATTAGATCCATAAATGCCGCTGGTGCATTGGTCAACCCGAATGGCATCACTAGAAACTCGTAATGCCCATACCGAGTTCGAAAAGCCGTCTTGTGAACATCGGCCCCCTTCACCTTAAGTTGATGGTAACCCGACCTAAGGTCTATCTTCGAAAACACCGACGCCCCCTTCAGCTGGTCAAACAAGTCATCGATCCGAGGCAAAGGGTACTTGTTTTTGATCGTTAACTTGTTTAACCGGCGGTGTCGATGCACATCCGCATGGAACCGTCCTTTTCTTGACAAACAATACAGCGCCCCCACGGAGATATGCTAGGTCGAATAAACCCTTTATCCAAGAGCTCTGAATTTGAGCCTTCACTCCACCAATTCCTTTGGTGCCATTCGGTAAGGTGCTATAGACACAAAGTGCCGTTCGGTAGCACGCCTATACCGAATTCGACATCCGGTCCGGAGGTAGACCCTAAGTTCTTCCGAACACATCAACAAATTCCCCAACCGTTCGGACCTTTCCAACTCATCGACTCTTAGCTTCCAAAGCACGATTCAACCAAATACGCCTTACAACCCTTCTTGACCATCTTTTCCGCCTTCAAGGCAGACACCACATTGGATAGGTAATTCCTTCTATCACCTATCATAACCACTTCACCACCTTCACCGTCTTAAGAACCATGCTTAGCAGCAGCAATCCAAATCGCCGATACTTAACCACCAATCCATTCCAAGGATCAAATCGAACTCCCGAATAGTAGTTCCATCAGATCGGCAACGAAAACTACCCCTTGGAGTTCTAGGGGTACACCTCTATAAAGTTTGTCTACGACTACAGAGTGTCCTAGAGGGCTTAATACCGTCATCTTCCTAGAAGTAATCTCAGAGTCTAGGTCCATAGTTCCTACCACACTACTAGCAATGTACGAATGCGTTGAACCCACATCAATCAATGCAACATAAGGAAAACCAGAGATTAAAACATACCTGGGTTATGACATCCGGTCGTCACCCTCCTCATGACGCCTTGCCGCATAGACTAAGCCAGGCTGCTTAGCCTCAGATTACTGAACCTCCGCCTTGAGTTCCACGACCTCGGTTAGGACCGTTGCTTCCTCTGCCATTCCCACGACCCCTCTGTGGTCCCATATTTCTATCCTACGTATGATTCGGCCCCTCTGGCTGATTTCGAGCTCGCTCCCGGGGACAATCTCTGACCCGATGTTCTAAAGACCCACACTCAAAACATCCTCTATCACCGGTCGAACAACCTCCCCAATGGGACTTCCCACAATGATTGCAGGCGAGCCTCCTCGATTAGTAGCTACAGGCCTTCTTTGATTTGGCCCACTCGCCTAGCCTTCTTCTCGATCATTACCAATTTGGATCCAAATGACCCAAATCCTCTCTTTGATTATTTCTATTATAATTACGCCTCACGACCTCCTTGATCCCCTGGCTACCTTAGCCTTTTCTACAAGAGATGAAAATTCACGAACTTGTCATGGGCAATCAAGAACCTCAAATTATCTCGAGGCCGTCCTCAAAGCGGACGCAGCGCTCATGCTTTCGGTGGCTACGATTCCTCCGCATACCTACTCACCTTAAAAACTCCGCCTCATACTCGGCCACGGACTTAGTTCCTTGTACTAAACTCGAAAAGCCTTCCTCTCGTAAGGCGATGTAGCTGGTGCCCACATACTTCTTCCAAAAGCGCTTTAAAGTAGTCCCACGTGAGATCATCACCGTGGCTCCATCCCGAATCTGTCACCACCACCGGTACGCTTCATCCTTTAGAAGCGACACCGCCTTTCACTTTTCCTCCTCGGTCAGTCAAGATCATCCATTATCCTTTCAGATTCCACCAATACTCTGCTACACTGGGTGCCACTCGACACACCCGGAACACCTCGCCTGTTGGACCGAATCCGCCGGGAACAGATTTACGAGCTCCTAAATTTCCACCATTGACCACCAATTCGAGGACTCATAACACGCCATGCGATCGCCTCTCTCCCGCTCGATCCTGCTCCTCTGCTCCAAAAGTGGAGGTGGTGGTGGCGGTGGTACGTCATTTTCGAACCTTGCCCGATCGGACGGTTCGGACACCGCCATCCTACCCTACTGGCGTCCACAGCGTCCACGTCCCTCTAGAACTCATTCTATCTACTGCGCTTTTAATCGATTAAGAGAAATTTTATGTATTAGCGTTTGTTCCACTTCATTACTGCAAGAAATTTTATGAAGAAATTTTAATTAGAGATTCTTTCGTGCAAACAAGGTTTCAGCTCTTCTATCCTAGTTCACACAAAGAAGTTCTTGCATCCATTCCCTAATACTTTCCATACCTATTCGCTCTTCGGACATTTCTGCCCATTTCTAACCCAGGGGTATTTTCGTCATTTTCCTACAGGGGTATTTTCATAATAAAAGAGATTTTAAAACTCTAGTAAAGTAGATTGTTTTTGAAATTCCCAACACTGGAGGGTATCATTAAAAATTGATAAGGTTTGAAGGTATGGCATTATTTCGAAAATCAGGGGTATTTTGGTAATTTTATCCATCAGGGGTAATTTTGTGATTTTTTGTAAATCAAGGGTGTTTTTAACCATTGTAAAACTCTGAGGGTCCCTTTTGAGAAATTTTTTTTCTTAAAACGGTGATGTTGCAAAAATTTTGTACTCAGGGGCGTTTTGGTAATTTTACACGTTGAGGGCGTTTTCGTAATTTTCCAAAACCAAAGTGTTTCATTGTTGATTTCCAAAGCTGAGTTGAATAATTGATAAGTAGTTAAAATTGTTGGACAGAATCATTGAGTTGATGTTTTATGGACCAAGGGTATTTTAGTAATTTTACCCCTAAGGGCATTTTCATAATTTTCCACAAATCAAACTTTTCGGGGAAAAATATTGTAAAAAGAGTTGTTCTTACTTTTGAAGGAGTGATTTGAAAAGTTTTAAAACCAAGTTTTGTTGTTCCATTTTTTTTTTCCAAAAATCAAGGCTAATTCCCTTTCGGGTTTTAGTCATTATGTTTAGCCTATGACCGAGCCCTCTTGGTCAGGATGAACCCAAGCTACGCACCAGGCAGGTTTCGTGTGGAGAGGAGGTGAGTCACGCGGACTGCTTAAATACCAAGCTCCCACCGAACCTTTCTAGACATGCGCATGAGGTTACCACACCATCGAGCCCTCCGAGTTAGGGTGAACCCAAGCTACGCACTGTAGGATACTGCGAAGAGGTGGTGAGTCACTCTGACCGCTTAAATACCAGGCTCTTCCTGTTCCAATCCTAGACATGCGTGTGGGGTTACCACACCCTAGCTCAGTGACTAAGTCATAGATTGGTTTAGTTCTTTAAGTCTTATGTTTAGCTTGTGTGTTTGAGTAATCTAATCCTAGGGTTCAAATTCCTATAAATCTATCTACGCTCCATGCTTCCTACCCTTCTACGTAATATAATTCACACAGAGGTTTAGATGTACTTACAGGCGGATCGGTCTTGGGAGACTCGGGCCATGCCGCTTTAAAACCCAAAATCAATTTATAAGGCCTACTAAAACATTTTTGGGCCTTGGGCCCCACAGGAGTTTTGAACCGGCTCGATACCAATTTTGTAATGACCCAAACCCTACCAAACGTTAGGACCGAATATGGTCGATACTGAAGAAAACCTTTTTTTTTTTTTTGAAACCCATTTTCAATAACCACTTAAGCTTTGTTAAAAACTGCTCGTTTTAAGTTACCTTGCTGAAAATTTTACTTAGACTAAATTCGAAAATTTAATTAAGTCAAGTTGTTATACAAACTTCAGATGTGCCCGATGGCACGATAAAACATTTTTTCGTGTTAATTTAGAAAAACGTGTAACTCAAAGTTTAATTAAAATAAGTTATCCAACATAATAGAAAATAACTAAAGTGAAGTATGATGAGGCCTTATTACATCCAAAATAAAACAACCCAATAACAAAATTTAAAATAACTAAAATTGAAGTTCGTTTAATTTTAAATTCACCGCATGGCCTCCTCAAGTCCTCCTACTCCATGTCCGCGATCTAAGCATCACCGAAAAAATAATGGAGAAGGTGAGTCACCAAGACTCAAGATGTAACCCTTCCCCGTTTTAAAATATTTTCATACACAACATATATCATTTAATATGCAAAATAATGTGTACCCAACCTAGCCAACCATACGCCACTGTCTACCCTGCTTGTGGTACCAAACCACGGTGGTGCCAAACCACTTGGTGACATATAGTCACAATGTGTTACCAAAACACCGGTGTCCGTAGACACAAATCGGGTGATGGGGCCAACCCATCGTGTGATACCAAATCACTGGCATACGATCCCATATCTCAAGTGGGGCCAACCCACGGTGGTGTTAACCATAGGGATAAGTCGCTATTGAGGTACCAAACCTCTGGAGGTACCAAACCTCTGGTGACATATAGTCACGGTGTGTTACCAAAACACTGGTGCCCGTCTTACACGATTAATCTGCCCCTCCACTCATCAACCCACATCACAATCATAACGAGAGATCATACATTTATCACATGTATTAAATAAATCATGCTTCCCAAAAGCATCACAATAATCTCATATAAATAGAGACTTACCGAGGTCCTTGCTTGTACCATTTATGGTACCAAATCCACATCTACACCAAGCGATTTACAAACAACAAATATTTATCACACATATTAAGCGATATAAGTGTGTATGTACACACTGTCACCACCGGATAGTCTAAATCCGAAAAGAAGAGCCGACCACCCTAGATTTCCTTGTACCTACATTCGCCAACCATGGGTTAGCCCTATGGCCTATTCGGCCAATCCAAGGAATTTAAAGGGTAACCTTTTGTGCAGAATCCTTACCTAGTCTCTTTGAATACTAGCATCGGTGCCCAAATCACTTATCTGATTCACAAACTACAATCGGTCAATATAAATAATCATAGCCCTTTTAAATGAACACCAATCTATATGTAACTCCTTCGAGGATTGATTGACTAACGTTGGCGAACTTCATCGCTTATCTCCAAATCCAAAGATCCTACAATGGATTAGTTTAACCTGTGATTAGTATTCTTAATCAATAGTTGCCGAAACCCATACCTATCTTTACCAAAGTCGACATAATGAGATACCAATAATATAGGCATTCGGCCTAAGATCCTTACCTTCTGAGATCGTCAACAAAAGATGCCTACTTCTCATGCACACAATTCGCCAAGTAGAGTTTAAAGAAAAGGGATTTCGACTTTGATAGAAGTTAGATTCTGGCCAGGTGGTGGTTTAAAACAAGGCTAGACTTTTGATGAGAAAAGGAAGTAGAAAGGTAAATAGGGAATAGAGGATTCGCTAGTAGGAAATAAAAGAAGAAGGGATTAAAGAATTAGGTTTCGCAAGGATAAGTAATGAGAGTTTCGCTATGGTTTTGGAGAGGATGTAAAAGAAAAAGAAAATATGAGATGAGAGGGTTTAGAGATTGACTAGCAAACTTGGAAAAAAGAAAATAAGGTGATCACTTAGGTGCTTATATAAGCATTCGGCACCCCCTAGTGTCCTTGCAGTCCACTTCTTCTAACAAAGAGTTCAAGATTCATCAATCTTCCTTGAATCACTCTAGGCCACCCATTCAAACTAATATGATTTAATTTCTAATAATAAGTAATAATCTCTTAATAATCCATGTAATATCCCTATTATCCTTAAAATAAAATCCCTATTATCCTTCTTTTAACTTATTATTTATCATCAATAAATAAATAATAATAAGAGTTTAAAGAGAGGAGAAACTCTCCCCCATGTGCCGTCAAAATAAAGAACAAAAGAGGATTTCATGACTCGAACACAAGCTCTCCCTTGCTCCTTGGTGGCGTCACATGTAGCTCTTAAGTGGGCCTACTTTGCCACTTAGTCTAAGCTCATTTTATGTCCAAATTATCCCCATTTATTCTTATAACACCCTCTTGCTAAGGCTCCCTACCTTAAAAGTTAAAAACTAAAATTTCCTACCAAATCGAGCCAACACAAAGCCTTAAATTGATCATTATTATTCCATAAATAATATCTCGGCAGTTCTTACATAAGAAAAATGATTAAATTCCAAATAACCCCATTTTTGGGATGTTACATTAAAGGTAGCTTCTTAAATTGAGGTATTAATAGTGCAATTTAGCCAAAAATAAAGCTTATTGCCGGTCATCATTTGCATTTAATAGTGATTGGAATTTTTTTATAATGTTTTATTATTAATGTATTAATTTAATTTGATAAAATAATATATTAGATAAAAGATGAATAAAGTGTTCATCTTTTCCATGCTATGACCGAAAATTAAAAGAAAAAAAGAAAGGAAGAACACACCATAGGGTTCGGCTTTGAGTGAGCTTGATTAACGTAAGAGTTTAGCTCGTTTTTGATAATTTTTACGTTTTTGAGATCGTTGCTATGTGGTTTAGCTAGCCCATGCTTGAATTTTTGAGTTGGTTGTGTATTTTGTGAATGGCCATTGAAGAAAGCTTATTGTTTTTGTAGTTTGATGATGAAATATTGATTATATGTGATAGATTAACAAGTTTTATTCTTGAACTTTTGATGAAGTTGAGTGATTTGGATTAAATTGTAAAAATAAATTTTAGAGGGACTAAAATGTGAAATAAATGAATTTTATGGACTTATATGAACACTATGAAACTTCGGCTAAACATGAGTACCTTGAAATTTTGAGTATTTTGTGTTTTATGCAATAGGGACTAAATTGTAAAAATTGTAAATGTTAGGGTAAAATTTTAATTTGCCCGATTATGTGTTTTTGGAGTAAATTGATTAATAAAAATGTTGAATGAGCTTAATTTGAAATTATTTAGATCAAGAACAAAAAGAATTGGGATTGGATCGGGGAAAAGCGAAGTTGAACGAATAGCCGGGAAACCTAATCCGTCAATTTTCGAGGTAAGTTTTAATCAATTGGGTTGCCTTGACTTTATTTATAATGATGTAAATAAACTTAAATGGAAGGAAATATATATATGAGAGATTGCCGAATGTGGTATTAGTTTATGAAATGAATTAGTTGATTCGAAAATGAACATATATGGTTGGAGCTATGTTCATATGTATATAGTAAGATACAAGTTTGAAAGATGCTCTAATGTGCAAATTTACCTTCCGAGCACTAAGTGTCCAAAATCGATAATGAGCACTAAGTGTGCAAATTTTAAAATGCCGAGCACTAAGTGTGCAAAATCGGTCATTATGCACTAAGGTGTGCGAATCTAATTTTCGAGCACTAAGTGTGCAAAATTGAACAAGGAGCACTAAGTGTGCGATTAATTTTTATATCTTAGGTTGAACTTTGGGCAAGTTGATATTATGAGATGATAGTAGTTGAAATCAAATAAGAGTGACAAATTAGTTTGGATGGAATGTATTAATAAATTTTATAGTTCAAATGATATAGGTTGACATGGAGTAATATTTACAAAAATCTCTTTGATTTTTACATGAATTTTGTATATTGTATTCAGCCATGTGGAAGTTTGTATAAAGGGTTTGTTTGACTAGTTTTAAATCTTGATTATGTGATTTATATGGGTTTGAAGTGCAAGTATAAGTTTAGTATGTAATATATAGATATATATGCATGTGAAACCTATTACCTAAAGCTTGGAAGTTCGGCCTTTTGGTTGTGAGATGAAAAAGTTTTCAAAATATGATATGAACTAAGGTCATGGTTATAACTTTGGTTGTTATTATATTATTTTGACCTTGCTAATATAGTATTATAATGCATTGTTGTTGTGAAATTGCTTATAACTTACTAAGCTAAAATAGCTTACTGTGTGTATTTATTTGTATGGTTTTATAGATTTTGAAGTCTAGTTACGAGCTCGGGGATCATCGTCAAAGTCTATCACACTATCAACTAATTTTGGTATATAATTTTAGTTGAGTTTTTAAAACTATGGCATGTATAGACTAGCTTGTCTTTTGGGTTCGTTTTGAAACTGTAAAAAAGTAAGCCATGCGAAAATGGCTTGAAATTATAATTATGTTTATGCATTTTTAGTTGTGATATGTTTGATATATATATAAGTATATATATATATATATATATATATGTTTTGGCATGAAGTAATTAAATATAGCTTATGATTGTTTATGTTGTAAACACAAATCAATTTGGAGATTGTTTATATTGTAAACTATGTATTCGGGCAGGTGATGAAATGTAGGTAATGGTTATAAGTTATTTATGATTCAATAATGGTGTTTAAATCATGTCATTAAGTGTTTAGTATATATTAATGGCTAAGTTGTGGTATTTTAGTCTTATGTGAATTTCGATCATGATGATAGCTTATTTTGAAAGTAAAATTTCCAATGTGCTCATGCTTGATGTTTGATTATATGGCTTGATTTATTTGAGCTAAAATTTATAGTTGTGAAATTCAATCATGGTGTATGCAAAAAAAAAAAAAAAATTGTGGTAAATAAACTTTCATAATTGGTATGAATGAAATTATAGGTTATGTACTTGGATCGGCATATTCAGAAATAATATATATACGTGCATATGTAAAGAGTTTAGATTTATGTGATTTGGATAATGGGAGATATGTTTGGTCTTGTTGATTTGACTATGTTCTTATAAGTGAAGTGATCTATATTATGATTAGATTTTCTGCAATTGATACAGAAATTGGTATACTTCTTGTTGATAGGAATTGAATATATATATGCTTCATGTTCGATTTTGGTAATTGATGATTTGTTTAAGTAAGGTCATTATAAATATGAGCATATTCGGCTAATGGAATTTTAAAATGACCAAATGAATAGTAACTTTTACTAATTGTTGAAACAAGTTTATGTACATATATGAATTTGATTGAATAGATTTAAGTTAAATGCATTAATGATTAAGCATGCTATGGAAGTACATTATTATCTTTAATGCATTCGGTTATGACTTTATAAATAGTAACTAGTTGCTATGATCTGTGATTAAGCCTGGTAATGCCTTATAACCCTAATCCGGCAACGGATATAGGTTAAGGGTGTTACAAACAGAGATCGTGGGAAACAATACTCGAGTTTTAAAGCCCAAACTACATCAGTAGCGAGCGTTGGTAACTCTAAGTCTATTAATACTGAATGTCAGCACTACGACAGATGGCACCCGGCGAATGTAGAATGTATGACCGGGCCTGTTTTAAGTGTGGCTCTCACGATCAGTTTATTAAAGATTTCCCAGAGATGGTTGAAAATAATAAGTTTCAGACTGCAAGATCGGGCAACACTGCCTCTAAAGGGAGACCACCAAGGAACACGGGAAATGGAGCTAGTAGTAAAGTGTGATGAAAGATACAGTTGTAAGATCTGAGACTAGGGCACCTACTAGAGCCTATGCCATCCGTCCTCACGAAGAAGTAGCTTCTCTCGATGTTATCACTGGTACTTTTTCTCTCTATGATACTAATGTTATTACACTGATCGATCCTGGATCGACTCATTCTTATGTTTTCATGAAATTGGTATCAACTTGTCGAGTTTGCTCAATTTGTGATTAAAGTGTCAAACCCCTTAGGCAAATATGTGCTAGTTGATAAAGTTTGCAAGAATTGTCCATTGATGATTTGAGGTCACTGTTTTCTGCCTGAAGTAATGTTGTTGCCATTTGATGAGTTTGATGACATTTTGGGTATGGATTGGTTGACACTGCATGAAGTTGAAGTGAATTGTAGATGAAAAATTATTGAATTGAAATGTGAGAATGGTGAAATTCTTCGAATTGATTCAGATGAGTTGGGTGAGTTACCTATTGTGATTTCTTCAATGACTGCCCAAAAATATGTGAGAAAGGGTTATGAAGCATATCTAGCTTATGTGTTGAATACAAGAGTGTCCAAAATAAAGATTGAATTAGTACGAGTAGTTTGTGAATATCCGGATGTGTTTCCAGAGGAGTTATTGATCGTTGATTTGTCGAGTTTTAAAATTTATAAAGAGAATGATTGAACCTGGAAACCAACTCTAACAACGACTTAAGGTAAGTGCACCTATAGAACAGTAGTATAGCTTAGGCAAGATCGGATTGTCGAACCCAACAGAACTAAAAGTACTAATACTAACATTCTTTCTATTATTTAGCCTAAATATTAAGTGATTGGTTGTTTAATCTAAAACTAACTAACTACTAAGCTAAAGACGCAAAGACAAAATGAATGAATTGGGGAAATACTGTTGGGAAAACTCAGTTGATTAAGCCGATACCCTTAGAATCCACCTAGACTTTACTTGATATCTAACACTGAACCAGATGATTTATTCACTTGACTTGATCCGTAAGATTCCCTAATTTATATTAAACCCTCTCTCGAGGCGAATAACGTCTAACCCTAGGTTGATTAATTGAAATCTCTTTCTAATTAAAACCCCTAGAATCGCATTAACTCGATCTATGGACTCCCATATTAGGTTTCACCCTAATCTGGTAAAATCTTGTCACCCTATCTCTAGGCTCACGATCAACTTCGCTTAATTATGCTAGATCTACTCTTAAGCAGGGACTTTTGCTCCACCACCTAAGCACATTCAACTTGAATTAATATCTCAGAAATATTAACACAAGAATTAAGCACACATAATTAAAAACAAATCAAATATTTATCATATAGTTCAAAAACAATAACAAAATTCATCTAGGTTTCATCCCCTTCAGGTATCTGAAGGGCTTAGTTCATAACAATAAAAGAAAACATCTTAGAAGAAAAGATAAAACAAAACATAAGAAATCCCTAAAACCCCCTGAAGGAATTGCAGGAGAGATCTACCATCTTGAGTAGAATTCTGGCTTCTTGAGATGGATCAACTGGCTATCCCCGAGTAATTCCTACAAATCTGGCTTTTTGGCTCGGCTCATTGGCCTAGCTAACCACTGGCTCTGGCAGAAGGCTTCTACCGAGCTCCGAACGTGCCCCTAAAGGTTGGCCTCTAGGGTCTTTATATAGGCTTTGAGATGCCTTACTTGGCCTCTAAGTATCCTAATTCAAGTATAATTCCTACTCGGGTGTTTAAATAGGCTTTAGAATGTGTTTCTTTGCCTCAAAGTATCCAAATCCGAGTGAAACTCCTCTTGGCCGCAGTAGGGACACGCCCATGGCTCACGCTCGTGTGAATCGACTTTAGGCCGTGTTCAGGTCTGTTGATGGAGGCACGGCCGTGTGAATCATGGTTAGGCCATGCTTGGACGTCTCTTAAGAGGCACGACCATGTGGGCTTAAGTCCAGGCCGTGTCGATTTCGTGATATGGCTCATTTGGTCTATTTTAGG
Source organism: Gossypium rotundifolium (assembly GCA_025506655.1). Classification (NCBI taxonomy): domain Eukaryota; kingdom Viridiplantae; phylum Streptophyta; class Magnoliopsida; order Malvales; family Malvaceae; genus Gossypium; species Gossypium rotundifolium. The sequence goes on from CP106731.1 coordinate 72,660,316, forward strand.
CCCGTTTCTCGTTCTTTTCATCCCTATGTGCTTTCCTGGGTATAAAGCATGAAAAGAAAGGATTAAGAGCACATTTTTACATAAATCAAGGAATAAATCATCCAAAAGTATGCTAAATATGGGATTAAAATATGTTACTTTTACGGTTTATCAAATACCCCCACACTTAAGCTTTTGCTTGTACTCAAGCAAAATTCTCAACTTACAATTAAAACGAACTTTCCACAATTCATAATTCTCATTAACAATGCTTCATCATAATTCATAGATAATTCATACATGGATAATTTAACTCAAAGACTCCTAAAGATTTAAACAATTCTAAGTCATATATTTTGTAGCTCGAAAACATAGGCATCTCCCCTCTTCTAAATAATTACCTTTAATTCAAAACTGACAAGGATCGACATCCTCACTAAAGATTCACTCAAAGCACTTGAAGTGTTTAAGGTTCAAGAAAAAGCACTCATAAGTCGAACCTTAAAAGTTAATCCCATAGGCTTTCCTGAAAATCATATCTCCACCACTATAATATGAGATGATACACAAATCAAAAGGTCTTTAACAGGGTTGTAACGTGGCTTGGGTTAAAGGTGTGGATAAAGGCTGGATTGTAAGATTAAAATCGAGGTTGAATTAACAAATTACCTAACTTTAGAAAAAGAATTGAACTAATAATTTGAATAATTATATTCACATGAAAATTTAAAATACTAATAATACGAGCTTCTTCTTCAAGATGTTGAATTTAAACATGTAAGCTCTTAGAACATAGGCTAATAATGAATATACTTCATTTTTTTCTTTTTTTTTAAGAACAAATCAAATATTTACATAATATAAGAAAGAACTTTATCAACTAAAATAAAGTAATTAGGCAACTGATCAAATCTATTCTCGATAGAAGGGCAGTAAAAGGAATGGTGATAACAAATACGAGCGGGGTTTTGGGTTAATTTTATTGGGTGAATCAGTAAAAAGGGTTGTTAGGATCAAAGGGCTCACTAAGGGTTAATTGTGAAGGTAGGCTTTTTAGTGGAGTGAGTGGGGTTAAAACCTAGGTGCCTTTATCATCTCAGTATATCAAATCAAAAAATGTGGTCTTGACATGTATAATCGAGGCAAGTTCTAGAATAACAATTCAGTGTTGACACACTTAAAGGTAATTATGGGTTTTTGATATCAATCCTCTGTAAATTTCAAACTTCAAGGTAATATTCAAACTCAGTTCAACAAACTAGAAATTTTTTATTTTTTTTGAAAAATAGACTTATCATGCTTGATTCTCCAATATCTTAAAGTTTAAATCATCAATGCACAATTAACTATGACTTAATCTAAGACATGTCAATAAAAACCATAAATCAGGGAAATTTCATCCTAATTATAATATGAGAAACTTACTTTAGAACAAAGCATAATTCAGGGATTTTCAAATAATACTATAGTTAACCCCCCACACTTAAGTTGTACATTGCCCTCAATGTACAAAGATAGATAAATATCAACATAGCAGAAAATCAAAAGATAGGGAGAAGTGAAACTTCCTGAATTTTGGATGAAGTTAATGAAAAGAATCTAAATGGGGTTAGAGGTGAACGTGGGGAAGCACCTCGAACCATTTGAGATTGAATCCTCAAAATAGCCAGTCTAATTTTATTGTATCCTAAGCTAAATCTAAATGGCATGAAGAATAAGAAGAAAATAATAAACAAAATAAAAATAAGATAAAAATAAAAGTAAAAGTAAAAGTAAATAATAGAAAATGAAAGAAAAAAGATAATTGGAAAAGAAAAAGTAAGAAGGGGGTTTAAATAGAGATGCGGCCCATCTTTTGGGGAAAATTTTGTCCTATTGCCACACGTCTACAGTCATGCCCTTTTACCTACTTGTGGTGCCCACGGCCACGGCCACGAACGTGTGCAAGGCCATGGGGTCTGGAAATCTGCACTTTTGGTTTATTTGAATGCTAAAAAGGGAAAATAATAAAAAATAAAAAATAAAATAAAAATGGTGTTAGTGCTCGGGTTGCCTCCCGAGAAGCGCTCGTTTAAAGTCTTGATGTTATTTGTATGGTCATGGTGGTTTGAGGAGGTGAAAATCCTTTCTGATGTGATCAACTCAGTTTTTGATATAAAGTTTAAGTCGAGTAGTGTTTACCTTAAAAGTGTTGAATTTAGGATTGCTTACCTCGGTTGTCCCGTATAGGAAGACATTAAGTACTTTAAAAGTGATTTCTTCATTTGTTTTGATGTTTGAAGTGGTGATTCGAGGGTCTTCCTTTTTCATCAATACCTGATCTCCTATATTGAAGTGATTTGTTGTTCCTATCAGCTCGTCTGGGGGTTCCTTCGGTTTTTCTTCGTATGGTTTCGATTTCTCTTTAAAGTGTGTCTTCCGCTCTTCTACTTTGTCTACCTTAAGGCTTCGTTCCTCATGTAATTCTTCTTTATTGGCACGAGGTCTATGATTTGACTTAGGTTTGTGGCTTCGTGGTGTTTCCTGTGATGAAGGTTGAACAAATTTGTTATCAACTGAATTTACTTTCTCACCTTTATCAGTCGATGTTCTGGCCGAGTCAATAGCTTGTAGACTGATTGATTCGTCTCCTATACGAAGAATGAGTTCTCCTGTACCAACATCAATTTTAGTCCTGGCAGTTGCTAGAAAGGGTCTTCCTAAAATTAAAGGAATCAAATTGTCCTCATCCTTGTCTAAAATGACAAAGTCTACTGGGAATACGAATTTATCAATTTTTATTAGAACATTTTCTATTATACCCCTAGGAATTCTGATAGTTTTATCAGTTAATTGAATGCTCATCCTAGTTTTTCTGGGTTTCCCTAGACCTAGTTGTTTAAACATTTTATAAGGCATAACATTGATGCTTGCCCCAAAATCAGCTAAAGCATTATCAATAGATAAACTACCAATTAAACATGGAATTGTAAATGGCAGTTTATTTTGTAGAATTGCTAAGCACATTGCGTTTAGCTCCACATACGATGCCTCGTCTAGCTTCTGTTTGTTTGTCAACAGCTCTTTTAAAAAATGTCTATAATCGGGTATCTGCGAAAGAACTTCAAGAAATGGTAAGTTAATATGTAATTTCTTTAAAAGTTTAAGAAACTTACCAAACTGTTCCTCTGTGTTGTCCTTCTTCATTGCTTCTAAATATAGTATACGAGGTTGGTACTTTGTATTTGCCGATTTTGGTATTTCATGGCTTACCTCAACCTTACCATCACTTACCACAGGTTCTTCCCTTGGGTAAGATTCCACTAACCTTTCACTGTCATGGGCTGTTACAGCTTGAATTTGCTCCTTTGGGTTAGTCTCAGTGTTGCTTGGTCGTTCGAAAATCAACTTTGCAAGTTGTCCAACTAACTTAGTAATTTCCCCAACTTACTTAGTTAGTTCCCCATCTTGGTTCTCGATTGCTTTGATCGATGCTTGTTGATTATCGAGCGTTGTTTCAATTTTTTGGAGGCGGTATTTGTGGCTGCCATGAATTTTGTCAGCATCTCTTCAAGGTTCAGCTTCTCTTCCTATTGGTGAGGTGGTTGTTGAAAATCTGGAGAAGTTCTGGTCTTTGGCTATTTTGATCATCCCACGAGAAATTGGGATTGTACCTCCAACCTGCATTATAAGTGTCACTATAAAAATTATTTTGTGGTCTAGAATAGTTACCCGTATAGTGAGCTTGCTCGTTTTCCATGCCATATCCGTAGGGTGGGTACTTAGGATTCGTCATGCCTCCTAGATTCGAGTCATATTGCATTACTGGGTGTACCTACAAGAGACTATACAAACCATCAATCTTTTTATTCATCATCTCTAGTTGGTTAGATAACCTGGATGACCATGTCGAAGTTGAAGACACTGGCTGCTTTAGTAGGAATTGTCCTCATGACTTGCCACTGATAATTATTTAGTGCCATCTTCTATATAAACTAAAATTATCTGCCAAAAGCATATAGAGGAAAAATTAGCAAAGTAAAAAAATTAAAAACAATAAAAATAAAAACAAATTGCAGAAATAAAAAATGGCTAAAGTAATAAAAATAAGGCTTTCTTAATATTTTAGTTCCCCGGCAACAGCGCCAAAAACTTGATCGTTGTTTTGTCAAGTTTTAAAATTTATAAAGAGAATGATCGAACCTGGAAACCAACTCTGACAACGACTTAAGTCAAGTGCACCTATCGAACAGTAGTATAGCTTAGGCAAGACCGGATTATCGAACCCGAAGGAACTAAAAGTACTAATACTAACGTTCTTTCTATTATTTAGCCTAAATATTAAGTGATTGGTTGTTTAATCTAAAACTAACTAACTACTAAGCTAAAGACGCAAAGACATAAAGAATGAATTGGGGAAATACTGTTGGGAAAACTCAGTTGATTAAGATGATACCCTTAGGAAGAATCCACCTAGACTTCATTTGTTATCTAACACTGAACCAAACGATTTATTCACTTGACTTGATCCGTAAGATTCCTTAATTTATATTAAACCCTCTCTCGAGGCGAATAACGTCTAATCCTAGGTTGATTAATTGAAATCTCTTTCTAATTAAAACCCCTAGAATCGCATTAACTCGATCTATGGACTCCCATATTAGGTTTCACCCTAATCCGGAAAAATCTTGTCACCCTATCTCTAGGCGCGCGATCAACTCCGCTTAATTATGCTAGATCTACTCTTAAGCAGGGACTTTTGCTCCACCACCTAAGCACATTCAACTTGAATTAATATCTCAAAAATATTAACACAAAAATTAAGCACACATAATTAAGAACAAATCAAATATTTATCATATAGTTCAGAAAACAATAACAAGATTCATCTAGGTTTCATCCCTTGTGTATCTCAAGGGTTTAGTTCATAACAATAAAAGAAAACATCTCGTAAGAAAAGATAAAACAAAACATAAGAAATCTCTAAAACCCCTGAAGGAATTGAAGGAGAGATCCGCCGTCTTGAGTAGAATTCCGGCTTCTTGAGATGGATCAACTGGCTAACCCCGAGTAATTCCCACAAATCTGGCTTTTCTGGCTCGGCTCCTTGGCCTAGCTAACCACTGGCTTTGGTAGAAGGCTTCTGCCGAGCCCCGAACGTGCCCCTAAAGGTTGGCCTCTAGTTTATATAGGCTTTGAGATGCCTTACTTGGCCTCTAAGTATCCTAATTCAAGTATAATTCCTAATCGGGTGTTTGAATAGGCTTTGGAATATGTTTCTTTGCCTCAAAGTATCCAAATCCGAGTGAAACTCCTCTTGGCCACCGCAGGGACACGCCCATGGCACACGCCTGTAAATCGACTTCAGGCCGTGTTCGGTCTGTTGATGGAGGCACGACCATGTGAATCGTGGTTAGGCCATGCTCGGACTTCTCTTAAGAGGCACGGCCATGTGGGCTTAAGTCCAGGCCATGTCGATTTCGTGATATGGCCCATTTGGTCCGTTTTAGGCTCGTTTCTTGTTCTTATTGTCCCTAGGTGCTTTCCTAAGTATAAAACATGAAAAGAAAGGATTAAGAGCACCCTTTTACATAAATCAAGGGATAAATCATCCAAAAGTATGCTAAATGTGGGATTAAAATATATTACTTTTACGGTTTATCAGTTATCTGGGATACCTCCGATCAAAGAGGTTGAGTTTGGTATTGATGTAGTACCAGGGACTTCACCGATATTGATTGCTCCATATAGGATAGCTCTGACTGAATTGAAAGAATTGAAATCTCAGTTGCAAGAGTTAACAAATAAGGGTTTTGCGAGACCGAGTTTTTCACCATGGGGTGCACCGGTGTTATTTGTCAAGAAGAAAGATGGATCCATGAGACTTTGTATTGATAACTGGTAGCTCAACAAGGTGACTATAAAGAACAAGTATCCTTTTCCAAGAATAGATGACTTGTTTGATTAGTTGAAAGGGGCAATAGTATTTTCGAAGATTAATTTGAGGTCTGGCTACTACTAGTTGGGAATTAAAGAGTCAGACATGCCGAAAACTGCTTTCAGAACAAGGTACGGGCACTATGAATTTCTTGTCATGCATTTTGGACTAACTAATGCTCCTACTATTTTTATAGACTTGATGAATCGAATTTTCTGACCATACTTAGATAAGTTTGTGGTTGTGTTCATCGATGACATTTTAAATTATTCTCGGGATGAGTCTGAGCATGCTGAACATTTAAGAATTGTGTTGAAGACCTTGAGAGATAAGAATTTGTTTTCTAAATTCAGTAAAAGGGAGTTTTGGCTCAGAGAAGTCAGATTTTTGGGACATATCATTTCAGGTGATGGTATCCGGGTTGATCCCAGTAAGATATCGGCAATTGTTGATTGGAAACTACCAAGAAATGTGTCCGAAGTCAGAAGCTTTTTGGGCTCAGCTGGTTATTACTGACGTTTTGTCAAAATATTTTCAATGATTGCTATTCCTATGACAAAGTTATTGCAAAAATATGTCAAATTTGAATGGACCGACAAATGTCAGCAAAGCTTTGAGAAGTTGAAAACATTATTGACTGAGGCGCCAATTTTAGTGCAACCTGAATCGAGAAAAGAGTTCGTAATTTATAGTGACGCGTCACTGAATGGATTAGGATGTGTGTTGATGCAAAAGGGCAAAGTGATAGCTTATGCCTTGAGACAGTTGAAACCGCACGAGAAGAATTTTCCAACGCATGATTTGGAATTGGCCGCCATTGTTTTTGCTTTGAAAATTTGGCGTCATCATTTGTACAGTGAGAGGTGCAACATCTATACGAACCACAAGAGTTTGAAGTATTTGATGATTCAAAAGGATTTGAACCTGCAACAACGAAGATGGCTCAAGTTATTGAAGGATTATGAGCTAGTGATTGACTATCACCCTGGTAAGGAAAAGGTAGTTGCAGATGCATTGAGTAGAAAGACTTTGTTTCCTTTGAGAATGATGAATACAAGATTGACTTTGTCCAATAATGGTTCGACCTTAGCCGAGTAGAGAGCTAGCGTAACACCCTAAACCGAGACCATTGCCAGAATAGGGTTTAGAGTCATTACTGAACAATAGGATCATTTCACATCACATTCACGACACAAAGTCAATCATTATCAAACACATTCATATACAATCATAGTGTCCATTAAACAAGTCATTAAAACCCCAAGCATGCTTATAAACCGAGTCAGGACTAAACCGAAACACATATAAAATTTCATGAAAATTTTGAGACTTTTCTAAAATACAGGGGAGACACGCCCGTGGGGGTAGGCCGTGCCTCTCCCACGGCTACATGACACACTCGTGTGATCTCCCTGTGGTTACATACTGCCAAAATCAACACGGCTAACAAGCACGCCCTTGTGATAAGGCCGTGTCCTATAAGGTCATATACTGCCATTTTACCCACGGTCTAAGGCACGCCTGTGTACCCCAATCGTGTGACATTATAGGCCATTTTGCAAGGCCAACATGCCACCCACTTAGGGTCAAACCTACAAGCAACAAATACCAAAACATATCATGCACATAAGGCAACCAATAACTTACCAATATGGCTATCCAATCTATATGTTCATTTCTCATTCCAACCATAACAAATTCAATACCAAAACTTATTCTACCACAAGCATAGTTCATTCCCAATTTCACTAACCCCTATTAGCATTTGCCAACTCAAAGTTACCACTTAGTAGCAAATTTATCAATCTACAAATCATGCAAAAGATGCATCAGACATACCACATTGGTTTATACCAACCTATCACATATCTAGCCATATCTCATGGCTAATTACAATCTCAAACATAATTCAATTAACAAGCCTATACATGCCATATTCTAGCTATATGCATCTTTCCAAAAGTACCAAAATAGAATGCCGATAGTGTGATTGAGAAGCTGACGATCCCAGATCCGAGCTAGCTTTACTGATACTGCAAGGCAGAGAAACAAATCACACAGTAAGCTTTCCAAAGCTTAGTAAGTTCGTAATATAATACATATTACTCAATACCACAATGTCAATATGTATAAATATAATACCATCACATAGATAAAGGCACATCTAATCACATTATCAACCTCAACCACATACCCAATTAGCTATTCATTCAACTCTTGAATCTATCATCAACCACATAGGTTCAAACGTACCTTGATCAACACATAGTTGCTTACCATTTATGCTACTCAATTGTTCGATATTACCTCTCGTTCAACCTTGGCTAATCGTTTGATTTATTCGCACACTTAGTGCCAATTTTACAACTTAAACATAATCATCACCGCACACTTAGTGCCAATACATTAAACCAAACTTATATCGGTATCGCACACACAGTTCCAATTCGATAAGTCGAAGCTTCTATCTTTTCGCACACACAGTGCTAATCATCTCTTTTTCGTTTCCAACTTCGCACACTTAGTGCCGTTTATCTCAATTCAGCACATAGAATTTTCAAAACTCATAGATACATATACATCCATTCAATTTATATCACATAGACATAGTTTACAACTAGTATTATATCCGAACTTACTTCGGACGTCGAACTATCGATACGGTTAATTAATTGAGCACTTTATCTTTGCCTCGATCTCGATCCGAACCTCTCCTCTCTTGGTCTAAACACATTCAAATTTAATCCATTCAATCATCAATTCATTCATTTTAATCCAAACACACATATTTAGGGTATTTTACAAAATAGCCCTTACATGTTCACATTTTGGCACTTTAGTCCCTATTTCACAAAATCATCAAATACTCAAAACTTCAATATACATATGCTTAGCCAAATTCTCCCCATGCTTATACAAGCCCTCACATTTCATTTATTTCACATCTTAGTCCTCCAATTTCCCATTTTCCCAATTTAGCTCAAATTACTCAATTTCACCAAAATTTCAAATACAAACTATGTTCATCTAACTCACATCTTTCATTTAACACCAAAAATCATCACAAAGCTCAATATAGTATCAATGGAATCTCACACAAATATCATCAATACTCAAAATTCAAGCAAGGGTTTTGTAAGGCACAAAGCAACGACGACGAAAACGTAAAAATTATCAAAAATTGAGCTAAAACATACCTAAATTTTTGCTTAACAATGGCTGAATATCACAAAGCTCCCAAACCCTTTGTATTTTTCTATTTTTGGTTCAAATGAAACAAAGATGAACATGTTTCATCTTTTTTGGTTTTGTTTAATATTAACTAAATTATCAATTTACCAATTTGCCCTTTTATTAGTCATATAAGACAAATTTACATTAAGGTTAATATGTCATTTAATCAACCACTAACTTTAATAATGGCTAATTACCTCATAAGGCCTCCACATTATAAATACAACAACAATTAAGTACTTAAAAATTAGTGCACATCATTTTACACTTTACGCGATTAAGTCCTTTCTTTTAATTCGACACTAAAACGATCAAATCATCACATAGAACTTTCACACGACCATGTTGCATACTATTCACATAGAAAATAATATTAAATTATTATTCTAACCTCAGATTTGTGGTCTTGAACCACTGTTTCGACTAGGGTCTAAACCGGGCTGTTACAGCTAGACCGTTATTCCTTTAAAAAATCTACGAAGATAAAAAATGTGACAGTGACTTGCAAACCAAAAGAATTCAGTGCGAATCGACTAGTGATTTAGATTTTCAAATTAGGGTATGATTGCTTGACGTTTCGAGGTAGGATTTCCGTACCGAAAAATGATGACCTTATTTAGAAGATTTTACACGAGGCACACAGTGGTTGCTTATCAGTTCATCCGGGTAGTACGAAAATGTATAATGATTTGAAGAAATGGTATTGGTGGTCAGGTATGAAACAAGATATTTTGGAGTTTGATTCGAAATGTTTAGTTTGTCAACAAGTAAAGGCTGAACACCAAGTACCTTCAGGCTTACTTCAGCCAGTGATGGTACCCGAGTGGAAATGGGATAGAATTACGATGGACTTTGTAATGGGTTTGCCTTTGACTCTGAAAAAGAAATATGTCATTTGGGTCACTGTTGATAGATTGACAAAATCAACACATTTTATTCGGTACGTACCGATTACTCACTTGACAAGCTAGCTAAATTATACATTCTGAAATTGTGAGATTGCACGGAGTGCCTATTTATATTATCTCAGATACAGATCCGAGGTTTACTTTGTGTTTTTGGAAAAAGTTGCAAGAAGCTTTGGGTACAAAGTTGAATTTTAGTGCCACATTTCATCTGCAAATCAACGATCAGTCAGAGAGAACGATTCAGGTTCTCGAAGATATGCTTCGTTGTTGTGTCTTAAAATTCGAGGGTAGTTGGGAAAATATCTACCTTTAGTTGAATTTGCTTATAACTACAGTTTTCAGTTGAGTATAAAAATGGCACCGTATGAGGCATTGTATGGCCAAGAATTGTCTAACTCTGTTGTATTGGACAGAGCTTTGTGAGAAATAGATTCAAGAGGTTGACTTGGTTAGGGAAACCGAAAAAAAGTAAAGGTAATTCGTGATTTCTTGAAAGCCGTTTCAGATTGATAAAAGTCATACGCAGATTTGAAAAGAAAATAGATTGAATTTCAGATTGGTGATAAAGTATTCTTGAAAGTATCCTCGTGGAAGAAGATTCTAAGATTTGGCCATAAAGGCAAGTTATGTCCACATTTCATTGGGTCGTATGAAGTTATTGAAAGAAGAGGGTCAGTGGCATAACGATTAGCTTTACCGACAGAGTTGGAAAGGATCCACAACGTGTTTCACGTGTCTATGTTACGCAGTTACGGATCTGACCCTTCATATGAGATTTCTTCGACAGAGGTCGAGATTCGACCCGATATGACTTATGTTGAAGAACCGATCCAGATTTTAGCTCGAGAAGTTAAACAGTTGAGAAATAAGAGTATAGCCTTAGTGAAATTTTTATGGCAATGACACAGAGTCAAAGAGGCTACGTGGGAACCTGAGGAAGCTATGCGAAAATAGTACCCAAACCTATTTTCTGGTAAGATTTTCGGGGACGAAAATCCCTAAGGGGGAGAGTTGTAATAGCCCGATTTTGGGTCTAGTCGAAACAGTAGTTTTGGGACAACAAATCTGACGTAGTAAAATTTATTTTATTACATTTCTATGGTTTACAGTTTTACGAAATGATTTCATCAAAATTTCGTTCGAAAATTTTGACATTTGGGCACTCAATTTAGTTAGAAAGACTAAATTGTAAAAAGTGCAAAAGTGAGTTCTATATGCTAGATGTGTCTAATTGCTATGAAATTTTAAATTGAATGTCCTTAGATGGTAATTAGACCATTTTTTAAGATAGTGGACAAAATTGGACATGGTGAGATAAAATTTCAAAGTTTTAAGTGAAGGGCATTTTGGTCATTTGGTAAATAAAAGAATAAAAAGGGAAAATCAAGCCAAAATCTTGTCCATCTTCTCCCCCCTTGTTCCAAAAATTAGAAGGAAGACATATTTAGGGTTTGGCCAACTTTCAAGCTCAATTGTAAGTCCGTTCTTACCCTATTTTTAATGCTCTTTACATTTTTGAAGTCGTTATCATCCGATCTATCTATTTCTACCATTAATTTAAGGAATAATCAAGGTATAAGGTTTGACCCATGTTAGACATTTTGTATTTTGATGTCTAATGGTAGAAAATGAATGTTTGGTGTTAGAGAAACAACTTTTACTAAGTGATTTTTTGATGAAAATGCTTAAAAGGAGCTATTTGTAAAATTTATAAAATATGTAGTAAAAGTGTGTTTCAATGGAAATTTGGGGCTGTTATAGTTATAAAAATGGTTTGGCTAGGCTTGTACATTAAAGAAATCGAATAGATTTCATTTTACGAGCCTAGGGACCAATTTGTAAAAATGTGAAACTTTAAGGGCAAAATGGTAATTTTGCCATAATGTGATGTTTGGACTGATTTGAGTAATGTGAATATTAAATAAGCTAAAATTGCTATTATATATCAAGAAAAATGAAGTTCGGACCTTGACCGGGGAAATAATAAGGTGTTTGACGATTAAATCATTTTCTACTATTTTGTACCGAGGTAAGTTCGTGTGTAAATAAAGGTAATGTTATAATTGTATTTTTATATGTTTTATTATTACATGAATGGTATTAATTACAATGTGGATACGTTAGACGACAAGATAACAAGTGAGAAATCCCGATTGAACCTTAGGAATAGATTAGGATACGAGTGACATGTCACTAGGAAACCATGTGTTATATGTGATTTATGTGATCCAGGTGTTGGTCTTGTATGTCTACCAGTGGCTAGGTAGTCCAGCATGTAACATCCTGAAAAGAGCCTATGCATTTTTGGTTTAATTGTACGAAATGACATGTCTTATGTGTTATGAATGTATTTTGAATATTTTTGGAAATGTAAGGAAATGTATGGAAATGTATGGAAATGTAAGGAAATGTATGGAAATGTAAGGAAATGTATGGAAATGCATGGAAATGTATGGAAATATAAGGAAATGTATGGAAATGTAAGGAAATGTATGGAAATGTAAGGAAATATAAGGAAATGTAGGGAAATGTCCTGGAAATGTAAGGAAATGCTTTAGAAATGATAAGTTTAAAGGAGGGAAACAAACGTTTTTGGAAACATGGAAATGTAAGGAAATGTCTTAGAAATGATAAGTTTTAAGGTAAGGTGGCCTTAAGAAAATTAATAGAAGAAATTTGACACAAAAGCGGGCTTGGAAAAGTGACAAGGAGGCACCACTTAAAGCCCAGTAAATGACGCCACCAGCATGTGTGCAAGCTTAGGTTTGAGCAACAAGGAGAGCATTTCTGAGAGTGTTTTTGCATCTGAATTGGGCTTGCGATCCAATTCGTTATTAAAAATAAACTAATCATAGGGAGGCGCCACTTAGGTGGATAATTTAGGCCTCGAATGGCCACAAGGAGTCCAATAGAATAAGTTTAAATTCGGCTCATCAAGGGAAGGGGGTGGACGGCATCTAGCTAAGACTTTAAGTGATTTTTATTTAATTACTTAAAGAGGAAGCAATGGACGACAATAAGGACTCTTAAGGAAGAGTTTAATTCTCCTTAAAACTTCGGCTAAATAAGTGGATAAATGATGATTTATTTTAGATTATTTTCAAAGAGATAATTGAGGATTATTCTTTAATTTTTAATTAAAAGATAAAGCTATCAAAATAGAAGAGTGATGGCCAAGTAAGGGATTCTAAGTTAGTAATTTCGGCTATCAAAGGAAAAGAGGGCCATTCATTCTTTCTTCTAACTCTCTCTCTGCCGAATTCTCTCTAACAAATATCTCCTTTCTTTATTGTTTTGCCAAGCCGAAAATACACCTTGTGTAGCCAAACTTCATTACCAAATTGCTCAAACTCTTTTCTCTTCTTCTTTCATAATCTTCCAAAATCCGAAAGTTTGCTAAAATAAAGGCCATAGCCGAATAGTTTTGAGACTTCAAACAAGGGGTTGCCGACTTCTGTATTAAGGAGATCTTTTTGGGATTTGTTTAAGTCAACTACAAGAAGGAGAAGTTCTTTTCCCGAAGGTACACCATAGGCCGCGTGTTCTCTAGTTATTCGGTGAATTTCGAGATTTAAAATCCACAAGGTAAGACATGCGAATATTCGCCAAGGCCTATTTTTGGTGTTTTAGATCTAGTTCATATTTATTCAAAAGCGAAACTAATTTGTTAAAGTGATTTAAAGCTTTGCGAATACAAGAAAGAGTATAGTGAAGATTTCGGATTTGGCACCAAGGTAAGTTTTAGTGTACTAATCCTACTAGGATTTGGTTTTATAGCCGAATAGGCTTTATGCTAACATACTAAGGTTGGTCGAATGTAGGGACTTGAGATCTAAGGCTTTAGATTGGATTTTGGGATTTCAAAGGAAATTGTTAAGCGAATCGGTGTGTACCCCACACTAAATCTCAATAGATTTACGGTTTTAATTCATTATATGTGTTACTATGAAAGTGTAAGAATATGGCTAAGGTACTGTGTGTACCCTACCCTAATTTTTAATACATTCATGGTTATGTTTTAAATTAAATGTGCATGTTTATAAGAATGTGAATATGGCTAAGGTACCATACTATGGTACAAAGTACTAAGGTACGTTTCCTACTCCTACTAGGAATATGAATATATGTTATTTTTAACATGTGAAAAGTGATAAGAATGTGAATTAAGGCATGATTTTGCATATTGTGTATGAAAAATGGGGCATATGGGTTATATGAAAAGGGAAGTTAATGTGGTGACCTAAGACCACGAAATCGAATGTGGTGACCTAAGACCACGAAATCAATATGGTGACCTAAGACCACGATAATCGAATGTGGTGACCTAAGACCACGAATTCTAAATATGGTGACCTAAGACCACGGATTTTATAAGAGGCGATGAGCACGTCATTGCAACGACGCCTTGATGGTGTGTAGTGGATGGAGGGTTGACTTAGTAGTCCCACGGTGTGCGAGGATGGTGCGGTGGTGTGTAGCGGATGGCATATAGGTTTGGGTTTGGGTTGCATCATATTGTTTAAATGTTTTATGAACATGTATGATATTGTATGCTGAAATATTAAATTTTAGTGTTGGTTACACATTGAGTCTGCTGACTCACCCGTTGTGGGATTACTTTTCGGTGACGACCGGTGATGGACCGGGACTGCAGATGCTTAGTGGAGGCCATGTGAAGTTCAAATTTCTTTTATTTGGACTATTTTACTTTAAGTATTTTGAATTTAAATTTTGGGAATTATTTGATGTAATAAGGCCTTAGTAGAATTATTTTATTCTTTTTTATTTATTGAGCTTACAAACTTTTACTTATTAAAAGATTAAGTAAATCTATTTTAAAACAAAGCCCAAACATTTTTCACTTAAAGTAAAGGATTTTAATAATGAAATGAACTGTTTTCATCTCAAGCCCAACCCAAAACGATCTTTCTTCCAAATCACACAAGTTTTTCCTAAGTAACAAAAGAATTTGAAGCAGTTTACAGGGAACATACCAGATTCGGTCAAGGCTCGTGGGCCGGGTTTGGGGTGTTTCAATTTGGTATCAAAGCCCAGTTTTAAACTCTCGTCCTTGGGTTTAAGGCCCAAAATGTTTTCAAAGTTAAGCCCAAAAGGGATTTTGTGAATTAAGCAGGTTTTTCTGGCATGGCCCACTAAGTCTCCGAGGCAAAGTCCACCAGGTAAGTACTCTGATCTTTTGTGTGATTTATATTATGATTTGTAGAAGGGTAGAAATGGAGCGTAGAATAGAGATTAAGTACTTGAACCCTAGGGCTAGTGTACCCCAACAAAAACATAAGACTTAAATGCCTACTAAACAAACACGTGGTTAAGTCATTTGAGTTACGTGTGGTAACCATGGTGCGCATGTCTAGGATTGGTTTCACTTGAGAGCTTGGTATTTAAGCGGTCCTAGTGACTCACCTCCTCTCCACTCGAATCCTACAGTGCGTAGCCTCGGTTCACCCTAACCAAGAGGACTTATACAGGCTAAACCCCAACTAAAACCCGAAAGGGACTAGCAGATTTTATGGAAACCCTAGTTTTAAAATTTCTAAATTACCCTCTTGATTTGAAAAGATTATTTTATAAGTTTTCCTGAAATATTTCGATTTACAAATTTACTAAAATACCCTAGTGGTAAAATTACAAAAATGCCATTGGTTTATGAAATTTCAAAATACCCACAGTTCTTATCAAAATTTCACTACTTTGCTTAAAGGAACCCTAAATTTGCAAAATATCAAAATACCTTGATTGTGGAAAAAATATTTTACGAAATTACCCCTAACCTGCAAATTACCGAAATACCCCCGAGTTACAAAATTACCAGAATGACCCCCGATCTTCAAAAATTTCTGCAACAACACTGATTTGGAAAATAAATTCTCAAAAACAACCCTCAAGTTTTGTAAATTCCAAAGTACCCTTGATTTTTCAAGATTTGCAAATTTACCCGGGTTAATTACCAAAATACCCTCAGATTTCAAAATTTCCAAAATACCCCTGGGATTTCAAAAATTACCAAAATACCCTTATTGACAAAATCACCAAGGAACCTTATTTTGACAAATTATGAAAATACCCCTGTAGGGCAAATTACAAAAATACCCCTAGGTAGTGGAAAAACAACAATAATGAAAACTACAACATTTCTCTGAATGAACGAAAGTTCATAATTGATTGATGGATGAATGTGAATGTGATTGTGAATCTCTGAATTAGAATAATGAACTTGAACTGAGACTTTGTTTGATCGAAAGAACCACTATTAAACTCCTTTTCATAAAACTGTTCGCGGTTAAACAGTGGAACAAAATACTAATGCATAAAACTCTTTAATCAGATTAAATCGCGACGTTAGAAATGAGTTCTCGGGAACGTGAACTTCAAAAAAAAAATTTGTGCCTACGAAGTATGATGGCTCTATTAAGATCGAGTCTTGTGACATAAGCGTAGCGCGGTGAGTTAAGATGTTCGATTATTCAAAAGTAATTTCGAGGACGAAATTATTTTTAAGGAGGGTAGAACTGTAACATCCTGAAAAGGGCCTATGCATTTTTGGTTTAATTGTACGAAATGACATGTCTTATGTGTTATGAATGTATTTTGAATATTTTTGGAAATGTAAGGAAATGTATGGAAATGTATGGAAAGGTAAGGAAATATATGGAAATGTAAGGAAATGTATGGAAATGTATGGAAATATAAGGATATGTATGGAAATGTATGGAAATGTAAGGAAATGTATGGAAATGTAAGGAAATGTAGAGAAATGTAAGGAAATTTAGGAAAATGTCCTGGAAATGTAAGGAAATGCTTTAGAAATGATAAGTTTAAAGGAGGAAGCGAACGTTTTGGAAACTTGGAAATGCAAGGAAATGTCGAGAAATGATAAGTTTTAAGGCAAGGTGGCCTTAAGAAAATTAATAGAAGAAATTTGACACAAAACGGGCTTGGAAAAGTGACAAGGAGGCACCACTTAAAGCCCAAGAATGACGCCACCGGCATGTGTGCAAGCTTAGGTTTGAGCGACAAGGAGAGCATTTACGAGAGTGTTTTTATGTCTGAATTGGGCTTCGGCCTAATTCGTTATTAAAGCTAAACTAATCATAGGGAGGCGCCACTTAGGTGGATAATTTGGGCCTCGTATGGCCACAAGGAGTCCAATAGAATAAGTTTAAATTCGGCTCATCAAGGGAAGGGGGTGGATGGCATCTAGCTAAGACTTTAAGTGATTTTTATTTAATTACTTAAAGAGGAAGCAATGGACTGACAATAGGGACTCTTAAGGGAGAGTTTAATTCTCCTTAAAACTTCGGCTAAATAGGTGGATAAATGATGATTTATTTTAGATTATTTTCAAAGAGATAATTTAGGGATTAGTCTTGAATTTTTAATTAAAGAGATAAAGCTATCAAAATAGAAGAGTGATGGCCAAGTAAGGGATTTTAAATTAGTAATTTCGGCTATAAAAGGAAAAGAGGGTGATTCATTCTTTCTTCTAACTCTCTCTCTGCCGAATTCTCTCTAGCAAATATCTCCTTTCTTTATTGTAACATCCTAAATATTTGAGTATCATTATGTTGTCAAATGTTAGTTCGGGTTTACTTGGAGTTAGAATAAAAATATTGGTTAAATGTAATTTAGAGTAAAGAAATTAAGTGATCTTGAGACTTAAATTAATTAAGTACTAAAAGATGGCATAAGATGAGTTAATGGCATAGTGGTGATGGCGCCAAAAGTTGGACATGAGGGAAGGAGTTGAATCACCTAGCATGCAATTAGAATTTTTATTTTGCTTTAGTCTATGCATGTGTCGGCAAGGAGATAAGGATAGGATGAGTTGTATTGTTTTTATTTTGGTAAGAAGATTAAGGTTTTGGAAAGCTAATGATAAGGGCTTGAAATGGGGATTGTGTTTCATCAACTTAAGGAAAAGGAGGGAAAAAGGCTTAAGTGTAGGAAGATGTTTTGGAAACTTCCTAATGGCCTTTTGACCATTGTATTTGACGGCATTGAGGTTAAGGGGATGGCGGTTTGTGTTTTCATTTGTAGCTTGGACATTGGGAGAATAATTCTTTTTGGTCAATTGTTACTTGTTCATCAAATTTTTCTCTCAAAGTTTGCTCTCTCCCTTAGCCGATTTTACCAAACCCTTGAGGAAACTATAGCAATTTTCTTTACCATTCTTTCTTCTTGATCATTTGATCATTTTCTTTGCCAATCATTCTTCCTAGTGCGAAACCATCAACACACCAAAAGGCCACTCTTTTTTTTCTTCTTCACAAAACCGATTACACAATCCTTCCAAAAACCCAATTCTTTTCTTCTCTTTCTTTCTCCTTTCTTTTCTTTCCTTCTCCTTTCTCACTTGAAACCGAATCATACTATCTCCATCGTTCCATTCTTTTACTTTTCTCTCAATTAAAATCTCCACAATAATCTCTCTCATGGCGAATGTTAACTTGTACTTGTGCCAAAATTTCTTTCATTTTCTTTGATCAAAACCGAATTCTTCTCACACAATTTCTTCCAATCGTGAGCATTAGTGAGATTTTGGAGGGTAGAAACTCAAGGTGTTCTTGAGTATTTTTGGAACTTTGGAATTGATTTCAAGAATTAAGGTAAGGAGATTTTATTTTAAGGATTTTTATTCATTATATTAGTATAGTTAGTTATTAATCGATTTCATTTTAGGGACACAATCGCTCGATCGATTCTCGTGGAACGAAGACAAATCGTGGTAAGCCAAATCTAAAATCTTATAAACGTTAGTCATATTTCGATATTAATAAATCGGACTAATAATCTTATGTCTTTAGAGACATTCAAGATAGGCCAGAAAAGGGTAGTCCAAAGCTTTCGAAAGAGGGTGGTTCATAAATCCCTAATTATAAGCGAAGGGTCGCATTTTCGAATCCAAGATTTTCCACCGGGTTGCGGACCTTCAACCAAAGAGAATCATTTGTTTGAGGTTATTTGTACTCCCGATCCTTTGTACGTTCGTGGATTCTCATCGGGCAACGAATCAACAAACGAGGAGAAACCAAAAATAGAAGTGGTTCAAAATCAAAGGGGTAAGGATTTAGATCGTATACCAATAGTGTATTTTGATAAATGATAGTGTTCTAATGGTTCGTATTACGTTTAGGTGTTGACGAGCGGGAAGGTTTAGTACTCACGATATCAAGGTGTGTAACTTCACACTTATCTCAGGTTGGATGTCATACCGTAGTATTGAGCAAAATCGTAAAAACGACAAAATCAGTACAATACGAAATAATTGGTATTTTGGTGAAATTTCATGAAAATGGTTAAAAATGTGAAAATTACGAAAACGCCCTCGATGAGTAGATGGTAAAATGTATATTAAATGTCTCATGTGTAAATGGGCCAAAGATGTGTTAGATCGTAAAATGGGCCGATAAGTTTGCTAGTTAGTAAAATGGGCCGATAAATATGCTAGTTAGTAAAATGGGCCGAAATCTTTGATAGATAGTTAAATGGGCCGAAATCCCTGATAAATAGTAAATGGGCCGAAATCTCTGCTAGATCGATAAATGGGCCGAAATCTCTGCTAGATCGATAAATGGGCCGAAATCTCTGCTAGATCGTTAAATGGGCGAAACCCTAACAAATTGTTAAATGGGCCGAACTCTTTGCTAGATCGTTAATTGGGCCTAAGATGCTAAATTGCTAAATAGGCTAAATGTTATTCGAAATTTTGGGCCTTAATAAAACTTGAAATATTGACTCATATGTAAATTGGGCCTTTTGATAAAATCATCATATGTACATAGACTATTTTGCATACATGTTGCATGGGTTGGGATTAACGATGAAGAGAAGAAAGGCACATTGCCAAAATCTAGTTCGGTGGCTCGCCACAAAATAATTAAATGGCTCATTGCCTCTAGTTCGGTGGCTCTGCCACAAATATTTTAATGGCTCAATGCCTCTAGTTCGGTGACTTTGTCACAATCTAGTTCGGTGGCTCTGTCACAAAAATATAAAATGGCTTTATGCCTACGATTGGTGTGTTTGGCGGGGTGGGTTGACTTGATCCCCACGGTGTGATGGTTAATACGGGTGGTGTGTAGTGGATGGAAATTAGGTTTGGGTGGGAAATTTCATTACTTGCATGCATCCCATTATTTATATTGTTAATCATTAATGGGCTCAAGCCCAAAGTTATGACTTGATGATCTAGCCCGATGGATAAAGTAAGATATACCTTTGAGTTACGAGTAACTCATTCCTCAAATTTTCATCTCGGGTAATGGAAACCGGCGTGGACTTGGGCGAGGATGACTTCGTGGAGGCCATCTTGCAAACATGAGTTTAATAAACTTTGAACTATTAATAAGTGCTTTCTTTAAATTGCTATTTTGGGTATGATGTAATAAGGCCTCTATTATTTTTTTTATGGATTTTTATGTGTGGTTGGTTTAAAATTTTGTTTTGGATATTTTAATATGGGCTTATGATTTTTATATAATGTTTACTTAAAATAATTTGGGTTTTCAAACATACGAAATTTTTTTAACTATTCTTATATCTCAAATACATTAAACTTAAAACTATTTTTCTTGGTTTTTATTAAACTCTAATTTCAAAAAGGGATTTTAAAATACCGATTCATTTGAAATTATTAAGATAGTTCGATCTGTGTAACAAACCAAATCTAGTTTTAATGCATAGACCGGGTTTGGGGTGTTACATTTATTGTTTTGCCAAGTGAAAATACACCTTGTGTAGCCGAAACTTCATTACCAAATTGCTCAAACTCTTTTCTCTTCTTCTTTCATAATCTTCCAAAAGCTGAAAGTTTGCTAAAATAAAGGCCATAGCCGAATAGTTTTGAGACTTCAAACAAGGGGTTGTCGACTTCTGTATTAAGGAGATCTTTTCGGGATTTGTTTAAGTCAACTACAAGAAGGAGAAGTTCTTTTCCCAAAGGTACACCATAGGCCGCGTGTTCTCTAGTTATTCAGTGAATTTCGGGATTTAAAATCCACAAGGTAAGACATGCGAATATTCGGCCAATGCCTATTTTTGGTGTTTTAGATCTAGTTCATATTTATTCAAAAGCCGAAACTAATTTGTTTAAGTGATTTAAAGCTTTGCCGAATACAAGAAAGAGTATAGTGAAGATTTGGGTTTGGCACCAAGGTAAGTTTTAGTGTACTAATCCTACTAGGATTTGGTTTTATAGCCGAATAGGCTTTATGCTAACATACTAAGGTTGGCCGAATGTAGGGACTTGAGATCTAAGGCTTTAGATTGGATTTTCGGGATTTCAGTGAAATTGTTAAGCGAATCAGGTGTGTACCCCACACTAAATCTCAATAGATTTACGGTTTTAATTCATTATATGTGTTAATATGAAAGTGTAAGAATATGGCTAAGGTACTGTGTGTACCCTACCCTAAGTTTTAATATGTTCATGGCTATGTTTTAAATTAAATGTGCATGTTTATAAGAATGTGAATATGGCTAAGGTACCATACTATGGTACAAAGTACTAAGGTACGTTTCCTACTCCTACTAGGAATATGAATATATGTTATTTTTAACATGTGAAAAGTGATAAGAATGTGAATTAAGGCATGATTTTGCATATTGTGTATGAAAAATGGGGCATATGGGTTATATGAAAAGGGAAGTTAATGTGGTGACCTAAGACCACGAAATCGAATGTGGTGACCTAAGACCACGAAATCGAATGTGGTGACCTAAGACCACGATAAGCTGAATGTTGTGACCTAAGACCACGAATTCTAAATGTGGTGACCTAAGACCACGAATTTTATAAGGGCGATGAGCACGTCGACTGCAGCGACTGCCTTCGATGGTGTGTAGCGGATGGAGGGTTGACTTAGTAGTCCCCACGGTGGGCATGATGGTACAAGTGGTGTGTAGCGGATGGAATATAGGTTTGGGTTCGGGTTGTATCATATTGTTTAAATGTTTTATGAACATGTATGATATTGTATGCCTAAAATATTAAATTTTAGTGTTGGTTACACATTGAGTCTGTTGACTCACCCCGTTATGTGTTAATATGAAAATGTAAGAATATGGCTAAGGTACTGTGTGTACCCTACCCTAAGTTTTAATATGTTCATGGCTATGTTTTAAATTCAATGTGCATGTTTATAAGAATGTGAATATGGCTAAGGTACCATACTATGGTACAAAGTACTAAGGTGCGTTTCCTACTCCTACTAGGAATATGAATATATGTTATTTTTAACATGTGAAAAGTGATAAGAATGTGAATTAAGGCATGATTTTGCATATTGTGTATGAAAAATGGGGGCATATGGGTTATATGAAAAGGGGAAGTTAATGTGGTGACCTAAGACCACGAAATGAATCACGGTGACCTAAGACCACGAAATCTGAATGTGGTGACCTAAGACCACGATAACTGAATGTGGTGACCTAAGACCACGAATTCTAAATGTGGTGACCTAAGACCACGAATTTTATAAGGGCGATGAGTACGTCATTGCAGCTGACCTTCGATGGTGTGTAGCGGATAGAGGTTGACTTAGTAGTCCCCACGATGTGCGAGGATGGTACAAGTGGTGTGTAACGGATGGCATATAGGTTTGGGTTCGGGTTGTATCATATTGTTTAAATGTTTTATGAACATGTATGATATTGTATGCCTGAAATATTAAATTTTAGTGTTGGTTACACATTGAGTCTCTTGACTCACCCCGTTATGTGTTAATATGAAAGTGTAAGAATATGGCTAGGGTACTGTGTGTACCCTACCCTAAGTTTTAATATGTTCATGGCTATGTTTTAAATTAAATGTGCATGTTTATAAGAATGTGAATATGGCTAAGGTACCATACTATGGTACAAAGTACTAAGGTACGTTTCCTACTCCTACTAGGAATATGAATATATGTTATTTTTAACATGTGAAAAGTGATAAGAATGTGAATTAAGGCATGATTTTGCATATTGTGTATGAAAAATGGGGGCATATGGGTTATATGAAAAGGGGAAGTTAATGTGGTGACCTAAGACCACGAAATCTGAATGTGGTGACCTAAGACCACGAAATCTGAATGTGGTGACCTAAGACCACGATAACTGAATGTGGTGACCTAAGACCACGAATTCTAAATGTGGTGACCTAAGACCACGAATTTTATATGGGCGATGAGCACGTCGACTGCAGCGACTGCCTTCGATGGTGTGTAGCGGATGGAGGGTTGACTTAGTAGTCCCACGGTGTGCAGGATGGTACAAGTGGTGTGTAGCGGATGGCTATAGGTTTGGGTTCGGGTTGTATCATATTGTTTAAATGTTTTATGAAAATGTATGATATTGTATGCCTGAAATATTAAATTTTAGTGTTGGTTACACATTGAGTCTGTTGACTCACCCCGTTGTGGGATTACTTTTCAAGTGACGACCAGTGATGGACCGGGCCGGCAGATGCTTAGTGGAGGCCATGTGAAGTTCAAATTTCTTTTATTTGGACTATTTTACTTTAAGTATTTTGAATTTAAATTTTGGGAATTATTTGATGTATTATGGCCTTAGTAGAATTATTTTATTCTGTTTTTATTTATTGAGCTTACAAACTTTTACTTATTAAAAGATTAAGTAAATCTATTTTTAAAACAAAGCCCAAACGTTTTTTCACTTAAAGTAAAGGATTTTTAATAATGAAATGAACCTATTTTCATCTCAAGCCCAACCCAAAACGATCTTTCTTCCAAATCACACAAGTTTTTCCTAAGTAACAAAAGAATTTGAAACGGTTTACACCGGGGAACATACCAATTCGATCACGGCTCGTGGGTCAGGTTTGGGGTGTTTCAATTTGGTATCAGAGCCCAGTTTTAAACTCTCGTCCTTGGGTTTAAGGCCCAAAACATTTTCAAAGTTAAGCCCAAAAGGGATTTTGTGAATTAAGTAGGTTTTTCTGGCATGGCCCACTAAGTCTCCGACCCGAAGTCCACCAGGTAAGTACTCCGATCTTTTGTGTGATTTATATTATGATTTGTAGAAGGGTAGAAATGGAACGTAGAATAGAGATTAAGTACTTGAACCCAGGGCTAGTGTACCCCAACAAAAACATAAGACTTAAATGCCTACTAAACAAACACATGGTTAAGTCATTTGAGTTAGGGTGTGGTAACCATGGTGCGCATGTCTAGGATTGGTTTCACTGGGAGCTTGGTATTTAAGCAGTCCTAGTGACTCACCTCCTCTCCACTCGAATCCTACAGTGCGTAGCCTCGGTTCACCCTAACCAAGAGGACTTATACAGGCTAAACCCTAACTAAAACCCGAAAGGGACTAGCCGTATTTTTATGGAAACCCTAGTTTTAAAATTTTAAATTACCCTCTTGATTTGAAAAGATTATTTTATAAGTTTTCTGAAATATTTCGATTTACAAATTTACTAAAATACCCTAGTGGTAAAATTACAAAATGCCCTTGGTTTATGAAATTTCCAAATACCCACAGTTCTTATCAAAATTTCACTACTTTGCTTAAAGGAACCCTAGATTTGCAAAATATCAAAATACCTTGATTGTGGAAAAAAATATTTTACGAAATTACCCCTAACCTGTAAATTACCGAAATACCCCCGAGTTACAAAATTACCAGAATGACCCCCGATCTTCGAAAATTTCTGCAACAACACTGATTTGGAAAACAAATTCTCAAAAACAACCCTCAAGTTTTGTAAATTCCAAAGTACCCTTGATTTATCAAGATTTACAAATTTACCCGGGTTAATTACCAAAATACCCTCAAATTTTAAAATTTCCAAAATACCCTCGAGATTTTAAAAATTACCAAAATACCCTTATTGACAAAATCACCAAGGAACCTTATTTTGACAAATTATGAAAATACCCCTGTAGGGCAAATTACAAAAATACCCCTGGGTAGTGGAAAAACAACAACAATTAAAACTACAACATTTCTCTGAATGAACGAAAGTTCATAATTGATTGATGGATGAATGTGATTGTGATTGTGAATCTCTGAATTAGAATAGTGAACTTGAACTGAGACTTTGTTTGATCGAAAGAACCACTATTAAACTCCTTTTCATAAAACTGCTCATGGTTAAGCAAAGGAACAAAATACTAATGAATAAAACTCTTTAATCGATTAAATCGCGATGTTAGAAATGAGTTCTCGGGAACGTGAACTTAAAAAAAAAATTATGCCTAGGAAGTATGATGGCTCTATTAAGATCAGAGTGCGCAGCATAAGCGTAGCGCGATGAGTTAAGATGTTCGATTATTCGATAGAAAGTAATTTCGAGGACGACATTATTTTTAATGAGGGTAGAACTGTAACATCCTGGAAAGGGCCTATGCATTTTTGGTTTAATTGTATGAAATGACATGTCTTATGTGCTATGAATGTATTTTGAATATTTTTGGAAATGTAAGGAAATGTATGGAAATGTATGGAAATGTAAGGAAATGTATGGAAATGTAAGGAAATGTATGGAAATGTATGGAAATATAAGGAAATGTATGGAAATGTAAGGAAATGTGGAGAAATGTAAGGAAATGTAGGGAAATGTCCTGGAAATGTAAGGAAATGCTTTAGAAATGATAAGTTTAAAGGAGGGAAATGAACGTTTTTGGAAACTTGGAAATGTAAGGAAATGTCTTAGAAATGATAAGTTTTAAGGCAAGGTGGCCTTAAGAAAATTAATAGAAGAAATTTGACACAAAAACGGGCTTGGAAAAGTGACAAGGAGGCACCACTTAAAGCCCAGTAAATGACGCCACCAGCATGTGTGCAAGCTTAGGTTTGAGCAGCAAGGAGAGCATTTTTGAGAGTGTTTTTGCGTCTGAATTGGGCTTGCGGCCCAATTCGTTATTAAAGCTAAACTAATCATAGGGAGGCGCCACTTAGGTGGATAATTTGGGCCTCGTATGGCCACAAGGAGTCCAATAGAATAAGTTTAAATTTGGCTCATCAAGGGAAGGGGGTGGACGGCATCTAGCTAAGACTTTAACTGATTTTTATTTAATTACCTAAAGAGGAAGCAATGGACGGCAATAGGGACTCTTAAGGGAAGAGTTTAATTCTCCTTAAAACTTGGCTAAATAGGTGGATAAATGATGATTTATTTTAGATTATTTTCAAAGAGATAATTGAGGGATTATTCTTTAATTTTTAATTAAAGAGATAAAGCTATCAAAATAGAAGAGTGATGGCCAAGTAAGGGATTCTAAGTTAGTAATTTCAGCTATAAAAGGAAAAGAGGGCCATTCATTCTTTCTTCTAACTCTCTCTCTGAATTCTCTCTAGCAAATATCTCCTTTCTTTATTATTTTGCTGTTGAAAATACACCTTGTGTAGCCGAAACTTCATTACCAAATTGCTCAAACTCTTTTCTCTTCTTCTTTCATAATCTTCCAAAAGCTGAAAGTTTGTTAAAATAAAGGCCATAGCCGAATAGTTTTGAGACTTCAAACAAGGGGTTGTCAACTTCTGTATTAAGGAGATCTTTTCGGGATTTGTTTAAGTCAACTACAAGAAGGAGAAGTTCTTTTCCTGAAGGTACACCATAGGCCGCGTGTTCTCTAGTTATTCGGTGAATTTCGGGATTTAAAATCCACAAGGTAAGACATGCGAATATTTGGCCAATGCCTATTTTGGTGTTTTAGATCTAGTTCATATTTATTCAAAAGCGAAACTAATTTGTTAAAGTGATTTAAAGCTTTCTTAATACAAGAAAGAGTATAGTGAAGATTTGGGATTTGGCACCAAGGTAAGTTTTAGTGTACTAATCCTACTAGGATTTGGTTTTATAACCGAATAGGCTTTATGCTAACATACTAAGGTTGGTAGAATGTAGGGACTTGAGATCTAAGGCTTTAGATTGGATTTTGGGATTTCATGAAATTGTTAAGCGAATCGGTGTGTACCCCAAACTAAATCTCAATAGATTTACGGTTTTAATTCATTATATGTGTTAATATGAAAGTGTAAGAATATGGCTAAGGTACTGTGTGTTCCTTACCCTAAGTTTTAATATGTTCATGGCTATGTTTTAAATTAAATGTGCATGTTTATAAGAATGTGAATATGGCTAAGGTACCATACTATGGTACAAAGTACTAAGGTCGTTTCCTACTCCTACTAGGAATATGAATATATGTTATTTTAACATGTGAAAAGTGATAAGAATGTGAATTAAGGCATGATTTTGCATATAGTGTATGAAAAATGGGGCATATGGGTTATATGAAAAGGGAAGTTAATGTGGTGACCTAAGACCACGAAATCGAATGTGGACCACGAAATCGAATGTGGTGACCTAAGACCACGATAACGAATGTGGTGACCTAAGACCAGAATTCTAAATGTGGTGACCTAAGACCACGAATTTTATAAGGCGATGAGCACGTCGACTGCAGCGACTGCCTTCGATGGTGTATAGCGGATGGAGGGTTGACTTAGTAGTCCCTACGGTGTGCAGGATGGTATGGGTGGTGTGTAGCGGATGGCATATAGGTTTGGGTTCGGGTTGCATCATATTGTTTAAATGTTTTATGAACATGTATGATATTGTATGCCTAAAATATTAAATTTTAGTGTTGGTTACACATTGAGTCTGTTGACTCACCCCGTTGTGGGATTACTTTTCAGGTGACGACCAGTGATGGACCGGGCCGGCAGATGCTTAGTGGAGTCCTTGTGAAGTTCAAATTTCTTTTATTTGGACTATTTTACTTTAAGTATTTTGAATTTAAATTTTGGGAATTATTTGATGTAATAAGGCATTAGTAGAATTATTTTATTCTATTTTTATTTATTGAGCTTACAAACTTTTACTTATTAAAAGATTAAGTAAATCTATTTTTAAAACAAATCCCAAACATTTTTCACTTAAGTAAAGTATTTTTAATAATGAAATGAACTCTATTTTCATCTCAAGCCCAACCCAAAACGATCTTTCTTCCAAATCACACAAGTTTTCCTAAGTAACAAAAAATTTGAAACGGTTTACACCGGGGAACATACCAGATCCGGTCAAGGCTCGTGGGTCGGGTTTGGGGTGTTTCACAGCATGTGTTGTGGATACCTGACAGCTTGTGTGAGCTGCACTGTGTAGTTATGTCTTGACTAACAGCTTTGTGTGAGCAGGCCCACGATTACCTCGAGAGCGAGCCCCTATGTGTTATGAGATATGAGGTAGCATTAGCTACGTATGTGGCACTTTTGTGCAAGACTTTCCATGTATCCAATAGTATTCCAATTGTTCAAAGGGTATGTCAAAGACGAGTAAAAGTATGATATGTTATGAGTTGGTACAGGTACAGGTATGTACGAAAAACTCATAAGAATGAGCTTGGTATGTGATGAACACTTGGTAGGATTAAGAATGATTAAGTTATGTTTATGAACCTATGATGACAAATATGTAACTTGTGTTATACTAAGTGTATGATATTCATGTTAAATGTTGTTTAATGTTGCTTATTATTTGCATGTGAACTTACTAAGCTATAAAGCTTACTCCCTTTCTTTCCTTATCTTATAGTGTAACCGAGCCAGCTCGAAATTGGAGATTTATCGAAGATCCATACACACTATCTACAACAACTATTTTGGTACGAATCAATTCAAGTATTTTGAGCTATGGCATGTATAGGGACCTGGTCATTTTGTTATGTGTCATAAATGATTTGGCCTAAATGTGATGGCATTGTAATGGTTAATGATTCATTTTGTATATGGCCATTAGAAGTTGGCTAATATTAATTTTATTGGTCATTGGTATGTTTATGTGATGTTTATGCATGATAGATGTTAGTATGTGTAAATTATGTATTGATATATTGGTTGTGGCTGATTTGGTTGTATGCATATGCTTGAATTGGTATTGCTACTTGTTGTGTAAGTTGGTGCAAGTGAGGGTGACAAAATGGCTTGGTAAATCGCCTTATTTTTGTCCACACAGGTGCATGTCTAGGCCGTGTTTGACACACGCTTGCCCCATGGGCATGTGCTCTGGCCGTGTGTCCCCTGCACCTTAATTGTTGCAAAACAGAATGTCCAAAATTGAGCACACGGGCAGAGACACGGGCGTGTTCCTTAACCGTATGAAGTTTGCATGTATTTTATGAAAAGTTATGAAAATTAAATTGATCACACGGCCTAGCACACGGGTGTATGGCACAGCCGTGTGGCATAAGATAGAGAGCTCCCTAATTTGAACACAGCCTGTAGCACAGGCATGTCCAAGGGTCACACGGGCGTGTCCCTTAGACCACACGTGCATGTGGCCCTGTTTCCATGAAATGTTTTCTAAGTGTTGTATGATTTTCTAAAGTTATCGATTTAGTCTTGAACTACTTCCACGGTATGTTTTGGGCCTTGTAGGCTCATTTTAGGGACGATATGAATGTGTATGAAAAGTTTTAAATGTTGGATGGAAATTACGTCTTGATTTTGTATGTTTGCTTGTGTTTAAGTCCAGTAATGCCTTGTACCCTATTCCGGTGTCGAATACGGTTACACCACTGTTCCAATATGACTAAAAATGGGTTGTTACATCACTCATATGAATTATGGTCCCGAAATTACTATTTTTGACACAACTGAAAACAGGTTGTTACATAGTTGGTTGACAATATTTTAAACAAAACTTCTCAGTCTTTTGAGCCCAAGTCGTGATAAAACCTCACGAAATGAATTTAACCACTATTTTTCCTTGGTCTTCAAAGAGAATGGTAACAACCGTAAACGTATGGCCTTATTAGTAACACCATTAATCTTGAAAGTCACGCAAATCTCTAGAATGTTGCCAAATGAGCATTCAGATCTTCATCTTGTAGCCCATCAAACTGAACATATTGTTGTACCATCTGAATTGTGTTCGGCTTCAGATCAAATTTGTTTGTAGAAATAGTTGGTCTGATGATACTCGATTCAGCCCCAATCATAGTAGGCTTAGCATAATCATACATTTTACAAGGAGCAGTAGGTGCAGGAGGTAGCTGATTATTTTGATTATCACTCATCTCCAAAGTAATATCATTTTACTCTTCATCATCTATTATATTCTAGTGATTTTGCCTTTCTTCTCTAACCTCTCTACAATTTCTGCGAGTAGTCTATTCAACTTCACTATAAAAAAATTAACGGTTCTGACAGGTTTCCTCTAGTCATAAACCAAAAGAATCGGTCAGAATCAAACAAATGAAAGAAATTAGAATGTAAAAATTAAATTAAAAACAAAAATATTAAAATAAAAATAAAATATGACTAAAGTAATTAAAATAATATTTTCCTAATATTTTAGTCCCTGGTAATGGTGTCAAAAACTTTATGCAGACGTAAACCAACTAAAAACCTGACTAAGGGAAGTGCACCTGTCAATTAATAGTATAGCTACGGTGAGCAAATATATCGTTCCCACGATGACTTAAAGTAATAGTAATTACCATCTTTCTATTATTTAATCGACAAATTGAAGTGATTGATTAAAACTAAAATTAATTAAATTAATTAACTAAAGAATATGACAAAAAACAAATTAGAAAAATAATTGAATAATAACCAAGAAACAAAACAATGCCCAGGAAAGAATTCACCTAGATGTCATCTGTCATTATCAATCTAAATTACGCAATTTCTTCAATTAGTATCTTGATCCGTAGAAATCCCTAAATTATGCTAATATCTCTCTTCAAGAATGAGAGCAATTGAGTCTAGGTTGATTAATTGAAATTTCTTTCTAATTAAAACTCCTATTACCACATTAACTCAATTTATGGATTCCCCTATTAGATTTGAATCTAATCTGGTAGATTTATGTCATTCTATTTCTAGGATTGCATGAAACTCCACTTAATTACATTAGATCTACTCTTAAATAGGGTTTATTCCTCCTCTAATTTAAGCACATCAAACATGAATCAATAGTATAGAAATATTAAACCAAGAATTAAGCACAAATAATTAAGAACAAGATCTAAGTATTTATTGCGTAAACTAGAAATCGACCGATATAATTCATCCTAGAGTTCGTCTCCCTAGGTATTTAGAAAATTAGTTTATGATAGCAACTAAAAACATCCCAAAGGCAATATAACCATAAGAAATAAATAAACTCATAATAAACTTCAAAGAAATTAAAATGAGATCTTCAATCCTAATGGAAATCTGCTTTAGAATCCGCTTCAATGGTGTTTTTTTGAGTTCTTTTCTATGTATTTGAATGATGAATAAAAAAAGAAAGTTAATTTCACATTTCAATATTATGTCTTTTGTGTTTCCATCTTTCATGTTTTACATGCATAGAAAAATTGTGATAAGAAAATATTAGCTCATTGATTATCTAAGTTTAAAACAATGATAAGTGGCATTGTAAGAACGTTTACATTGCGAGAAAGACAACTTACTTCAGCAGATAATCTAAACAAGTCCATAATCTCGTAAAAGAATCAGAGTGAGCATTTGATTCAAATGCTTAGAAGGATTATTATGTCGTTTACAATTCCAATGAAGAGTCATGCTTATCAGAGCAGTTGACTCCATAGGTAGAGACATAGATGTATTCATCGAAAGACTGATACATTGGACTGGACCCAAGTTGAATTAATTCTAGATCCGTTTGTAAATTAATTCACTTATGATGTTCATGGTGTGATTTACATAAATCTTGAGTTAGTTGCTGACCATGCGTATGTCATTCATCTGCTTTGATATAAGTAGAGGCTTATACTCTAAAGATGATCGAGCCCATAGTCGGTATGTTGGGTACATGACTTGTATATGTCATGGTTTTACTAGTCACAATGGAACCTATAGCTCAATTAAATAGTTAACGATATCCTCTCATTGGCATTGTGTGGATTGATAAATATGAAACATGGCCACAAGTTGCTTGTGCTCAAACGATGAATTTATCATAGTAAATTCTTGACAATGATCATATTAATCATCACGAAGACACAATGGTGACAATGAGATAAAATAGGATTGTATTAAGTGAGCAGATTTAACTCAAAGAAATCAATTATATCATATGAGGGTAAAACACACATGACGAGGTCATTGGACAAAACAGTTGGATGAATTACTTTCGTAAGAATTTTTCAATAAGGAGTTTTCAGTCATGGTACTTCTTGTAGACTAACTCTATGATTGAGTAAAGTGCGAATTATCGAAATGGTGCTTCTAGACATAATTGCAATTGCTAGAGCCTATTTGTATATGTCCAATTGGTCCCTCCGCTAGCTCAACAAAAGCTCAATCGGATTGCATTTAGATCACAAGAAAATTCTATAAGTTAAGAAATAATTTAATTGAGTTGATTTATTCGATGTGGAATTAAATTAGGTGGTCATAAGAATTGTTCAACTAGAGAATTTGATTTAAGAAATTTCTTGAAAAATTAATTTGTAAAATCTAAGTAATTTTTTGGAAAATTAATTTTCATCAAGTAAAATTATATTAACTAAATCAACAAATGTAACACCCTTACCCGAAACCTTTGTCGAGTCGGTATGTGGCATTACTAGACTTGACTACTAATTTGGGGCATAAAATTTAAAGCTGTCCAACTGCATCATGCTGACTAAATTGACCATAACTCGAGTTACAAAACTCGAAATTTAGATCCGTAAATTTTCCTTGAAACTAGACTCATATAAATTTTACCATAATTTTTCCAGAATTTTTCATGTGGCCAATTAGTACAGTTTATTCATCAAAGTTACCCCTATTTCACTGTTTAATAATTCTGACCTATCTTTACAAAAATTCAGTTATCTCATTGTACAAAATTTCAATAATGTTCTTGTTTATTCCAATCAAAAATAGACTCATTAAGGATTCTAAACATATAAACTATGCTCCATAATTATTTTTTTACAATTTTTAACAATTTTTCCAAGACAGAACAGGGACTCACGAATTCATTCAGGACAAGTCTCACTAAAACTTAAATATCTCATAATATATAATTCCTTTGCCTAACTTGTTTCTTTCATATCAAAATAGACACAATAAACTTTAATTCTATGTCTTATTCACTTTCTAAATCAATTTCTCCTATTTTTGGTGATTTTTCAAAATCACATCACTGCTACAACTAAAAACTGTTTCATAACAAAAATATGATTAACTAGTTTATAACTTCCTTACTCAATTTATTTAAACTCTATACCTTAACCATACATATATATATATATATATATATATATATATATATATGCAGAAACAAATCCCATATATAATTTAGGCCATGATCAAATTTAAAACATCCATTTACATACAAGCAAGTTATAAAATTCAAACATAGAAACGATACCTAACCAAAGGAAATAGCCATTTTCGAATGGCTTATTTATACAATTCAAATTATCATTCAAGCATTAAACTAGCCTATACATGCCTTAAGTTTTTACGTCCAAACTTTAAAAGTACCAATATGAGTCGATAGTGTGGTTGACTTTGCTGACGATTTCCCGAGCCCGTAGCGAGACCAAAATCTATAAAACAGAACATTGAACCACATAGAATAAGCTTACTAGCTTAGTAAGTCTCAAGCAATAATAATGTAACACTCAAACCCTTAAACATTTTATTCTTTAAACTTATGACATTGAATATAAATATTTCCATAAATGAATTTATGCAGGGCCGAATACTAACAGTTCATTAACCCAAGCATTTACACTTCATTACCATAATTCTGTAACTCATCGAACCATAGTATAAACATATATTACATGAATCACATGATCCAAGTCACATAGGTACAACATTCATATCAACTATATTATCACATTCACAGTCTTTTCACTCTTAGCATTTCTACTTGTAACCGAACCTCCCAAAATAGTACATTTAAGCTCAAATTCTATCTTATACCATTCATACACATCGATCAATAAGCTCAATCACACATAACACCGTTCTTAACATAATATTTCAACCCAAGTAACATTAATCACAACTTACCTTATTTCTGATTAATTCAATGAGACTTAAGCTTACCTGAGTTAAACATATAGTCTATCATTGCCGAACTCCAATACCTCATTTAACTTAACATTTATCACTATTTTGCCTTTAACAAATAAATTACTATTTCGGCATAAGGTTCAAATGGAAAATATCAACTTTCAACCATCTACTCATTACATATGCATATCATTCAATAAGGCCACATAAATGAATATATATACACTTGTCCATTCAACATTTCATATATCCAAGTATTCAATATCAATGTAATAACAATATGACCACATAACCAAAGGTCCGAATATATATATATATATATATATATATATGGTCTTTAGTCACATTCTTGCCCAACGAAATTCACATATATGCTTATCTATTTGATCGAACATAGAAACTCAATTAATTAACTCATAGGCACTTACCTGTATGGTTGAATATAAATAACTTGTATTATCAACTTACTTACTCAATAAACACCTCATGATGTAGTCTCATAAACCACAAGTTGATATTTCATCACTGGTATAAAACCTGCTAGACCAAAGGTCCGAAATTTAAACACCGGCACGAAGCCTGCTAGGCATTAAAGCCCGAAATAAATCACCGGCACGAGGCCTGCTAGGCTCAAAGCCCGAGTAATAACAAATAAATCAAACACGAGGCTCGCTAGGCATTAAAGCCCGAATAAATAACAACACACGAGGCTCGCTAGGCATTAAAGCCCGAAATAAATCACCGGCACGAAGCCTGCTAGGCATTAAAGCCCGAAATAAATCACCGGCACGAGGCCTGCTAGGCTCAAAGCCCGATTATCAACCCAATCAACATACTCATACACATTACTTAATGCTAAAATCACATCCATCTCGTATACTTTATTTTACAATTTCATGTTAAACCGAACATAATTATTCACATCACATTCAACAAACAAATTTACTACAATTTCATACCCCACATTCGGCCTACCTCTATTTTCTTGCCTTCAATACCAATTTTTATCATATACTACTTTCGTAAATAATTTCTCGACATAAATTTGCTTAAGGACTTACCTCGGTTGTCGTTAGACCGTAAATCGACTATTCGAGAACCTTTGTCTTTCCCCGATCCAATTCGTTTTTCTTTGTTCTTGATCTAAACACATTAAAATTTAGCTCATTCAAGCACATTTCATCTCAATTTGGTCCAAAACACTTAAATAACAAATTACCATTTTACCCTAATGTTTCCCATTTTACAAATTGGTCCTATTTACACAAAACACAAAATATGCAAGATCTCCCAACACCATAGCTTGGCGAACCTTCCACATAGCCATATGAATCCTTGCATTTCATTTATTTTGCATTTTAAGTCTCTCACAAATTTATTTTCTCAATTTAGCCCTATTTACTCAAAATCACCAAAACTTCAATACAAAACTTGTAAATCTTTAACATATTTTTAATCTAAAACTATCAAATATCAAAACCATCCAAGCATGTTAATGGCGAATCCTATATACATAATATTTTCAAAAATTTAGGCATGGGTCGGGTAATATACTGAAGCAACGATCTCAAAAACGTAAAATTATCAAAACTAAAACCGACCATACCTTAATCAAGCTCTCTAAGTTGCCGAAACTCAAAGCTCTACAATGGTGTTTTATTTTCTTACATTCGGCTATGAGAGGAGGAAGGTGATGATGGCTTTATTTTATGTTTTGTTTAATATATACACTAACTTTATTTCTTTATAAAATAATAACATAACCTTATATATATAAAAAAATAATTAAACTAACATATATATAAGGCTAACTTGGCCCATTGCCGTCCATCACTATGGTCAATGGGCTAATTGCCCTTTTAGGACACCCACTTAAAAAGCCACAAGCAAATTAGTACATTACACCTTAGCATGCAACTTTTACGCTTTTCGCGATTAAATCCTTTTTATCAAATTAAGCACTTAAAAGGTAAAATTTTTCTACGAAACTTTCACACATTTTAATTCACACATAATAAGCACAAAATAAAATATTAAAATATTTCTCGACTCGGATTCGTGGTCCCGAAACCACCGTTCCGATTAGGGTCAAATTCGATCTGTTACAACTCTCCCCCCTTAAGGATTTTCGTCCCCGAAAATCTTACCGTTAAACAACGTCGGATATTGTTGCCTTATTAAATCTTCAGGTTCCCACGTAGCCTCTTCAGCTCCGTGCCTTTTTCACAGTATTTTCACTAATGGAATTTTCTTGTTTCTTAACTCTTTCTTTTCTCGAGCTAGAATACGAGTTGGTTCTTCCTTGTACGTCATATCAGATCGAATTTCAACCTCTGACGGAGTGATCACATGTGACGGACCTGATCTATACTTACGAAGCATCAAAACGTGAAATACGTCATGTATCTTTTCTAATTCAGCTGGCAACTTCAATCTATAAGCAATAGGCCCTATAATAGGCCCTATACGTTCGATGATTTCGTACGGTCCGATGAATCTCGGACTTAGTTTGCCTTTTCGACCAAACTGAAGTACTTTCTTCCACGGGGAAACCTTCAAAAACACTTGGTCTCCAACTTGAAACTCAATATCTTTACGTTTCAAATCAGCATAAGACTTTTGCCGATCCGAGGCAGCTTTCAAAGTATCTCTGATCACAACCACTTTCTGTTCAGTCTCTTTAATCAAATCAACCCCGTGTATTTTGCTTTCACTAAGCTCATTCCAATACAACGGTGTACGACACTTGCGGCCATAAAGAGCTTTAAACTCAAGGACGCAACATCTCAACATGTCCTCAAGTATCTGAATAGTTCGCTCAGACTGACTGTCTGTCTGCAGATGAAAGGCTGTGCTAAAGTGAAGTTTAGTACCTAAAGCATCTTGCAGCTTCTTCCAAAACCGCAGTATGAACCTCGGATCTCTATCTGAAATAATGGAACTCGACACACCATGCAATCTCACAATCTATGATACATACAACTCAGCAAGTTTATCAAGTGAATAGTCTGTACGAACTGGCACAAAATGAGTGGATTTGGTCAGTCTATCCACTATAACCCAGACTGCATCTTTCTTGCTCGATGTCATAGGCAACCCAGATACAAAATCCATAGTGATTCTATCCCATTTCATGCCAGGCCACCAATAAAACTATTTCAAATCGTTATACATTTTCGTGCTACCCGGATGTATCGATAATCAAACACTATGAACCTCACTCAGAATCATCTGAATCAAATTCAAGTTCTTCGGAACACACATTCGGCTTTTCCCGGATGGTAGTCAATCACCGACTCATAGTCTTTCAATTCTAACCATCTGCGTTGTCTCAAGTTCAGATCTTTCTGAGTCATCAAATACTTTAGACTTTTATGATCCGAATAAACGTGACATTTTTTTTTTGCCAATAAGTAATAACGCCAAATTTTTTTAATGCGAAAACAATGGCTGCTAATTCCAGATTATGAGTAGGATAATTTCTTTCAGAAGGCTTTAACTGTCTCAAAGCATAAGCTACTACCTTACCTTATTGCATTAAAATACGACCCAAACCATTCAAAGAAGCATCACTATACACAACGAATTATTTACCCGATTCAGGTTGAATTAACACTAGAGCTTCAGTCAAAAGAGCTTTCAACTCTTTCAACTCAAGAGGTGCCATTCGATCACGGAGCTATCGAGATCGAGTCGTCCCCAGATTAATTCAATGCCAAACTCAATCTCTCATACCGGTGGTAAACCCGGTAATTCTTCAGAAACACATTTAGGTATTCACCCACAACCGATGCATTCAATCTATTTTTCAGACACTTTATTATCCAGTACATAGGCCAAATAAGCTTTGCATCCTTTTCTCACATACTTTCGGGCTAGCATCGATGATATTACTGTAGGTAACCCATTTAGATCATTAGATTCAACTCGATTGCTCTCACCATTCTGACATCTCAAATCAATAATCTTTCTTTTGCAATTCACCACTGCATCATGCAAAGTTAACCAGTCCATTCCCAAAATTATATCAAACTCATCGAAGGGCAACAGCATTAGATCGACTGGGAAGCAAAAATCCCGAATCATCAACGGGCAACCTTTACACACTTTACTAACAAACACACATCTACCCAAAGGGTTGGACACACGAATCACAAACTCAGTAGACTCAACTGGCAGAGTCTTACCGAATACTAGAGTTTCACACACATATGAATGGGTCGAACCAGGATCAATCAATGCAATCACAGTAGTATCATAAAGGGTAAAAGTACCGGTAATGACATCTGGAGAAGAAGCATCCTCCCTGGTCCTTATAGCACAAGCTCTAGCTAGTGCTCGAGCCTCTGATCGAACTGCAGTATCTTTCGTTCCTCCTTGACTGCCACCTACATTCCCAGAATGTCTGGGTGGTCTACCTCGTGCTAACGCGTTGTTCGGTTTAGTGTTCTGAGTCGTATTTTGCTCGGCTAACATTGGGCACTCTCGAATGAAATGATCTGACGATCCACATTTAAAACAAGACCGATCACAGAATCTACAACTCCCATAATGCCATTTTCCACAATGTTTGCACTCAATCCGATCCTGTTGAACATTGCCAACACTAGCCATCGAAGTGGCTCGAGAACTCACTGGAGGTCGATCTCATCTAGACAGGTCAGGAGTAGTCTTATGTCGGTTAAAGTCATCTCGAGCTTCAGTCTCAGCCTTTCTTTTCTCTTTTTTGAGCTCTTCAGCTTTGCAAGCTCGCTCGACCAGTACCACAAACTCTTTAATCTCAAGAATGCCCACAAATAACTTTATGTCTTCATTCAGACCGTCTTCAAATCTTCTGCACATAATAGCTTCAGAAGAAACACACTCTCTAGCATATCTGTTAAGTCTGACAAATTCCCGCTCATATTCTGTCACGGTCATTCACCCCTGTTTCAATTCAAGAGATTCTTTCTTTTTTTTTTTTTCGAACTACTGATACTAATGCTTTCCACCAATGGTAGGCAGAGTCCCGAAGTAGAGATATAGCACACTTTAGGCATTCCTCTGAAGTACAGGATAACTCATCAAGTACCTGAATGGTATTATCAAATCACATTTCGGCTCACTCAGCGTCATCATCATCATTAGCTTTAAATTCTTCGGCCCTATATTTTCGACTTTATCAACAGAGGCCTACTAGATCTCATCGGATCTATCATCGAGTGTCAAGGTATCGAGTTGGATTATTCGGGGTGGAGGTTGTTGTACAATGGGATTATTCGAACAATCTGGTAGACCATTCATTTATCAT
Organism: Gossypium rotundifolium; assembly: GCA_025506655.1. Classification (NCBI taxonomy): domain Eukaryota; kingdom Viridiplantae; phylum Streptophyta; class Magnoliopsida; order Malvales; family Malvaceae; genus Gossypium; species Gossypium rotundifolium. The sequence goes on from CP106731.1 coordinate 72,699,641, forward strand.
TTGGTAGAAGGCTTGTTTAGCCTCCCCTCGTGGCTACCGAACTGGTCGAGAGTCTCTCGCACTAACCCGTGCACGGTCAGCGCCACACTCTCTACATCATCCACTACGGCTCTATCAGGATCAAGATCCATTTATAATATATAAAACACTGTTCAAAATGTCAGAAGTCACCACACTATCAAATATATAATTAAGGCATGTATAGCTAGACTCACACGCGCTACGGTAGTCCTAGAATCGACTAAACCGTAAGCTCGATATCAATCAAATGTAACACCCTTACCCGAAACCTTTGTCGAGTCGGTATGTGGCATTACTAGACTTGACTACTAATTTGGGGCATAAAATTTAAAGCTGTCCAACTGCGTCATGCTGACTAAATTGACCATAACTCGAGTTACAAAACTCGAAATTTAGATCCGTAAATTTTCCTTGAAACTAGACTCATATAAATTTTTACCATAATTTTTCCAGAATTTTTCATGTGGCCAATTAGTACAGTTTATTCATCAAAGTTACCCTATTTCACTGTTTAATAATTCTGACCTATCTTTACAAAAATTCAGTTATCTCATTGTACAAAATTTCAATAATGTTCTTGTTTATTCCAATCAAAATAGACTCATTAAGGATTCTAAACATATAAACTATGCTCCATAATTATTTTTTTACAATTTTTAACAATTTTTCCAAGACAGAACAGGGACTCACGAATTCATTCAGGACAAGTCTCACTAAAACTTAAATATCTCATAATATATAATTCCTTTGCCTAACTTGTTTCTTTCATATCAAAATAGACACAATAAACTTTAATTCTATGTCTTATTCACTTTCTAAATCAATTTCTCCTATTTTTGGTGATTTTTCAAAATCACATCACTGCTACAACTAAAAACTGTTTCATAACAAAATATGATTAACTAGTTTATAACTTCCTTACTCAATTTATTTAAACTCTATACCTTAACCATACATATATATATATATACCAGAAACAAATCCCATATATAATTTAGGCCATGATCAAATTTAAAACATCCATTTACATACAAGCAAGTTATAAAATTCAAACATAGAAACGATACCTAACCAAAGGAAATAGCCATTTTGAATGGCTTATTTATACAATTCAAATTATCATTCAAGCATTAAACTAGCCTATACATGCCTTAAGTTTTTACGTCCAAACTTTAAAAGTACCAATATGAGTCGATAGTGTGGTTGACTTTGCTGACGATTTCCGAGCCCGTAGCGAGACCAAAATCTATAAAATGAACATTGAACCACACGAATAAGCTTACTAGCTTAGTAAGTCTCAAGCAATAATAATGTAACACTCAAACCCTTAAACATTTTATTCTTTAAACTTATGACATTGAATATAAATATTTCCATAAATGAATTTATGCGGGGCGAATACTAACAGTTCATTAACCCAAGCATTTACACTTCATTACCATAATTACAGAACTCATCGAACCATAGTATAAACATATATTACATGAATCACATGATCCAAGTCACATAGGTACAACATTCATATCAACTATATTATCACATTCACGCCTTTTTCACTCTTAGCATTTCTACTTGTAACCGAACCTCCCAAAATAGTACATTTAAGCTCAAATTCTATCTTATACCATTCATACACATCGATCAATAAGCTCAATCACACATAACACCGTTCTTAACATAATATTTCAACCCAAGTAACATTAATCACAACTTACCTTATTTCTGATTAATTCAATGAGACTTAAGCTTACCTGAGTTAAACATATAGTCTATCATTGCCGAACTCCAATACCTCATTTAACTTAACATTTATCACTATTTTGCCTTTAACAAATAAATTACTATTTGGCATAAGGTTCAAATGGAAAATATCAACTTTCAACCATCTACTCATTACATATGCATATCATTCAATAAGGCCACATAAATGAATATATATACACTTGTCCATTCAACATTTCATATATCCAAGTATTCAATATCAATGTAATAACAATATGACCACATAACCAAAGGTCCGAATATATATATATATATATATATGGTCTTTAGTCACATTCTTGCCCAACGAAATTCACATATATGCTTATCTATTTGATCGAACATAGAAACTCAATTAATTAACTCATAGGCACTTACCTGTATGGTTGAATATAAATAACTTGTATTATCAACTTACTTACTCAATAAACACCTCATGATGTAGTCTCATAAACCACAAGTTGATATTTCATCACTGGTATAAAACCTGCTAGACCAAAGGTCCGAAATTTAAACACCGGCACGAAGCCTGCTAGGCATTAAAGCCCGAAATAAATCACCGGCACGAAGCCTGCTAGGCATTAAAGCCCGAAATAAATCACCGGCACGAGGCCTGCTAGGCTCAAAGCCCGAGTAATAACACTGCGAGGCCCGGTAGGCATTAAAAATACGAGGCACGCTAGGCATTAAAGCCCAAATAAATCACCAAGACGAAGCACGCTAGCATTAAAGCCGAAATAAATCAATAAAGACGAGGCACGCTAGGCTCAAAGCCCGATTATCAACCCAATCAACATACTCATACACATTACTTAATGCTAAAATCACATCCATCTCGTATACTTTATTTTACAATTTCATGTTAAACCGAACATAATTATTCACATCACATTCAACAAACAAATTTACTACAATTTCATACCCCACATTCGGCCTACCTCTATTTTCTTGCCTTCAATACCAATTTTTATCATATACTACTTTCGTAAATAATTTCTCGACATAAATTTGCTTAAGGACTTACCTCGGTTGTCGTTAGACCGTGTAAATCGACTATTCGAGAACCTTTGTCTTTCCCCGATCCAATTCGGTTTTTCTTTGTTCTTGATCTAAACACATTAAAATTTAGCTCATTCAAGCACATTTCATCTCAATTTGGTCCAAAAACACTTAAATAACAAATTACCATTTTACCCCTAATGTTTCCCATTTTTACAAATTGGTCCTATTTACACAAAACACAAAATATGCAAGATCTCCCAACACCATAGCTTGGCCGAACCTTCCACATAGCCATATGAATCCTTGCATTTCATTTATTTTGCATTTTAAGTCTCTCACAAATTTATTTTCTCAATTTAGCCCTATTTACTCAAAATCACCAAAAACTTCAATACAAAACTTGTAAATCTTTAACATATTTTTAATCTAAAACCATCAAATATCAAAACCATCCAAGCATGTTAATGGCCAATCCTATATACATAATATTTTCAAAAATTTAGGCATGGGTCGGGTAATATACCGAAGCAACGATCTCAAAAACGTAAAATTATCAAAACTAAAACCGACCATACCTTAATCAAGCTCTCTAAGTTGCCAAACTCAAAGCTCTACAATGGTGTTTTATTTTCTTACATTCGGCTATGAGAGGAGGAAGGTGATGATGGCTTTATTTTATGTTTTGTTTAATATATACACTAACTTTATTTCTTTATAAAATAATAACATAACCTTATATATATAAAAAATAATTAAACTAACATATATATAAGGCTAACTTGGCCCATTGCCGTCCATCACTATGGTCAATGGGCTAATTGCCCTTTAGGACACCCACTTAAAAAGCCACAAGCAAATTAGTACATTACACCTTAGCATGCAACTTTTACGCTTTTAGCGATTAAATCCTTTTTATCAAATTAAGCACTTAAAAGGTAAAATTTTTCTACTTAAACTTTCACACATTTTAATTCACACATAATAAGCACAAAATAAAATATTAAAATATTTCTGACTCGGATTCGTGGTCCCAAACCACCGTTCGATTAGGGTCAAATTCGATCTGTTACAACTCTCCCCTTAAGGATTTTCGTCCCCAAAATCTTACCGTTAAACAACGCTCGATATTGTTGCCTTATTAAATCTTGAGTTCCCACGTAGCCTCTTCACTCGTGCCTTTTCATGATATTTTCACTAATGGAATTTTCTTGTTTCTTAACTCTTTCTTTTCTCGAGCTAGAATACGAGTTGGTTCTTCCTTGTCGTCATATCGGATCAATTTCAACCTCTGACGGAGTGATCACATGTGACGGACTGATCTATACTTACGAAGCATCAAAAGCGTGAAATACGTCATGTATCTTTTCTAATTCACCGGCAACTTCAATCTATAAGCAATAGGCCCTATAATAGGCCCTATACGTTCGATGATTTCGTGCGGTCCGATGAATCTCGGACTTAGTTTGCCTTTTCGACCAAATCAAGTACTTTCTTCCACGGAAACCTTCAAAAACACTTGGTCTCCAACTTGAAACTCAATATCTTTACGTTTCAAATCATCATAAGACTTTTGCCGATCCGAGGCAGCTTTCAAAGTATCTCTGATCACAACCACTTTCTGTTCAATCTCTTTAATCAAATCAACCCCGTGTATTTTGCTTTCACTAAGCTCATTCCAATACAACGGTGTACGACACTTGCGGCCATAAAGAGCTTTAAACTCAAGGACGCAACATCTCAACATGTCCTCAAGTATCTGAATAGTTCGCTCAGACTGACTCTCTGTCTGCAGATGAAAGGCTGTGCTAAAGTGAAGTTTAGTACCTAAAGCATCTTGCAGCTTCTTCCAAAACCGCGATATGAACCTCGGATCTCTATCTGAAATAATGGAACTCGACACACCATACAATCTCACAATCTGTGATACATACAACTCAACAAGTTTATCAAGTGAATAGTCTGTACGAACTAGCACATAATGAGTGGATGGTCAGTCTATCCACTAAAACCCAGACTGCATCTTTCTTGCTCGATGTCATAGGCAACCCAGATACAAAATCCATAGTGATTCTATCCCATTTCATGCCAGGACACCAATAAAACTATTTCAAATCGTTATACATTTTCGTGCTACCCGGATGTATCGATAATCAAACACTATGAACCTCACTCAGAATCATCTGAATCAAATTCAAGTTCTTCGGAACACACATTCGGCTTTTCCCGGATGGTAGTCAATCACCGACTCATAGTCTTTCAATTCTAACCATCTGCGTTGTCTCAAGTTCAGATCTTTCTGAGTCATCAAATACTTTAGACTTTTATGATCCGAATAAACGTGACATTTTTTTTTTGCCAAATAAGTAATAACGCCAAATTTTTTTAATGCGAAAACAATGGCTGCTAATTCCAGATTATGAGTCGGATAATTTCTTTCAGGAGGCTTTAACTGTCTCGAAGCATAAGCTACTACCTTACCTTCTTGCATTAAAATACAACCCAAACCATTCAAAGAAGCATCACTATACACAACGAATTATTTACCCGATTCAGGCTGAATTAACACTAGAGCTTCAGTCAAAAGAGCTTTCAACTCTTTCAACTCAGTAGGTGCCATTCGATACGGAGCTATCGAGATCGGAGTCGTCCCCGGTATTAATTCAATGCCAAACTCAATCTCTCATACTGGTGGTAAACCCGGTAATTCTTCAGGAAACACATTTAGGTATTCACCCACAACCGGTACGGATTCAATCTATTTTTCAGACACTTTATTATCCAGTACATAGGCCAAATAAGCTTTGCATCCTTTTCTCACATACTTTCGGGCTAGCATCGATGATATTACTGTAGGTAACCCATTTAGATCATTAGATTCAACTCGATTGCTCTCACCATTCTGACATCTCAAATCAATAATCTTTCTTTTGCAATTCACCACTGCATCATGCAAAGTTAACCAGTCCATTCCCAAAATTATATCAAACTCATCGAAGGGCAACAGCATTAGATCGACTGGGAAGCAAAAATCCCGAATCATCAACGGGCAACCTTTACACACTTTACTAACAAACACACATCTACCCAAAGGGTTGGACACACGAATCACAAACTCAGTAGACTCAACTGGCAGAGTCTTACCGAATACTAGAGTTTCACACACATATGAATGGGTCGAACCAGGATCAATCAATGCAATCACAGTAGTATCATAAAGGGTAAAAGTACCGGTAATGACATCTGGAGAAGAAGCATCCTCCCTGGTCCTTATAGCACAAGCTCTAGCTAGTGCTCGAGCCTCTAATCGAACTGCAGTATCTTTCGTTCCTCCTTGACTGCCACCTACATTCCCAGAATGTCTGGGTGGTCTACCTCATGCTAACGCGTTGTTCGGTTTAGTGTTCTGAGTCGTATTTTGCTCGGCTAACATTGGGCACTCTCGAATGAAATGATCTGACGATCCACATTTAAAACAAGACCGATCACAGAATCTACAACTCCCATAATGCCATTTTCCACAATGTTTGCACTCAATCCGATCCTGTTGAACATTGCCAACACTAGCCATCGAAGTGGCTCGAGAACTCACCGGAGGTCGATCTCATCTAGACAGTCGAGTAGTCTTATGTCGGTTAAAGTCATCTCGAGCTTCGCCTCACCTTTCTTTTCTTTTTTGAGCTCTTCACTTTGCAAGCTCGCTCGACCAGCACCACAAACTCTTTAATCTCAAGAATGCCCACAAATAACTTTATGTCTTCATTCGACCGTCTTCAAATCTTCTGCACATAATAGCTTCAGAAGAAACACACTCTCTAGCATATCTGTTAAGTCTGACAAATTCCCGCTCATATTCTGTCACGGTCATTCACCCCTGCTTCAATTCAAGAGATTCTTTCTTTCTTTTTTTTTGAACTATCGATACTAATGCTTTCCACCAATGGTAGGCGAGTCCCAAGTAGAGATATAGCACACTTTAGGCATTCCTCTCAAGTACGGATAACTCATCAAGTACCGAATGGTATTATCAAATCACATTTCGGCTCACTCAGCGTCATCATCATCATTAGCTTTAAATTCTTCTACCTATATTTTCGGACTTTATCAACAGAGGCCTACTAGATCTCATCGGATCTATCATCGGGTTTGAAGGTATCGAGTTGGATTATTCGGGGTGGAGGTTGTTGTACAGTACGGATTATTCGAACAATCTGGTAGACCATTCATTTATCATTTGGTAGAATGCTTGTTTAGCCTTCCCTCGTGGCTACCCGAACTGGTCGAGAGTCTCTCGGCACTAACCCGCGTGCGGTCAGCGCCACACTCTCTACATCATCCACTACGGCTCTATCGGGATCAAGATCCATTTATAATATATAAAACACATGCTCAAAATGTCAAGTCACCACACTATCAAATATATAATTAAGGCATGTATAGCTAGACTCACACGCGCTACGGTAGTCCTAGAATCGACTAAACCGTAAGCTCTGATATCAATCAAATGTAACACCCCTTACCCGAAACCTTTGTCGGAGTCGAGTATGTGGCATTACTAGACTTGACTACTAATTTGGGGCATAAAAATTTAAAGCTGTCCAACTGCGTCATGCTGACTAAATTGACCATAACTCGAGTTACAAAACTCGAAATTTAGATCTGTAAATTTTCCTTGAAACTAGACTCATATAAATTTTTACCATAATTTTTCCAGAATTTTTCATGTGGCCAATTAGTACAGTTTATTCATCAAAGTTACCCCTATTTCACTGTTTAATAATTCTGACCTATCTTTACAAAAATTCAGTTATCTCATTGTACAAAATTTCAATAATGTTCTTGTTTATTCCAATCAAAAATAGACTCATTAAGGATTCTAAACATATAAACTATGCTCCATAATTATTTTTTTACAATTTTTAACAATTTTTCCAAGACAGAACAGGGACTCACGAATTCATTCAGGACAAGTCTCACTAAAACTTAAATATCTCATAATATATAATTCCTTTGCCTAACTTGTTTCTTTCATATCAAAATAGACACAATAAACTTTAATTCTATGTCTTATTCACTTTCTAAATCAATTTCTCCTATTTTTGGTGATTTTCAAAATCACATCACTGCTACAACTAAAAACTGTTTCATAACAAAAATATGATTAACTAGTTTATAACTTCCTTACTCAATTTATTTAAACTCTATACCTTAACCATATATATATATATATATATATATATATATATATACCAGAAACAAATCCCATATATAATTTAGGCCATGATCAAATTTAAAACATCCATTTACATACAAGCAAGTTATAAAATTCAAACATAGAAACGATACCTAACTAAAGGAAATAGCCATTTTCGAATGGCTTATTTATACAATTCAAATTATCATTCAAGCATTAAACTAGCCTATACATGCCTTAAGTTTTTCGTCCAAACTTTAAAAGTACCAATATGAGTCGATAGTGTGGTTGACTTTGCTGACGATTTCCGAGCCCGTAGCGAGACCAAAATCTATAAAATGAACATTGAACCACGAATAAGCTTACTAGCTTAGTAAGTCTCAAGCAATAATAATGTAACACTCAAACCCTTAAACATTTTATTCTTTAAACTTATGACATTGAATATAAATATTTCCATAAATGAATTTATGCAGGGCGAATACTAACAGTTCATTAACCCAAGCATTTACACTTCATTACCATAATTACAGAACTCATCGAACCATAGTATAAACATATATTACATGAATCACATGCTCCAAGTCACATAGGTACAACATTCATATCAACTATATTATCACATTCACGCCTTTTCACTCTTAGCATTTCTACTTGTAACCGAACCTCCCAAAATAGTACATTTAAGCTCAAATTCTATCTTATACCATTCATACACATCGATCAATAAGCTCAATCACACATGACACCGTTCTTAACATAATATTTCAACCCAAGTAATATTAATCACAACTTACCTTATTTCTGATTAATTCAATGAGACTTAAGCTTACCTGAGTTAAACATATAGTCTATCATTGCCGAACTCCAATACCTCCTTTAGAATAAAACTTGAAAATTTTGTTAACTTTTGAAAAATGTGTCCATTAGAAATTATTTACTAATATAAGCTCATTATAAAATATGTGAATTAAAACTTTATTATATTTTATTAAAAGATAAATCATTTGTAAGGAAAATATATCTAAGCATAATATAAGCTTCAATAATAAATAAAGTACTTTAAATCAAAAGTGGCCCTTATTACAACCAATATTAAACAAAACACTTAGTATTAAAATTACTTAAAAATAATTAAATTAATCTCCTTCTGCATGGGCCACCTTGCATCCTCTCCGACCCGGTCCGGTCAACAAGTCACCTGCGATGTTGGATAAATAATTGGGTGAGTCATAATGACTCAGTGTGTAATTAAACCACTGATATCCACCCACATGTTAGTCACAAATTAACCCAATTATCAAATGCAACATATAATATAATCATTTAAACACTACCACAATCTGGGCTTGGCCCATAATCAAATCATATTCAAGCACTGGGCTAGGCCCTTTTCTCATCAGTCCACTGATCACTGGGCTTGGCCCATTTCCACGTATGTTCTCAAAACATACCTATTCATATTCCATATTGGGCTTGGCCCATTTCCATATCAATTTATAACAAAACCATGCAATATGAAACCCAACCCAATCCTAAGGTCCATCCGCTACACACCCCCTTAACCAGCCTACCACACACCAGGGGACTATCGAGTCACCCTCTCCTTTTCCCTCCAAAAAGGCAACCAATGCCATCCACGATGTAGCACGTAGCTAACATCGAACCACGATGGAGCACACAGCAATCCATCAAGCCACGATATGGCATAAAGCCGATATCAATCAAGGTAACCACGCGAACTAAATCGCAAAGATCCACAACGCGACCTCAGTCAGCGCCAATCCACGATGTAGCACAAAGCTGACATCAACCACGTACTCGAAGTACACCCGTACCTTCTTTCAAAAAAAAAACCCACCCATGCACATGTAACATAATATAATGACATAATGAATAAAGCATGTACATGATATTCAGGCATACATTCATATTCACAGACATACTCACATACACGTATTAATAACCACAACACAACAGATTTGATACTAACCTGTTTATCGACATACCCTTTAAGGGTATCCGGTTCACATAGTCACTGCACTTATTAACACATATTTAACACATACACCTATCGCATACATATCATATACCCGGAAATCGATGGGTTAATCACACACCTTATAACCTGAAGCTCTAAGCCCTCGATCCCGACGCTATCGCTTAGCGAGACTACCGTTATTTGCTTATCGTTTTCTGCTGCACGACCACACCCCGGTGGCCAATCCCGAACTGCCGAGACGGCTCTTTTCTTAAACTTTGGACAGGACCTTCCCTTTCCCTCTTGGCCTTTTCGCATCCATCGACACTTAATCGAATCACACGATTAATCAATCAAAGCCACAATCTACTATTAACAAATCTAAGTTACTTACTAATTTCCTTACCGAAATAAATCGAGATCCCAAGGCCTTCCTTCGCTTATGCCGATCGCCTATAAACCAAAGTCACTATTCGGTCAACACCTAAACATACACAATGGCCTAAGGCGAATACCAATGGATCACTTACCCTCTTACTCGGATCCCAAACACCACCGATCTCCGAAGTTGCCAAAATCCTCGCTACACAATATTAGAATCACTAATACCAAAACTAAGGCCAACCCTTGGTTTAGCCACTAAAATAGGGAACCAAAACCATTGCTAAAGACGAACATGCTTACCACACTTGCTTAAGAATCGGCCAACCCATTAAAATACAAGGAGAATTGACTTCAAACTTAGTAAAATCGTAGAGGAATGGAGGCTAGAGGTTTGACTATCAAGGAATTTAAAAGAAAACAAAGAAATATTTATAAAGAAAATAAGAAACTCCACTTGAACCTTGACTAGGTACACAAGACTATGGTGACCAAAATGCACCAAATATGGACTAAGAGAATTTGTCAAATGGTCAAAAGAAAATCAAGAGGAAGGCTGCCCCTTAAATAGCAATTCGGCACTTGTTTCCCCCCCTTGGAGACTCCCACTTTTGGCTGCCACTTCAAATGCTCCAGCCCACCAATTCAATTTAATTTGAATTAAACCAATCCATTATCTTACTAATTTAATCAAATAAATGAATAATAAAATAAAAAACAAGATAAAGCCGACATTTATCCTGCCAATTGGAAAAAACAAAATTCAAAACTCATCCTTATCACTCCTTCCAACCGAATCCAAAAAAACCAAACAACCTTAGCTCCCTGCTGCCGTCCCACACCTGCCCAGCTGCTGTAAAATAAAAGAAAAACCACCTCATTTGAGATTCGAACACGGGACACTGGGAAAGCCAAGACCAACTAGCGCCCGGCCATTCGGCCACTTTGATTTTATGCTATAAGGCCCCAACATTTATTCTTAAAGGCTTCCTACTCAAGCCCATAGCCACACATGAAAAATAAAACACCAAAATCTCTGCTGCGCCTCGAACCGGTAGCCCATATTTGCCTCTAGCTCCCAAGCAACGCCCAGGGCCATTCGCCAAAGCGTTATTATGTCCTACATGCGCCACCAAATTCTTTGAACCCTTCTTCGCTCAAATTTTCTTTTAACGCCAACATGCAAAATAAAACACCCTTGTTGCCACTGGACTCGAACCAGTGTCCTCTTAGCATGCATGAGGCGTCACTTTCAAAGACCTTAAGTGGCACCTCCTTGCCACTTTGCCAAGTGAATTATTGTGCCATAAATTCTGAAAATTATTCTTAAGGCCTCCTTGGCCGATTCCTTTTCCCACTAAAATCCAAAATTTTCCAAAGCCTTCCCTTTCATCCAAACATTTCTAAAACCCTAAAACTCATCCAAGCACGCCCAATAACCTACTAACACTCGAATTACACACAACCCAAGATAGCCCTAAAACCAGGGTGTTACAATTCTACCCTCCTTAAAATAATTTCGTCCTCGAAATTACTTACTGCCATGCAATCCTAACTCCCTACTCTACACCTCCGCTGCGCCACTCTGATTCCAATTCATCATACTTCCCAAACGTAGTCTCTAAGTTCTCACTCGAGATCCAAATCATACAGGAAAGAATTAATTTACAAACAAGGAGAACAATTAAAGAGTATTCCAAAACAAAGGAGCTTACCCGATTTCACATCCTTGGTTGACTTTGACTAGCACCACGACCCTTCGTTGCTCGAGGACAATTCTTAACCAGATGTGCCTTAGATCCACACCGAAAGCATTCTTTATTATTTCCCCAACACTCTCCTGTGTGATGCCTTCCACACCGAGCACAAGGACGATTCCGATCCACTGGTACAAGTGCACTTACAGGGTTCTCGGTCCTTGGTCTTTTCTGGACATTACCAAACGATACTGATGGTCCAACATTTCTCTTATTCTCGTTCCTATCCTTTTCTCGGTTTTCTCTTATAGTCTTCTTAACCTCTTCAACGATCCGAGCTTTCTCCACGAAATGGCGAAGTCCTTTCTCTCTGCGGAGCTATCAACTCCGCAACTCATCTCAGCCCCATCTTGAATCGAACACTCCTTTCATAATCGAGCCACGATTCCTTTGGCGTCTTGACTTAGTCGCCTAAACTCAGCTTCATACTCCGCTTCCGACTTATTCCCTTGCACTAGATTTAGAAACGCTTTCCTTTGCGAGTCCAAATAACTGGCTCCTACATACTTCCCTTGAACTTGGCCTTAAAGAAATCCCAATCCAATCGATCTGCCGATACACCTTGTTTGACGGTGAGCCACCAACGATAAACTTCACGCTAAGTAAAAGCAGCGCCCTTCAGCTTTTCTTCATTGGTGCAATCCAAATCATCCATGATTCTTTCGACTGCTTCTAGCCAATACTCTGCTACATTAGGAGCTACTCCCGACACTCCTCTAAAGATCTCGGCTCCGTTCGATCTAAGCCTTTCCGATACCGACTTCCGAGTTCCATTTCCTCTACTAACTCCCGCTACTCGCTCTAGCACTCGCAACATGGCCCGCGATACTGCATCATCTTCTCCGGTCTGATCTTGTTCCTCCGCGGCCACTGCTGGCGGCACTTCACTTTCTGACCCATGGCCAGACCCTATCGGTTCCGATGCTGCCATTCTACCTCTACTGCGTCCCCTAGAACTCATCTCTATCGTCTTGATTTATCTAATTAAGAAGTTTTATGCATTAGTAATTGTTCCAATATTTAACCACGAGCAAATTTTATGAAATGAAAGATATTTAGAAGTAGTTCTTTCGATCACACAAAGTTTCAGTTCGAGTTTACTACTCTAGTTCAAGAATCACATTCCTTCCTCAGTAAAGGCACATTCAGTGGTATCTACCACACATCCACTATTCGGACATTTACTGCTTTTACCCTGGGGTATTTCCGTTATTTTCCTACAAGGACATTTTGAATAAACCGGAAAAATTTTAAAACTTTAATAAACCAGACATTTTGAAATTTCCACAACTAGAGGTATTTCTAAAAAAATTTGTCAAATTAGAATACTGCAGAATTTTGGAAACTAGGGTATTTTGGTAATTTTGTCAATCGGGGTAATTTTGTAAATTTCAAGAGTCGGGTGTTACTTTGAAATACAAAATTTGGATACTTTTCAAAGTGAGAAAATTTTATTAAAGTTGGGGTTAACTTAGAAATTTTGAAAGTCGAGGGCATTTTAGTAATTTTAACACGGGGTGTTTTGTAAATTTCCCAAATCGGGGTATATTGATATTTTGAAAACTAGAGATTTTAATATTTTGCAAGGTAAAAATCATTTTAACAAAAGTTGAGGGTACGTGGTAATTTTATAATACAGGGGCATTTTTGTAATTTTGCCGCTAGGGGCATTTTGGCAATTTTGGGTAAATCGAGAAAAACACCTTTTTTTTTCAAAACCAGATTTAGGGTTTACAAACCAAAAAGGGTAAATTTAAAAATTGTAAAACCAAGAATTTTAAAACAGCAAGGCTAATCCCTTTCGGGTTTTAAGAATTGGTTTAGCCTATGAACAAGTCCTCTTGATTAAGGTGAACCGTAGCTACGCACCAGGTAGGATTCAAGTGGAGAGGAGGTGAGTCACGCGGACTGCTTAAATACCAAGCTCCCACTGAATACCACTCCTAGACATGCGCACACAGGTTGCCACACCTTAACACGGCGACTTACTTCACAGGTTTGTTTAGTAACCTTAAGTCTTATGCATATGTTTGGGTAGACTAGTCCTAGGGTCCAAAAGCCCTAATATTCTAATCTACGAGCCCAAACTAAGCCCATAATAATTCACATCAACAAATCAAGTCTAAAATACTCACACAGTGGACTTGGTAGAGGTACAGGTGCCATGCGAAGAACACAAATAAAAGCCCATATTTTGAAAAGCCCATTTGAAAATGTTTTGGGCCCAAAACCCTCAAAGCCGAGTTTTGAACCGGCTCGATACTAATCAGTAACATCCCCAAACCCGCCCACGAGCCTTGACCGGATCTGGTTATGTCATTTGAATGACGATGGAAAATCTTTGTCTTTAGAATAAAACTTGAAAATTTTGTTAACTTTTGAAAATGTGTCCATTAGGAATTATTTACTAATATAAGCTCATTATAAAATATGTGAATTAAAACTTTATTATATTTTATTAAAAGATAAATCATTTGTAAGGAAAATATATCTAAGCATAATATAAGCTTCAATAATAAATAAAGTACTTTAAATCAAAAGTGGCCCTTATTACAACCAATATTAAACAAAACACTTAGTATTAAAATTACTTAAAATAATTAAATTAATCTCCTTCGCATGGGCCACCTTGCATCCTCTCCCAACCTTGGTCCGGTCAACAAGTCACTGCGATGTTGGATAAATAATTGGGTGAGTCATAATGACTCGATGTGTAATTAAACCATCGATATCCACCCACATGTTAGTCACAAATTAACCCAATTATCAAATGCAACATATAATATAATCATTTAAACACTACCACAATCTGGGCTTGGCCCATAATCAAATCATATTCAAGCACTGGGCTAGGCCCTTTTCTCATCAGTCCACTGATCACTGGGCTTGGCCCATTTCCACGTATGTTCTCAAAACATACCTATTCATATTCCATATTGGGCTTGGCCCATTTCCATATCAATTTATAACAAAACCATGCAATATGAAACCCAACCCAATCCTAAGGTCCATCCGCTACACACCCCCTTAACCAGCCTACCACACACCAGGGGACTATCGAGTCACCCTCTCCTTTTCCCTCCAAAAGGCAACCAATGCCATCCACGATGTAGCACGTAGCTAACATCGAACCACGATGGAGCACACGCAATCCATCAAGCCACGATATGGCATAAAGCCGATATCAATCAAGGTAACCACGCCAACTAAATCGCAAAAGATCCACAACGCGACCTCGGTCGGCGCCAATCCACGATGTAGCACAAAGTCGACATCAACCACGCATCAAGTACACCGTGCATCTTCTTTCAAAAAAACCCACCCATGCACATGTAACATAATATAATGACATAATGAATAAAGCATGTACATGATATTCTGCATACATTCATATTCACGGACATACTCACATACACGTATTAATAACCACAACACAATGATTTGATACTAACTCGTTTATCGACATACCCTTTAAGGGTATCCGGTTCACATAGTCACTTGCACTTATTAACACATATTTAACACATACACCTATCGATACATATCATATACCCGAAATCGATGGGTTAATCACACACCTTATAACTCAAGCTCTAAGCCCTCGATCCCGACGCTATCGCTTAGCGAGACTACCGTTATTTGCTTATCGTTTTGCACTGCACGACCACACCCCGTGGCCAATCCCGAATCGCCGAGACGGCTCTTTTCTTAAACTTTGGAAGGGGACCTTCCTTTCCCTCTTGATGGCACTTTTCGCATCCATCGACACTTAATCGTAATCACACGATTAATCAATCAAAGCCACAATCTACTATTAACAAATCTAAGTTACTTACTAATTTCCTTAAGAAATAAACCGAGATCCCGAAGCCTTCCTTCGCTTATGCCGATCTGCCTATAAACCAAAGTCACTATTCGGTCAACACCTAAACATACACAATGGCCTAAGGTCAATACCAATGGATCACTTACCCTCTTACTCGGATCCCAAACACCACCGATCTCCCGAAGTTGCCAAAATCCTGCTACACAATATTAGAATCACTAATACCAAAACTAAGGCCAACCCTTGGTTTAGCCACTAAAATAGGGAACCAAACCGATCGCTAAAGATGAACATGCTTACCACACTTGCTTAAGAATCGGCCAACCCCGCTAAAATACAAGGGAGAATTCGGCTTCAAACTTAGTAAAATCGTAGAGGAATGGAGGGCTAGAGGTTTCGGCTATCAAGGAATTTAAAAGAAAACAAAGAAATATTTATAAAGAAAATAAGAAACTCCACTTGAACCTTCGGCTAGGTACACAAGACTATGGCTGACCAAAATGCACCAAATATGGACTAAGAGAATTTGTCAAATGGTCAAAAGAAAATCAAGAGGAAGGCTGCCCCTTAAATAGCAATTCGGCACTTGTTTCCCCCCCCTTGGAGACTCCCACTTTTGGCTGCCACTTCAAATGCTCCAGCCCACCAATTCAATTTAATTTGAATTAAACCAATCCCTTATCTTACTAATTTAATCAAATAAATGAATAATAAAATAAAAAACAAGATAAAGCCAGCATTTATCCCTGCCGAATTGGAAAAAAAACAAAATTCAAAACTCATCCTTATCACTCCTTCCAACCGAATCCAAAAAAACCAAACAACCTTAGCTCCTCTGTAGTCCCACACCGCCAAACAGTAAAATAAAAGAAAACCACCTCATTTCAGATTCGAACACAGGGACACAGGGAAAGCCAGCAGCCAACTAGCGCCCAGGCCATTCGGCCACTTTGATTTTTATGCTATAAGGCCCCAACATTTATTCTTAAAGGCTTCCTACTCAAGCCCATAGCCACACATGAAAAATAAAAACACCCTTGTTGCACCGACTCGAACCCAGTCCTCTTAGCATGCATGAGGCGTCACTTTCCAAGACCTTATGGCACCTCCTTGCCACTTTGCCAAGTGAATTATTGTGCCATAAATTACTGAAAATTATTCTTAAGGCCTCCCTTGGCCCGATTCCTTTTCCCACTAAAAATCCAAAATTTTCCAAAGCCTTCCCCTTTCATCCAAACATTTCTAAAACCCCTAAAACTCATCCAAGCACGCCCAATAACCTACTAACACTCGAATTACACACAACCCGCATAGCCCCTAAAACCAGGGTGTTACAACCTCATTTAACTTAACATTTATCACTATTTTGCCTTTAACAAATAAATTACTATTTCGGCATAAGGTTCAAATGGAAAATATCAACTTTCAACCATCTACTCATTACATATGCATATCATTCAATAAGGCCACATAAATGAATATATATACACTTGTCCATTCAACATTTCATATATCCAAGTATTCAATATCAATGTAATAACAATATGACCACATAACCAAAGGTCCGAATATATATATATATATATATATATATATATGGTCTTTAGTCACATTCTTGCCCAACGAAATTCACATATATGCTTATCTATTTGATCGAACATAGAAACTCAATTAATTAACTCATAGGCACTTACCTGTATGGTTGAATATAAATAACTTGTATTATCAACTTACCTACTCAATAAACACCTCATGATGTAGTCTCATAAACCACAAGTTGATATTTCATCACTGGTATAAAACTTGCTAGACCAAAGGTCCGAAATTTAAACACCAAGCACGAAGCTCGCTAGGCATTAGAGCCCAAATAAATCACCAAGACGAAGCACGCTAGGCATTAAAGCCCAAATAAATCAAGCGACGAGGCCCGCTAGGCTCAAAGCCCGAGTAATAACACCGGCACGAGGCCTGCTAGGCATTAAAGCCCGAAATAAATCACCGGCACGAGGCCTGCTAGGCTCAAAGCCCGAGTAATAACACCGGCACGAGGCCTGCTAGGCATTAAAGCCCAAATAAATCACCAAGACGAAGCACGCTGAGGCATTAAAGCCCGAAATAAATCACCGGCACGAAGCCTGCTAGGCTCAAAGCCCGATTATCAACCTAATCAACATACTCATACACATTACTTAATGCTAAAATCACATCCATCTCGTATACTTTATTTTACAATTTCATGTTAAACCAGAACATAATTATTCACATCACATTCAACAAACAAATTTACTACAATTTCATACCCCACATTCGCCTACCTCTATTTTCTTGCCTTCAATACCAATTTTTATCATATACTACTTTCGTAAATAATTTCTCGACATAAATTTGCTTAAGGACTTACCTCGGTTGTCGTTAGACCGTGTAAATCGACTATTCGAGAACCTTTATCTTTCCCCGATCCAATTCCGTTTTTCTTTGTTCTTGATCTAAACACATTAAAATTTAGCTCATTCAAGCACATTTCATCTCAATTTGGTCCAAAAACACTTAAATAACAAATTACCATTTTACCCCTAATGTTTCCCATTTTACAAATTGGTCCTATTTACACAAAACACAAAATATGCAAGATCTCCCAACACCATAGCTTGGCCGAACCTTCCACATAGCCATATGAATCCTTGCATTTCATTTATTTTGCATTTTAAGTCTCTCACAAATTTATTTTCTCAATTTAGCTCTATTTACTCAAAATCACCAAAACTTCAATACAAAACTTGTAAATCTTTAACATATTTTTAATCTAAAACCATCAAATATCAAAACCATCCAAGCATGTTAATGGTCAATCCTATATACATAATATTTTCAAAAATTTAGGCATGGGTCGGGTAATATACTGAAGCAACGATCTCAAAAGCGTAAAATTATCAAAACTAAAACCAACCATACCTTAATCAAGCTCTCTAAGTTGCAAACTCAAAGCTCTACAATGGTGTTTTATTTTCTTACATTCGGCTATGAGAGGAGGAAGGTGATGATGGCTTTATTTTATGTTTTGTTTAATATATACACTAACTTTATTTCTTTATAAAATAATAACATAACCTTATATATATAAAAAATAATTAAACTAACATATATATAAGGCTAACTTGGCCCATTGCCGTCCATCACTATGGTCAATGGGCTAATTGCCCTTTAGGACACCCACTTAAAAAGCCACAAGCAAATTAATACATTACACCTTAGCATGCAACTTTTACGCTTTTCGCGATTAAATCCTTTTTATCAAATTAAGCACTTAAAAGGTAAAATTTTTCTACGAAACTTTCACACATTTTAATTCACACATAATAAGCACAAAATAAAATATTAAAATATTTCTCGGACTCGGATTCGTGGTCCCGAAACCATCGTTCCGATTAGGGTCAAATTCGGTCTGTTACACTCACATTACCCGTATTTCTGGGTGGTCTACCACTAGCCGCTATGTTACTCGGCCTCATATTCTTCTTCATATCTTGCTCAACCAACTCAGGCCATTCACGAATGAACTGATCCATCGATCCACATTTAAAGCAAGCCCGATCAATCAATCTACAACTATCGAGATGTCATTTACCACAACGTTTGCACTTAGGTTGGTTCGGTGGGATGTTACCAACACTAGCTACTGAGGTAGCTCTCGAGCTCATAGGTGGTCTTTCTCGATCACGTCTAGAATAGTCCACAGTAGCCTTTGATTGGCTAAAATCATCCCTGAATTTCTTCGATGCTGATTGAAATGTCTTACTCGATGATCTCTTACGGAAATCTCTGGCTTCAAAATCAGCTTTTCTTTTCTCTTTCTCGAGCTCTTCAGCTTTGCATGCTTGCTAAACAAGTACAACGAACTCTTTTATTTCAAGAATCCCAACGAGCAATTTAATGTTGTCATTCAGCCTGTCTTCGAATCTTTTACACATAATTTCTTCTGTCAAACACACTCTCGAGCATATTTCCTAAGTCTCACAAATTCCCGCTCATATTCTGTTACGGCCATACGACCCTATTTCAACTCGAGGAATTCTTTGCACTTCTGATCGATGAATCTCTGACTAATGTATTTCTTACGAAATTCAGTCTGAAAGAACTCCCAGGTAACCCATTCTTTTGGAACCACCGAAACCAGTGTATTCCACCAATGATACACAGAATCTTGAAGCAATGACACATCACATTTAATACACTTATCAAGTGTACAGGATAGCTCATCAAACACACGGATAATATTATCGAGCCAGAATCCAGCTCGCTCAGCATCATCATCAACAGTGGCTCTGAATTCTTTAGCCCCATATTTTCTAATTTTATCAACAGGGGGCTTATGTAATCTCATCAGATCAAGTACTTGAGGTATTATAGGTATCGGAGGAGGATTAGGCAGGGGTGGGTGTTGTTGAGCAGTCGGATTTATTTGCACGAACTCCAAGAACCATTCATTCATCATTTGGAAGAAGGATTGGTTAGCCTCTCCCTCTTGGTTACTCGAAATCGACCTAGAATCAACTTACCATAACTGAACATGATATATACATTTATTAAAGTTACAAAATAATGCACCATTTCATATGCCTAATTTACCATATTTAAAATACAAACACATAACCAAAACACCAGTCAACTTTAGGCACAAATCATGTTCTTTATTATCTATTTACTATGTACTCAAAACAATTATTATCTAAACCATCATTTACATCTATTTTACAATTATACCAATCACCATCTTTAACCACAATTGATAGGTTAATGATATACATAATTTACTAGCATATCATATACACATACATGATATTCAAGATATATACACTTACCTATATATATAAAATGCTTAAAGTAACTTCATATTATACCATACACACGCCTTTTGTTATTTAATAGTAATGCATTTATAACCCTATCTATTAAGGTCATCTTGAACACCTATACTAAAACCATACATGCTCAATTTCATATACTCAATTAAGCTAACTTATTTCACAAATAGTTATTTAATATAACTTATATAAATCATTTAAACATATGCATCTTTTACCAATTCTACTGAATCAAACTTTCAAACCATCCAAATACCTTTTATGCTTATACTTATTATCTCAAACCAATTACTCATATTCATAAGTGCCGAATCATAAGTAGTTCACAACCATCACCCATATTTCATCTCATAACCGATTATGAATTCAACAACCACCTTTATCAAACTTTCTTAATAAAATAACCCCAAGCCACAAACAATTACTTCATGCCAAAACCTTTATATGTATCAAACATTCCACAATTACCATTCGCATATGTCTTTTAGCATTTTTACCAAAATGATCCTCAACCATAATCAAACATAATTAAACAGAAACATTAACAAAACATACCAAATACACCTCATTTATATGCCATGACCGAATTTACTTAGACTTAAACATCATATTTAGCCATTATCGCATGGCTTATATTTACAACATCAAAAATTATCCAAATCATAAGATAGTCTATACATGCCATAAGTAAGTCATAGCTAGCTTCCAAAAATCTATAAAACACAAACAAATACACACTGTAAGCTTAAATAGCTTAGTAAGTCATAGGCAAATAAATCATTCAATAACATTCATAATTCAATTTAACTAAACCGAATCATACTAATCATAACTGTCACACCCCTTACTCGTATTTTGATGCTAGAATCACGTACGAGGCATTACCGTACTTAACTTGCTCAAAAATACAACATCAAGCCATAAAATTTCATTTCAACTTAAAACTTCTCATTCATATTCATAACATCCTTATTATGGGCCTACAAGGTCTTAAACATGAAAAGAGAGGGTCTCGGAATCAAATCGAGAACTCTTGTGTACTTAGAAATTTTTTGCTTAAATAGGGCCTGTAACACCCCTTACCCGTATTCCAGGCCGGAATCGAGTACGAGGTGATACCGTACTTAACACACTTGATTATACAACTCTAAGCTATAAAACTTCATCCCAACTTAATAGTACTCATTACAATCAATACATTCTCATTAAGGGCCTACGAGACCTTAATCAAGCATACAGAGGGTCTCGGAACCCAACTGGGAATTTTATGCATTTGAAATTTTTTGTCTAAATAGGGGCCATACGCCCTTGTGAAATGGGACACGCCCGTGTGGGCAGGCCGTGTGGTCACACACGCCCATGTCCCTAACCCGTGTGGAATTTATTTTCATTTTGAACCTACAGGAGTTTTCACACGGCCGGACACACACCCGTGTTCTTAGCCCGTGTGCTCCACACAACCTAAACATGCTCATGTTCTCGCCCGTGTGTAAGAAAATTGGATATTCTGTTTGTGACATCAGCAACCTCATATGGAGCACACAGCCTAGCCACATGCCCCTATGGCTAGCCCGTGGTCGACATTGACATGAAAGACTAACATGCAGGGGACACACGGCTTCGTCACACACTCATGGGACTGCCCGTGTGTCTCACATGGCCTAGACACACGCCCTTGTGCCTACTCGTGTGGACAAGAACAAGGCTATTTGCCAAGATCTTTTCATCACCCTAGCTCACACAACATAATTCCATTCAATAATTACTAAGCAACTCAAATTTGTAACATACACTTCCATGAATAACTTCATCTTCTCATAAATTAGTAATAATGAGCCATCAACTATGGAAATATACAAAAAAGTTCATCTTTAAAGGAGCCAATACATACTTGGCCAAAATAACAAAACAATTCACCTAGTCTAGCCTCTATACATGCCATACTCAAAATACTAAGCCTAAATATACCAAGATGAGCTGATAGTGTGGGTGATCTTCTAATTATCTTCGTATCCCGACTTGGCTCTTTGACACTATAAAACAAGGGAAAGGAAAGGGAGTAAGCTTTAAGCTTAGTAAGTTTACATGTAAACAATAAACATCATAATATGTGCTAATCAATAAATAACACTACATAATAAGCAAGAACAATCCATATTCCAAGATCATGCTTACACATTTCATTTCTCACCACATTCCAACCATATCACAACCCAAATGCCCACATTATTTAACATACATCCCTGCACTTATCACCACATGATCACATGAAACAACACTTAAAAGTTTCAAAATAATCCATTCATAGTAATACCAAACACACGATGGTTTCGCACTTAGCCCACCATTAATCTTTAACAGGGTGGTATCGCACATAGCCCACCAACAAGAATATTTACGGTGGTATCGCACATAGCCCACCAAATGTTAATATAAACAATGGTATCGCATATAGCCCATCGTGAATAAGTAATAAGGTGGTATCGCACATAGCCCACCATCAAGAATATTTAAGGTGGTATTGCACATAGCCCACCATTAATCACTACGATAATATTCTACATTTACATATCTATTGGAACGTTCTTACAGAAACTATTCATCATCTACCGAATTCAGTTCATTTAAATTGTAAATGTTCTCAATCATACAATGCACCAATAAGTAACAACATGTTTATTTTATATACATCGTTTACACATAAGCTTACCTCGGTGTAAAATGTGTAAATTTTGCAGTTTAATTCGAAACCTTGCCTTTTCTCCGGTCAAGGTTAATTCCACACTCTTCTTGATCTATAACAACAAAATTCACTCATTCACTCATTTTATAATCATAATACATCATAATCTCAACTTAGGCAAAAATGACCATTTTGCCCTTGTACTATGGCAAAATTATGATTTTGCCCTAGGCTCGTAAATCATTTTTCATCACTTTTTCTCATTAAACAAGCCTTGCTGGACATTTATTTCTCTTACAACTACTCATAATTCCAACCATTTCATGCATTTATTACACAATTTTAACTTTTACAATTAGTATCATTTAGGTGTTTTCATGGTAACACCTTTCACAAAAGTTGTTCCTTGACTCACTAACATCCATTTTGTTCCATAAAAACTCCAAAAACATCATGAACACTCTCATGGAAAGTCCCTAAACTTGCAACCATATTGCAAATTAGTCCCCTTATTAGCTAGCTTAAGCTTTGGGGGTTCCAAAAGTACAAAAATTATCAACTAAAACCACCAAAATCACTTACTTGTGTGAGGATAAGTTGCTGAAATTTCAAAGCTTTCAAAACCCCCTCTATGCTGGTATTTTCAATGGTGAAGGTGATGAAGAAAAATGGATGATATCATCTTTTCTTATTTTATTTATTTTCTTCAAATTAGTCCACCTAACCCACCCAATTTTGACCAATTTTGAGTCTATTATCCCCTATGCCAGCTATCAACATTAGGAAGGTCTAATTTCACATTCAAAACTTTCAATTTAAAGTTCCTTATCAATTTAATGTTTCTAGCTTGTAAAATGGAACTTTTTCACTTTATGCGATTTAGTCCTTTTTCGCAATTAAGCCTTAAATCACTAAAATTAATGCACCAAAATTTTCATGCATCCTTATAATCATGCTACAACACATAAAATAATTTCAAAATAAATTTCTTCAACCTCAGGTTAGTGCTCCAAAAACCATTGTTCAGACTAGCCCCAAAATTGGGCTTTTACAGGGCCACACGCCCTTGTGAAATAGGACACGCCCGTATGAGCAGGCCATGTGGTCACACATAGCCTTGTCCCTAGCACGTGTGGAATTTATTTTTCATTTTGAGCCTATAGGGGTTTTCACACGGCCAGGCACATGCTTGTGTCCTTGGCCCGTGTCCTCCAACACGGCCTAGAGACACTCGTGTCCTCACCCGTGTGTGAAAACCTAAGTATTCTGGTTATGACGTCAGCAACCTTATAAGGGGCACACAGCCTAGGCACACGCCTATATGTCTAGCCCATGGTCGACACTGACTTGCAACACTAACATGTAGGGGACACATAGCCTAGCCACACACCCATGGAACTGACAGTGTATCACACACGGCCTAGACACACGCCTGTGTGCCTACCTATGTGGACAAGAACAAGGCTATTTGCCAAGCTCTTTTTATCACCCAAACTTCTAGAACATAAATCACATTCAACCATTAATCAAACAATCCAATCATGTATCATTCACATTCATGAATAACCTCATTTTTTTATATATTAATAATAATAAGCCAACAACTATGGCTATTTACAAAAAGTTCATCTTTGAAGGAGCCAACACACTCTGCCAAAACATCAAGACATTTCACTAAGTCTAGCCCCTATACATGCCATACTCAACATGCTAAGTCTAAATATACCGAAATGAGCTGATAGTGTGGATGATCTTTCGATTATCTACGTATCCCGAGCTAACTATTTGACACTATAAAACAAGGGAAAAGAAAGGGAGTAAGTTTTAAGCTTAGTAAGTTTACATGTAAACATTAAACATCATACCATATGCAAAGCAACCACAAACATTATATAATGTGTAAGAACATTTCACATTTTCATAATCATGCTTACTCATCTCATTTCTTACCACCGTCCAACCATATACATACATATTGCTCACATTTACTTGCACATATTCCCTGCACTCATCACCACAAGCAACATGAAGTATATTTACTTAGACCATTTCTCGATGAACCCTACGGAATAATACTAAGTACCCGGTGGTTTTGCACACAGCCCACCAATAGTCTATAATAGGGTGGTATCGCGCATAGCCCACCAAAAGATTAATTTTGATGGTTTCGCACATAGCCCATCATGAAAAAATAATAAGGTGGTATCGCACACAGCCCAGCAATAATGATTACGAATATTTTTCTACACTTACAAAACTATTCCGAGGTTCATACAAGAATTACTCACTATCTATTAATTTCAATCATTCTCAATCATAATTAACCCCATTTCATACGATGCACCAATAAGTAACAACATATATATTAAAGTTGTATCATTTACACATAAACTTACCTTGGTGAAAAATGTGTTAATTGACGGTTTAGTCCATAACCTTGCCTTTTTCTCGGTCAAGGTTGTTTCCACGATCTTCTTGATCTATAATAATAAAATTTACTCATTCAATCATTACGTAACTCATAATACATCAAAATCTCCACTTAGGCAAAAATGACCATTTTGCCTTTATACTTAGGCAAAATTACGAATTTGCCCCTAGGCTCGAAAATCATTTTTCATCACATTTTCTCATTAAATAAGCCTAGATGAACATTTATTTCTCTTACAACAATTCACAAAACCAATCATTTCATGCATTTATTACTCAATTACAACCTTTAAAAATAAGTCCCTTTCTAGGTGTTTTCATAGTAACACATTTCACAAAAGTTATTCCTTAACCCACCAACATTCATTTTCTTTCATGAAAACTCGGCAAATAACATAAACACTCTCATTGCAAATCCTTAGACTTTCAACCATATTTCAAAATGGTCCCCTCATTAGCTAGCTTAAGCTTTGGGGGTTCTAAAAGTACAAAAATTATTAAAAAAGACCTTTAAAGTCACTTACTTATGAGGAAATAGCTTGGCTGAAAGTTTGAGCACCAAAAACCTCTATTTTCTCTTCAATTTTTGGTGGAAGAAGGAAGGTGAATAGTGAAATATGATATCTCCTTCGTTTATCTTATTTTATTCATTTTTGGTCACCTAATTTCACCAAAGTTTTGACCAAATTAATGTCTTTGTCCCCCTTGGCCGGCCATCACTCTTAGAGTGGTCTATTTGCACTTTAAAGACCTCCAATTTAATATTCCATAGCTATTAGACACCCTTAGCTTGTAAAATGAAACTTTTGCACTTTATACGATTTAGTTCTTTTTCACAATTAAGCATACAATAGCTAAAATTAAAGCACCAAAATTTCCATGCATCTTTATAAACATGCTATAACACATAAATTAATATCAAAATAATTTTCTTCAACCCCGAATTAGTGGTCCCGAAACCAACCATTTTGACTAGCCCCAAAATCACAGGCTGTTACAACTCTCCCCTTTTCAAAGATTTTCATCCCCGAAAATCTTACCGGTAAAAAGGTTTGGGTACTGTTCTCTCATTACTTCTTTCGGTTTCCATGTAGCCTCTTTTACTCCATGTTTCCACCACAATACTTTTACCAATGCTATGCCCTTATTCATCAACTGTTTAATCTTTCGAGCCAAAATCTTGATTGGTTCCTCTTCATAAGTCATGTCCGGTCGTATCTCAATTTCTGTTGGAGGGATCACATACGAAGGATCAGAAAGATATCGACGCAACATCGACACATGAAATACGTTGTGTATTCTCTCTAGCTCTACCAGCCAATTGGTAAGCTACTAGCCTAATCATTTCAATAACCTCATACGGCCTTATGAATTGTGGACTCAATTTTCCTTTTCGACCAAATCTCAATATTTTCTTCCATGGAGATACTTTCAGAAATACTTTGTCGCCCACTTGAAACTTGATTTCCTTCTTTTTTAAATCTGCGTATGACTTTTGTTGATCCGAAGCAGCTTTCAGACTATCATGGATCACTTTCACTTTCTCCTCGGTCTCTTTAACTAGGTCGACCCCATGAATTTGCTTCTCACTAAGCTCGGTCCAATAAAAGGGAGTCCGACACTTGCGACCATATAAAGCTTCGTACGGTGCCATCCGTATACTCGACTGATAACTGTTGTTATAGGCAAAATCAACCAAAGGTAGATATTTTCCCAACTACCTTTGAACTCTAACACATAGCATCGGAGCATATCCTCAAGAAATTGAATCACTCTTTCAGCTTGGCCATCGGTTTGAGGATGGAACACAGTACTAAAATTCAATCTTGTACCCAAGGCTTCCTGCAACTTCTTCTAGAACCTCGAAGTAAATCTCAGATCTCTATCCAAGATAGTAGATATAGGCACCCCATGCAATCTCACCATCTCAGTAATATATAGCTTGGCCAACTTATCAAGTGAATAATCCACAAGCATCGGTATAAAGTGAGCCGACTTCATTAATCTATCAACAATAACCCAAACAGCATCTTTCTTTTTCGGAGTCATAGGTAACCCCATTACGAAATCCATTGTGATTCAATCCTACTTCCACTCTGGAACCATCACTGGCTAAAGTAATCCTGAAGGTACTTGATGCTTGGCTTTCACTTATTGATAGATCAAACACTTTGTAACAAATGAGGAGATGTCTCTTTTCATACCGGACCACCAATACAACTTCTTCAAATCATTGTACATTTTCGTGTTGCCCGGATGTACTGACAAGCAACCACTGTGTGCCTTATGTAAAATTTTCAGGATTAACTCATCATCCTTTGGTACACAAATTCTATCATGACACATCAAGCAATCCTCTGAACTAACCCAAAAATCAGAGTGAAACACCCCAAACTCGGCCCACGAGCCTTGACCGGATCTAGTATGTTCCCCAGTGTAAACCGTTTCAAATTCTTTTGTTACTTAGGAAAAACTTGTGTGATTTGGAAGAAAGATCATTTTGAGTTGGGCTTGAGATGAAAACAAGTTTATTTCATTATTACAAATCCTTTACTTTAGGTGACAAAACGTTTGGACTTTGTTTTAAAAAAAAATAGATTCTTGAATCTTTTAATAAATAAAAGTTTGAAAAATAAAAATGAATAAAATAATTCTACTAAGGCCTTATTACATCAAAAATATTCCAAAATTTAAATTCAAAATACTTAAAGTAAAATAGTCCAAATAAAAGGAAATCGAACTTCACATCCTCTACTAAGCATCTGATCAATCACCGGTCGTCACACGAAAAGTAATCCCACAGGGGTGAGTCAATGACTCAATGTGTAACCAACACTAAAATTTAATATTTCAGGCATACAATATCATACATGTTCATAAAGCATTTAAACAATATGATGCAACCCAAACCCAAACCTATATGCCATCCGCTACACACCACCGTACCATCACACACACCGTGGGGACTACTAAGTCAACCCTCCATCCGCTACACACCATCGAAGGCGATTCTTTGCGGTCGGCGTGCTCATCGCCCTTATAAAATTCATGGTCTTAGGTCACCATATTCAAATTCATGGTCTTAGGTCACCATATTCGGATATCATGGTCTTAGGTCACCACATTCGTTCATTAGGGTCATATCGTGGTCTTAGGTCACCACATTAACTTCCCTTTTAATATAACCCATATGCCCCATATCATACATATCATGCAATATCATACCTTAATTAACATTCTTATCACTTTTCATATTCTTATCACTTTTCACATGTTAAAAATAACATATATTCATATTCCTAGTAGGAGTAGGAAACGTACCTTAGTACTTTGTACCATTGTATGTACCTTAGCCATGCTTTTCACATACTTAATAACACATTTAATTTAGAACATAGCCATGAACGTATTAAAACTTAGGGTAGGGTACACACAGTACCTTAGCCATATTCTTACACTCTCATATTAACACATATAATGAATTAAAACCGTAAATCTATTGAGATTTAGTGTGGGGTACACACCTGATTCACTTAAGGTTTCCAATCCAAATCCCAAAAAGCTTGATCTAATGCCTTAGATCTTAAATCTCTACATTTAATCAATCATTTAATACTTAGTAAGCCATTCGGCCATAAATCCAAATCCTAGTAGGATTAGTACACTAAAACTTACCTTGGTGCCAAATCTTGAAATCTTCACTATACTCTTTCTTGTATTCGCAAAGCTTTAAATCACTTTAACAAATTAGTTTGACTTTTGAATAAATATGAACTAGATCTAAAACACCAAAATAGGCCTTGGCGAATATTCGCATGTCTTACCTTGTGGATTTTAAATCTTGAAATTCACCAATTACTAGGGAACACGCTACTATGGTGTACCTTCGGAAAAGAACTTCTCCTTATTGTAGTTGACTTAAACAAATCCTGAAAATATCTCTTCAAAGTTTCGGCAACAAGATATTAATGGGGTTAGTCCTAGATTTTAGCAAATCTTAAAAGAAAAAGGATGAAAATCGAATGATAACTAGTTCTTACCCTTAATACAGAAGTTGACAACCCCTTGTTTGAAGTCTCAAAACTATTCGGCTATGGCCTTGATTTTAGCAAACTTTCGGGTTTTGGAAGATTATGAAAGAAGAAGAGAAAAGAGTTTGAGCAATTTGGTAATGAAGTTTCGGCTACACAAGGTGTATTTTCGGCTTGGCAAAACAATGAAGAAATGAGATATTTGCTAGAGAGAATTCACGAGAGAGAGAGTTAGAAGAAGGAATGAATGGCCCTCTTTTCCTTTTATAGCTGAAATTACTAACTTAGAATCCTTACTTGGCCATCATTCTTCTATTTTGATATCTTTATCTCTTTAATTAATAATTAAAGAATAATCCTCAATTATCTCTTTGAAAATAATCTAAAATAAATCATCATTTATCCACCTATTTAGCCGAGTTTTAAGGAGAATTAAACTTTTCCTTAAGAGTCCCTATTGCCATCCATTGCTTCCTCTTTAAGTAATTAAATAAAAATCACTTAAAGTCTTAGCTAGATCTTGTCCACCCCTTCCCTTGATGAGCCGAATTTAAACTTATTCTATTGGACTCCTTATGGCCATCGAGGCCCAAATTATCCATCTAAGTGGTGCCTCCCTATGATTAGTTTAGCTTTAATAACGAATTGGGCATAAGCCCAATTCAAACCTAAACCACTCTCGAAATGCTCTCCTTGCTGCTCGAACCTAAGCTTTCACACATCTTTGGTGGCGTCATTTACTGGGTTTTAAGGGGTGCCTCCTTGTCACTTTTCCAAGCCCGTTTTTGTGTCAAATTTCTTCTATTAATTTTTCTTAAGGCCACCTTGCCTTAAAACTTATCATTTCTAAGACATTTCCTTACATTTCCAAGTTTCCAAAAACGTTCGTTTCCCTCCTTTAAACTAATCATTTCTAAAGCATTTCCTTACATTTCCAAGTTTCCAAAAAAATTCATTTTCCTCCTTTGAATTTAACATTTCTAAATCATTTCCAAAAATGTTCACTTTCCTCTTTTAAACTTAACATTTCCTTTCCAAAATGTTCACTTTTCTCTTTTAAACTTAACATTTCCAAGTTTCCAAAATGTTCACTTTCCTCTTTTAAACTTAACATTTCCAAGTTTCCAAAAATGTTCACCATACATTCATAATACATAAGACATGCCATTTCGTATAATTAAATCAAAATGCATAGGCCCATTTTCAGGATGTTCGTTCTACCCCTTAAAAATAATTTAGTCCTCGAAATTACTTACTATCGTTCAATCCTAACTCATCACACTCGCCTTTCTTGCAAGACTGATCTTAACAAAACTAGCACATTTCTTAGATACTACCTCGACCATGTTCACTAGAACTCATTACTAACATCGCGATTTAATCTGATTAAAGAATTTTATAGACTAGTTTTTGTTCCACTGATTAACCGCGAAGAAGTTTTATGAAATGAATTTTAGGAGTGGTTCTTTCGTATTCATACATACACACAGTCTTTACATTCATACATCCATCAATCAATTATGAACTTTTGTTCATTCGGAGAAATGTTGTAGTTTTCATTGTTGTTGTTTTTCCACTACCGGGGTATTTTTGTAATTTACCCTACCGGTATTTTCATAATTTGTCAAAAAAGGTTCCTTGGTGATTTGTCAATAAGGGTTTTTGGTAATTTTGAAATCACAGGGGTATTTGAAAATTTTGAAATTATAGGGTATTTCAATTTGGTATCAAAGCCCGCTTTTAAACTCTCGGCCTTGGGTTTAAGGCCCAAAACATTTTCAAAGTTAAGCCCAAAAGGATTTTGTGAATTAAGCGTGTTTTTACGGCATGGCCCACTAAGTCTCGACAAGTCCACCGGTAAGTACTTGACTTACAAGTGATTTGAATATGTGAAATGTATGGGCTTTTATGGCAACGTAGATTAGTGAACTAGGATCTGTTGAACCCTAGGACTAGTCTACTAAAAACACAAGTACATAAGACTTAAGGACCATTAGACAAACACAGTGATTAAGTCGTAGAGCTAGGGTGTGGTAATCTGTTGTGCACATGTCTAGGAGTGGATTCAGAAGAGCTTGGTATTTAAGTAGTCCTAGCGACTCACCTCCTCTTTACTCGAATCCTACACAGTGCGAGTTACGTTTCACCCTAACCAAGAGGACTTAATCACGCTAAACCCCTAACTAAAACCCGAAAGGGACTAGCCAGTATTTTTATGGAAACCCTAGTTTTAAAATTTCTAAATTACCCTCTTGATTTGAAAAGATTATTTTATAAATTTTCACGAAATATTTTGATTTACCAATTTACTAAAATACCCTAGTGGTAAAATTACAAAATACCCTTGGTTTATGAAATTACCACATACCCACAGCTTCTTATCAAAATTTCACTACTTTGCTTAAAGGAACCCTAAATTTACAAAATATCAAAATACCTTGATTATGGAAAAAATTATTTACAAAATTACCCCTACACGCAAATTGCCGAATACCCAGAGTTACAAAATTACCGAATGACCCCGATCTTCAAAAATTTCGCAACAACACCGATTTGGAAAACAAATTCTCGAAACAACCTTCAAGTTTTGTAAATTCCAAAATATCCTTGATTTATTAAGATTTATAAATTTACCACGGTTTATTCTTGAAATACCCGATAATTTCAAAATTTTGAAATACCCCGAGTTTCAAAATTACCAAAATACCCTTATTGACAAAATCACCAAGGAACCTTATTTTGACAAATTACAAAAATACCCTTGTAGGGCAAATTAAGAAAATACCCTTGGGTAGTGGAAAAACAACAATAATGAAAACTACAACATTTCTCTGAATGAACGAAAGTTCATAATTGATTGATGGATGTATGAATGTAAAGACTGTGTGCATGTATGAATACGAAAGAACCACTCCTAAAATTCTTTTCATAAAACTTCTTCGCGGTTAATCAGTGGAACAAAAACTAGTCTATAAAATTCTTTAATCAGATTAAATCGCGACGTTAGTAATGAGTTCTAGTGAACGTGGTCGAGGTAGTATCTAATAAATGTGTTAGTTTTGTTAAGATCAGAGTGCGCAGCAAAGGCGTAGTGTGATGAGTTAGGATTGAACGATAGTAAGTAATTTTGAGGACGAAATTATTTTTAAGGGGGGTAGAACTGTAACATCCTAAAAATGGGCCTATGCATTTTTGATTTAATTATACAAAATGGCATGTCTTATGTATTATGAATGTATGGTGAACATTTTTGGAAACTTGGAAATGTTAAGTTTAAAAGAGGAAAGTGAACATTTTTGGAAACTTGGAAATGTTAAGTTTAGAAGAGGAAAGTGAACATTTTTGGAAACTTGGAAATGTTAAGTTTAAAAGAGGAAAGTGAACATTTTTGGAAATGATTTAGAAATGTTAAATTCAAAGGAGGAAAATGAATTTTTACTAGTTCTTACCCTTAATACAGAAGTCGACAACCCCTTGTTTGAAGTCTCAAAACTATTCGGCTATGGCCTTGATTTTAGCAAACTTTCGACTTTTGGAAGATTATGAAAGAAGAAGAGAAAAGAGTTTGAGCAATTTGGTAATGAAGTTTCGGCTACATAAGGTGTATTTTAGGCTTGGCAAAACAATGAAGAAAGGAGATATTTGCTAGAGAGAATTCGGCAGAGAGAGAGTTAGAAGAAGGAATGAATGGCCCTCTTTTCCTTTTATAGTCGAAATTACTAACTTAGAATCCTTACTTAGCCATCACTATTCTATTTTGATAGCTTTATCTCTTTAATTAAAATTAAAGAATAATCCTCAATTATCTCTTTGAAAATAATCTAAAATAAATCATCATTTATCCACCTATTTAGCCGAGTTTTAAGGAGAATTAAACTCTTCCTTAAGAGTCCCTATTGCCGTCCATTGCTTCCTCTTTAAGTAATTAAATAAAATCACTTAAAGTCTTAGCTAGATGCCGTCCACCCTTTCCCTTGATGAGCCAAATTTAAACTTATTCTATTGGACTCCTTATGGCCATCGAGGCCCAAATTATCCACCTAAGTGGCGCCTCCCTATGATTAGTTTAGCTTTAATAACAAATTGGGCTGCAAGCCCAATTCATATGCAAAAACACTCTTAGAAATGCTCTCCTTGCTACTCGAACCTAAGCTTGCACACATCTTTGGTGGCGTTATTCTTGGGGTTTTAAGGGGTGCCTCCTTGTCACTTTTCCAAGCCCGATTTTGTGTCAAATTTCTTCTATTAATTTTTCTTAAGGCCACCTTGCCTTAAAACTTATCATTTCTAAGACATTTCTTTACATTTCTAAGTTTCCAAAAATGTTCGTTTCCCTCCTTTAAACTTATCATTTCTAAAGCATTTCCTTACATTTCCAAGTTTCCAAAAAAATTTGTTTTCCACCTTTGAATTTAACATTTCTAAATCATTTCCAAAATGTTCACTTTCCTCTTTTAAACTTAACATTTCCAAGTTTCCAAAAATGTTCACTTTCCTCTTTTAAACTTAACATTTCCAAGTTTCCAAAAATGTTCACCTTACATTCATAATTCATAAGACATGCCATTTCGTATAATTAAATCAAAAATGCATAGGCCCATTTTTAGGATGTTACACAGAGTTATTCCCCAATTCGCACTGAGCTCTCTTAACTTGCATCTCACTATAATTCTTTTGAGCTTCACATGTCTACTGAATAAATAATTGTCTAGCCCTCAACTCAGCCAATATAGCACCATCATCAAACAACGCTAAACTTGTACTCATAGCTCTCAAAGCATACAGGGATTTTTTGCTCAAGGCATCCGCAGCCACATTCACTTTCCCTGGATGGTAATTGATTACAAACTCATAATCCTTCAATAATTTGAGCCATCGCCGTTGCCAAAAATTCAAATCCTTTTGGTCCATCAAGTACTTCAAACTCTTGTGATCGGTGAAGATTCGACACTTCTCACTATATAAATAATGATGCTAAATCTTTAAAGTAAAGATAATCGCAGCCAACTCTAAATCATGAGTCGAATAATTCTTCTTATGTAGCTCTAGCTGTCTCGAGGTATAAGCTACTACTTTACCCTCTTGCATCAACACACAGCCAAGACCATTTAATGACGCATCACTATAGACCATAAACTCTTTCCCCGACTCAGGTTGTACAAAATCGGTGCTTCAGTCAACAGCGCTTTCAATCTCTCGAAACTCTGTTGGCATTTCTCAGTCCATTTAAACTTAACATCTTTGTGCAACAGTTTCGTCATCGAGGTAGCAATCATGGAGAACCCTTTGGTAAATCGTCTGTAGTAACCTGCCAAACCCAAAAAGCTCCTAATCTCTAACACGTTCCTCAGCGGTTTCCACTCCACAATAGTCAATATCTTACTCGGATCAACTCTAATTCCATCACCCGACAAAATGTGTCCTAAGAATCTGACATCTCAGAGCCAAAACTCACTCTTGCTGAGTTTAGCATACAACTTCTTGTCACTTAAAGTCTGTAAAACAATTCTTAGGTGCTCTGCATGCTCACTCTCATCCCGGGAATAAATCAATATGTCGTCAATAAAAATGACCACAAACTTATCCAAATACGGTCGAAAGATATAGTTTATTAAATCCATAAAAATTGTAGGAGCATTCGTT
Organism: Gossypium rotundifolium; assembly: GCA_025506655.1. NCBI lineage: Eukaryota > Viridiplantae > Streptophyta > Magnoliopsida > Malvales > Malvaceae > Gossypium > Gossypium rotundifolium. Next base: position 72,735,210 of record CP106731.1, read on the forward strand.
AAGTCAAATGGCATGACAAGAAACTCATAATGGTCATACCTCGTCCGAAATGTAGTTTTTGGCACATCTTGCTCTTTAACCCTCAACTAGTAATAGCCAAACCTTAGGTCTATCTTAGAGAACATCGTAGCTCCCTTCATTGGTCAAATAAATCATCTATCCTTGGCAAAGGATACTTATTCTTCACCATCACTTTGTTGACTTGTCTGTAATCTATACATAACCTCAACGACCCATCTTTCTTCTTCACAAAAGTACCAAAGCACCCCACAGTGAATAGCTCAATCTTACAAAACCCTTATCCGTTAACTCTTGAAACTGAACCTTCAACTCTTTTAGCTCTAATGGTGCCATCTTATACGGGGAAACTGAAAGAGGTGTTGTACCCGGAACTAACTCAATCCCAAACTCGACCTCTCTAACTGGAGGCAGTCCGGGTAGCTCTTTCGAGAACACATCTGGATACTCGCATACTACCGGTACTAATTCAATCTTTAGTTCTGACTCTTAAGTATTCAACACAAAGGTGAGATAAGACTCATATCCTTTTCTCAAGTATTTCTCAGCTACCATAGATGAAATTATCATAGGTAAACTATCTGATCTACCTAATTCAACCCGAATGACATCTCCATTTACACATTTCAATTCAGTAAACTTACTACCATAGTTTGCTAAAACATTATGAGCAATCAACCAATCCATACCAAGAATCAAGTCAAATTCATCAAACGGCAACAACATGAGACTTTCCAGAAAACAATGACCCCTAATTGTCAAAGGACAATTCCTACACATCTTGTCAACTAGCACATGTTTGCCTAACATGTTTGACACTTTTACTACAAATTCTGTAGACTCAACAATCATACTCATGCTAGATGCCAATTTCATGCAAATGTAAGAATTGGTAGACCCCGGATCAATCAAAGCAACGACAGAGATATTATGAAGAGAAAAAGTACCTGTTATCACATCTGGAGATGATGCCTCTTCGTGAGCGCAAATGGCATAAGTCCTTGCAGGTGTTCCATCTTTCGATCTCACAGCAGAATCTTTGGATGCACCTCTACTACTAGTCCCACCTCCCGGGTTCTTTTGTGATCTACCCCTTGAGGATACATTGCTTGTTTTCTTTCCTTCTCATCCCTCTTAGGACAATTTCGAATAAAGTGGTTGGGTGAACCACACTTGTAACAATTATGGTTATTCCCCAACACTCCCTACTATGTTGTCTACCACAATTTGGTACACTCCAGTTTATTTGACTCTGGATTTCCCACGCTTGCCATCGAGGTGGCTTGAACCCTCGAGCCCGAGTATGTATTACCTCGTTCTCAATGTGAATATCCAACTGAAGTAGTCGTCTGAGGGTTCGCTTCCTTGGACCTCTTGGATTAAGCTTGGAAAGATTTACTCATTGGCCTCTTCCTTGCATCTCGGGCCTCAATCATGGCTCTTCTCTTTTCTTTATTCAACTCCTCAGCCTTACAAGCTATATCAACCAACACCACAAATTCTTTTAGTTCTAAAATCCCAACTAACAATTTGATATCCTCGTTCAGTCCATCTTTAAACTTCTTGCACAAAATAACTTCTATAGACATACACTCTTGTGCATACTTGCTGAGCCTAACAAACTCGCGCTCATATTCTGCCACAGTTAGTTTTCTTGCTTCAATTCAAGGAATTCTTTACGTTTTTGATCCACAAATCTCTAACTTATGTCCTTCTTTGGGAACTCTTCCAAAAAGAAGTCCCACTTCACTCTCTCCCATGGAACCACCGATGTCAATATTTTCCACCAACGATATGCCGAGTCCTTTATAAATGACACGGCACATTTCAAGCTCTCCTTAAGTGTGAAGGAGAGTTCATCGAATACCCGCATTGAGTTTTCAAGCCAGAACTCTGCCCTATCGGGGTCATCATCTATATTAGCTTTGAATTCCTCGGCCCCTTGTTTTTGAATCTTATCTACTGGTGTTTTGGTCATTCTCATCAAATCTATACCTTGAGGAGCCACAAGAACAAGCTGAGGTATAAGAAGGGGTGGAGGAGGTTGAGCATTAGGGTTCACTCGTACATACTCCATGTACCAATTACTCATCATTTGGAGAAAGGCTTCCCGAGCCTCATTTCCTTGACCCATAGTCTCGGGTCTAGTCTTACAGGCCTGGTCTCTTGTGCGAGAGCCGGCGCGTTCCTAGAAGCGTCATCAGTAGCCGCTAGGCCGGGATACTTTTACAATATAAAAATAAAGTTTAAAATTGTTAGGAGTTACTACACTATCAATATATGTTCATGGCATGTATGGCTAGACTCTCACATACGTTACAATAGTCTGAGAATCAACTAAAACATAGCTCTGATACCACTAAATGTAACACCTCTTTCCCATATTTTGACGCCAGAATCGGGTATGATGCATTACTGTACTTAACTTGCTCAAACATACAACATCGAGCCATAAAATTTCATTTAAACTTAAAACTTCTCACTCATATTCATAGCATCCTTATTATGGTCCTACAAGGCCTTAAACATGCAAACGGAGGGTCTTGAAATCAAACTGGGAACTTTTGTGTACTTAGAAAATTTTTGCTTAAACAAGGCCACACGCCCATGTGGGCAGGCCGTATGGTCTCACACGCCCATGTCCCTAGCCCGTGTGGAATTTATTTTTTATTTTGAACCTATAGGGGTTTTCACACGGCTAGACACATGCCCGTGTCCTTGGCCTATGTCCTTCACACGGCCTAGACAAGCCTGTGTCCTCACCCATGTGTGAAAACTTGGGATTCTATTTATGACGTCAGCAATCTTGATAAACTGTAATAGTAACATATTTTAATCCCACATTTAGCACGTTTTGGATGATTTATCCCTTTAATTATGGAAATAGGTGCTCCTAATCCTTTGTTTTTATGTTTTATACTTAGTAGAGCACCGGAGGATGAAAGTAATGAGAAACAGGCTGAAAACGAAGAAAATGGGCCAAAGTACAAAATCCACACGGCCTGGGCCCAAAACCACATGGTTGTGCCTTGCAAGAAAAGTCGACCACGGCCTAGACCCTAAAATACATGGTCGTGCCTCATCAACAAGTTCAAACATGGTCTGGCCACGATTTACACGGGCGTGTGCCATGGGTGTGTCCCTATAACAGGAAAGAAGAATTCTATTCGGATTATGGTACTTAGAGGCAAAGAAACATATTCCAAAAGCTTATGTAAAGACCCTAGACGCCAACCTTTAAGGGGTGTTCAGCTAGGCCAAAGAGCCAAGCCAGAGCAGTTAATTTCAGGATTTACTCGAAGAATGCCAGTTGATTCATTTCAAGAAGCCGGAATCATACTCAAGACGGAGGATCTCTCCTTCAATTCCTTCAAGGGCTTTAGGGATTTCTTATGTTTTGTTTTATCTTTTCTTCTGAGATGTTTTCTTTTACAATTATGAACTAAACCCTCAAAAACTTGAGGGGGATGAAACCTAAGACGGATCTTGTTATTGTTATCTGAACTGAATGATAAATATTTATTTGTTCTTAATTATGTGTTCTTAATTCTTGTTTTGGTATTTCCTGGATATTGATCCAAGTGTGATGTGCTTAGGCAGAGGAGAAAGAGACCCTGTCTAAGAGTAGATCTAGCATAGTTAAGCGGAGTTGCTCATGCACCTAGAGATAGGGTGACGAAAATCTGCCGGATTAGTGTCAAACCTAATATAGGAGTCCATAGATCGAGTTAATGCAATTCTAGGGGTTTTAATTAGAAAGAGATTTCAATTAATCAACCTAGGGTTAGACGTTAGTAGCTTTGAAGAGAGGTATTAATATAAATTAGGGAATCCTACGGATCAAGTCAAGTGAATAAATCATCCGGTTCAGAGTCAGATAACAAGTGAAATCTAGGTGGATTCTTCCTCAGGTATTGTCTAAATCAATCAGTTTTTCTCTCATGTCCTTCCCCAAATTTCTTCTTTGTCTTTGTACCTTTATTTTAGTTGATTAGTTAATTTTAGATTAGATAAAAATTCCCTTAATTCGTAGGCTAAATAATAGAAAGAGAGTTAATATTAGTACTTTTGGTTCCTTTGGGTTCGACAATCCGGTCTTGTCGCTAGCTATACTACTGTTCGATAGGTGCACTTGCTGTAACACCCCAAACCCGACCCAAAACACCAAGGTCGAATTCAAAATGTCACTGGAGTACTTGCTAAAAAGAAGAATTTAATTTGGAAGTAAAAACAACTTAGGGGTTTTAAAACAAAGGTCTTAAATACATTTAAGTCGGTATTTGAAAACGGAAGTTCCGTAGGAAACGAGTTGTTTATGAGAAATCCGGACTTAAAAACTTTATTTCGATGTTTGAGTCATAAAAGCTTTATAGTTATTTTTAGTTAATATTTTAATAGTAACTCCAACTTAAAACCATAAATAAAATCCCAAAACAATTGAAGTGGCCTTATTACAATAAAATCTATTCCAAAAAGTACTTGAAAATCTAAAATATAAACTTAAAGAAATAAAAGCAGCTTCTACATGGCCACCTTGAGTCCCCTCCAACCCAATCCAAGAATCATGTATCACCTGCATTGTTTTAGGAAAATAGAGTGAGTCAAACTGACTCAGTGTGCAATTATTCCACATGTTTCCACAAATGGGCTTGGCCCACAACCACACTAATCCACATACCACACAAAAAGATGCAACATGTTAACCCACCCCAACCTAGTATCTAACCGCTACACACCCCCGTATCCTGCAACCACACATCAGGGGATTACTAAATCGACCCTCCATCTGCTACACACCTCATTGGCAGTCATGCTGCTCAAATTTCATTTAGTGATGTAGCCACTGATCCACGTGATTAAATCACAATTATCCACAGTGTGACTCAAGGTCTTCACCAATCCACGATGAGGCATGAAGCCAACATCAAACCACGACGTAGCTCAAGGCTAACATCAACCACGTACATAAATGTACACCCTTTCCTTCTTTAAACATATCCAGATCCCTTGCACATACAGTACATATTATGATGAAATGACAATATAAACATTATGAACCTATCAATCATGCATACGTAATTTATATACATATATCCATCCAAAATTTCAATATCAGAAAGTTACTAACCTGGAACCGGATTACCCCATTATGGGTAGTAGCATCACCACAGCCACTATTTCAGCTATCACACACAATTCATATCAAAATTAAAGTAAATACGCAAACAGTGTGTTAATTACACACCTGAGAACTTGAGGCACTAAACTATCGACCTCCCTAACGTCCTCGCTCGAAGAGATCACGTGATCTGCTTCTCAATGTGGGATGTTAGTCCACGGCCGTAGGCCAATCCGAATCATTGGCCGGCTGCTTTAGAACTTAAGGGTAGGGACTATATGTCCGACCCCTTTCTCCACTTGGCTTGTATTGGGTTCCATCGAATAACCACTTAATTAGAATACCCGGGTTAACACATGTTAAATCAAAATTATTAGCAAGGCTTAACGAATACTAGAATGGAATCTTCCTTACCGAAATCAACCAATTCCCGGAGCAATACGCTTGAACCTACAAGTCTGCAGAAATCCCTACATAAGCCATGTTAGATTCAACTCTAACGCCAAATGAACACATGAAATGGCCTTCGGCCTAACGATTACTGCCTAACATAGATGGCCTTTGGCCGAATACCACACCCTCCATACCTTTAAACAAATCCCGAGAGATCCCTAGCACCCTTAACGTTGGCTAAAAGCAAACATCCTGAAACCTAGCCCTCCATAGATTCGGCCATATAAGAAACAGGGTTAACTTTTGGTTTCGACAACCAAAGAAATAAAAAGAAAGATTAAAGAAGAAGAGAGCCCCTTACCACCACTAACCAATTGGAACTTAGCAACTAAGAGAGATGGCACTCCTGAGGTGCGGATGACTAGAAGGTTCGGCTATACCTCAACAGATGGGAGAAGATTATTCGGCTACAACAAAGAAAGGATAGATGAGTTGTTCGGCTTTTGAAAATGAAGTACTTGATGAAAATAAGAAAAAGGATTATGGTTTATGGTGTTTCGGCAATGGTGATAGATGAAGAGAAAGATTCGGCTTTAGGAGAAAAAGAGGAGAAAAGAGGGTTGTCAAAAGAAAGAAAAGAAGAAAAAGTGGTAGAAGAAAAGGTGGTAGAGAATTCAGCTTTGGTGAAATGCAAAGAAAATAAGGTGAATGCTCCCAAATGGCTACCAAAATTTGGCACCCCCCCTTCTTAGGCTCAAAATCGAATGCTCCCCCTCTCAACCCTTCAAGAATTCGGCTATCATCCAACTAGCCAACACCCTCCATGTTTTTCTCCTAAATTCCCTCTACCACACTCATTCAAATGAGTTTGACTCATTCAAACCCCTCAATTGACTCTCCACCACCTATTCAAAAAAACTTGACCAAGTCCACCTCCACCTTCCAAGTGCCCATGCCGTCCTCAACACCTCCCCTTTAGACGCAAACACCAAATAAAAAAACAAAGCTCCCTTGCAACTGGCATGATTCGAACCTCTCCCCCTTGGACCCCTTGTGACACAAACTCCAAGCGCCCTAGGTAGCGTCACTTGCCACTCCACTACCTCTTTTCTTTGTGCCATAAACCCCCCCCCATAAACCTCTTAAGGCCTAATGCCACTAGCTCTCCCTTAAAAGCTTGGAACCCAAAATTTTGCTAAGGCCTCTACCTAACCCCAAGGTTTCCCGAAGTCCCCAAACACACTCAAACAAGATACAGAGCATACTAGCACATAAATATGACTTAAAATGCAAGACCCTTAAATCCCGGATGGTACAGTTCCACCCCCTCTAAAAATAATTTCGTCCTCGAAATTACCTGATCAAAATAAGTGAGGGTATTGCTATCGCATCGCTTCTTCCAGCTCCCACGAAGCTTCTTCTGAACCATGGTTCCGCCATAACACTTTGACTAGAGGAACTGATTTCTTCCGAAGCACCTTCACATCTCGATCCAGAATCTGAACTGGCTCTTCTTCATAGGACAAGTCTGGCCTCAGCTCAACTTCCTCTACTAGCACCACGTGAGACGGATCTGATCGATAATGACGTAGCATCGACACGTGGAACACATCATGCATCTGTTTCAATTCCAAAGGCAACTCCAACTGATAAGCCACCGGTCCAACTCGCTTCAAAACCCGATAAGGCCCTATAAACCTGGGACTCAGTTTACCCTTTCGTCCAAATCTCATCACCTTCTTCCACGACGAAACTTTTAGGAACACTCGATCACCCACTACAAACTCTATTTCTTTTCGCTTAAAATCTGTATACGACTTCTGTTTGCCAGATGCCTCTTTCAACCGCGCCTGAATTACCCTAACCTTGTCCTCTGACTCTGCCACTATCTCTGGACCCAAAACATGACGTTCCCCTAGTTCCATCCAACAAGTAGGAGTCTGACACTTCCACCCATATAGTGCTTCATACGGCGCCATCCGAATACTAGCTTGATAACTGTTGTTATAAGCGAGTTTTGCTAAAGGCAAGAATTCTTCCCAACTACCCCTGAAGTCGATAACACATCCCTTTAGCATATCTTCTAACACCTGAATCACCCTTTCAAACTGGCCATCTGTCTGCGGATGAAATGCCATGCTAAAGTCCAACCTGGTACCTAAAGCCTGATACAACACCCTCCAAAACCTCGACGTAAATCTAGGATCCCTATCCGATATGATCAACACTGGCACTCCATGCAGTCTCACAATTTTTGCTACATACAGCTTCACTAATCTCTGCAGAGAGTAATCAACATGCACAGGTATGAAATGAGAGGACTTTGTCAACCGATCCACAATCACCCATACCGAGTCTTTCTTAGTAGGTGTAAGAGGAAGCCCACTAACGAAATCCATGGTGATTCTTTCCCACTTCCATTGCGGAATCTTCACTGATTGCAGAACTCAAGGGTACTTGGTGTTCGACTTTGACCACGACACGTCAAGCACTTCTCCATAAATTCTATAACTTTTCGCTTCAATCCAGGCCACCAAAACTGTTCCCGTAGATCCTTATACAACTTACTTCCTCCAGGATGCATAGCGTAAGGGCTACTATGCGAATCCCAAAGAATCTTCTGCCTCAATTCCACATCCTTTGGCATACACACCCTACCACAGAAACACAGAACTCTATCACTGTTCACACCGTAGTCCTCTAACTCCCCACTCTAAACTTGCTGAAGTCGAGCACTCAAAACCTCATCCACCAACTGTTTCTTTTTTACCTGACTTAACCACGTCGGCCTCACCTGTAGCTCTGCTAACAAACTCCCGTCATCATAAAGACTAAGATGTGCGAACATAGCCCTCAGATCCGATACTACCTTCTGACTTAGGGCATCTACCACGACATTCACTTTACCCAGGTGGTATTCAATCGAATAGTTGTAATCCTTTAACAACTCTACCCATCTTTGTTGTCTCAAGTTCAGTTCCTTCTGAGTCAACAGATACTTCAGGCTCTTGTGGTCCGTGTAGATCACTGACTTTTCTCCATACAGATAATGCCTCCACACTTTCAAAGAGGAAACTACCGCTGCCAACTCCAGATCGTGCGTCGAGTAGTTGACTTCATGTGGTCTCAATTGCTGAGATGCATAAGCGACCACCTTCCCTTCCTGCATCAATACACAACCTAACCCCGTATGAGAAGCATCACAATACACCACAAAATCTTTCCCCGCCACAGGCTGAATCAAAACTGGAGCTTCTGTCAAAACTCTCTTTAGCTTCTCGAAACTCTCCTGCTGCTTATCCGACCATACAAAAGCTACCTCCTTTCTCAACAACTTAGTCAAATGTACTACTATTGAAGAGAAACCCTCGACAAATCTTCTACAATAGCCCGCTAACCCTAAGAAGCTGCGAATCTCCGCTATCGACTTAGGTGGTTTCCAATCCAATACTACCTCAATCTTCCGAGGATCCACTCTTATTCCCTCTGCGGATACCACATGACCCAAAAAAGCAACTTCACTCAACTAGAATTCGCACTTGCTAAACTTGGCGTACAACTTCTTTTTCCTTAAAATTCGCAGCACCACCCAAAGATGTGCATCATGCTCTTCCTCAGACTTGGAATATACCAGGATGTCGTCTATAAACACCACGACAAATTGATCTAAGTAAGGTTGAAAAACCCGATTTATCATATCCATGAACGCAGCCGGTGCATTAGTCAACCCGAACGACATTACCAGGAATTTGTAGTGCCCATATCGAGTCTGAAACGCTATTTTATGGATATCAGCCTCCTTCACCGTAAGCTGATGATACCCTGACCTCAGATCTATCTTCGAAAAGATCGTAGCCCCTTTGAGCTGGTCAAACAAGTCGTATATCCTCAGAAGCGGGTACTTGTTCTTGATCGTCAGCTTATTCAACTGGCGGTAATCTATGCACATATGCATAGATCCGTCCTTCTTTTTTACGAACAACACCGGTGCTCCCCATGGAGACACACTAGGTCGAATAAAACAGCGATCTAGCAACTTTTGGATTTGGCCTTTCAGCGCGACCAACTCCTTTGGTGCCATCCTATAAGGAGCGATGGACACTGGCGCTGTACTCGACAACAGGTCAATTCCAAACTCCACCTCCCGATCTGGAGGTAACCTTGGAAGTTCTTTCAGAAAAACATCCACAAACTCCTTCACTGTCCTGACCTCCCCCACAGCTGCTTCCTTAGTATCCAAAGCACTAACAAGCATCAGGAAAGCCAAGCACCCCTACTTCACCATCTTCTCTGCCTTAAGAGCAGACACTACGTTAGCCAAGTAGTCTCTCCTCTTACCTATCACCATAACCTCATTGTCCTCGGGAGACCTCAATGTCATGCGCTTAGCAGCACAGTCCAAATTTGCATGATACCTTACTAACCAGTACTCCGCTGTATTCTGAGCTACCCCAGAAACACCTCGGAATACCTCAGCTCCGTTCGATCAAAGTCGCTCAGACACGGACTTCCTAGCCCCAAAACCCACATTTGTTCCCGCAACTCTCTCCAAAACTCGTAGCATAGCCTGAGATATTGAGTCATCTCCACCCGTCTGATCTTGAAACTCAGCTTCTACCGCAGGTGGAGTCGTTTCATTCCCCGATCCATGACCAGGCCCAACTGGTTTCGATACAGCCATTCTGCCCCTACCACGTCCACGCGTATTACAACCTGCCCCTTAGAACTCATGTCTAACGCTGCATTTTAATCTATTTTAAAAAATTTTATGCATTAACTTTTTGTTCCACTGATTACCCACGAACAATTTTATGTAAAGACATTTAATAGTAGTTCTTTCGATCATTCAAAGTTTTCGTCTTAAGTCTTCCACCCTAATTTAGAGAATCACATTCATTCATCAACACTATCCACTACACACGTTCACCACTTTGAGCATTTTCATCCGTTCCCAACCCAAGGGTATTTTCGTAATTTATCATATATGGGTATTTTTCGTGATTTTCAAAATATAGAGGGTATCTTGGTAATTTTGGCAAACAGGGGTATTTTGGTAATAAATTGAGGGTAGTTCGGTAATTTTTTACAAATCAAGGGTATTTCAAGAATTTCACAAAATAAGGGTTTTTTGGTAATTTCAGAGATCAGAAGTAATTTGATAAGTTTACAAGACTGGGTATTCGGTCCCTTTCGGGTTTTAGTTATAAATTTTGGCCCGTTAACAAGTCCTCATGGTTAAGGTGAACAGTCACTACGCACCAGGTAGAATTCCCGAAGTGAGGTGGTGAGTCGCTAGGACTGCTTAAATACCAAGCTCATTCTGAATCCATGCCTAGACATGCACATGCTTGTTACCATACCTGAACTCTACGACTTATTCCTGGTTTGGTGAAATAAGTTAAGTTTTATGAAGTTTAGTGTTGGAGTAAGCTAATCCTAAGGTTCAATAATTCCTAACTTACCAATCTACGATCCCACAATACCCATATAAATCACACAGTAGTTTGAAGTACTTACCTGGCAGACTTCGGGCCGGAGACGCAGGTGCCATGCCAGAATAAACCTGAAATGGTTTATAGAAATCCATGTTTTAGAAAAACCCGTCTTTGGAAAAAAAATTTTGAGCCCAAAAACCCTCAAATCTGAGTTTTAAACCTCGCTCTGATACCAAACTGTAACACCCAAAACCCGGCCCAAAACACCACGGTCGAATTCAGAATGTCACTGGAGTAGTTGCTAAAAAAAAGAATTTAATTTGGAAGTAAAAACAACTTAGGGGTTTTAAAACAAAGGTCTTAAATACGTTTAAGTCAGTATTTGGAAACAAAAGTTTCGTGGGAAACGAGTTGTTTATGAGAAATTCGGACTTAAAACTTTATTTCGATGTTTGTGTCATAAAAGCTTTATAGTTATTTTTAGTTAATATTTTAATAGTAACTCCAACTTAAAACCATAAATAAAATCCCAAAACAATTGAAGTGGCCTTATTACAATAAAATCTATTCCAAAAAGTACTTGAAAATCTAAAATATAAACTTAAAGAAATAAAAGCAGCTTCTGAATAGCCACCTCGAGTCCCCTCCAGCTGGGTCCAAGAATCATGTATCACCTGCATTGTTTTAGGAAAATAGAGTGAGTAAAACCGACTCAGTGTGCAATTATTCCACATGTTTCCACAAATGGGCTTGGCCCACAACCACACTAATCCACATACCACACATAAAGATGCAACATGTTAACCCACCCCAACCTAGTATCCAACCGCTACACACCCCCGTATCCTGCCACCACACACTAGGGGATTACTGAATCGACCCTCCATCCGCTACACACCTCTTTGGCAGTCATGCTGCTTAAAGTTCATTTAGTGGTCTAGCCACTGATCCACGTGATTAAATCACAATTATCCACAGTGTGACTCAAGGTCATCACCAATCCACGATGAGGCATGAAGCCAACATCAAACCATAATGTAGCTCAAGGCTAACATCAACCACGTACATAAATGTACACCCTTTCCTTCTTTAAACATATCCCGATCCCATGCACATATAGTACATATTATGATGAAATGACAATATAAACATTATGAACCTATCAATCATGCATACGTAACATGCTTACCACAATACCACATTTTTATATATATATCCATCCAAAATTTCAATATCAGAAAGTTACTAACCTGGTACCGGATTACCCCATTAGGGGTAGTAGCATCACCACAACCACTATTTCGGCTATCACACATAATTCATATTATAATTAAAGTAAATACACAAACAGTGTGTTAATTACACACCTGAGAACCTGAAGCACTAAACTATCAACCTCCCTAACGTCCTTGCTCGGAGAGATCACAGTGATCTACTTCTCAATGTCGGATGCTCGTCCACAGCCCGTAGGCCAATCCCGAACTGCTGAAACTGACCGTTTCTTGAACTTAGGGGTAGTGACTATATGTCCGACCCCTTTCTCCACTTGGCTAGTATTGGGTTCCATCGAATAACAACTTAATCAGAATACCCGGGTTAACACACGTTAAATCAAAATGATTAGCAAGGCTTAACGAATACTAGAGTGGAATCTTCCTTACCGAAATCGACCAATTCCTGGAGCTATACACTTGAACCTACAACTCTGTCGAAATCCCTACATAAGCCATGTTAGATTCGGCTCTAATGCCAAATGAACACATGAAATGACATTCGGCCTAACGGTTACTGCCTAACACAGATGGCCTTTGGCCGAATACCACACCCTCCATACCTTTAAAATCCTGAGAGATCCCTAGCACCCTTAACGTTGGCTAAAAGCAAAGTCCCGAAACTTAGCCCTCCATAGATTCGGCCATACAAGAAACATGGTTAACTTTTGGTTTCGGCAACCAAAGAAATAAAAAGAAAGATTAAAGAAGAAGAGAGCCCCTTACCACCACTAACCGATTGAAACTTAGCAACTAACAGAGACGGCACTCTTGAGGTGCGGATGACTAGAAGGTTCGGCTATAGCTCAGCAGATGGGAGAAGATTATTCGGCTACAACAAAGAAAGGAGAGATGAGTTGTTCGGCTTTTGAAAATGAAGTGCTTGATGTAAATAAGGAAAAGGATTATGGTTTATGGTGTTTCGGCAATGATGATAAATGAAGGGAAAGATTCGGCCTTAAGAGAAAAAGAGGAGAAAAGAGGGTTGTCAAAAGAAAGAAAAGAAGAAAAAGTGGTAGAAAAAAAAAATGGTAGAGAATTCGGCTTTGGTGAAATACAAAGAAAAATAAGGTGAATGCTCCCAAATGGCTACCAAAATTTGGCACCCCCTTCTTAGGCTCAAAACTGAATGCTCCCCCTCTCAACCCTTCAAGAATTCGGCTATCATCCAACTAGCCAACACCCTCCACGTTTTTCTCCTAAATTCTTTCTACCACACTCATTCAAATGAGTTTGACTCATTCAAACCCCTCAATTGACTCTCCACCACCTATTCAAAAAAACTTGACCAAGTCCACCTCCACCTTCCAAGTGTCCATGCCATCCCCAACACCTCCCCTTTAGATGCAAACACCAAATAAAAAAAATAAAGCTCCCTTGCAGCTGGCGTGATTCGAACCTCTCCCCCCTTGGACCCCTTGTGACGCAAACTCCAAGCACCCTAGATAGCGTCCCTTGCCACTCCACCACCTCATTTCTTTGTGCCATAAACCCCCCATAAACCTCTTAAGGCCTAATTCCACTAGCTCTCCCTTAAAAGCTTGGAACCCAAAATTTTACTAAGGCTTCTACCTAACCCCAAGGTTTCCCGAAGCCCCCAAACGCACTCAAACAACATACAAAGCATACTAGCACATAAATATGACTTAAAATGCAAGACCCCTAAATCCCAGATGTTACACTTGCCTCCATCGTTGTCTTAGTTTGTTTCTAGGTTCGATCATTCTTTTTATAGATTTTTAAGACTCGATAGACACGATCAAGTTTTTAGCGCCATTGCTGGGGAACTAAAATATTTAGAATGCTCAATTGTTATTACTTTAGACATATTATATTTTATTATTTTTACAATTAAATTTTACTTTTACTGTTCTAAATTTCTTTCTTTTTCTCTTTTCCTAGCAGGTACCTCTAGTTTATGACTAGAAGGAACCCGATAGGACCACTACTTTATGACAGTGATATTGATGGAACTGCATGCAGAAATCATAGAGAAGTAAGGTGAGGCTTAAATCACATACAAGAAGAGCAAGAGGACGAAACCAATACCACCGAAAGAATGGCTGAGAATAATCCACCTCATCAAGATATGGCCGACCATCATGCTCCTCAAACTATGTATGTTTATCCTAAACCTAATTTAACAAGAGCTGAATCGAGTATTATTAGGCCTACTATAGCCGCTAATAATTATGAATTAAAACCTAACACTATACAAATGATTCAACAGTTTGTTCAATTTGATGGTTTGCAAGACGAAGACCCAAATACTCATTTAGCTAATTTTCTAGAATTTTTTGATACCTTTAAAATAAATGGCGTTTCTGATGATGCCATTCATTTTTGATTATTTCCCTTTTCTTTAAGGAATAAAGCCAAATAATGATTACATTCTCTTCCACGAGGACTATTCACTACATGGGACCAAATGACCGAAAAAATTTTACTAAAATATTTTCCACCGGCCAAAACAGCCAAATTAAGGAATGATATCTCTTCTTTTGTGCAGATGGACTTAGAAACATTATACGATGCATGGGAGAGATACAAGGATCTGTTGAGAAAGTGCCCACACCATGGCTTACCCTTGTGGTTACAAGTCCAAACTTTTTACAACGGTGTGAACCCCTTAACTTGGCAGTTAATTGACTTAGTAGCTGACGAACCCTTAATAACAAAACTCCTTAAGCGGCTTATGAATTCATGGAGGAGATGTCACAGAATAACTATCAGTGGCAAAGCACTAGGACAAAACCAACTAAAGCAGCCGGAGTTTTCAATCTCGATGTAGTCACCATGCTATCAAGTCAGGAGAGATGATGAATAAAAAGATTGATGATTTGTGTGATTCTTTGTAGGTACATCTAGTTTTGCAATGTGATTCAAACCTTGGAGGTGTGGCGAATCTTAAGTACCCACCCTACAATTCGGGCATGGAAAGCGAACAATTAAACTATACGGTTAACAATTTTAGACCTCAAAATAACCCCTATAATAATACTTATAATCTAAGTTGGAGGAACCACCCCAATTTCTCGTAGGGTGGCCAAGGAAATCAGAGACAACAACCTCCTCCTTCAAACTTCCAATAATAGCCCTACCCATAGGAAAAGAAGTCGAACCTTGAAGAGATGCTGAAAAAATTTATAGCGATGTCTGAAACTCGATTTCAAAACACCGAGACAACACTTAAAAATCAAAAAGCATCGATTAAGGGAATCGAGAACCAGTTAGGGCAACTCGCAAAGCTGATCTCCGAACGACCACTAGGTAGCTTGCCAAGTAACACTAAGACTAATCCCAAGGAGCAAATTCAAGCCATAACAGCTCATGATAGTGAAAGGTTAGTAGAATTTGAATCTGAGCAAAGGCAAGAACCTGTGGTAAGTGAAGGTAAGGTTGAGGTAAGCCAAAAAAGCCAAAATCGGTAATGAAAGAATACAAACCTCGTGTACCTTACCCCAATGCGATAAAGGAAGACAACATAGAAGAATAATTCGATAAGTTCCTTAAACTCTTAAAGAAATTACATATTAACTTACCGCTTCTTGAAGCTCTTTCACAGATGTCAGATTCAAGGAAATTTTTAAAAGAGCTCTTAACAAACAAGCGAAAGTTAGACGAGAAGTCGTATGTGGAACTAAACGCTGTATGCTCAGCAATGTTACAGAACAGACTACCACGGAAATTAAAAGATCCAAGGAGTTTTACAACTTCATGTTTAATTGGTAGTTTATCTATTGATAATGCTTTAGCTGATCTAGGGGCAAGTATCAATGTTATGCCACCTAAAATGTTTAAATAGCTAGGTCTAGGGAAACCCAAGCAAACTAGGATGAGTATTCAATTAGCAAATAAAACTATTCGCATCCCTAAGGGTATAATTGAAGATGTACTAGTTAAAGTTGACAAATTCATATTCCTCGTAGACTTCGTGGTTTTAGATATAGATGAAGACAATAGTATCCCCTTAATTTTAAGAAGACCTTTTTTAGCAACTACCAGATCTAAACTTGATGCTAGCATAGGTGAACTCATACTCCATGTAGGTGATGATTCAATCAGTCTTCAAGCTTTCGATTAAGCTACGACATCGAGTGCGAAAGGTGAGGATGTAAATTCCCTTGATAAACATTCAATTAAACTTCCTTTCCAGGAAACACCACGGAATCACACTACAGAGCCAGATCCTATAGCTCGCACCAACAAGGAAATATTTCATGAGGAAAGATAGCTTCAGACCAATGAGCTAGATGAATGGGAGACACATTTCAAGGAGGAATCAAACCCACATGAAGTGAAACCGAATGAAACCCCAGAAGAACTTAAAGGGATATCAAATCACTTTAAAATAGGAGATCAAGTACTATTAGATAGAACAAACCCGCGAATCGCCATATCAAACCTGAAGATAATCGAAGAAATCCCTTTTACAGTACTTAATGTTTTCCCTTATGGAATAGTTGAGGTAAGTAATTCTACTTTCAGTACTTTTAAAGTAAACTCTACTTGACTCAAATTATAAGATGATAGCACGAAAAAGGATTTTTCACTCCTTAAACCATCGTAAAGGTACGAATGAGAGGTAAGTCTAGCTTAAAACTTTAAACGAGCGCTTCTCGGGAGGCAACCCGAGCACTAACCCATTTATTTTCATTTCTTTTCTTTTAGCACCTAAACTACAGACTAACCAAGTTAATGAAGCGCAGATCGTCACATCACATGGCCTTACACAAGGCCATGGTTGTGGCCGTGTGGATGCTACAGATTTTCGTATTGACATGGCAAAGATAGTATGAGACAGGACGAGAAAAATATCTTTGAATCACAGACTCACCTAACCCCACGGTCTTGTGACATAGCCGTGGCCAGCACTGATGAACTAACACAGGTGTAGTGACTTAAATATCAGGCGTGGGAGAAGCGATTGAACCACCACACGGCCATGTGAAATGGCCGTGTGACATGACACGCCTATGATACACGGGCGTGGGGATGTACTAGAACTGAAATTTTCTATTTAAAATACCCTCTCCCCTTCTCATCCATTCCCCATCCACCCCCCACTTCCTTTCATCCTCACTTTCTTCCTTCTTCATTCTATAAAAGTCTCAATCTACACTTCAACAATGTCGAAGAAATGAAAAGATCCGAGTCCTGTCTCCCTATGCAAGACAAATCAACATAAGCTCATGTTTGCCTCTTCATTAACTCGACAAACCAAGGGTCTTTGAGACCATTTAACTTCTATTTTACTCTACTCTTCTCCTTTATTTTCCTTTTATTTATTTTTCATACATTAAATTTAGTTTATTTTGTTTTGGTTTCTTGGTTTTAGGTTCTAAAGCCTGCTAGGGAATCACAACACCATGGCCTTAGACACCACACCCACCTCGCGAACCATCTACCAATAAGGACTTTCTAGTCCATTCATCTTATCTTTTAGTTTATTTTAATTCATATTTTTTTCTTGTTATATTTGTTTACTTTAATTATATAATTAGTATAATTTAAATTATTATTACTATTTCTTGCTAATTCTTCATGAGTTACCCAATTTTTTAATCTAGCACAGGAATTAAAGGCGCCTCCTCCAACTTATCTTTAACCTTTGAATCAAGTTTTTAACTTTCAACTCAAGGAATCCATCCAAAAATTCAAGAAGTTTCACCTCTCTCCCTCTCTTTTGATTTTCTTATTATATGATTGTTATCTATCTTTGTACATTGAGGGCAATGTACATCTTAAGTGTGGGCGTGAATGTTTATTAGAAAAAGTGCCTAACTTTTTGCATTATTCTCAAATCCCTGAATAATACTCTATCTTAAAGTAATTTTCTCATATCACTAATTAGAATGAAATTCTTGTTAATTCATGATTTTTATTGATATGTTTTAGATTAATTTATTGATAATTGTGGAAGGATGATTTAAACTTTAAGATACTAGAGAATCAAGCATGATGAGTCTATTTTTAAAAATTAAAATTCTGTTAGGTTGTCTACCTGAATCTAAATTGTTACCTTGAAGTTTGAAATTTAAAGGTTGACATCAAAATACCCATAATTTTTGTGAGATTTTGAGCCTTTAGAGCATACATTCTTTTCGTGCTCACTTTATTGATTATGAGTATGTCAACATTGATTTGTTATTCTAGAACTTCTTCGATTATACATGTCGAGACCACACTAATGATTTGATATACAAAGATGATTAAGGCACTTAGGATTTAACCCACTTAATCCACTAAAAGCCTACCCTTATAATTAACCCCTAGTAAACCCCTTTGATCCTAACAATCCTTTGTATTGACTCCACCCACTAATATTAACCCAAAACCCATCTCGTATTTGTTATCACCATTCCTTTTGGCTACCCTTCTATCGAGACTTGTTTTGATTAGTTTCCTAATTAGATTATCTCAGTTGTTAAAGTTTTATATCATATTGATTTTCTCTTAAAAAAATTCAATCAAAATTCAAAGTATATTCATTATTAGTTATGTGATTAAGCGAGCCTATACATTTAATTTCAACATCTCGAAGAAGAAGCTCCTATTATTAATATTACAAGTTTTTAGTTGATGTAATTATTTAGGTTATTAGTCATTTTTTTCTAGCTAGGTGATTGTCAATTCAATCTCGATTCTAAACCCTTCTAATTTAGCCTTTATCTACACCTTTAATCTAAGCCCCGTAATAACCCTTTTTAAAGACCTTTTGATTTATGTATCATCTCATTTTATAGTGGTGGAGACTTGATTTTCAAGCAAGCCTATGGTAATAACTTTTCATGTTCGACTTTTGAGAGCTTAACTTTTGAACCTTAAACACCTTGAGTGATTTGAGTGAATCTTTTGTGAAGATGTCAACTTTTGTCGATTTTGAATTAAAGGTGATTATTTAGGTAAGGGGAAACACCTATGATTTCGTGCTACAAACTCATGACTTTGATTGTTTGAATCTTTAGGACTCTTTAAGTTGAATCATCCATGTATAAATTATCTATGAATTATGATGAGCCATTGTTGATGAATATTATGAATTGAGGAAGTTCGTTTTAATTATGAGTTGAGAATTTTGCTTGAGGACAAGAAATAGCTTAAATGTAGGGGTATTTGATAAACCGTAATAGTAACATATTTTAATCCCACATTTAGCACGTTTTTGGATGATTTATCCCTTTAATTATGGAAATAGGTGCTCGTAATCCTTTGTTTTCATGTTTTATACTCAGTAGAGCACCGGAGGATGAAAAGAATGAGAAACAGGCTGAAAATAGAAAAAATAGGCCAAAGTACGAAATCCACACGGCTCGGGCCCAAGACCACATGGCCGTGCCTTGCAAGAAAAATCAACCACGACCTGGACCCCGAAATACATGTTCGTGCCTCATCAACAGTTCAAACATGGCCTGGCCATGATTTATGCGGGCGTGTACCATGGGTGTCTCCTTGCCGCAGGAAAGAAGAATTCTATTCGGATTATGGTACTTAGAGGCAAAGAAACATATTCCAAAAGCCTATATAAAGACCTTAGAGGCCAACCTTTAGGGGGCATTCAGCTAGGCCAAAGAGCCAAGCCAGAGCAATTAATTTCAGGGATTTACTCGAAGAAAGCCAGTTGATTCATCTCAAGAAGCCAGAATCATACTCAAGACAGAGGATCTCTCCTTCACTTCCTTTAGGGGGTTTTAGGGATTTCTTATGTTTTGTTTCATCTTTTCTTCTGAGATGTTTTCTTTTACAATTATGAACTAAACCCTCAAATACTTGAGGGGGATGAAACCTAAGACGGATCTTGTTATTATTATCTGAACTGAATGATAAATATTTAGTTTGTTGTTAACTATGTGTTCTTAATTCTTATTTTGGTATTTCTTGGATATTGATTCAAGTGTGATGTACCGTCTAAGAGTAGATCTAGCATAGTTAAGCAGAGTTGCTCACGCGCCTAGAGATAGGTGACAAAAATCTGCTGGATTAGGGTCAAACATAATATGGGAGTCTATAGATCAAGTTAATACAATTCTAGGGGTTTTAATTAGAAAGAGATTTCAATTAATCAACCTAGGGTTAGACGTTAGTATCCTTGAAGATAGGTATTAATATAAATTAAGGAATCCTACGAATCAAGTCAAGTGATTAAATAAATCGTCTGGTTTAGAGTTAGATAACAAGTGAAGTCTAGGTGGATTCTTCCTCAGGTGTTGTCTAAATCAATCAGTTTTTCTCTCGAGTCCTTTCCCAAATTTCTTCTTTGTCTTAGCACCTTTAGTTTAGTTGATTAGTTAATTTTAGATTAGATAAAAATTCCCTTAATTCGTAGGCTAAATAATAGAAAGAGAGTTAATATTAGTACTTTTGGTTCCTTTGGGTTCGACAATCCGGTCTTGCCACTAGCTATACTACTGTTCGATAGGTGCACTTGCCTCCATCGTTGTCTTAGTTAGTTTCTAGGTTCGATCATTCTTTTTATAAATTTTTAAGACTTGACAGAATGATCAAACCTTATAAGGGGCACACGGCCTACGCACACGTCCGTGTGTCTAGCCCGTGGTTGACACTGACTTGCAACACTAACATGCAGGGGACACACAGTGCAGGCACACACCCATTGGACTGACCTTATGTCACACATGGCCTAGACACACGCCCATGTGCCTACCCATGTGGACAAGAACAAGGCTATTTGCCATGCTTTTTTTATCACCCAAACTCCTACAACATAAATCACATTCAACCATTAATCAAACAATCCAATCATGGATCATACACATTCATGAATAACATCATTTTTTATATATATTAATAATAATGAGCCAACAACTATGGCTATTTAAAAAAGTTCATCTTTGAAGGAGCCAACACACTTGGCCAAAACATCAAGACATTTCACTAAGTCTAGCCCCTATACATTCCATACTCAAAATGCTATGTCTAAATATACTAAAATGAGCTGATAATGTGGATGATATTTATATTATCTATGCCCCTCTTTGATCATTGTCGTCAAACGAGAATAGAGCAAAGACTTTAAAAAGGGCCAATTTTGTCTGGTCGCCTCTTTCAGTGTTTTTCTTCTTCGAGTAACTTCATCCCATCCCACCGCATCTTTAGGGACATGAGAACTAGCGCTTCGATCTCAATAAGGACTTATCCTCAATGTAAAATCAGGGAAATAAGATCTGACGTTTTCGATCTACTCCTACAACTTCAGGATTACCAAATTTGCTATCTTCAAATCTGCTCCGCTGCAAACTTAGGGAGATAGGATCTTATGTCTTCGATCTGCTCCTGCAACTTCAAGATTGCCAGATCTGCTATCTTCAATCTGCTCCTGCAACTTCAGGATTGCCAGATTTACTATCTTTAATCTGCTCCACTGCAAACTCAAGGAGATAGGATCTGATGTCTTTAATCTGCTCCTGCAACTTCAGGATTGCCAGATTTGCTATCTTCAGTCTGCTCCACTGCAAACTCAGGGAGATAGGATCTTATGTCTTCAATCTGCTCCTGCAACTTCAGGATTACTAGATCTGCTATCTTCAATCTACTCCTGCAACTTCAGGATTGCCAAATTTGCTATCTTTAATCTGCTCTTGCAACTTCAAGATTGTCAGATTTGTTATCTTCAATCTGTTCCACTGCAAACTTAAGGAGATAGGATCTGATGTCTTCGATCTACTCATGCAACTTCAGGATTGCTAGATCTATTATCTTTGATCCGCCTCACCCAGGAATAAAAGATTTGATGTTTTTGACCTGCTCCTGCAACTTCAGGATTGCAAGATCTGTTATCTTCGATCCGCTTTGCTCAGAAAGGCCAAAATCTGATGTTTTGATCTGCTCCTACAACTTCAGGATTGCCAGATCTATTATCTCCAATCTGCTCCTGCAACTTCAGGATTTTCAGATTTGCTATCTTCGATCCGCTTCACTCAGGAAGGCAAAATCTAATATCTTTGATCTGCTCCTGCAACTTCAGGATTGCTAGATCTACTATTTTCAATCTGCTCCTACAACTTCAGGATTGCTAGATTTACTATCTTTGATCCGCTTCACTCAGGAAGGCAAAATCTAATGTCTTTGATCTACTCCTGCAACTTTAGGATTGCCAGATCTACTATCTTCAATCTGCTCCTACAACTTCAGGATTGCCAGATTTGCTATCTTCAATCTGCTCCACTGCAAACTTAGGGAAACAAGATTAAGTGACTTGAATCTGCTCTATTACCAGTACATAAAGATAAGATTCACCAAATTTAATCTACCCTACTAATATCACAAGAAGACAAGATTTACAATTTATTTAGTCTGCTCCCTTGCTACGTCAGGAAGATAAGACTATAATCTTTAGTTCTGCTTCACTACCATCTCGAGAGGACAAAATCTGAACTTTCCAGTTTTCCTTCTTACTATCTCAAGGAGACTTCAATCTTCAGCTTTACCCACCACCATCTCGAGGGGACAAGATTTGAACTTTTCAATTTGCTTCCCTACCATATCAGGAAGTCTTCAATCTTTAGCTTGCTCCCTTGCTACATCAAGAGGATAAGGCTAGGTAGTTTGAATCTGCTCCATTACCAATACATGGAGATAAGACTCACCAAATTCGATCTGCCCCACTACTATCTTGAGGAGACAAGATCTACAATTCATCGATGTTGCTACAATGTCCTCTGAGGGACCTATCCTGTAGACTCGGTTTCACATGCATATGTTTGTGCCCAAATGATCATGATGCTATTATCATAATGAATCAAATGCTCCTAGCCACATGTATTATGAATGCCAAAATGTTATGATTCTTTTTTTAAAAAAATGTATAATGATTAAGATGCAATGATCGGAATGAATCAAATTCTCCTAACTAAATGATATTTGCATGGATGCAAAATTTTATTAGAATGATCGCTCATCATGTTTGTTCATCGTGGTAATATGTTGTCTTTTGTTCTGCTGGTATTCTCGACAGAAAACCTGAGAAAACCATTATATCTTTGTTCAAAAGATTTGCCCTATTGTAACTTCTGGGTTCATCTCATTATGACTCTAGAGTATAAGATCTGAATCTTTTCCAATCCATCCCACTGCAATTCCAAAATGTAGGATTTGTTTATTCTTCAACCCATCCCATTGTTATTTAAAGGTGCAAGACCTAAATCATTTTCCATCCAACCCATCACAACTCAGGGGTACAAGACTGTAACTTATTCAATCAACTAATCACTCCCAAGTGATCTGCATGATATTTGCATGGGTGCAGCATGCGAATGATTCCCTTTTTACTCTTGGGTTAACATTGCCCATTTTTCATCAAGATTGTATTACTGACGCAATATCTTGACAATTTTCTTGGTGGGTTTTAAACAATAATCCTATTTCAAGTTCTTGTATTATTCAGAAACTTCTAGAGTAATATGCGAAACTCCTTTCATGAAAGTATTATTAGTCCACTAATCGTTATTTCAATGCAAAATGCTTAAAAAAAGTCATAACAGTGGACAAGAAAGAAATTAATTAAGAGCGTATCTCGAAACAAATAAGGTAAGCAAAAATAGTAAATGCAATCCAGAAGGAAATTTATTGGTAGTGTATGAATAAAATAATTCAGAATGGGTAAGATGGAAATTAGGTGCCCCAGATATCACAGCCTGAGCTTCTCTTGTTTAAACTTCTTGAGGACCATTTTAAGCTCAATATGTGCTTAGGGGATCTGGAGGACTTTGTCGATGCCCCAAGATGTCACATACTTCTTCATTGTTAATTCAAGTAAAGAAAGGTCACCGTATGCCCCTCTTTTGTTCAAAATTTGAGCCGCCTTTTTTCGATTTTCAACTCAAATCCCCTTTGGTCTCAAAGTGCCCTTTGCGAGTTTTCCCCTTGGCCTTTCCTTTTTCTTTCTTCTTTTTGATTGAAAAATTTTTATTCCTTTTTCTTTTTCTTTCTTCTTCTTCTTTTTTTTTTTTTTGAGTTTTGACTTGATTGGATTTTTTTTTTTTTTGAAAAAGGTCTCAAGGCACCCTTTGCAGGTTTTCACCTTGGCCTCTCCTTTTAGATGAAATCTGGATTCACCAGCCTGAGCATGTTTTTGCCATCCATCTTGGTCAGGGTTAAACACATAAGGTTTTTCAAATTTTGGCATTTTTTCCTCTGAACTCCTTTTGTACGAGAAGAATCCTTCTTAATGTTAGGTACCCATTATGAAATTCTCTTGGGGGAACCTCTTTATCAGAAGCCCGTATCATTCATTCTGAATACTTTCAATCAAGCTCACTGGAGACATTCTGCTTCATCCAACTCATTCAAAGCTTGGAAAAAAGGAGTCTTAACCTCCTACCATTGCTTCCCTTTCATAAACCAGTGGGAAAATGTTGTCCCTGTGAAGGTCCTGGCCGATATTCAAGAAACATAGAGGGTAAATGGTAACTTCTCTATGCCAACCCTTACAAGTCTCAGTCATTTTTTCAAAAATTTTGAATGATTTTTTGGCTATATTTGTCAGATCGATATGGTGTCGATCTTTGAATGATCAGTAAATCTTTGACATTGTACAATTATGTTAAACTCGTTTCTTTCTGGCATTCTTTATTGCCACTTTTTTTTTTTTTTTTTTAATTTGGATTTGAATTTGAATTTGGATTTGGCTTTGATTTTGGATTTAGATTTGAATTTGATGACTGCTGACTTTGTAACTTTAGCATATGAAGCAACCTTCACCCTCTTAGTGAAGTAATTGATAACCATGAAGATAAAATGGTGTTGGCTAGATGTTTTTGACGAAATCTGCCCCATAACATTTGTTCCCCACCTATAGAAAGAATGGAAAAGACATATAAGTCTTGTCTTCCTCAATTTGGCAATTACGGCGTAACTGATGCAATTTCCTTTTCTTGGCAAACCAGTAACCCGATCCTCTTGATTAGCCTAACCATTGTAGCACCATTAACAGCATACCCATATTTCAAGCCTGGCGTGCTTCGACAAGATTGTGCAAAAACATTTTAAAATTATTGAAAATAGCTCAATGATGTCTCGTATTATTTTTGTGGTGAGTTAGGCTTTTTCCTAAGCTCGTAGCATCTCCTGACCCTTTGCAAAGTAAAGTCTATTTTCACTTGTTCTACCATCCTTAACAAATCAAAAGATAGGCTACAATCTCTGTCATCTTCAAAGTCCTTAGATCCCCTAGACCCATATCTCATTCAAAAAGGGAATCTGTAACAATGTCTCTCATGTCATTGATACCTGAGTACCTAGGTACAAAGGCAATCCAAAGAATAAATGATTCTTAGGATGATTATTTTTATGGTATGGTCATGAATAAAGAATGAAAGAATATTCTAAAACACAAAAGAATGCACATCATGAAATGTAAAGAATGAAAAAAATATTTAATTAAAAAGATGCATTTTATTGAAATAAAAATTCTGGACACAAGCCCATTTCACAGAAGGATTTTTATTGCTTATGGGCTTAAAGCAGTAAGCATGTTTTGAATATTACTCTAGATTAACCCTAAAAATACAGGGATCCCTTCCACAATCCCATTGTTTAAAATCTTCCCAAGTATGTAAGGGTTTGGAAACTTTGGTTCTCTCTTCAGATATGTCATTAATGTTTAGATTCCCTCTGACTTCTTCAATGAATTGCAACTCTTCTGCCTCCACTTTCAACTACCATACCCGAGTAATTGGATTCTGAGGAATCGTTGACTTTTATGACTCCTCTTTCAATGAGCCTTTCAACCAACTTTTTAAATGTAGTGCAGTTTTCAATTGAATGCCCCATTATTCCCGCGTGGTACTCACATTGGGCATTCTCATTATATCATTTTGGGTACGGAGGTTGCACCAGTTTTACGTAGAACGGAGACACTACCTGCTCATCAAAAAGCTACTGATATAGCTCTTTATACGTTATCGAGATGGGTGTGAACTGGGGCCTTTCGGTACTTGACCTCGAATTGAGTTCTTGCCTTGAAGAGCCCTGATGCATACTCAGGCTATTTACCTCATTTTCTTTGTTTCTTGAAGTTGATCCTTTGGTGCTTTCTCCCACTTCTATTTTTCCACTTCTTATAGCATTCTCAATGATCTCACTGGACATTACCATATCTAAAAAGCTTATGGTGGCATTTCCCAACATATAGTTAATGAAAGAGGCCTTCAAAGTATTAATGAAGAGTATCGTGGTTTCTTTTTCCATTAGAGGCAGCTGGACTTGTACAACGACTTCCCTTCATCTTTGAGCATACTGTCGAAAACTCTCATTTGTTCTCTTCTCCATATTCTACAAAGTGATTCTATCAGGGGTCATATCTATTACATGACTATACTACTTCATGAAAGCTTGAGCTAAATCTCTCCATGAACTAATCTTGGTACGACTCAACTGGTTATACCATTTGGACCCTTCCCCAGTTAAACTGTCTTGGAAGCAATGGATCAGTAATTGATCATTGTTGACATGCCTAGTCATACGTCTGTAGAACATAGTGATATGAGATTCAGCACAACTATTTCCATTGTACTTCTCAAACCCTGGCATTTTAAATTTGTTGGGAAGTACTAGATCTGAAACCAAGCTTAGATCCTTAGAATCAATCCCTCTATAATTATCAGTACTTTCCATTGCTTTGAATTTTTCTTCTAGCCATTTATATCGAACATCTAACTCTTTTGTGATTCCATTCTTGTTCTTTCTCATTCTGTTATATTATCTAGATCAGGAACAACGAGATTGGCACCCTCTGGAGTAAAACCTGATCCAGTTTAGGAATTCAATGGTATCGCGGCCCTAGCTTGAAACTGTTGAGGATTGATCATAACAGATGGTCTCTACAAAGTCACTTCATGTCATGTTTGCACATACGGTGGGGTAAAACTAGGGGGTGTTAAGGATACTCAGCATTCTCCTCAGCATTTACCATTAGACTCTTTCTTTTATCTGTAAGCCCTTTAAACAACCGTGTCATTTGAGTCATCATGCTTTCCTGAGATTCCATCATTTTCTCCATCATATCCTATTGGATCTTAGCGAGCTGCTCTTGTATCTATGCTTGCATCTGTTCTTGCATCTCCTTCTGCACTTGTTCTAACTTTTCTAATCTTTTATCCATTGTTTGACTTTTCTTTCTTGTGTCGTAGGGATGTGTATCTCGTAAGGTTTTTCCGGTTTCTAGATTGCTAAAATAATTTTTAATAAATTAGTAGTCTTTCTACCAATTTTAATGTATATGATGTGATGTAATGCAAATGCATGAAATGTAATACAAATGCATGGAATGAATGCAAAAAGGAAGAGAGACAATGATTTTGAATTCAATTCCATTAGAAGAACTTTTCTAGAAAACAAATATCTTTACATAAAATGGATTATATATTCGGCTTCATCCTCATCAATCTTTTTCATATCCGAATGCTGCAGTCGAATCCTTCAAATCGTCCCAAAAGATATCTCTTTTATTTCCACTTGGCTTAATCTGGGTCGTGGTTCACTGCTCACTTATCCTTTGCTATATTAATTAGCTTCTTTAAGAAAATTGAGGCATGATAGCTCTTGCACAGTTTTTGTCAACTTGAATCCTTCAGGCAAGGTTCTGCATTCCTTCATGGACTATCAACCTTCTTTCATTGTGTTTTACTCAGACCATGTCCAAACAACCGTATTATAATCCATTTTATCAAGAAATTCATTTCCTTATAACAAACTTCTCTATTTAGCAATTGAATTATTAATCAACATCTCCTTTATATGATGATGTAATGCAATGCAATGCAATGTAATGCAAACATAAACAACATAAAACATGTTAGCACAAGTAAAATAAGCAACCAAAATAGATTACCTAAATGGGTGACCACTAGGGTTTGATGCAGCTCTACCTAGAGTTAGCACTTAGGATTCGCTATATACGGTTTGGTTCTAATGAGATGGTACTTGAACCAGTAGATTCCTCAATCCTCACCCATTATAGGCTCATATGGATTTAGTTTAGTTTAGGGGAATACATTTTCCTATGGCCATGCGAAGGTGAAAACCTCACGAAGCTCATAAGTACAAATGTATCCCGGAAGTAGTCCACTAGCCCATGTAAAAGTGAAAACCTCACGAAGGCATAGCTTCTTACTCCCACTTAAAGGTGCGACCACAGCGGTCATGCAATGCAATGCCAAAGTATTTTATGAGACTTGACATTATAGCATAAATAAATGCATCAAAAGAAACATGATTTTTGAAAAGATCTTCCAAATTTTCAATCAAAAGGACAAAAACTAATCAATTTATGGCACGACTCTCAACCGATCCCAGTGAGTCGCCAAGCTATCCAAACCATTTTTATTTTAAAGTTTGAAAAATGGGGATCGACTTTAAAATAAGGAGTCGCCACCAATCTTTTTTGTTTATGTGTGATCGAATCACCAATAAAAATATTTTGGTCTGCAAAATTCGAGAAAACGGGTTCAGGAGTCGGTTACGTGCAAGGAAGGGTTAGCACCCTTGCAACGCCCAAAGTTGGTACCAAATTGATTAATGTTGTCCTAGCATTGAAAATTTGGGAAAGTTTTTTAAAAAATGCAATTTCTTTGAAAAACAAATGGAATATTCCAAACATAAGATTCATTCGCTTTAAAGGAACTAAATACCACACCTAGCACGTTAGGATATAATATCTTGAACCCTCAAAGTCAAGATCATCTTATAATTTCGGAACCATATGATTTAAAAAGGATCTTTGATTATTTGGTCGAACAAAAAAAAATCAACACCAAACACGTTAGGGTGCGATTCCTCGATCTTCCAAACATCAAACATTGCCTTCTTTTAAAAAAAAAACTTTTAAAATAAGCAATTTTAAAATTGACTTAAAATGTATTTGTTTAGTTTGTTTGGATGAACAATTTTCATAAATAAATTAATGCAATAACAATATATTATGTTATACAAACAATGATTTATATGTATATGAATTTTCAAACAAATATTCAATAAAAATAAGTAGCACATGAAAGAATAAACTTAAACCAAAAGTTAAAATATATTAACCAATGATACATAAGTGAACTTTAAAATAAACATTACAAAGGAGAAAACTATATAATATACTTAATAAAATATCTATCAAAATGAATAAAATTCATAAAATAAAATGAAATATGAAGAATATACATACATTAAGAAATAGTGCAATTTAAATAATATATATAATAATGATATATAAAAGTATTTAAAATATATTATATAGATTTTTATACCATAAAATAAAATAAAATCAATGATATTTACATAGTATAAAAATAATTTTAATACATCTATACAAAATACATATATATGTATATATATAAAATTAATAAAATATACATAACTAGAAATAAATAATATCTAGAACAAATTAAAATATTTAATATTAAATATTATTTAACAATACTAGTTAAATGAATCAATAAATAATTAACTAAATAATTATAGGGTTGTACTAAAATAGAACAAAATTACAGGGCTAAAAGATAATAAATTACAAATGAAATAAAAGGATTAGAATACAATACGCATAAATTAATAAGGACCAATTCAGTAAATAATCTAGTTAGCCAAAACGCGGTGTTTGAATAGGACTAAATTGTAAGCGAATCAGAAAACACAGGGGTCAATCGCACAAATTTCCCTTTAAAGCTAAAAGGCATGGATCCGGGTTACAAAACGGGTCGACGCGCGGATCCTACACCTTCTTAAATGGCGCCGTTTTGTATTATTTTTAAAAAAGGGTTAATAAACCTTAATCTAATAAAAAAAACTTAATCCTTTCATTTTTTTTTACCCAAACCCTAGTCCCTTTTTTCTCTAAGCCTGCAACGAAAAAAAACCTTTCGACCACTACACCGCCATAAACATCGGTGACCAGTGGTCCAATCAGATCCGATCGATGATTTCCTTTGAACCAGACCCCATTCAAAACTCAATGACCACCTTCGTTCCAATTTCAACGAAGAATGTAGACTTGTCGATTTGACTTTCCAAGGTAAGTCCTTTTCTCTATTTTCTTTCTTTTTTCTTTTATATGCTATGCGAAAAGAAACGAAAATGCAACAAAAAATGTTTTAAAATATCTGAAAAGCACCTCTTAAATTTCTTTCTCGATTTTTGAATTTCTCTCGTATTTCTCTCTCAGAAAAATGGGAATCCATTTTACAATTGATTTCAAATTTATTTATAGCTTTGATGGAATAATAAAACAAACAAAAGAATCATTTTGCCTAGTTGTATATTACATTATTTGGCTATCGTTCTTTGCTTTCATTGTTGTTTGTTTCTTTGTGTGCAGGTGACCATCGTGGAGGCGGGGTGGCCCGAGCGCTCTGCTGGTGTGGAAGCCCGAGTGACTTAGTGTTACCATGTGCGCGTGAAGGCTGAACGAGAGTAGGGAGTGGCATTTGAGGGGTCACTAGAATGCTCTGGGAAGTTCTACTGGCGTGCATGATCACACGCGAGAATTTCAAAAGGCGTGCGTGGAGAGCATGCAAGAAACTCAAGGGACGCGCGTGGAGAGCTACGGAGAAGGCACCAAAAGACTCCTAAAGCTTCTAGGGCTTCCCAGGTTGATCCACTGTTGGACTACTTGAGCCACTTAGTTTTATTCTATACCTGGGCCATTTGGGCTGGCTTAGAATTGGGCTGTTTAGTTTAATGATTGGGTTTTGGGCCACTATAATTTAGAAATGGGTACTGGGTTTGGGTTTGTAAATTTGGGCTCGGATCAAACCATTTGTAAATTTATTGGACTGCTTTATTATTTATTAGACTTTGTTGGTTTATTTAATCTTGGTTATGCTCAATTGGACCCGAGCATAAATTGGGTCTTACAGTCTACTATCCCAAGCCAAAATGAGCTAAGTCTAAATATACCAAAATGCTAAGTCTAAATATACCAAAATGAGCTGATAATGTGTAAGAACATTTCACATTTTCATAATCATGCTTACTCATCCCATTTCTTACCACCTTCCAACTATATACATACATATTGCTCACATTTACTTGTACATATTCCCTGCACTCATCACCACAAGCCATATGAAGTATATTTACTTAGACCATTTATCAAAAAACCCTACAGAATAATACTAAGTAACTAGTGGTTTCGCACACATCCCACCAATAGTCAATAATAGGGTGGTATCGCACATAGCCAACCAAATGATAATATAAATGATTGTATCGCACACAGCCCATCGTGAATAAATAATAAGGTGGTATCGCACATAGCTCACCAATAATGATTACGGATATTTTTCCACACTTACATAACTATTCTGAGGTTCATACGAGAATTACTCACTATCTATCAATTTCAATCATTCTCAATCATAATTAACCCCATTCATACGATGCACCTATAAGTAACAACATATATATTAAAGTTGTATCGTTTACACATAAACTTACCTCGGTGCAAAATATGTTAATTGACGGTTTAGTCCGTAACATTGCCTTTTCCCCGGTCAAGGTTGTTTCCACGATCTTCTCGATCTATAATAATAAAATTTACTCATTCAATCATTACATAACTCATAATACATCAAAATCTCAACTTAGGAAAAAATGACCATTTTGCCCTTATACTTGGGCAAAATTATGATTTTTCCCTAGGCTCGGAAATCATTTTTCATCACATTTTCTCATTAAATAAGCCTAGCTGAACATTTATTTCTCTTACAACAATTCACAAAACCAATCACTTCATGCATTTATTATTCAATTACAACTTTTACAAATAAGTCCCTTTCTAAGTGTTTTCATGGTAACACATTTCACAAAAGTTATTCCTTAACCTACCAACATTCATTTTCTTTCATGAAAACTCATCAAATAGTATAAACACTCTCATGGAAAATCCCTAGACTTTCAACCATATTGCAAAATAGACCCCTCATTAGCTAGTTTATGCTTTGGAGGTTCCAAAAGTACAAAAATTATCAAGAAAGACCTCTAAAGTCACCTACTTATGAGGAAATAGCTTGGCTAAAAGTTTAAGCACCAAAAACCTCTATTTTCTCTTCAATTTTCGGTGGAAGAAGGAAGGTGAAAAGTGAAAGATGATATCTCCTTCATTTATCTTATTTTATTCATTTTTGATCACCTAATTTGACCAAATTAATGTCTTTGTCCCCCTTGGCCAGCTATCACTCTTAGAGTGGTCTATTTTCACTTTAAAGACCTCCAATTTAATATTCCTGTAACATCCTAAAATTGGGCCTAGAAGAATTGAGCCCAATGGGCCTTGGGCGTAGCAGTGTTTAAAATTTTTTAGAACAAGAGAATGGCATTATTTCAAGTTGGACTTATTAGGAAGGTGATTTTGGAAATTTACGGGGTCTTAGGAAGCTTCGGGTTCAAGTTTGGCTATAGGAAAAATTTTGTGTTTATGCCTATTAAGGAGAGAGAGTAAGTGACCTTAAAGCTTATGCAAATAAATGAGTAAATGGTTAGCATAAGTGAGTTATTCTTAAAGAGGTTATGGCGCCACATGTATTACCTTAAGGGAAGAGGTTTGAATCCCTTTGTGTGCATTGTGACTTTTTTTTTTCTTTCCTTTCTTAATGTATCGGTCAAGGAGTATTTATGGCATGGGTGGACTTCATTATTTTTGGTAAGGTGGCTAAAAGAATAAGGCAAGGTTGAGGTTAGGGAAAGGAATCAAAAGGAATAGGTAAGTAAGGGGGAGAAGAGGCTTATTTCGTGGGTGGTGTTTTGGAAAGTTTGGGTGGCCAAACTCTTATCCTAGGGGGGATGAATGTGGACGGCTTGGGGCTAGGATGATAGCCAATTTGGTGCTTGATATTTTGGTATCATTTTTATTTTCTCCCCAAACTCCTTTTCTTCTCCTTACCGAATCTACACAACTTGGAGAGTGAAAATTCCATTTCTTTCTTCTTGCCGATTGTACCCCAAACTTTGAGACCATTTCTTTTGTTCACTCATCCTTCTTGAAAACCGAAACTAATCCATCATTTTTCTATTTCTTCTACTTCTTTTCTTTTTGCAAAATCTTTCAAGAATCATTTCCCTCTAATATTTTTTTCACCATAGCCAGATATTGAGTCCACTATTTCTTTATAGCCAAATCTTTCATCTCATACATATTTTCTTCTCAACCATATTACTACTCATACTTTGATCAATAGGTAAGCGATCCATTTCAACATTTTATTTTTATTCTTTCTCTTAATGCCGAGTCTATGTTTTGGTGTGGGATGGTCACATTGACCGAAACCATCATCATACCTTCTCTCATATGAAATCACTTTTCTTCTCCGTAGAAATATTGTGGAAAGCTGAAACTTTGACTCATCTGTAGCCATTGTACAATCGTTAGAAATCGGAACCAATATCGTTAAGGTAAGGGATTCATCATGGTTCTTTTTGGATGTTTTCGTTGACCGGTTATTTTGCTTAACGAGATAGTGGTTGTGACTAATCGATTATATTTTTAGGGACTAAATCGCTCGATCTATCCCTCGTAATAAGAGACTCGGATTGTTGGTAAGTGATATAGATTGTTAATCAATCGCAATACTTGGATAAAGTTGTAAATTGGGTTTGGACTAATTGTTGACCGATTGTACTTTTAGGTACCGTGAAGAGTATCATGTTACGGATCCTGTAATAAGGTGTGTAATCCCATACCTTCCGTATACATATCTGAAATGGTGCGTAATCTCACACTTCTCTGAAAGTTTGTATGAAATATTCTGTGAATCGGTTGAAATACCGAAGAAAACCAAAAATCAGCATCCGTAATCACTCGGGCGTGCGTATGATCGTAGTGGTAATTATATTTTGTAATAAAAAAGTTTCAGTTAGAAACAGTGACGTGTTTTTGAAAAATCACGAAAACTAGGAAAAAGAGTATTAGAAAGCGAATGAGATATCAAATAAAGGCTTACTGTATCTATTTTTATAAGGAAGAAACGGAGAAGGAAAAAGAATTTTATGGGATATAATTTATATGTATAGATTTCTTAGTGAGCCTATTTTCGATAAAAACAAGTGGGAAGCGATATGAAAAACCGTGCAAAGGAGATATTTGAAATTAAGGAAGGAGAGGTCGAATCGTTGGACAGTGAAACAAGGGAAAATTTAAGGAATAAAATGTACTAAATGGTTAAGCCAAAAATTCTAAAAAACTTGTAGTAAGAGGAAATATGAGTCTAGTTTCAAGGAAAATTTACGGATTTAGATTTTGAGTTTCCTAACTGAAGTTATAGTCAATTAAGTCGATGCAGACGCAGTGGATGATTTAAATTTTATGCCCAAATTAGTAGTTAAGTCTGGATTGCGAAATTAGCAAATTACCCTTAGTGGGTAATATTACCAAATTGATATGTGACTAAATGGGCCGAATTGATATGTGATTAAATGGGTAGAATGGATATGTGATAAAATGGGCCAATTTGATATATTGCTCTAATGAGTGATTTTGCAAAGTGTTATTGGGCCAATTGTTTGTCATAAATTTCGAATTTTTAATTATTGTTATTATATTTGTAAATATCATGATTTGATATGTATGATGCATATACATGAATTGCATGGGATGGGATAATGATGAAGAGAAGTTTTGGTAGCTTTTCTACATAATTTTTGTGGCTCTGCCACATATTTGGTGACTTTGTCAGAATCTGTCTGGTGACTATGCCACGTAAATTCCGTTATTCTGGTGGCTTGTCCACAAATAATCTGTTATAAATGGATTACTGCCTGCGATTGGTGTGTTGGCGGGGTGGGTTGACTGATGATCACCCATAGGTGTGTTGGTTGGTACGGGTGGTGTGTAGTGGATGGAATACTAGGCTAGGTTTGGGAATTGCATTTCATATTCATGTTATATTCATTACATTATTATTGTATGTGGGCTTAGGCCCAAATAATTGTTTAATGAGATTTTGGCCCAGTGAACAACGGTAAGGGGATCTCACATTGAGTTCTTGTAACTCACCCTCCTTCTTCTTAACCACATAGGTAATGCTCAAGTGAGGTGGACTTGGGTCATGGATGACTCGGTGGAGGCCATACTTGAAATGGTGTTATTAAATTTTAAATTTCTATTTACATTTATTTTATTATTTTACTATATTGGTTTAAGTTGTAATAAGGCCTCTAGAGTATTTTGTTATTTCTTTGTATGGTTGATATACTTATTATTTTGCTTAATTTGTTTTAAGCGAGAATTTTTTAAAAACTTAAATAAAGGTTTTCCAAAATCGATTAACAAATGAATTTCATAATAAACTTTATAAATATTTTAACACGGAAGTTATTTTCTCGAACAATCAAACAATATTTTCAAAAGTCACGGTTTTAAAGTTCACTACCTTGATTGTTGACTCATCAATCAATCTCTCAAAATACTTGTATTTTATCTACGTTTCATAATGATTTCAAAATACTTACGCAACTCTCTTTCTAAACATCACTTATTTGAAAATCGTTTATTTCAAATATGTTTTCATACAAAAGGTTTTTCTTAAGCGATAATTACATTTTCAAGTAGTTAACATTTGCTTAATTGTTTTGGGTTTTAACAAAGAGGTGAAATTTTTAAGCGAGTTTTTTTGACATGCAGTTTGGGCTTAACTTCTAGTAGGGTTTGAGGTGTTACATTTTATGGTATCGAGCCCAATTTCAAAACTTCATTGTGATTTGGGTTCAAAAGCGTTTTCCAAAGCTATTTGAATTTTAATTTATAAATGCATGTTCTAAAAAGAAGTATGGCACCACGGTGTATCGGCACCAAGTCAAGTAAGTACTGTTATCATTATATAACTATGATTATTGTGATATGATTGTAGGAATACTTTAGAACTTTTTAGGCATTGAAACTATAGAGATTGAAACTATAGGATGCGTTTGCGAAAACAACTTTACTTCCTATACTCCATAAAACATTGTTTAATAAACGTTGAACAGCATATTGATTCATAAGACTCTTAATCAGATTAAATCGACTTAGTGAACATGAACGCTAGAAGACGTGGATGCGGTGGACGTAGACATGGTAGAGTCCGAGGTGCTAGGGCTAGATCTTTGACACTGAGGCATGTTTCTGAAAGGGAGATGTTGGCATCGCCAGTGGCTGAGATGGGATCTCATTATCGATTTAAGGTTGATGAGCTGACTCAGATAGTAAAGAAAGTATTGGAGGAGGTTAAAGGAATCAGTGAGGCACTTCAAGTTGGGTGCGTGGACTATAAGAAGAAAAGAGATTGTGGTTCCTTAGGGTCACAGTCTCGTTCTATGAAGCGTGTCAAGACACGTCCAAACTTTTCGGCTTGCAATTATTGTAGAAGGTGTCATCCGAGAGAATGCTGGCAGAGGCCAGGAGCATGTTTGAGATGCGGGTCTAAGGAGCATAAGGCTCGGGATTGTTTCATCACCATCAAGTCAGGTATGTTTTGGTTGTGTGAAAGAGGATTTAAGATTAAGTTAAAACTACATTAGTGTTAATAAGATCAGAGTGCGCAGCGAAAGCATAGTGATGTGATTTGAGCGGTACGTTTAGTAGTTGATTGGAAATTTCGAGGACAAAATTTCTTGAAGGAGCGTAAAATTGTAACATCCCGAAATTGGGCCTAGAATAATTGGGCCCAATAGGCCTTGGGTGTATGTGTGTTTAAAAATTTTTTAGAATAAGAGAATGGCATTATTTCAAGTTGGACTTATTAGGAAGGTGATTTTGGAAATTTACGGGGTCCTAGGGTGGTGTTTTGGAAAGTTTGGGTGGCCAAACTCTTATCCTAGGGTGGATGAATGTGGACGGCTTTGGGCTAGGATGATAGCCAATTTGGTGCTTGATGTTTTGGTATCATTTTTCTTTTCTCCCCAAACCCATTTTCTTCTCCTTGCCTAATCTACACAACTTGGAGAGTGCAAATTCCATTTCTTTCTTCTTGCCAATTGTACCCTAAACTTTGAGACCATTTCTTTTGTTCACTCATCCTTCTTGAAAACCAAAACTAATCCATCATTTTTCTATTTCTTCTTCTTCTTTTCTTTTTGCAAAATCTTTCAAGAATCACTTCCCCTCTAATATTTTTTCACCATGGCAGAATATTGAGTCCACTACTTCTTTATAGCGAATCTTTCATCTTATACATATTTTCTTCTCAACCATATTGCTACTCATACTTTGATCAATCGATGGCGATCCATTTCAACATTTTATTTTATTCCGTCTCTTAATGCGAATCTATGTCTTGGTGTGGGATGGTCACATTGGCCGAAACCATCATCATACCTTCTCTCATCTGAACTCACTTTTCTTCTCGTAGAAATATTGTGGAAGGCCGAAACTTCGACTCATTCGTAGCCATTGTACAATCGTTAGAAATCGGAACCAATATCGTTAAGGTAAGGGATTCATCATGGTTCTTTTTTTGTCTTTCCGTTCACCGGTTATTTTGCTTAACGAGATAGTGGTTGTGACTAATCGATTATATTTTTAGGGACTAAATCGCTCGATCTATCCCTCATAATAAGAGACTCGGATTGTTGGTAAGTGATATAGATTGTTAATCAATTGCAATACTTGGATAAAGTTGTAAATTGGGTTTGGACTAACTGTTGACCGATTGTACTTTTAGGTGCCGCGAAGAATATCGTATTCGGATCCGTAATAAGGTGTGTAATCCGTACCTTAGTATACATATCTGAAATGGTGCGTAATCTCACACTTCTCGAAAGTTTGTATGAAATATTACGTGAATCGGTTGAAATCTTGAAGAAAACCAAAAATCGGCATCCGTAATCACTCGAGCGTGCATATGATCGTAGTGGTAATTATATTTTGTAATAAAATAGTTTGGTTAGAAAGCAGGCGTGTTTTGAAAAATCACGAAAAATGGGAGAAAGGGAATTAGAAAGTGAATGTGAGATCAAATAAAATCCTCCTGTGTCTATTTTGATAAGGAAGAAGCGGAGAAGGAAAAGGAATTTTATATTACGAGATATGTTAATTTTAGTGAGACTTGTTACGAATGATTTCGTGGTTCCACGATCATCTTGGAAAAATCATATAAAATTGTACAAACTGAATTATGGGATATAATTTATATGTATAGATTTCTTAGTGAGCCTATTTTCAATAGAAACAAGTGGGAGCAGTATATGAAAACCGTACAGTGAGATATTTGAAAGTAAGAAAGGAGAGGTCAGAATCGTTGGACAGTGAAACAAGGAAAATTCTGAAAAACTTGTCGTAAGAAAAAATATAAGTCTAGTTCCAAAGAAAATTTATGGATTTAGATTTCGAGTTTCCTAACTGAAGTTATAGTCAATTTAGATAGTACGACGCAGGTGGACAGTTTAAATTTTTATGCCCAAATTAGTAGTTAAGTCTGGATTGTGAAATTACCAAATTACCCTTAGTGGGTAATATTACCAAATTGATATGTGACTAAATGGGCCGAATTGATATGTGATTAAATGGGCCGAATGGATATGTGATAAAATGGGCCAATTTGATATATTGCTCTAATGAGCCGATTTTGCAAAGTGTTATTGGGCCAATTGTTTGTCATAAATTTTTGAATTTTTAATTATTGCTATTATATTTGTAAATATCATGATTTGATATGTATGATGCATATACATGAATTGCATGGGATGGGATAATGATGAAGAGAAGTTTTGGTAGCTTTGATACATAATTTTGTTGGCTCTACCACATATTTTACAACTCTGGTACAATCTGTCTGGTGGCTATGCCACGTAAATTCTGTTATTCTGGTGGCTTGTCCACAATTAATCTGTTATAAATGGCTTAATGCTGCGATTGGTGTGTTGGCGGGGTGGGTTGAATGATGCTCACCCACAGTGTGTTGGTTGAATGCAGGTGGTGTGTAGCAGGATGGAATACTAGGCTTGGTTTGGGAATTACATTTCATATTCATGTTATATTCATTACATTATTATTATCGTCGTGGGCTTAGGCCCAAATAATTTTTAATGATATTTTGGCCCGATGAACAACGGTAAGGGATTTCTGCTGAGTTCTTGTAACTCACCCCTTCTTTCTTAACCACATAGATAATGCTCCGTGAGGTGGACTTGGGCCATGGATGACTTGGTGGAGGCCATACTTGAAATCTTGTTACTAAATTTTAAATTTTATTTCCTTTTATTTTATTATTTTGTTATATTGGTTTAAGTTGTAATAAGGCATCTGGAGTATTTTGTTATTTTCTTTATGGTTGATATACTTATTATTTTGCTTAATTTGTTTTAAACAAGAATTTTCTAAAACTTAAATAAGGGTTTTCCAAAATTGATTAACAAATGAATTTCATAATAAACTTTATAAATATTTTAACGCTGAAGTTATTTTCTCGAACTATCAAACAATATTTTCAAAAGTTATGGTTTTAAAGTTCACTACCTTGATTGTTGACTCATCAATCAATCTCTCAAAAATACTTGTATTTTATCTACGTTTCCGAAATGATTTCAAAAATACTTCTGCAACTCTCTTTCTAAACATCACTTATTTGAAAATCATTTATTTCAAATACGTTTTCGCCACCAAAAAGGTTTTTATTAAAAGATAATTAAATTTTCAAGTAGTTAACATTTACTTAAATGTTTTGGGTTTTAACAAAGAGGCTGAAATTTTCAAACGAGTTTTTTTTGTGACATGCCAGATTCGGGCCTAACTTCTAGGCCGGGTTTGAGGTGTTACATTTATAGTATCGAGCCCGTTTCAAAACTCAAGCATGATTTGGGTTCAAAAGCGTTTTCAAAGCTATTTGAATTTTAATTTATAAATGCATGTTCTAAAGGAAGTATGGCACCAGGGTATCCGACCATGTCAAGTAAGTACTGTTATCATTATATAACTATGATTATTGTGATATGATTGTAGGAATACTTTATAACTTTTAGGTATTGAAACTATAGAGGTTGAAACTATAGGATGCGTTTGAAAACAACTTTACTTCTATACTCCATAAAACATTGTTTAATAAACATTGAACGACATATTGATTCATAAGACTCTTAATCGATTAAATCGACTTAGTGAACATGGCGCTAGAAGGCGTGGGCCGGTGGGCGTAGACATGGTAGAGGCGAGGTGCTAGGGCTAGATTTTCAACACCGAGGCATGTTTACGAAAGGGAGGCGTTGGCATCGCCCGATGGTGAGACGGGATCTTATGATCGATTTAAGGTTGATGGTGACTCGAGATAGTTAAGAAAGTATTGGAGGAGGTTAAAGGAATCAGTGAGGCACTTCGAGTTGGGTGCGTAGACCATAAGAAGAAAAGAGATCGTGGTTCTTTAGGGTCACAGCCTCATTCTGTGAAGTGTGTCAAGGCACGTCCAAACTTTTCGGCCTGCGATTATTGCGAAGGTGCCATCAGGAGAATCTTGGAAGAGGTCGGGAGCATGTTTGAGATCTTGGTCTAAGGAGCATAAGGCTCGGGATTGTTTCATCACCATCAAGTCGGTATGTTTTGGTTGTGTGAAAGAGGATTTAAGATTAAGTTAAAACTACATTAGTGTTAATAAGATCATAGTCTTGTGAAAGCATAGTGGTGTGATTTGGCTGATGCGTTTAGTAGTTGATTGGAAATTTGAAAGGAGCGTTAGAAGCGTAACATCCCAAAATTAGGCCTAGAAGAATTGGGCCCAATGGGCCTTGGGCGTAGGAGTGTTTAAAATTTTTTCGAACAAGGAATAGCATTATTTCAAGTTGGACTTATTAGGAAGGTGATTTTGGAAATTCTGAGGTCTGGGAAGCTTGGGTTCAACTTTGGCTATAGGAAAAATTTTGTGTTTAAGCCTATTAAGGAGAGAGAATAAGTGACCTTAAAGCTTATGGAAATAAATGAGTAAATGGTTAGCATAAGTGAGCTATTAGTAAAGAGGTTATGGCACCACATGTATTACCTTGAGGGAAGAGGTTTGAATCCCTTTGTGTGCATTGTGACTTTTTTTCTTTCCTTCCTTAATGTGTCGGTCAAGGAGTATTTATGGCAATGGTGGACTTCATTATTTTTGGTAAGGTGGCTAAAAGAATAAGGCAAGGTTGAGGTTAGGGAAAGGAATCAAAATGAATAGGTAAGTAAGGGGGAGAAGAGGCTTATTTCGTGGGTGGTGTTTTGGAAAGTTTGGGTGGCCAAACTCTTATCCTAGGGGGGATGAATGTCAACGGCTTGGGGCTAGGATGATAGCCAATTTGGTGCTTGATGTTTTGGTATCATTTTTCTTTTCTCCCTAAACTCCTTTTCTTCTCCTTGCCGAATCTACACAACTTGGAGTGTGCAAATTCCATTTCTTTCTTCTTGCTGATTGTACCCCAAACTTTGAGACCATTTCTTTTGTTCACTCATCCTTCTTGAAAACCGAAACTAATCCATCATGTTTCTATTTCTTCTTCTTCTTTTCTTTTTGCAAAATCTTTCAAGAATCACTTCCCTATAATATTTTTTCACCATAGCCAGAATATTGAGTCCACTATTTCTTTCTGTAGAATTTTTCATCTCATACATATTTCCTTCTCAACCATATTGCTACTCATACTTTGATCAATCGATGGCGATCCATTTCAACATTTTATTTTATTCTTTCTCTTAATCTTAATTTATGTCTTGGTGTGGGATGGTCACATTGGCCGAAACCATCATCATACCTTCTCTCATCTGAAATCACTTTTCTTCTCCGTAGAATTATTGTGGAAGGCGAAACTTTGACTCATCCGTAGCCATTGTACAATCGTTAGAAATTAGAACCAATATCATTAAGGTAAGGGATTCATCATGGTTCTTTTTGGATCTTTTCGTTGACCGGTTATTTTGCTTAACGAGATAATGGTTGTGACTAATCGATTATATTTTTAGGGACTAAATCACTCGATCTATCCCTCCTAATAAGAGACTCGGATTGTTGGTAAGTGATATAGATTGTTAATCAATTGCAATACATGGATGAAGTTGTAAATTGGGTTTGGACTAATTGTTGACCGATTGTACTTTTAGGTGCCGCGAAGAGTATCGTGTTACGGATCCCGTAATAAGGTGTGTAATCCTGTACCTTCCGTATACATATCTGAAATGGTTTGTAATCTCACACTTCTCTGAAAGCTTGTATGAAATATTCTGTGAATCGGTCAAAATACTAAAAAAAATAAACCAAAAATCGGCGTCCGTAATCACTCGGGCGTGCGTATGATCGTAGTGGTAATTATATTTTGTAATAAAACAGTTTCGGTTAGATTCAGTGACGGGTTTTTGAAAAATCACGAAAAAAATAGGAGAAAGGGAATTAGAAATCGAATGAGATATCAAATAAAAGCTTACTGTGTCTATTTTGATTAGAAAGAAATGGAGAAGGAAAAGGAATTTTATATTCTGAGATATGTTCATTTTAGTGAGACTTGTTCTGAATGATTTCGTGGTTCCCTGATCTGTCTTGGAAAAATCTTATAAAATTGTACAGAGTGAATTATGGGATATAATTTATATGTATAGATTCCTTAGTGAGCCTCTTTTCAATAGAACCAAGTGGGAGAAGTGTATGATAATCGTACAGTGAGATATTTGAAATTAAGGAAGGAGAGGTCAGAATCATTGAACAGTGAAACAAGGGGAATTTAAGGAATAAACTGTACGAAATGGTTAGCCAAAAATTCTGGTAAAATTGTAGTAAGAAGAAATATGAGTCTAGTTTTAAGGAAAATTTACGGATTTAGATTTGAGTTTCCTAACTCAAGTTATAGTCAATTTAGTCGATCTGACGAAGTGGATGATTTAAATTTTATTCCCAAATTAGTAGTTAAGTCGGATTACGAAATTACCAAATTACCCTTAGTGGGTAATATTACCAAATTGATATGTGACTAAATGGGCGGAATTGATATGTGATTAAATGGGCCGAATCGATATGTGATAAAAAGGGCCAATTTGATATATTGCTCTAATGAGCCGATTTTGCAAAGTGTTATTGGGCCAATTGTTTGTCATAAATTTCTGAACTTCTAATTATTGTTATTAAATTTGTAAATATCATGATTTGATGTGTATGATGCATATATATGAATTGCATGGGATGGGATAATGATGAAGAGAAGTTTTGGTAGCTTTGCTACATAATTTTGGTGGCTCTACCACATATTTGGTGACTTTGTCACAATCTGTGTCGTGGCTATGCCACGTAAATTCTATTATTCTGGTGGTTTGTCCACAAATAATCTATTATAAATGGCTTAATGCCTGCGATTGGTGTGTTGGCGCGGTGGGTTGACTGATGATCACCAACAGTGTGTTGGTTGAATGCAATTGGTGTGTAGCGGATGGAATACTAGGCTTGGTTTGGGAATTGCATTTCATATTCATGTTATATTCATTACATTATTATTATTGTATGTGGGCTTAGGCTCAAATAATTGTTTAATGAGATTTTGGCCCGATGAACAACGGTAAGGGGATTTCTGCTGAGTTCTTGTAACTCACCCCTTCTTTCTTAACCACAGTAGGTAGCGCTTCAAGTGAGGTGGACTTGGGCCATGGATGACTCAGTGGAGGCCATACTTGAAATGGTGTTATTAAATTTTAAATTTCTATTTACATTTATTTTATTATTTTGATATATTGGTTTAAGTTGTAATAAGGCCTTTGGAGTATTTTGTTATTTGCTTTATGGTTGATATACTTATTATTTTGCTTAATTTGTTTTAAGCGAAATTTTCTAAAACTTAAATAAAGGTTTTCCAAAATCGATTAACAATGAATTTCATAATAAACTTTATAAATATTTTAACACGGAAGTTATTTACTCGAACTATCAAACAATATTTTCAAAAGTCACGGTTTTAAAGTTCATTGCCTTGATTGTTGACTCATCAATCAATCTCTTAAAAATACTTGTATTTTATCTACGTTTCATAGCGATTTCAAAATATACGCAACTCTCTTTCTAAACATCACTTATTTGAAAATTGTTTATTTCAAATACGTTTTACATCCAAAAGGTTTTTCTTAAAGGATAATTACATTTTCAAGTAGTTAACATTTGCTTAAGCGTTTTGGCTTTAACAAAGAGGCTGAAATTTTCAAACGAGTTTTTTTTGTGACATATCAGATTTGGGCCTAATTTCTAGGTCGGGTTTGAGGTGTTACATTTTATATATCGAGTCCATTTCAAAACTTCATTTGTGATTTGGGTTCAAAAGCATTTTTTTCAAAGCTATTTGAATTTTAATTTATAAATACATGTTCTAAAGGAAGTATGGCACCGCGGGTATCCGGTACCATGTCAAGTAAGTACCTGTTATCATTATATAACTATGATTATTGTGATATGATTGTAGGAATACTTTAAAACTTTTTAGGCATTGAAACTATAGAGATTGAAACTATAGGATGCGTTTTCGAAAACAACTTTACTTCCTATACTCTATAAAACATTGTTTAATAAACATTGAACAGCATATTGATTCATAAGACTCTTAATCGATTAAATCGACTTAGTGAACATGAGCGCTAGAAGGCGTGGGCCGCGGTGGGCGTAGACATGGTAGAGGCCGAGTGCTGAGGGCTAGATCTTTGACAACGAGGCATGTTTACGAAGGGAGATGTTGGCATCGCCGATGGTGAGACGAGATCTCATGATCGATTTAAGGTTGATGAGCTGACTTAGATAGTTAAGAAAGTATTGGAGGAGGTTAAAGGAATCAGTGAGGCACTTCGAGTTGGG
Source organism: Gossypium rotundifolium (assembly GCA_025506655.1). Lineage (NCBI taxonomy): Eukaryota > Viridiplantae > Streptophyta > Magnoliopsida > Malvales > Malvaceae > Gossypium > Gossypium rotundifolium. Next base: position 72,780,196 of record CP106731.1, read on the forward strand.
TGCGTGGACTATAAGAAGAAAAGAGATCGTGGTTCCTTAGGGTCACGAGTCTCGTTCTATGAAGCGTGTCAAGACCGTCCAAACTTTTAACTGCGATTATTGTAGAAGGTGTCATCCTAAGGCTCGGGATTGTTTCATCACCATCAAGTCGGTATGTTAGAACAAGAGAATAGCATTATTTCAAGTTGGACTTATTAGGAAGGTGATTTTCAAAATTTCTTTACGGAGACCTAGGAAGCTTGAGTTCAAGTTTGGCTATAGGAAAAAGGTTTTTGTGTTTAAGCCTTCATTATAGGAGAGAGAGTAAGTGACCTTAAAGCTTATGGAAATAAATGAGTAAATGGTTAGCATAAGTGAGCTATTAGTAAAGAGGTTATGGCACCACATGTATTACCTTGAGGGAAGAGGTTCAAATCCCTTTGTGTGCATTGTGACTTTTTTTTTTCTTTCCTTAATGTGTCGGTCAAGGAGTATTTATGGCAAGGGTGGACTTCATTATTTTTGGTAAGGTGGCTAAAAGAATAAGGCAAGGTTGAGGTTAGGAAAGGAATCAAAATGAATAAGTAAGTAAAGGGGAGAAGAGGCTTATTTCGTGGGTGGTGTTTTGGAAAGTTTGGGTGGCCAAACTCTTATCCTAGGGGGGTGAATGTGGACGGCTTGGGGCTAGGATGATAGCCAATTTGGTGCTTGATGTTTTGGTATCATTTTTGTTTTCTCCTCAAACTCCTTTCCTTCTCCTTGCCGAATCTACACAACTTAGAGAGTGCAAATTCCATTCCTTTCTTCTTGCCAATTGTACCCAAAACCTTGAGACCATTTCTTTTGTTCACTCATCCTTCTTGAAAACTGAAACTAATCCATCATTTTTCTATTTCTTCTTCTTCTTTTCTTTTTGTAAAATCTTTCAAGAATCACTTCCCCTCTAATATTTTTTCACCATAGCCGAATATTGAGTCCACTATTTCTTTATGGCTGAATCTTTCATCTCATACATATTTTCTTCTCAACCATATTGCTACTCATACTTTGATCAATCGGTAAGCGATCCATTTCAACATTTTATTTTTATTCTTTCTCTTAATTCTGAATCTATGACTTGGTGTGGGATGGCCACATTGACCGAAACCATCATCATACCTTCTCTCATACGAAATCACTTTTCTTCTCCGTAGAAATATTGTGGAAGGCCTAAACTTTGACTCATCCATAGCCATTGTACAATCATTAGAAATCAAAACCAATATCGTTAAGGTAAGGGATTCATCATGGTTCTTTTTGGATCTTTTCGTTGACCGGTTATTTTGCTTAACGAGATAGTGGTTGTGACTAATCGATTATATTTTTAGGGTCTAAATCACTCGATATATCCCTCGTAATAAGAGACTCGGATTGTTGGTAAGTGATATAGATTGTTAATCAATCACAATACTTGGATAAAGTTGTAAATTGGGTTTGGACTAATTGTTGACCGATTGTACTTTTAGGTGCCGCAAAGAGTATCGTGTTACGGATCCCGTAATAAGGTGTGTAATCCCGTACCTTTCGTATACATATCTGAAATGGTGTGTAATCTCACACTTCTCTGAAAGTTTGTATGAAATATTCTATGAATCGGTCGAAATACCGAAGAAAACCAAAAATCGGCATCCATAATCACTCGGGCGTGCGTATGATCGTAGTGGTAATTATATTTTGTAATAAAATAGTTTCGGTTAGAAACAGTGATGTATTTTTGAAAAATCACTAAAAATAGGAGAAAGAGATTTAGAAAGCGAATGAGATATCAAATAAAAGCTTACTGTGTCTATTTTGATAAGGAAGAAACGGAGAAGGAAAAGGAATTTTATATTCTGAGATATGTTAATTTTAGTGAGACATGTTCTGAATGATTTCGTGGTTCCCTGATCTGTCTTGGAAAAATCATATAAAATTGTACAAACTGAATTATGGGATATAGTTTATATTTATAGATTCAGTAGTGAGCCTATTTTAAATAAAAGTAAGTGGGAGAAGTATATGAAAACCGTACAGTGAGATATTTGAAATTAAGGAAGGAGAGGTCAGAATCATTGGACAGTGAAACAAGGGAAACTTTAAGGAATAAACTGTACTAAATGGTTAAGCCAAAGATTCTGAAAAAATTGCAGTAAGAAGAATATGAGTCTAGTTTCAAGGAAAATTTACGGATTTAGATTTCGAGTTTTCTAACTGAATTTATAGTCAATTTAGTCATTACAACGCGGGTGGACAGTTTAAATTTTTATGCCTAAATTAGTAGTTAAGTCTGGATTGCGAAATTACCAAATTACCGTTAGTGGGTAATATTACCAAATTGATATGTGACTAAATGGGCCGAATTGATATGTGATTAAATGGGCCAAATGGATATGTGATAAAATGGGCCAATTTGATATATTGCTCTAATGAGCCGATTTTTCAAAGTGTTATTGGGCCAATTGTTTGTCATAAATTTTTGAATTTTTAATTATTGTTATTATATTTGTAAATATCATGATTTGATATGTATGATGCATATACATGAATTACATGGGATGGGATAATGATGAAGAGAAGTTTTGGTAGCTTTGCTACATAATTTTGTTGGCTCTACCACATATTTGGTGACTCTGTCACAATCTGTCTGGTGGCTATGCCACATAAATTTTGTTATTCTGGTGGCTTGTCCACAAATAATCTATTATAAATGGCTTAATGCCTGCGATTGGTGTGTTAGCGGGGTGGGTTGACTGATGATCACCCACAGATGTATTGGTTGGTACGGGTGGTGTGTAGTGGATGGAATACTAGGCTTGGTTTGGGAATTGCATTTCATATTCATGTTATATTCATTACATTATTATTGTATGTGGGCTTAGGCCCAAATAATTGTTTAATGAGATTTTGGCCCAGTGAACAACGGTAAGGGGATTTCACACTGAGTTCTTGTAACTCACCCCTCTTCTTTCTTAACCCTGTAGGTAATGCTCCGTGAGGTGGACTTGGGCCATGGATGACTCGGTGGAGGCCATACTTCAGAAATGGTGTTACTAAATTTTAAATTTCTATTTCCGTTTATTTGATTATTTTTCTATATTGGTTTAAGTTGTAATAAGGCCTCTGGAGTATTTTGTTATTTGCTTTATGGTTGATATACTTATTATTTTGCTTAATTTGTTTTAAACGAGAATTTTTCAAAAAAATTAAATAAAGGTTTTTCAAAATCGATTAACAATGAATTTCATAATAAACTTTATAAATATTTTAACACGGAAGTTATTTTCTCGAACTATCAAACAATATTTTCAAAAGTCACGGTTTTAAAGTTCACTACCTTGATTGTTGACTCATCAATCAATCTCTCAAAATACTTGTATTTTATCTACATTTCATAGCGATTTCAAAATACTTCTGCAACTCTCTTTCTAAACATCACTTATTTGAAAATCGTTTATTTCAAATATGTTTTCGCCACCAAAAAGGTTTTTCTTAAAGGATAATTACATTTTCAAGTAGTTAACATTTGCTTAAGTGTTTTGGGTTTTCACAAAGAGGCTAAAATTTTCAAATGAGTTTTTTTTTTGTGACATGCTAGATTCAGGCCTAACTTCTAGGCGGGTTTGAGGTGTTACATTTTATGGTATCATAGCCCAGTTTCAAAACTCGACTATGATTTGGGTTCAAAAGAGAAAGCTATTTGAATTTTAATTTATAAATGCAAGTTCTAAAGGAAGTATGGCACCACGGGTATCCGGCACCAAGTCAAGTAAGTACCTGTTATCATTATATAACTATGATTATTGTGATATGATTGTAGGAATACTTTAGAAATTTTTTGGTATTGAAACTATAGAGATTGAAACTATAGGATGCGTTTACGAAAACAACTTTACTTCCTATACTCCATAAAACATTGTTTAATAAACGTTGAACAGCATATTGATTCATAAGACTCTTAATCAGATTAAATCGACTTAGTGAACATGAGCGCTAGAAGATGTGGACGCGGTGGACGTCGACATGGTAGAGGCCGAGGTGCTAGGGCTAGATCTTCGGCAATGAGGCATGTTTCTAAAGGGAGACGTTGGCATCGCCAGTGGCTGAGACCAGATCTCATGATCGATTTAAGGTTGATGAGCTGACTGAGATAGTTAAGAAAGTATTGGAGGAGGTTAAAAGAATCAATGAGGCACTTCGAGTTGGCTGCGTGGACTATAAGAAGAAAAGAGATCGTGTTTCTTTAGGGTCACAGTCTCGTTCTGTGAAGCATGCCAAGGCACGTCCAAACTTTTCGGCTTACGATTATTGCAGAAGGCGTCATCCAGGAGAATGCTGGAAGAAGTCAGGAGCATGTTTGAGATGCGGGTCTAAGGAGCATAAGGCTCGGGATTGTTTCATCACCATCAAGTCAGGTATGTTTTGGTTGTGTGAAAGAGGATTTAAGATTAAGTTAAAACTCCATTAGTGTTAATAAGATCAGAGTGTGCAGCGAAAGCATAGTGGTGTGATTTGAGTGGTACGTTTAGTAGTTGATTGGAAATTTTGAGGACAAAATTTCTTTAAGGAGCGTAGAATTGTAACATCCCAAAATTGGGCCTAGAAGAATTGGGCCCAATAGGCCTTGGGCGTATGAGTGTTTAAAAATTTTTTAGAACAAGAGAATGGCATTATTTCAAGTTGGACTTATTAGGAAGGTGATTTTGGAAATTTACGGGGTCCTAGAAAGCTTCGGGTTCAATTTTGGCTATAGGAAAAAATTTGTGTTTAAGCCTATTAAGAAAAGAGAGTAAGTGACCTTAAAGCTTATGGAAATAAATGAGTAAATGGTTAGCATAAGTGAGCTATTAGTAAAGAGGTTATGGCACCACATGTATTACCTTGAGGGAAGAGGTTCGAATCCCTTTGTGTGCATTGTGACTTTTTTTCTTTCCTTCCTTAATGTGTCGGTCAAGGAGTATTTATGGCAAGGGTGGGCTTCATTATTTTGGGTAAGGTGGTAAGGCAAGGTTGAGGTTAGGGAAAGGAATCAAAATGAATAGGTAAGTAAGGGGGAGAAGAGGCTTATTTCGTGGGTGGTGTTTTGGAAAGTTTGGGTGGCCAAACTCTTATCCTAAGGGGGATGAATATGGACGGCTTGGGGCTAGGATGATAGCCAATTTGGTGCTTGATGTTTTGGTATCATTTTTCTTTTCTCCCCAAACTCCTTTTCTTCTCCTTGCCAAATCTATAAAACTTGGAGAGTGCAAATTCCATTTCTTTCTTCTTGCCAATTGTACCCCAAACTTTGAGACCATTTCTTTTGTTCACTCATCCTTCTTGAAAATCGAAACTAATCCATCATTTTTCTATTTCTTCTTCTTCTTTTCTTTTTGCAAAATCTTTCAAGAATCACTTCCCCTCTAATATTTTTTCACCATAGCCGAATATTGAGTCCACTATTTCCTTATAGCCGAATCTTTCATCTCATACATATTTCCTTCTCAACCATATTGCTACTCATACTTTGATCAATCAGTAAGCGATCCATTACAATATTTTATTTTTATTCTGCCTCTTAATGCCGAATCTATGTCTTGGTGTGGGATGGTCACATTGACCGAAACCATCATCATACCTTCTCTCATACGAAATCACTTTTCTTCTCCGTAGAAATATTGTGGAAGGCCGAAACTTTGACTCATCCATAGCCATTGTACAATCGTTAGAAATCGAAACCAATATCGTTAAGGTAAGGGATTCATCATGGTTCTTTTTGGATCTTTTCGTTGACCGGTTATTTTGCTTAACGAGATAGTGGTTGTGACTATTCGATTATATTTTTAGGGACTAAATCGTTCGATCTATCCCTCCTAATAAGAGACTCAGATTGTTGGTAAGTGATATAGATTGTTAATCAATCGCAATACTTGGATGAAGTTGTAAATTGGGTTTGGACTAATTTTTGACCGATTGTACTTTTAGGTGCCGCGAAGAGTATCGTGTTACGGATCCCGTAATATGGTGTGTAATCATGTACCTTCCGTATACATATCTAAAATGGTGTGTAATCTCACACTTCTCTGAAAGTTTGTATGAAATATTCTTTGAATCGGTCGAGATACCGAAAAAACCAAAAATCGGCATCCATAATCACTCGGGCGTGCGTATGATCGTAGTGGTAAGTATATTTTGTAATAAAATAGTTTCGATTAGAAATAGTGACGTGTTTTTGAAAAGTCACGAAAAATAGGACAAAGGAAATTAGAAAGAGAATAAAATATCAAATAAAATCTTACTGTGTCTATTTTGATAAGGAAGAAACGAAGAAGGAAAAGGAATTTTATATTCTGAGATATGTTAATTTTAGTGAGACTTGTTCTGAATGATTTCGTGGTTCCTTGATCTGTCTTGGAAAAATAATATAAAATTGTACAAGATGAATTATGGGATATAATTTATATGTATAGATTCCTTAGTGAGCTTATTTTCAATAGAAACAAGTGGGAGCAATATATGAAAACCGTACAGTGAGATATTTGAAATTAAGGAAGGAGAGGTCAAAATCATTAGACAGTGAAACAAGGAAAATTTAAGGAATAAACTGTACTAAATGGTTAAGCCAAAAATTCTAAAAAATTGTAATAAGAAGAAATATGAGTCTAGTTTCAAAAACAATTTACGGATTTAGATTTTGAGTTTCCTAACTCAAGTTAAAGTCAATTTAGTCAATACGACGCAGATGGGCAGTTTAAATTTTTATGCCCAAATTAGTAGTTAAGTCTGGATTGCAAAATTACCAAATTACCCTTAGTGGGTAATATTACCAAATTGATATGTGATTAAATGGGCCGAATGGATATGTGATAAAATGGGCCAATTTGATATATTGCTCTAATGGGCCGATTTTGCAAAGTGTTATTGGTCCAATTGTTTGTCATAAATTTTGAATTTTTAATTATTGTTATTATATTTATAAATATCATGATATGATATGTATGATGCATATACATGAATTGCATGGGATGGGATAATGATGAAGAGAAGTTTTGGTAGCTTTGGTACATAATTTTAGTGGCTCTGCCACATATTTGGTAACTCTGTCACAATCTGTCTGGTGGCTATGCCACGTAAATTCTGTTATTCTGGTGGCTTGTCCACAAATAATCTGTTATAAATGGCTTAATGCCTGCGATTGGTGTGTTGGCGCGATGGGTTGCCTGATGATCACCCACAGTTGTGTTGGTTGGTACGGGTGGTGTGTAGCGGAAGGAATACTAGGCTTGGTTTGGGAATTGCATTTCATATTCATGTTATATTCATTACATTATTATTATTGTATGTGGGCTTAGGCCCAAATAATTGTTTAATGAGATTTTGGCCCAGTGAACAACGGTAAGGGGATTTCACACTGAGTTCTTGTAACTCACCCCCTTCTTTCTTAACCCTGTAGGTAATGCTCCGTGAGGTGGACTTGGGCCATGGATGACTTGGTGGAGGCCATACTTGAAATGGTGTTATTAAATTTTAAATTTCTATTTCATTTATTTTATTATTTTGCTATATTGGTTTAAGTTGTAATAAGGCCTCTGGAGTATTTTGTTATTTGCTTTATAGTTGATATACTTATTATTTTTCTTAATTTGTTTTAAACGAGAATTTTACTAAAACTTAAATAAAGGTTTTCCAAAATCGATTAACAAATGAATTTCATAATAAACTTTCTAAATATTTTAACACGGAAGTTATTTTCTCAAACTATCAAACAATATTTTCAAAAGTCACGGTTTTAAAGGTCACTACCTTGATTGTTGACTCATCAATCAATCTCTCAAAAATACTTGTATTTTATCTACGTTTCCCCAACGATTTCAAAATACTTCTGCAACTCTCTTTTTAAACATCACTTATTTGAAAATCGTTTATTTCAAATACGTTTTCGCCACTAAAAAGGTTTTTCTTAAAAGATAATTACATTTTCAAGTAGTTAACATTTGCTTAAGTGTTTTGGGTTTTAACAAAGAGGCTGAAATTTTCAAACGAGTTTTTTTTGTGACATGCCAGATTCGGACCTAACTTCTAGGCCAGGTTTGGGGTCTTACAATTCCATAGCTATTAGACACTCCCAGCTAGTAAAATGGAACTTTCGCACTTTATGCGATTTAGTTCTTTTTCACAATTAAGCATACAATCGCTAAAATTAAAGCACCAAAATTTCCATGCATCCTCACAAACATGCTATAACACATAAATTAATATCAAAATAATTTTCTTCAACACCGGATTAGTGGTCCCGAAACCACTGTTCCGACTAGCCCCAAAATCGGGCTATTATAGTAACCACATAAATATTTTCAAGATTTCAACTTCACATATCAATACGTGTAATTTAGTATTATTCTTTCATTTGGCTAAATTCACATATATTCACAAGCATATTGAACTCTCGCCTTTAATATCACATATGCGTCCTTTGGCCGAATATGAGCATTTATATATACATATAATTCACTTTGTATCATATATAATTTATATCACGATTCCAAATAACAAGCTTACCTTATTTTCATTAAGATTAAACTTAGTATGTACCTGAACCTTTTTAGCTTGATTTGACATTCAATCATAACTCGTTAATGCCCATTGAACCATTCAGAATTAATAAGGATACTTGGATAGTCGGAAAGCTCGTACAATGCCAAAGTCCCAGACGTGGTCTTACATGTAATCACATATCGATGCCACTGTCACAAACAGGGTCTTACACGTACATTACAAGTTGATGCCAACATCTCAGACGTGGTCTTACATGTAAACACATATCGGAAATCCTATGTCATGACATGTGTATCCTAACTATTCCTAAGGTTCGTACGGGGCTTTCGGACATCGTAACTCGATCGATTCAGACTCGTTGACAATTCTCCCATACTTTTACCAATTCGGCATACACATATACTTTCTACTAAAATCCAATTCAGCATAATAAACACATTTTCATAAAAATTTAACAACGATTATTTACTTATGAACTTACCTCGGTAAAGACAGACGAACCGAGACGACTATTCAACCACTTTAGATTTCCCCAATCCAATTCTGATTTCCTCTTTCTTGGTCTAAATTAATACAAATTTAATTTATTTAATCACATATTCAATCAAATTCATCCAACAAAACACACAAATGGGCTAATTACACTTTTTCCCCTGACATTTCACACTTTTCTCAGTTTAATCCCTATTTCACTAAACACAAAATATTCAAAATTTAACCACACTATAGGTTGGCCGAATATTCATTAAGCTCATATAAGTCCACACATTTCATTTATTTCACATTTTAGTCCCTCAATTTATTATTTTCACAATTTAGCCCAAATTATTCAAATACAAAACATAATAATCTAACAACATTTATTTATTTTCTATCATCAAACACAAGATTCATCAAGCTTTCAACAATGACAAAACACAAAATCATTATCAAATTCAAAAATTGAAACATGGGCTTGATAGATTACATAGCAACGATCTCAAAAACGTAAAAATCATCAAAAACTGAACAATTAACTTACCTTAATTGAAGAAACACAAGGCCAAACCCTAGCTTTCTTTTCTATTTTTTTTTTTCCTTTGTATTTTCGGCCAACATAAAAGATGGATGCATGTGTCTTTTTTTTTTTTTTTATTTTATTACATATTAATACCTTAATTACTATTTTAACCTTAATGAATAAATTATGAAAACATTATAACCATCTCTTTAACTGTCCATGCATGATTCATAAAGTAAAATTACACATTAAGGACTCCACATTAAAAGAATAAAGCAATTTAACATTTTAACAAATAGTTAGCCACTTTTACAATTTACGTGATTAAGCCCTTTCATTAAATCGGACACTCAAACGATAAATTAAATCATGAAAATTTCATGGATATCAAATCACACATTATAAACACAGAAAATAATATTTAATTATTTTTCAGACTCGAATTTTTGGTCCCGAAACCACTTTCTGATTAGGGTCTAAACTAGGTTGTTACAACTCTCCCCCCTTAGTATCTTCGGGCTCCCATGTAGCTTCTTCAACCCCGTGTCGATGCCATAAGACTTTTACTAAAGAAATTTTCTTATTTCTCAATTCTTTCAATTCACGATCCAAAATTCGGATCGATTCTTCCTCGTATGTCATATCGGATCAAATATCAATCTCAGACGGGGAAATTACATGCGATGGGTCGGATCGATATCATTGAAGCATTGAAACATGAAATACATTATGGATCTTTTCTAACTGAGGTGGCAGCAACAGTCTGTAAGCAATTGGCCCGATACGCTCAATAATCTCATACGGCCCAATAAATCTCAAACTCAATTTGCCTTTACGACCGAATCAAAGTATTTTCTTCCACGGTGAGACTTTCAAAAACACTTTGTCCCCGATCTAAAACTCAATATCTTTTTGTTTCAGGTCTGCATACAATTTCTGATGATCTGATGCTACTTTAATACTATCGCGAATCACTTTTACTTTCTGTTCAGTCTCTTTGATCAATTCGACCCGTGTATCTTATTCTCACTGAGCTTAGTCCAATACAATGGTGTTCAACATTTTTGACCGTACAAAGCCTCGTAAGATGCCATTTTGATACTCGATTGAAAGCTATTATTATACGCAAATTCAATCAATGGCAGGTATCATTCCCACGTACCTTTAAACTCGAGAATGCAACATCTCAACATATCCTCGAGTATCTGAATAACTCATTCGAACTAACCATCTGTCTATGGATGGAAAGCAGTGCTAAAATGTAATTTTGTACCCAGCGCATCTTGTAATTTCTTCCAAAATCGCGATGTGAACCTCGGATCTCTATCCGAAACAATAGAAATAGGCACTCCATGTAATCTCACAATCTGAGAAATATACAACTCAGCAAGCTTATCAAGCGAGTAATTTGTGCGAATCGGAATGAAATGAGCCGGTTTAGTCAATCTATCCAAAACGACCAAGATCGTATCTTTCTTACTCAGTGAAAAAGGAAAACCTGATACAAAATCCATCGTGACTCCGTCCCATTTCCACTTGGGTATCATAATCGGTTGAAGTAACCCAAACATTTCATTTATTTTACATTTTAGTCCCTCAATTTATTATTTTAACAATTTAGCCCAAATTATTCAAATTCATCAAAAATTCAAATACAAAACATATTAATCTAACAACATGTATTTATTTTGTATCATCAAACACAAGATTCATCAAGCTTTCAACAATGACAAAACACAAAATCATCATCAAATTCAGAAATTGAAACATGGGCTTGATAGATTACATAGCAACAATATTAAAAACATAAAAATCATCAAAAACTGAACAATTAACATACCTTAATTGAAGAAACACATGGCCGAACCCTAGCTTTCTTTTCCTTCATTTTTCTTTGTATTTTTGACCAACATAAAAGATGAATGCATGTGTTTTTTTTTTGTTTTTTTTATTTTATTACATATTAATACCTTAATTACTATTTTAACCTTAATGAATAACTTATGAAAACATTATAACCATGTATTTAACCGTCCATGCATGATTCATATGGTAAAATTACACCTTATGGACTCCACATTAAAAGAACAAAGCAATTTAACATTTTAACAAATAGTTAGCCACTTTTACAATTTACGCGATTAAGCCCTTTTATTAAATGGGACACTCAAACTATAAAATTAAATCACGAAAATTTCACAGATATCAATTCACACATAAACATAGAAAATAATATTTAATTATTTTTTAGACTCAAATTTGTGGTCTCAAAACTATTGTTTCGATTAGGGTCTAAACCAGGCTGTTACAGGTTATGAGTGTGGTAGGTTACCTTTGGGTCTCGTGTTTGAGTCCTTATGAGTGTTTTAGATATTTATGTATTTTTATTTTTATTTTATTTATTTATCTTATTTTAGTTAGTGAATTAAAAAAAATTTAAGCACGTTCTTCTCTCCCTCTCTAGCAAGTTTGTTTTTCTTTCTATCTTATCCTCATTTTCCATTTCGTTTTTCTTCGTGGTTTTGTTTTTGGGAATCATTGTAGTTTGTTCTTCTTATTTTCTTTTCGATTTCACATATCATTGCCTCACATTTTTGTCTAATAGGACTTTGAAAAGGGTAAGTGTTGTCTTTTGGTATGTTTTTCTGTGACTTTTAAATTAAATTAGCCGAGTTCTTAGATTAGTTGTTTGTGGAATTGAGATTTCAATTAGGTAGGTGGTGACGTCTGATCCGTTCAGGGCTTTGGCTCATAAAACCAGGTGTGTTTTCGAAAACTCTTTAGTACCTTTATTGAATTGTTGGTTGGGTTCTACGAAAATTCAACATTTTTTGTGTATTTCCGAAATTGACTAATCAAAGTGTTGTTTTGGTTTTGAATTATTGTTGAATCATGAGAAATTCTACAATTTCTGTTATGTTTTTGAGTTTAAGCAACTGAGGATATGTTTGGTGGTGAATTACGTGTTTTTAGGTTGTTTGGTCTGGTTTCATGGCCATACGAGTGGCCACACGAGCGGTTCATACGACCATGTGAATTTGGGAATCAGGGTTTTTGGGTGATTTTTTTTTGCCACACGGCCATGTGGCTACGATTTGGGGATTTTATCGATTTTCACACAAGCTGGTGCCTTGGCCACACGACTATGTCCCCTAGCTACACAGTCGTGTGAGATTTCCAACGATCGTGTCTACTCTGCACTTAATTTTAGCACTTTTGGACAGTGAGTTACACAGACTGATCACACGGGCATGTGTAGACTTCACATAGGCGTGTAGACCCCCACACGGCCTAGGCACACACGGCCATGTGGCCCTACTTTGCAAAACTTCGTTCTGTGTTAGATTTTTACTTATTTTTGTTCTTGTGTGTTCTGACCCTCGACAAGGCCTTAGTAAGGGTGGTTGGGACTCTGTTTTGGCTCGGACTTATGAGTTATTTGTAATCATTGTGCTAATTTAATGCTTTGTTTAAATGTAAAGTGATGTTACCTAGTAATTAAGTATCGTTATAACTAGTTTCGAGTCTGATGGATTGAATAAGTGCACCTCTGATTTTGTTTGACTGATGTATGATGGTTTGTAAGTTGTGTACACTATTTCTATAAGTCTGTTGGTGGTTTGTTCGCATACATACATTTGCATAAAAATTCTAGGTTTGGTTGCAAAGAGAAGGAAGTCTAATCTCATTTGGCAATTCCAACTGCAATACATCTGTACAGCGGTTTATTGCACTATACTATTTTGATTTAAGTGGATCTTTTCAACATATGTGGTGTGTAGGGTGGATGGGCATTTCGAGGTCCTATGTGGTGTGCATGGTTGGTTGAGCTTGATTAACTCATATGTGGTATGCAGGGTGCTTGGAAAGGTGTTCAATTGGTACGATGGGTTTTTAACTTGTTGCATTCATACTCATCTGATTATATGTCTTAATGTATGTTCCTAATTGGTCGAGCACTGAGATGTTAGGGATATGGTACTTTAGAATGATGTGTTTGTGATGACACGCGTTTTGGTGTGTTTCGGTATCGACTTGTTGACGGGTTTGTCGGTTGAGTTTTCGTGTATGATTTGTGTTCATATTCTGTTTTCGGGCTATTTGTTTTGTTGCTCTATTTTCTATCATTTTTTGTGTTTTAGACTCACACTGAGCTCGCATAGCTTACCTCATTAGTTTTCCCTTTCAGGTACTCACGCGTTCTAAAGCTGGGTCTGGGATGCCGAAGGTCTCAGAGCGATATGTTTTTAAACAGGTGAATAAATTATTTATTTGATTCTAAGTTTAAATAAATGGTTTTGAACTGTAAGTATTGTTTTGAAAATTGTGGTACGAATTTTTTGTCATATACACCTATTTGTTAATTTGTATAGAAGTTGGGGAATTAGGGATTTTATTTTCAAACATGTTTTGTTGTATCCTGAGTAATGTTTTAATTTTGGCATATTTTGTTACATGATTGAACTCAATTAAAGCAATGGTTTTTTGACAAAGTCTAAAACAACTCGTTTTGTAAAAAACTATCTACGATCACTCATGTGGTCAATGTGACCTCCGAGATCCAACAGAAACTTCTAGGTCGGGTTTTGGGGTATTACAAATGAGTAGTGGAAGAATTACACTCTACTAGCTCTCTACTAGATAACTTGATTTCAGATTAACTATTTTAAAATAATATTATTTTAATAGTTTTAATACTAAATTTAATTTAATATTTATCTTGTAGATAAGTATTCTATTAATTTAATAGATTTATATTAAATTTAATCTAATATTTATTTTGATAAGTATTATATTAATTTAATATTAAAGTAATTAAGTTTAATCATAGTTTAATTCTCTAAACTTTCTCTATATAAAGAGAGTTATGGGTCATTATTTTTCACAAACTTGAATTCAAGATAAAGTTGTAGAGAGAAAATTCTCTAAAAAAATTATTTTACAAAACTTATAAAGATATTTTTCATATTTAAACTTCACCCAAAGGTTTAGAGAAATTACGAAATTACCTAACTGGTAATTTTTGGAAAATTTTTTGATTCGACACAAGCCCACAGTCAACAAACATCAGCTTAAGGATAGCTAAAAAGACTACCCGATCGAAACATTCATTTTAAATGAATCGAAAAGGTACAATTTTGATTAAGTGTTTATTACTTTAGATATCACAACCAAGTTCTTATTTTTGGAAAAAAATTATAACTCTATTTTTCCCTTAAACTTATTTTTTGATACGTTTTCTAAACTCGATTTTCCAACAGAATGAGAATGCAACCACCGTGTAACAGCCCGATTTTGGGGCTAGTCGGAACAGTGGTTTTGAGACCAGTAAACCGAGGTTAGGGAAAATTATTTTGATGTTATTTTATGTGTTATAGCATTAAAATATGGTTATGTGGAAATTTTGGTGCTTAAATTTTAGCAATGGCATGCTTAATTGTGAAAAAGGACTAAATCGCATAAGTGTGAAAGTTCTATCTTATAAGGTAGGGATACCTAAAAGCTATAGAATGTTGATTGGGAGGTCTTTAAAGTGAAATTAGGCCAATTAGAATGTGTTGGCCAGCCATGTGTTGTAGGGAGACAAGAGCATTAAATGTTTGGTCAAAATTGGGTGAATTAGGCTAGAAAAGATAAACAAAAATTAGTAAAAAGAAAAACTATCATCTTTCACTATTCACTCACCTCTTTCCATCGAAAATTTGAGGAGAAAATAGAGCATTTGGGGGTTTAAACTTTCAGCCAAGTTATCTCCTTGCTAGTAAGTGATTTGGATGATTTTAGTTGATGATTTTTATATTTTTGGAGTCCCTAAAGCTTAAGCTAGCTAATGAGGGGATCAATTTGCATTATGGTGGGAAGTCTAGGGACATGCCATGAGAGTATTTATGTTGTTAGTTGAGTTTTTATGGAAGAAAATAATCTGTAGGGAGATGAGAAACAACTTATGTGAAAGGTGTTTGTATGAAAACACCTAAGTAGGACTTAAATGCAAATATTGAGATTGTGTCATAAATGCATGAAATAGTTGGAATTGTGAGTAGTTGTAGGAGAAATAAATGTTTAGTTAGGCTTATTTATTGAGAAAATGTGTTGAAAAATATTTTACGAGCCTAGCGAAAAAATCGTAATTTTGTCGTTATACAAGGGCAAAATGGTAATTTTTGCCCAAGTGTAAAATTTGATGTATGGTGCTTATAGGATGGTCTAAATGAATGAATTTCATTGTTATAGATCAAGAAGAGCGCGGAATCAGCCTTGACCGTGGAAAAGGCAATGTGACGGACTAAACCATTGATCAACATATTTTTGCACCGAGGTAAGTTTACGTATAAACAATGCATATATGTGTTTACATTCCTAATGTTAGTTAGTGTGTAGTATGATTGATGACCTATGCGGTTCTAGTGGAATGTATGAGATAGTGGTTGTGAATGGATTACAAGTAGATATGTGAATGAGTAGTGATAACGCTTGATGGTGGGCTACGTGCATTACCACCTTAATACTTAACAACGATGGGTTGTGTGCTATACCATAGTTAAGTATATTATTTAGTGGGCTTTGTGTGAAACCACTATGATTATTTCTTGGTAGGCTATTTGCGATACTACCTTATTATTGGATTGTGGTGGGCTAAGTGTGAAATCACCGAGAAATTAGCTGTGTGGATGTATTATTGAGAAATAATGATGTATTGTATAGTGAGTAAATGTGGTATTGAGTGCAGGGGTGCGTGGTCAATGATTATGAGTATGTGACTCATGATGTGTTGGAAATGTTGTAAGGGATAGAAAGAGTAAGCATAATTGTAAATTTATTTATTAGTATAATGCTAATTGTTGTTTAGCTTATATTAGGATGCTTATATTATTTATGTGTAAACTTACTAAGCTCAAAGCTTACTCCTTTTATTTTCCCTTATTTTATAGAGAAAGAGGGTTAAATCGAGACACGTGGATTAGTCGGAAGATCTCCTACACTATCAATACACTCTGGTACAATAGACTTAATGTTTTGTATATGGCATGTATAAAGGCTAGACAAGTTAGGGAATTTTGTTGTAAATGGCTAAGATGTGTTCGCCTATAGATGGATACTCTATTTTGTATAATGCCATGGTTGATGGCTACTTTATTATATGAAAGGATATAGTTATCCATGTGAGATTGTGTTTGAATTTGAGTTGATTATGGTGTGTTATCTGAATACTTGTTGTATGAATCAGAATACACTACGAGCTATCCACACGGGCGTGTGGTTAGGTCGTGTAAATAAATCAGAGATGTCCACAGACTAGCCATGTGGGCGTGTGTCCAGATCGTGTGACTCAAGTCAGTGTCGACTACAGACGTCGAACACGGGCGTGTGAGATGATACAGGCGTGCCATCTACCCCACGGGCGTGTGGCCCCTGTTTAGGTAAAATTTTTCTAAACGTGTAAAAGTTTTCAATTTATTTTTGAAACATCCCGAGAGTATATTAGAGCCTTGTAGACCCATAAAAAGGATGTTAGTAATGAGAATGGAAAATTTTTAAATTTGGAATAGATTTTGATAATCCAAGGTTGTATGACCTAGCAGGTCATGTTCGGTAATGCTTCGTGCTGGTTCCGGCATAGGATATGGGTAAAGGGTGTTACATTTAGTGGTATCAGAGCTATGGTTTAGTCAGTTCTAGGACTACCATAGCGTGTATAGGAGTCTAGCTATACATGCCATAAATGTATAATGATAGTATGGTGGCTTCTAATGGTTTTAAACTTGTTTTTATATAGTATATGGATCCCGATCAATCTGTTGCTGATGATGCAGCTAGGAATGCGTCGGCTCCTATGTAACGGACCGCGTCTGTGCAGAGTAGACCCGAGACTAGGGGTCAAGGAAAAGAGGCTCGGGAAGCCTTTTTTCAAATGATGAGTAACTGGTACACGGAGTATGTACGAGCAAACCCCAATGCTCAACCTCCTCCACCCCCTCCTATACCTCAGCCAATTCCAGTGGCTCCTCAAGCTATAGATTTAGTAAGGATAACAAAGCCCCCGGTGGATAAAATTTAGAAGCATGGGGCTGAGGTTTAGAGCCAATATAGATGATGACCCTGAGCGGGCGAAGTTTTGGCTTGAAAACTCGATGAGAGTATTTGATGAGCTCTCTTGTACACCTGAGGAGAGGTTAAAATGTGTTGTGTCTTTACTGAGGGACTCGGCATACCATTGGTGGAAAACGTTGACATCGGTGGTTCTTACGGAGAGGGTAATGTGGGACTTCTATTTGGAGGAGTTCCAAAAGAAGTACATAAGTTAGAGGTTTGTAGACCAGAAATGGAAGGAATTCTTTGAGTTAAAGCAAGAAAAAATAACTGTGGCGGAATATGAGTGCGAATTTGTTAGGCTCAGTAAGTATGCACAAGAGTGTGTGTCTACAGAAGCCATTTTATGCAAGAGGTTCGAAGATGGGCTTAACAAAGATGTTAGACTTTTAGTCGGGATTCTAGAGCTGAAAGAATTTGTGGTATTGGTGGATAGGGCTAGTAAGGCCGAAGAATTGAGTAAGGAAAAAAGGAAGGCCGTGAGTGAGGCCCGAGACGTGAGAAAATGATCGATAAGTAAATCTTACCAAGCCCAATCTAAGAGGTCTAAGGAAGTGAACCCTTGGGCGACTGCATCAGTCGGGTATTCACAAAGAGAGCGAGGCAACACATACTCGAGTTCAAGAGTTCAGGCCACCTCGATGGCAAGTGTGGGCAATCCAAAGTCCAAACCGGAGTGCCCAAGTTATGGCAGATGTCACATTGGGGAGTGTTGGGGAAACAATCAGAATTGTTATAAGTGTGGGTCCCCCGACCATTTCATCCGGAATTGCCTCGAGAGGGATGACAAGGAGAGGAAGCAAGAGATAAGATCAAGCAGTGCATCCTCTAGAGGTAGACTAGAAAAGAACCCGAGAGGTGGGACTAGTGGTAAAAGAGTATCACGAGACTCTACTGTGAGGCCAGAGGGTCAGACACCAGCAAGGACTTATGCTATTTGTGCTCGAGAAGAGGCATCATCGCCAGATGTAATAACGGGTACATTTTCTCTTTATGACACCTTTGTTATTGCTTTGATTGACCCGTGGTCAACCCATTCTTATATTTGTACAAGATTGGCATCTAGTTTAAGTATGACTATTGAGTCTACTAATTTTGTGGTAAAGGTGTCGAGCTTGTTAGGTAAACATATGCTACTTGACAAGGTGTGTAGGAACTGTCCTTTGACAATTAGGGGTCATTATTTTCTGCAAACCTTATGTTGTTGTTGTTTGATGAATTTGATTTGATTCTTGGTATGGATTAGTTGACTACCCATAGTTTTTTCGTGAATTTTGGTAGTAAATTTATTAAATTGAAATGTGAAAATAAAGATGTTATTCAGGTTGAATCAAGTGAGTCAGATAGTTTATCGGTGATGATTTCTTCCATGGTGGCTAAGAAATGTTGAGAAAAAGGTACGAGTCTTATCTCACTTTCATGTTAAATACTCAAGAGTCTGAAGTAAAGATTGAAACAGTGCCAGTTGTATGTGAGTATTCGAATCTATTCCTGGGAGAGTTACCCGGATTACCCCCAATTAGAGAGGTTGAGTTTGGGATTGAGTTAGTTTTGGGAATGGCACCAATTTCGACTACACTGTATAGGATGGCACCATTAGAGTTGAAAGAACTGAAAGTTCAATTGTAAAGAGTTAACGGATAAGGGTTTTGCAAGACCGAGCTATTCACCATGGGGTGCTCCGATACTATTTGTGAAAAAGAAAGATGGGTTGATGAGATTGTGTATAGACTAAAGACAACTCAACAAGGTGACAATGAAAAATAAGTATCCTTTACCGAGGATAGACGACCTATTTGATCAATTGAAGGGAGCTACGGTGTTCTCTAAGATAGACCTGAGGTCCGGTTAGTACTAGTTGAGGGTTAAGGAGCAAGATGTGCCAAAAATGGCATTCTAAACGAGGTATGGCCATTATGAGTTTCTGGTCATGCCATTTGGTTTAACGAATGCTCTTGCAATTTTTATGGATTTAATGAACCGTGTCTCCCAACCGTGCTTGGATAAGTTTGTAGTCATTTTCATCGATGATATATTAGTCTATTCTTGGGATGAGAGTGAACATGCGGAGCATTTGAGAATTGTTTTGTAGACTTTAAGAGACAAGCAGTTGTATGCTAAATTCAGCAAGAGCGAGTTTTGGCTCCAAGAGGTCAGATTTTTAGGATACCTTATGTCGGGAGATGGTATTAGAGTTGATCTAAGTAAAATATCGGCTATTGTATAGTGGAAACCGCCAAGTAATGTGTCAGAAGTCAGAAGCTTTTTGGGCTTAGCGGGGTACTATAGACGGTTTGTAAAAGGGTTTTCCATAATTGCTACCCAATGACAAACTTATTGCGTAAGGACGTTAAGTTTGAATGGACTGAGAAATGTCAACAGAGTTTCGAGAGATTGAAAACATTGTTGACTGAGGCGCCAATTTTGGTACAACCTGAGTCGAGAAAAGAGTTTGTGGTCTATAGTGATGCGTCGTTAAATGGTCTCGATTGTGTGTTGATGAAAGAGGGTAAGGTAGTCGCTTATGCCTCGAGACGGCTAAAATCGCATGAGAAGAATTATCTGACTCATGACTTGGAGTTGGCCGCGATTGTTTTCGCGTTAAAGATTTGGCGACATCACTTATATGGTAAGAAGTGCGACTCTTCACAGGTCATAAAAGTTTGAAGTATTTGATGGTTCAAAAGGATTTAAATTTGTGACAATGACGGTGGCTCAAATTACTGAAGGACTTTGAGCTAGTAATTGATTACCATCCAGGAAAAGCGAATGTGGTTGCGGATGCCCTGAATAGGAAATCCCTATATGCTTTGAGGGCCATGAGCACGAGTTTAGCATTGTCTGATGATGGAACTATATTGGCTGAGTTGAGAGCTAGGCCATTGTTTGTTCAAAAAATATATGAGGCTCAAAGGAATGATAGTGAGATACAAGCTAAAAGAGCTAAGTGTGGATCGGGAACTGGTTCTGATTTTCGAGTAAGTTCGGATGGTTGTTTGATGTTTCATGACAGAACTTGTGTACCCAGATATGAGGAATTGATCCAAAAAATTTTACATGAGGCACATAGTAGTTATTTATCAGTACATCCAGGTAGTACGAAAATGTACAATGATTTGAAGAAATTTTATTAGTGGCCGGGAATGAAAAGGGACATATCAGAGTATGTAAAAAGATGTCTGATTTGTCAAAAAGTGAAGGTTGAGCATCAAGTGCCTTCGGGATTGCTTCAGCCAGTAATGGTTCCCTAGTGGAAGTGGGATCGGATCACCATGGATTTTGTGACGGGGTTGCCTTCGACTCAAAAAAGAAAGATGTTGTGTGGGTTATCGTTGATAGGTTAATGAAATTGGCTCACTTTATACTGGTGCGTGTTGATTATTCGCTGGATAAGTTAGCGAATTGTATATTGCAGAAGTGGTAAGATTGCATAGAGTGCCTATATCCATTATCTCGGATAGAGATCAGAGATTTACTTCGAGGTTTTGGAAGAAGTTACAAGAGGCCTTAGGTACAATGTTAAATTTTAGTACTGCATTCCATCCTCAAACTAACAGACAGTGTGAGAGAGTGATCCAAGTTCTTGAGGATATACTCCAATGCTGTGTGAGTTAGAGTTCAAAAGTAGTTGGGAAAGATACCTACCTTTGGTCGAATTTGCTTATAATAACAGTTATCAGTCGAGCATACGGTCGTAAGTGTATTGGACCGACAAAAGCCTTGTATGGTCGTAAGTGTCGGACTCCCTTGTATTGGACCAAGCTGAGTGAAAAGCAAATTCATGGGGTTGATTTAGTTAGAGAGACTGGGGAGAAAGTGAAAGTGATCCGGGATAGTCTGAAAGCTACTTTGGACCGAAAAAGTTGTACGCAAATTTGAAAAGAAAAGAAATTGAGTTTCAAGTAGGCGACAAGGTATTCCTGAAAGTGTCCCCGTGGAAGAAAATATTGAAATTTGGTCGAAAGGGTAAATTGAGTCCGAGATTCATAGGGTCGTATGAGATTACCGAAAGAATTGGGCTAGTGGCGTACCAGTTGGCTTTGCCAGTAGAGTTAGAGAAAATACACAATATGTTCCATGTATCAATGTTAAGGCATTATCACTCAGATCCTTCGCATGTGATTCCTCCAACAGAAATTGAGATATGACCGGATATGACATATGAGGAGGATCTAATTAAAATCTTGGCTCGAGAGGTGAAACAGTTGAGAAAAAGGACATAGCCTTAGTAAAAGTGTTATGGCGAAAACATGGTGTAGAAGAGGCTACGTGGGAACCGGAAGAAGCCATGAGAGAGCAATATCCAAACCTCTTTACCGGTAAGATTTTCGAGGGCGAAAATCTCTAAAGGGGGAGAGTTGTAACAGCCCGATTTTGGGGTTAGTCGAACAGTGGTTTTGAGACCACTAAACCGAGGTTAAAGAAAATTATTTTGATGTTATTTTATGTGTTATAGCATTAAAATATGGTTATGTGGAAATTTTGGTGCTTAAATTTTAGCAATGGCATGCTTAATTGTGAAAAAAGACTAAATCGTATAAGGTGCGAAAGTTCTATCTTATAAGGTAGGGATACATAAAAGTTGTAGAATGTTGATTGGGAGGTCTTTAAAATGCAATTAGGCCAATTAGAATGTGTTGGCCGGCCATGTGGTGTAGGGAGACAAGAGCATTAAATGTTTGGTCAAATTTGGGTGAATTAGGTGAGAAAAGATGAATAAAAATTAGTAAAAAGAAAAACTATCATATTTCACTATTCACTCATCTCTTTCCGCCAAAATATTGAAGAGAAAATAGAACATTTGGGGGTTCAAACTTTTAGCCAAGTTATCTCCTTGCTAGTAAGTGATTTGGATGATTTTAGTTGATGATTTTTGTATTTTTGGAGTCCCTAAAGCTTAAGCTAGCTAATGAGGGACCAATTTGCATTATGGTGGGAAGTCTAGGAACTTGCCATGAGAGTACTTATATTGTTAGCTGAGTTTTTATGGAAGAAAATGAATGTTAGGGAGATGAGAAACAACTTATGTGAAAGGTGTTTGTATGAAAACACCTAAGTAGGACTTAAATGCAAAGATTGAGATTATGTCATAAATGCATGAAATAGTTGGAATTGTGAGTAGTTTTAGGAGAAATAAATGTTTAGCTATGCTTATTTATTGAGAAAATGTGTTGAAAAATATTTTACGAGCCTAGGGGCAAAATCATAATTTTGTCGTTATACAAGGGCAAAATCGTAATTTTGTCATTATACAAGGGCAAAATTGTAATTTTTCCCAAGTGTAGAATTTGATGTATGGTGCTTATAGGATGGTCTAAATGAATGAATTTCATTATTATAGATCAAGAAGAGCGCGGAATCAACCTTAACCGTGGAAAAGGCAATGTGACGGACTAAACTGTTAATCAACACATTTTTGCACCGAGGTAAGTTTACGTATAAACAATGCATATATGTGTTTACATTGTTAATGTTAATTAGTGTGTAGCATGATTGATGGCCTATGCGATTCTAGTGGAATGTATGAGATAGTGGTTGTGAATGGATTACAAGTAGATATACGAATGAGTTGTGATAACGCTTGATTGTGGGCTACGTGCGTTACCACCTTAATACTTAACAACGATGGGTTGTGTGTGATACCATAGTTAAGTATATTATTTAGTGGGCTATGTGAGAAATCACCGAGAAATTAGCTATGTGGATGTATTATTGAGAAATAATAATGTGTTGTATAGTGAGTAAATGTGGTATTAAGTGCAGGGGTGCATGTCAATGATTATGAGTATGTGACTCATGATGTGTTGGAAATGTGGTAAGGGATAGAAACAGTAAGCATAATTGTAAATTTATTTGTTAGTATAATGTTAATTGTTGTTTAGCTTATATTAGGATGCTTATATTGTTTATGTGTAAACTTACTAAGCTCAAAGCTTACTCCTTTTCTTTTCCCTTGTTTTATAGAGAAAGAGGGTTGAATCGAGACATGTGGATTAGTCGGAAGATTGCCCACACTATCAGCACATTCTGGTACAATAGACTTAATGTTTTGTATATGGCATGTATAGAGGCTACACAAGTTAGGGAATTTTGTTGTAAATGGCTAATGTAATGGACCAATTTAGCCCGGGCCCATACAAAAAATAATAAACCCAAAATAATAAAACAAAGTCCAAGTCCATTAAAAATATATCATTTGGCCTGATCGGAATGACCATTACTTGAAAAGATTGAAGGTCCATCTACAAGCTTGACGTATATGGGAACACAATCTTCAAGGATATGCAATCTTAGATATGATATGCAATCCTAGAAGATATGGTATGCAATCTTAGAAGATATGATATGCAATCTTAGATATGATATGCAAATCTTAGATATGATATGCAATCTTAGAAGATATGGTATGCAATCTTAGAACATATGATTTTGTAATCTTAGAGATTTAATTTGTAGATACCTTTTAATCTTAGTCATTGATGTAATTGATCTATACCGTTGGATTTGGGGAGGCTCAACTATAAATAGAGGCCTCTCCCTTCATTGTAAAACACACTTGAGTTTTGAGTAATAAAAATTCTTGAGAGCATTCACTCAAATTTCTCTCTCTTTTGCGTTCTTATTTTCCGTGGCTTGTTCTTATTTTGTTCTTCGCTCATCTTCGGTTCTTTTTGAGTTGCTTCCGTTCGAGTTAGTTTTTGGTGGAGGAATTTTGTCGAATCCTCATATTATTGGAGTTAGGTTGACTTATGAATTTTTTAACTTTTTTTTATTTATCCATTTAATTGCTTAATCATTATTTATTCATTTATTTTAATTATTTTAAATTTATTTTAATTTCCACTTTTTATCCAAAACTTTATTTCTTAAAATAAGGCAATATTTGACATTTGGAGTTTTGATGGAATCGTGACCTAACTTACTGGGCTTCGATTTTTCTCATTAAGTCTAAATGATCAAATACCTTTTTTGGAATTAAAATATATGATTTTCAAATAAAAAAAAACCCATATTGGGTATTTAAGATGTGGTGTCCTAACTCACTGGATGTGACGCTTTATCATCTCGAGGCAAGGATTTCTAAAAAGCAAATGATATTCGGTGTTTGGAAAATTTGAAAGATCGTGCTCTAACTTACTGAGTTTCGATTTTTCTTTTAAAATTCAAATAATTGAATGTCCATTTAAAATTAAAGGACATAAGTTTTGAAAATCAAAAGGATTGTGTTTTAAAATCTTTTCAAATTTTTGACATTAGGACGTTAATTAATCAATTAGGTACCAATTTTTGGGTGTTACGAGGGTGCTAATCCTTCCTCGTGCGTAACCGGCTCCTGAGCCCGTTTTCTCGAATTTTGTAGACCAAAATCATTATTTTAATAAATCAAAATGTTTTATTAAAATGATTAATCTCAAGGTAACCTGATCACACCTCGAAAAAAGAATGGTGGCGACTCCATTTTCGTTTTTAAAGTCGACCCCATTTTAAAAAAAAAACATAAAAATGGTTTCGACAGCTAAGATATGTTAGCCTGTAGATGGATACTCTATTTTGTATAATGCCATGGTTGATGGCTACTTTATTATATGAAAAGATGTAGTTATCCATGTCAGATTGTGTTTGAATTTGAGTTGATTATGGATGTGTTATTTGAGTACTTGTTGTATGAGTTAGATGGGTGTAAAAAGCTTAGCAAATAGCTTTGTTCTTGTCCATATGGGTAGACACACGGGCGTGTGTCTAGGCCATGTGTGACACACGGTCAACCTAAGGGCATGTGACTTGGCCATGTGTCCCCTGCATGTTAGCATTTTAAGTCAGAATAGACCACAAGCTATCCACACAGGTGTGTAGTTAGGCCGTGTGGATTAATCAGAGATGTCCATGGACCAGCCATGTGGGCGTGTGTCTAGATCGTGTGACTCAAGTCAATGTCAACCACGGGCGTCGAACACGGGCGTGTGAGATGATACACGGGCGTGCCATCTACCCCACGGGCATGTGGCCCTTGTTTAGGTAAAATTTTTCTAAACGTGTAAAAGTTTTCAGTTTATTTCTGAAACCTTTCAAGAGTATATTAGAGCCCTGTAGACCCATAAAAAGGATGTTAGTTATGAGAATGGAAAAGTTTTAAATTTGGAATAGATTTTGATAATCCAAGGTTGTATGACCTAGCAGGTTGAGTTCGGTAATGCTTCGTGCCCAGTTCCGGCGTAAGATACGGGTAAGGGGTGTTACACACCGATTTTAACTTTTTCCCTTAAACTTATTTTTCGCTATGTTTTTCCCTTAAACACATTTCTCGATAAAATGTCATCATCACTGCTGATCCTCAACTAAGTCGTCCTGCTTCTTTCAATTCAACTACTAGTAGTATCCACCTTAAATGTACCAGATTGCAAAATCTATCTGGTATTAGCAAACCCCTGATCAACCTCAAGATGAGTGCATGCGTGAATTGTTCTTTTTCAACATCACTCATAGAAGCCTCGATAGTTTTGCAGTTGTCCTCCAAACACCTCATCTCGATCCAACTACCCCTAAACTTGTTCGACACCTTCCCTAGTAGTTGCTCACATGTTGCACTCTAATCGGCACTAGTCACTAGCCCCGTAACGACTTCCCCATTAATCGGTAGATCAATTTGTAAACAAACTTCCTCGAGTGTAATTATACACTCATCGCAGGGAAGATTGAATATGTGTGTCTTTGGTCTCCATCTTTCGACCACAGCACTGATAAATAGGGTATCCAATTTAGTCCCCCAAGCATTCGAGCCATGTATAAAATCATGCATCTCGCTAGTGTCCATAAATGATATTTGATGCACCTTCAATTAAATTGTTTATATACATCTCCAAAATCCAATCTTCGGGCTGAGTATGTAAACATAAAAAACTAATAATCTAATCAACATATTAATTAACTATTTAAAAATAAATAATTTAATAATATTTTCTTACCATTTGTAATTGAATGCTAGAGATATGCTTGTGATCCAGATGAATAAGTTGATTTGCCATTTAAAAATTATAACGAATAAAATAAAATCAAAGAGAATAAAATTCAGAACAAAATTAAAAACTAATGGAGAATTGAGAATTGAGGTTTAGGATTGAGGATTGGGGATTGAAGATTGAGGGTTGAGAATTGAAAATTGAGGAATGAATATTGAGTATTTGGTTGAAAAGAATGAAGTTTGGAAGGGTATATATAGGAAAAAGTATGGCTATTGGAATCCTTTTAGCTATAGGAAAAATAATCGTTGAAAAGAAAACACGCCCTAAAAGGGGCATTTTCACGAATGTGGAAATGAAAGCGCACCCTATAGGACATGTTTCCTTTCTCTCTCCAAAAACAGTATAGATCGATATATTTTAAAAAAACGACATACTTTCTCAAATTTTTCCAGCATATTCTTATAATTTAACCTAAAAAATTAATTGACGGGTAGATGGGATGTGGCAAAGAAAATTGGTTTTGATAAAAATGCAAAGCTGGAAGAAAGACAAACCCTTGTTCATTGCTAAAAAAAAAGGTGGCAATTCCCAACTACACATTCGGCACGTTTGGCTCACTGGAATAGAATAGAACTGTAATGGAATAGTTATTCTATGAGAATGAAATAGGGCTGTAATGGAATTGAATAGGCATAGTAGTGGCTTGGTTGGATGGAATGAAATAAGTATTGTAATAGTATTCATGTGTTTGATTGAGAGGAATAGATATGCAATAGCGAAAAAAAAAACTCGAATGATGAATATGTCTTATAATAAATTAAATTATGTTTTTATTTTTGTAAAAATATTAAAAATAAAAATTTTAAATGTTGAAATGGCAAATATACCCTTTAATCATTTTGTAATTTTTTGAAATTGAATGACAAAAATGTAAACTTACTAATGGTTTAATGACTTTGGGTGTAGTTTACCCATAAAACCCACAAAATACCTAAGCCCACTCACTCACCAAAATCCCAAAACCCACCAACCATCATCACTTTCTTCCCCATTTTCAATTCACGATAATTCTTTTACTTTCACCCAAATTTCCTATCGACAATTGTTCTTAAAATTGCTTCATTCCAATATTTTCATTTTATCTAAAATGATAAAATCTTTATCCTTCAATTCTTATCTACTTGTTATGCATCTACTAAAATCATATAATATCAAAATCATCCACATGATAGATGAATGGACCCATATTCATTTTAGAAATGTAAGACATTAAATCTCAACTTTAGCTAGTGAGTTTCTAATAAGCAATTTTCATTAAGAACAAGCAAAAATGAGAATTCTTTAAATTAAAGAATCTTCTAATTCTTTAATGAATGTCCATATAAATTTTCAATTAATTTATTCATCATATATAATCCAAGATGGTCTAACTAGTCATATCAAGTAATAAATGCATTTGTATCAAGAAACTTTTGTTTACTTTAACATGCCTTTCAATTGTACTAATAATGTCAATATAAATTGTGGCAAATTGATACTTTTATTGTCATTCATTTTACTTTGTATCCACATATAATTACTATTGTGAGATTTACTACTAGATATGTCTAAATCAATATGAAGTTTATAATACCACTAAGTCAACAAATTATAATTTCCAAATAATTATATGCAATATTCGCTTCATGGAATATGCCAAAATCTTCAAATATCCAAAAGCAAATTATTATAAAATTTATTATATTTATTGCAAACATTCACTTCAAGGAATGTGCAAAAGTAATTTAGACAATAGTATAAGCATATATCATATTTCTTACCAATAAGATTATATAGATATCATCTCGCTTCAAGGAATGATAAATTAATATAAATTATTGAACATTCAAGATTAAGAAAAAAGTTTTGAAATATTTTGAATCATCCATCTTCCTCTTATCTATTTGTCAATAATGACAATAAGTGAATTTTCATAATTGTTATGAGTTGCTACATTCACTTCAAGAAATGGAGCAAAAATGATGGAATAAACAACTCGTCATTTTGTTTAGCCATAATGAGATATGAGATCAATTCAAAATACTTTTAAAGCCCTTTTAACAAGAGTTTTGCATAATCAATTAACTACCAAGAATATATGACTATGTCATGTATTGAAAAAAGTCTAAATTAAATATATCAATGAAAGTCATATCTCAAACATAAAATATAACATAATAAAAACTAGCAATTTTTTTCTTTCATAACCATCATCATAAACATGCATGAAATTTAATTCAAAATCCAACCATTCATGCTCATAGAACTTTTTATTTACAATTACTCATGTCATTTCTCTAAATAATTAACACATGGAATAATATAAATTGTATGAATCACTACCTTTAACAATTTTTGAACTAAATCAAATTCGGATAACCATAAAATTCATTGGTTTATTGACACAAATTTGCATACTAAATATGTTTTAATCAAATATATTATTTAATTATAAAACCTACTATAGCAATATAAATAAATCAGTTAATATTTATTTTCATGAACAAATAAGATGCTTAATACAATATGTAACCCATGTAATCAAAACTTAAAAGGAAACCATCTCAAATATTTAAACCATATATCAAGTTTATTTAATATTTAAAGATATACCATCTTTTTTTTTTTTTTTTTTTTTTTTTTTTTTTTTGTTGAGTATTTACAATTCTATCAAGAAGTAAACAAATTAAACTACAGTAGTAAACTTTGAATCCAATCAAAATCTATTAATATCAAACTTAATTTGAGAGTGGTTCTTATTTTCCGTGTACAACAGTATATAACCAATAACTTTTTATACATAAGTTTTCTCTCTTGCAAGTTCTCATCAATAATATGTTTTCATGTAATTTTAATTAAGAATTTATTCGAATCTTGTAGATATATACTCACAATTTAAAAAAAATATGCAACTTCAAGTGCATCCAACCATAATGAGTTTTAGATAGAATTATCATATTTTATTGCTCATAAGTAGATCTTGCTTAGTCAAGTATTTTGCTTCCAACCCCTTAATGAGGATAATGACAAAAGAATATCAAGATAGTCACGGTTAATTCAATTTAATAACAAGAGTAAACAATAATTCAATCATCTTTTGATTCATATGAAATATAATTTTTTCATCATTCACAATCTCAATATGAGATCCATTATGAATATCTTTTAAAACCAAAGGATTAACCATCATAAGATAATAATATATTAACTATTCTAGAGTTTTCAACTAATTTTGTACTACCAAATATTGGAATAATATTGATTTTTATTTTCTTTTATACTTGTGTTTACTTTGGGAATGCAATAGATTTATTAGGACAAACTTATAAACGTCCCAATAGATTCTTTATTTCATAATCACCATCGCAAACATGTGTGAATTTCAAATCAAAATTTATCTATTCATGTTATCATAATTAGTCTTCAATTATAATAAATATGATATAATAAATAAATCATAATAAAATATACCTGAAGATCTTTAACATCATCATCATCACCCACGTAAGGATTATATAAATTTCTTTGGATAATTATTACCCGTAGTGCGCAGGCCTCAATCAAAGACTTAAATTGCAATTGCACTAGAAGGCAATGAACAACAACTTGAGCAGCAGATTTGGAGTGACCGTATTATAAAATAAAAGAGAATCGTGTTGATAACGAATTATAAAATAAAAAGAGAGTAAAGAACAAAGAAAATGGGAAAGCAAAAGAGAGCGTATTTTATTAATCAATCGGAATTTTTACAATACTTCTCTAAAGTCTCTATTTATAGACATAAGAAATATAAATGTAGTAGAGATCTACTTCTAATCACTATTAGAATTTAAAGTACATCAAAACTTATATTAATATTAATAGACATTTATTTAATAAGATATTCATAACACAAATTTCATATTTATCCATTTTTGAATTCAATTTTACTTTTTGCTTTCATTTATATTCATGTACAATAAACAAAATAATTTTTTTTTTGTTGAAAAAATTTCAAATTGGGCTTATTATTAACTTCCTGGAAACAATTGTACAAAAACAGAAGGTCCAAAAAATTTAACTTAACACTGCCTAAACCCATGAAACATTCAAAGTCCTACATCTAAAACTGGGTCTAACAAAAACCGAAACATAAAAAAATTCAAAATTTAAAATGAATAAATAATAAACAATAAATCCGCCACAACTCTGCCCAATCAAAAACCGCTTTAGCAGTCCAGACGTCCTGTCGTTTTAGTTTCTTCTGGACGCTATCCATTTACCACCAGAGACTTAACTTCAAAACATTGACGTTTCCCTACCTCTGTCTATTCACCTACTCCCATTAATGGCATCTTATCCTATACGCAACCCATTACTCAAACAACTACCCTTTCACCCCGACTAATCAATACCTCTTACCTATTGCTCTTCCTCATTTCTGAGAAAGTCCTCTCCATCACCCTTCATTTCTAACCCCTTCTCCCTTCCTCTCAATCAGATCTAATGGCGAGTAGACTCTCCACTGCATCCTTTCCACTTTGAAACTTGGCAAACTCTGAAACCCCCTCAACCAGGTAAAACTCTTTCAGTGATTTTTTAGTTTCTGTAGCCAAAAGATGTGCTAATTTATTTAATTCTCTTGGTGTGTACTCAAAACAACATTCCTCAATCTTTGACTGTAGCTGTTGAACATCATGAATGATAGCCCCTATCATTGATCTATATTTCGTCTGTTTTCGATATTTCTTTATTACTGTTAACGCATCTCCAACAATGATTATTTTCCTCCATCGCATGTCTACACTTATTCGCACTGCGACGCTACAAGCAAGTGCCTCAGCCACGAAAGCAGAGGGTACTCTTTCCTGTATCGTTGAAAAAGAGAGCAGGACTGAACCATCCTTATCCCTAGCCACTAAACCCGCTGTTGCATGACTAAAAGAACTGTCAAACGATGCATCAAAATTGATCTTGATCGTCTACTCTGGAGGGGGTTTCCATCGACTAACTTCTGACTGGACTCTTTTCACTGTTGTTATTTTCTCAATCGCATCTACTTTGAAGATGTAGTTTCTAATGAAATTAACTGTTTCTTCTATAGATCTCTGGATTCTCTCATGAACTCCCCTATTTCTTCCCCTCCATATAGCCCACAAGGTACAGCAGAAAAGTCTACACTGTGAAGGATTGCACTGCTCAAAGACCCAGGTAAGCCATTCCTTCAACCCCAAATCTGTATCTTTGAAAAATTCCAGAAGAGATAACTGATCCCAAATTTTCAATAAAGCAAGACACTGACGAAATACATGGCTTACATTCTCAACTCCTGATCCGCACCATGGACAAACTTGAGTGTTTAACAACCTTCGTTATACATGTTAGCCCTTGTAGGAAGATAATTCCACGAAATCCTCCAAATTTTGATTTTAATCTTACTAGAAAGATTTAAGGTCCAGAGTTTTTTGTAGAAAGTTTTATAGACAGATTGTAAGGCATAAGCCTCAGGATCTATTTTGATGAGTTGTAATAGTTTGTAGACTCTACATACCGAGAATTCCCCCTAGGGTTCTTCGCTCCAGGCCAACACATCATCGTTTGGTTCCATTGCTAGCAAGATGCTCAGGATCTTATCAACAATGAAGTCCGGGAAGGTAGACTCTAACACCTCATTTCTCCATTTCCTGCTATTTTGATCTATCAAATTAGCCACTTTAAAATCATTTGGCCTATTAACATAAGAAGATAATCTGGAATTTTGCAAATTCGGTACCCAAGCATCATTTAAGACTGAGATTTCTGTACCTCTTCCCACCTTCCAACAAAGACCATTCATTAAAACACCCTTAGTTGCCCAAATACTTTTCCAAGTATACAAACAATTACTACCCAGATTTGAATTTAAAAAATTTTTGTTCGGAAAATACTTAGCCTTATAAACTTTCACTACTAGGGAATTCGGATTATTCAAAAACTGCCAACCTTGTTTTGCCAAAAGTGCTACATTAAATTTTGCTAAACTTCTTAAACCCATTCCTCCATCCTCTTTTAAAGAAAACAAATGCTGCCATTGGCACCAGTGAATACCCTGCTTGCCATAACTCTTCTACCACTAGAATCTTGCCATAACTTTCTCCAGATCATCACAAAAAGATTTCAGTAAAAAAAACATGACATGGCATATGTAGGGATAGCTTGAAGAACTGATTTAATGAAAACCTCTTTACCACCCTGAGATAGAAACCTATTGCACTAGCCCTTAGTTCTGAATATAGTCTTCTCTTTGATAGCTTGAAAAGATTCCTTCTTGCGTCTTCTAACTATACTTGGTAGTCCTAAATATTTTTCCATATTTATCGATGATCTCACCCTCAATATTTCAAGAACCACCTGCTTAATTTCTTCTTTTGTATTTGAGTTGAAAAATTGAGGATTTACTGAAATTCACACGTTGTCCTGAGCAGTCCCCATATTCCTTCAAGATCCCTTTCAACAAACTTGCTCCCATTCTCGTTGCTTCGCCAAAGAGAATACAATCATCAGCAAACAATAAATGCGTAATCACTGGTCCTCTACGGCTTGCTTTAGCTCCTTTTAAGCCTCCTTCTTTGAGAGCCATTCTCATTAGGGCCGATAAACCTTCAGTACAAAATAAAAAGAGGAAAAGACTTAAGGGATCACCTTATATCAAACCCCTGGTAGCTTGAAAAGAATCTCCCCTGATCCCGTTAACATTAACAGCAAAAGTTGTAGTGGTGATGCACTTTAAAATTAAATCAACCCATTTTCCATCAAATCTCATTTTCAACATAACTTCCCCAATAAACCCCCATTCAACCCTGCCGTACGCCTTACTCATATCAAGCTTAACTGCCATGAACCCCTTATTTCCCAAACGCTTTCTTTGAAATGTGTGCAACATTTCATACGCCAATAGGGTGTTATCTGATATTAATCTTCCTGGAATAAAAGCACTTTGTGTCTCATCAATACAAACCTCCATTACTTCTTGAAGTCTGTTAGCAATTGCCTTAGCCACAACTTTATAGAGAACTGAACATAAACTGATTGGTCTAAAATTTGAAAGGATACTAGGATTTTGGATCTTTGGTATAAGCACAATATCTGTCGAATTAGAGGGACTAAAATTCTGGCCATTATTCAAGATTCCCAAACAAAAAGGAAGTAACATCTTTACCTATAATATGCTAGTATTTTTGAAAAAATACTGCTGGAAACCCATCAGGTCCTGGTGCTTTTGTTGGCCCCATTTCTTTTAAAGTTGAAAACACCTCTTCTTCTGTAAAATCTGATAAAAGTGAAGCATTCATTTCCGTTGAGATTTTCTTATCAATACCTCGAATAAGATGAGAGAAATCCCCAACTTCGCTGGACGTAAAAAGATTCTGAAAATAAGAAGAAACGAATTTGGTGATCTCGTTCACCTCAGTTGCCTCCCTTCCATCTTCTAACTCTAGTCGAGAGATCATATTACTTTTATTTCGGGTTGACGTGAACTTATGAAAGAATGCGGTATTTTTGTCTCCTACTTTAAGCCAGTTAGCCCTAGCTTTTTGCTCCCAGAATATTTCATCCCGGTCAATTTCCATGTTCAAGCGGACCTTAGTGTCAAGAATCCTTTCTAAATTAGCATCATTTCTATCTCCTGACATCAGCACTTCAAGGTCTTTGGACAGCTTCTTCTTTAGCCCTTCTTTCCCTTTTTAATTGAACGTTTCCATTCTTTAAGACTTCTTTTTAGACTTCCCAATTTCTCCCATATTGACCCTGTACTAATTTCCCAAGATATTCTAATGCATTCCTCTAATGGTTCTTTTGTCACCCACCAAGCCTCAAACTTAAACTGGGCCTTTCTAAACTAAGTTCTCTCACTCATTGTATTAACAATGAGAGGACAATGGTCTGATATCGTGTGAGGAAGATGAAAAATAGTACTTGTAAGAAAAAGAGTTCTCCAGCCTTCATTCGTAACTCCTCTGTCTAATCTCTCCCTGATATTCATTGCTGCAAAATTGCCTCTCTCCTAAGTGAACCATACCCCCGAAAAACCTAAGTCTATCAGTTGACACTCTTCTAAAACTTCTTTGAATAACTCCATCTTCCTTTCCTCTCTTGGAATTCCTCCCTTCTTCTCAACAGAGTATAAGATCTCATTAGAATCCCTACACACTAACCATGGAAAATCATTATCTTCCCTTAACCTCTTCAACAAATTCCATGTATCATTTTTATTACTATCATAGCGAGAACCATAAAAACCTGTAAATCTCCACATAACATTCAAATTTTCATCACTGACCATAACATCAATATGATTTTTTGAAAAACTCCTTAGAGAAACTGAAAAACCTTCCTTCCAAGCTAAACATAACCCACCACGTGTACCATCTGTATTAATGTCAATCCCATTGTAAAAACCCCAACTCGCCCTAACTTTTTCCATTCGCTTGCTGTCAATCTTAGTCTCCATTAAGAAGACCATTTGGGGATTCTACTATTTTAAAAAACTCCACAGCCTCCTAGTAGCCCATGGACTCCCCAACCCACGGACATTCCAACTTATGCATTTCATTACGTCTGGTCGGCTTGCCAATTGGCAGCCGCCGATCTCAAAGTCTAAAGGTTAACTTCACTACCCGTAACATCAGAATTATCCGTGAAAACAGTCCCTTCACAAGCCTGTTCACCTTCTGTCTTTAATTTCTTTTTACCCCCGTCAAAACTTGCTTTTAACATATTCTTCGTGTCAATTTCCAATGACTTTCTCTTCTTGACATCACCTATTCCCTTCATCGACCCTATCTGTACTGTTTCCAATCTCCTCCAACGTGTTTTCTTTGCACCAACATGATTACTTTTTTCAATATTATCTCCTTCAGAAAGTAAATTGACATCTATATAATTCTGTTCATTCTCCCTTCTTGACACCTTTAAAGTCTCATTAAGTAAATTAGATTTTCATTGGATTACCCCACTTATCTGACGCATTCTTTTAACTACTATCTTCCTTGGAGAATACATTCCATCCTCTCCTGTATAGCAGCACTGCACCCTTCCACTTTTAAAGAAAAAATTAAATTTCATGCACTCTTTCCCAATTAAATTGGACTCTGCTTTTAGGGCCAACGAAAAAGGTGGGTCAGATCTGACTTTTTCTTTTTTTCCAGGATCTAACATTTGACAGTCCTCAAGACCATGCCCCATTCTTCCACACCCAAAACAGAAAATTGGTAACTTCTCATACTTAAAGGGAACCCATACTTTATTAAAATTTTCCGTGGATACAAAAACACCACGCCTAAGGGGTTTTTTCACATCAATATTAACTTTAAGACGACATATTTCTTCACTGATTTCAGGTCTGATAACTCCACCAAAAGAAACCCCAATTGCATGCAATAAATCTTTTTTATCAAATTCAGACAAACTACCTACTAACTTTAACCAGAATGGAGAAGAAATTAACATGATCTGTGATCTCACTGTTGGTTGTAGTAACTTATCAAAAAGGATCAAATTTTTCCGAAAAATCCACGGCCTCCCCTCTAAAATCGATTCTAAATCTTCTTCCAACTCGAAAGTAATTAAAAATAAATTATGTCCCGCTGACTTGAACTCAAACTTCTTTTTTGTCTTCCAAAGACTCTTCATCTGGGCTTTAAAACTTTCTGGATTGTATAACTTTGTTGTCCATATTGAACAGATCAAGGTTGGCTTGTCACTTGGAGCAACAACTGAACCTTTTACAGACAATTGAACCAATTCTTCAGCTAGGAGGGAAATCTCCACCTTCTCTACCTCGTCGTCACCACCGATCTCCGCCATCCCAAGCCACAACAGTTGTTGTTCTCTTTAAGACTCTTTGGAAAGCACTCTTGGCAATTTTAGGGTTCCAAACTTTTAACGATACATACATTATAAACAAAATATTTTTTTAATATTCTTTCACCCTTCTTCTTTCTTTCTTTTTCTTTTTTTTTTTTTGTCTTTTCATGTGCAACTTTTTTTTATTATTACATTTTAAATTATTTGTATTGAAAATTAAATTATTGTCTCGATAATTTACACATAAATTAAAAGTCAAAATATTTTAAATAATTCAACTTACAAGACATGAGTACAAGGTTGGAAGAGTATTAAAATATATTTTTTTAAAAAATAAGGGCTTGGTTTGTTGAATCCATTTAAAATATTAGATTTCAGTAGATTGTTTCTTTCCAGGAATATTAGATTTCATTATAAACATAAATAACGCTTTAAACTAAATTCTCATTTAATACGCCTTGATTATCTTGCAAATTTCCTATTTATCTCTTTTAATCCAATTTAACTTTATGCTTCCCTTTATGTTCCTGTACAACAAACAAAATATTTTTAATATTTCTGTTAACTAATAAAATAATGTCAGATCATAAGTTAATAATCATACTCATTAAAAACACTATTTCAAAGAATCCCATGCGTTGTTCCCTAATTTTGTAATTTAAAAAAAAAAAAAACTATTCCAAATATTTGAAATTACCATAGAAGCAATCAATGAACCCTACCATGGTTATTCCAAATGATGTTTCCCATAGTTCAGAAAATCTTGTCCCGTTGCCCCAACATATAGTTTCAAACAAGCTCACTTTATAAATTTTTCTTCAACTAAAAGGGTAATTGTTATATCTCGATGTCTGGGTATCTTTTATATATATATATATATATATATATATCCCCATACCAATGAAAAAGGAGTATCACTACGAGAACACCAAAGACAATCGTTACATAAAATTCAATCTTATTAATATTTTAACTTTTCAAACTCACTAACTTTCAAGGTAATTACATCCGAACTATAACCTAATTTAGGTCTAAGCTGGATTCTACCAATAAGATAATCATGGACTAAAAAACCCACTCTAAGCCCTCCTGCATCTATAAATACCTACTCTTTCCCAATAGGAAGGGAATGAACCCATATATTACCTACATTTTGCTCAAATATGGGCTCAACATCCCTAAATTACTATTCTAGTAGCTCTTTACAGTATATATAATATGAATCATGGTTCTTGGTATCTCAAATGATGTGAACCACCACTGTTTTACTATTCTATATTCAGTATAACTTTAACTATTATAACTATATATATTGGTTAAAACATGAACGTATGATAAAAGTGATGAAACTAAAACATTAAAATGTTGTGGATCCGGTGGATTTTACTCTATATTAAGTAAATGATATCTTTATACAAAATATTGGTGTAACATATTAGACATGTCTCATATGAGACGTGTTAAACTGTATCTCCAAAATTTTCAAAATCCACGCGGAAGATTGAATCAAGCCAACTTGATATCCTATTTCTACTATTAGAAGATATTAAATATGAAAAATATTTTTATAATTAAATTTAAATAATAATATTTTTTATTTTTATCGGATGAAAACTTTTATTAGAAAATCAACGTTTTTAAGTAGACGAAAGCCAAGGTCTCGTACAGCAAGAAATTATGCAATACAAATAGTTGTTTTATCAGTAATTAGTAATTCGATAGTCATTATTTTTTCTATTGCTATTAGTATAACAACATGGAAAAATTTCATTTAATACGTATAAGTATTTTAACTATCAAAAAGTTAAAATTTGCATATATATATATATATATATATATATATATAATATTAACTCATAAATTTAGTTTCAGTCTCAAACCATTGGTCTGTTTAGCGCAAAGGCTGCTGCGGCTATCAATCTCTTTTTGTGGTAACTAACCAACACTTGTACATTGATGGAACATCAGCCAGTGACCGGGCTTTATGTACACATATGAGCTGCTGCGATGATGTTGTGGGTTGTACAGTAATGCATAATATGGCGTTAATATTATCCTGATATCTATGACTTGTGCAAATTAAGTTGAAACAATTTGTTAACTTACGTTAACAATTAACCTTCTTAAAAGCCATTTATATATAAACCAACTATCATTGAGTTCATTCAAGTTTATATGAAGGTTTCGTTTATTATTCTCTTCATTATGACCAAATAAACTCACATCAAAATGATGATTAACAAAAGAATGGAGAAAAAACGAAAGACAAACACGAAGCGTATCATCAAATTGCAACGATCAAGTCTCGCCAGACAAGCTAAACATTGCTGGCGGAGACACATTGTTAGAAACTTTGTCTGCAGATTCATTAATGGCATCAAAAAGAACCCCATTAATGGAATCACAGTTAGAGTTTGAACTTCTAAACCTCTCTAGAATTCCAACTTGCTCTCTTAAAAGTAGCCAAAGTTTAAACAAGTTGAGTCAATCTAGGATAAGAAATATAATGAAGTAAAAGAATATGAGCTAAAGAGAAGTCAAAACCCAAATCCAATGCAAGGGTGAGTGCATTTGTGATTGGTTCGGAAGGGACAGTTGGACGAATAAATTGCTTTTACATTGGCAGATGAGCCTCATTTACTCATCCACGCGCGTGACAGTTGGGTTTTATTTTTATAATGGCTAACTCTGGCTTACTGCTATATATATATATATATATATTGCTCACTTATTGTAGTACTGCGTCGTGTGAGCTGAGTTTTGGTTAAGGATTTTAGGTAGCAATGGGTGTTTTGAACCGCTTTGTTTTGACTGCTGTGTTGTGCATTCTTGTTGTGGATAGTTTTGGGGTGGCTGATCATGGGGTTAGTGGAGTTGATAAAAAGCGTTTGATACATCGTCCATTTTTGTTCAAAGCCAAGGGAGGAGGTCTAGGACGTGGGATATATAAGAAGGGTTTTAGGCATGGCATTGGTGGTGGTCTAGGTGGTGGTTTTGGTGGTGGTGGAGGTATTGGTGGAGGAGGTGGTTTAGGTGGGGGTGCTGGTGGAGGCTTTGGTGGTGGTGGAGGGCTAGGTGGCGGTGGTGGTCTTGGGGGGGGTGGAGGCCTAGGTGGGGGTGGGGAGGAGGATTAGGTGGTGGAGGTGGTCTTGGGGGGGGTGGGGGAGGAGGATTAGGTGGTGGAGGAGGTCTTGGGGGTGGTGGAGGCCTAGGTGGTGGTGCGGGAGGAGGATTAGGTGGTGGAGGTGGTCTTGGTGGAGGTGCTGGTGGTGGAGTTGGTGGAGGCCTGGGTGGTGGTGCGGGAGGAGGATTAGGTGGTGGAGGTGGTGTTGGTGTTGTTGGGGGTGCAGGTGGTGGATTGGGTGGTGGTCACAAGCTTGGAGGAGCAGGAGGTGGATTGGGCGGTGGTGGAGGACTCGGCGGTGGCCATGGGCTGGGTGGAGGCGCAGGAGGTGGATTGGGTAGTGGTGGAGGACTTGGCGGTGGCCATGGGATGGGAGGAGGTGCAGGAGGTGGATTGGGTGGTGGTGGAGGACTTGGCAGTGGCCATGGGCTGGGTGGAGGTGCAGGAGGTGGAGTGGGTGGTGGTGGAGGACTTGGCGGTGGCCATGGGCTGGGTGGGGGTGCAGGAGGTGGATTGGGTGGTGGTGGAGGGCTCGGTGGGGGCCATGGGCTTGGTGGAGGTGCAGGAGGTGGACTAGGAGGGGGTGGAGGACTAGGTGGTGGCCATGGGCTGGGAGGTGGAGGCGGATTAGGTGGTGGAGGTGGAGGAGGGCTCGGTGGAGTTGGCGGTTCTGGTGGAGGTTTTGGAGGTGGAGGAGGATTTGGTGGTGGTGGTGGAGTTGGGGGAGGATTTGGAGTTGGTGGTGGATTTGGCAAAGGTGGAGGACTTGGTGGAGGACTTGGGGCTGGTGGGGGTGCAGGTGGAGGGGGTGGGGGTGGCTTCGGTGGAGGTGGAGGTGGGGATGGGATGGGGTGCTGGCTTTGGTGCTGGTGGTGGAGGTGGACACTAGTAATACACATTTCGTGAATAATATCTCAAAGTACTTAAAAGTCCTAATCATTTCACTCCAAATATCCAGCTTCCTGTTTATGATTTTTGTTTTCCCTTTTTGTTTAATGAAATGTTATATTAAGGATTAATTTGTTTGCTGATTTGCCATCGTAAAGTCGTTTTTCCTTTGTTCAGAAAACTTGTGGTAATGTCATTGTTGAAATATAAATTAGTGTTATCTTATAGTGCATATGCATGCGTATCAAAATTAAGCACATTGTAAGATGGATATATTATCTAATGCAAATAAAATTGTACTTTACAATCTGGTTTTCTTTGTACGTAAACATTGCTTAAATAATTGTAGACATATATAAAGATGAAAGTCAAAAAGCAGAAACCAACACAGTGGAGTGGAAATTAAATTGTTGCATGCAATTGGCATGGATGCGTATAAATTAATGGCATGAAACCTCACATTTATTTTTTTTCTTCAATAATGGACTACACTGCCTCCCCTGCCTAGCTACCCCATTTACTTTTACAAGTATGGTAGACTCATTGTTCATCTTTGCCTCCATTAAATTAATGTTTGAACAAAAATCCATTCAATAAATGTCCACAGTTGGTTACCTTTTATTGTTAACGGTAGATATTTTACATAATTTGCCTTTCATCAATATTTACTCACATTTGAATTATACATAGAGCCTTTTTTTTCCTTGTTGGATACATTTGTATGATCAAATAATCAAAGAACAGTTGTAAGATAAGCAAACAAAGCAGGTTATGAAACCTATAAAAAGGGATTTTTGTTTCGCACAAGTTTTAAGATATTTTATTCAAAAACGCCCATTTTTAATATTATTCACGAAAATAGATTAATTTTTAATTATTTATTGAAAAATGGTCGAATTCTGCAAAATCGCGTTCACGTCACAAAGTGTTTTAGCTAAAATCATGAAATTGCTGACAATGCTCCACTAGGACACGTTTTAACCAATATTTTTTAGCCCCAAAAAAATCTATTTTTGAATTAAATTTTTAAAAAAAATGTCATTTTTAAATATTATAAAAATAGACCAATTTTTTTTTAAAAATTTACGATAATAAACTTTTATAAAGGCTAAAAGTGACAACACTATTTTTTTTAAGGTGTCACCAATTAATATGGAAAATAACTTACAAAGCAAATCTTTATATAGACTCAAAATCTCATTTTCCCTATTTTCTTAAGTAATATGGGATATGAGATATGTGCATATATGAACTCATGAATAGGTTTGTAGCTTGTTCCTAAACAATGTTAGGTTCCTTTGCTATTTTAACTCACAACATGAGATTAAATGTTACACTATATTTTATATTTTTTACAAAACAATTTCTATTTTTTATATTTTTAATATTTTCTCATATTATAAAATTATCTTTTGAGATCTTTAATCTTGTTGCATTTTAGAATTGTTAACATATACAAAAAACTATTTTAAAAAAAGAACAAATTACACATATGAAACTTGTACATGTAATAATCTTATATTCAATTTTAAATGTTTGAAGTTAATATCAATGCAATTCTTATTTTTAAAATAATTTTCCATTATTTAAATTTAGAAGTTATACTTTTAATTTTTATTTTTAATTTTTTATTTTATATTATGAATGTTTGATTAATAAATAAATGGTGAGTATTTGGAACTCAAATAGTATTTTTGTAATTTTAAAAATTGATATATCTTTTAAATATTTATTTATTTTAATATTTTACTATACTCATTAATTTTTTAATTCTAATTTTAATTTAATTTTCATCACCTAATGAATGCCGATAAATTTATTTCAGATATATTTTAACTAGATAGATAATCTATTTAAACATAGTATATAATTATGTTAAATAAGTTTTTTTATAGAAATATATAATATTCATAAAATATAATAATTTTTTTCATATTTTATATCTAGATTAAATTACATTAGTAGTCACTTAACTATATTTTTTAGCTATCGAATTATAAAACTTACAAAATGATCACTCAACTATTAGTAATTTTTAAATATTTATTTTTAATATTTTACAATACTCATTTTGTATTTTATAATTTTTTTTACTTATAGAGTTTAAAAGTTTTATTTATAATGTAACAAATGTTAACTTTTGTAAAAAAATTAAACTCTAAGTAAAAAAATATCAAATATAGTGTAGTCTTTAATCTCATGTTGTTAGTTAAAAGAGTAAGGAATCCCACATTGTTTAGGAACAAGCTGCAAAATTATTCATGAGTCTATATATACACATATCTCATATCCCACATTGCTTAAGAAAACAAGGGAAATGAAACTTTGGATCTATATAAAGATTTACTTTGTAAGTTTTATTTCCATATTAATTGGTGATACCTTAAAAAGGTTTATTCTCGTAAATTTTTAAAAAAATTAGTCTATTTTTATAATATTTAAAAATAACTTTTTTTTGAAAATTTAATTAGAGAATAAGTTTTTTTTGGGGAAAAAAAGGGGCTAAAACGGGTGTACGAGAGCGCGATTTGTGCTGATGTGACAAAAACACTCTCCTAAGGACACGTTTTGCTGAAATTTTTCCTAAAATCACATTGATGTGAAAGCATTTTCTCAAAATTGATCCTTTCTAATAAATAATAAAAAAGTTACCTATTTCTGTAAATAATTTTAGAAAAGGCTTTTTCTTTTTTTTTTTTAAATGGCCCAAGTTTTATAACGGAGAAAAGGTTGCAAAGATTTTTTTAATGCAAAGAATCATATAACGTACGGTTGTGGCAATCATCTAACTAAAATAAGATAAGTATTAAAATGGGTAAGGTGTTTTCCCAGAAAAATGAAAAAAGGGTAAGGTGTAATTTGAGTAATTTTATGTTTTCATCATTAAATTTTTTTTTTAAATTATTATATAATTATTAATGTTCAGTCAATAACTTGTATTATTGATTTAATGCTAAGTTGATCTGTTACATTATTTAAATGGAATAAGTTGAGCTGAACTGAACATCTCGGTGGCAGTTTAAAAGGTTTGTAGTATTTTCCAAAATAGTTTTTCATTTATTTATCTATGCACTCTTTGAAAATTGAATATTTTAAAAATAAAATTATAGGAATTAAATTTTAAAATTATGAAGGGAGTTATAGAATATTTTAATATAATTAGGACATCTATTATTAGCAGTGATTAATTAACTAAATCATTAAGGAATGGGGTGGGCAATTAAACTTCCAAATCATTAAAGGATATGGTCAGCCTTTCGTTAATAAATATATATCCATTTTCCCATGACAAACTATAGGTCGATGTTTAGAAATGTGATCCTTGGCCTTGTCTCTTCCATCTCTACTGTTTTCT
Source organism: Gossypium rotundifolium (assembly GCA_025506655.1). Taxonomy (NCBI): domain Eukaryota; kingdom Viridiplantae; phylum Streptophyta; class Magnoliopsida; order Malvales; family Malvaceae; genus Gossypium; species Gossypium rotundifolium. Next base: position 72,824,007 of record CP106731.1, read on the forward strand.
TAACCTCAAACCGCAGGTGAAAAACTTAGCTGCCTCCATTACCGTCGTTGACATCACCATTTTCCATCCCAGCTTACTATAAAACTGCTCTTTTCTTCCTTCGGACCTTATTCCTTAGATTTCCTTGAAATGATCCAAAATCCTAGAAAACAAAACCCTAAACCCGCAACCTTTATTAGTCTCGATCTCCTTTTTCGCCTGTTGATGTAGCCTAATTTTTTTGTAAGTTGTTTACTCATTGGTGACCACCTTCTCACTATTTCGATTATCCAACCGTTGTCTGGAGCTCGCTGACTGGACCTTGACCAATGGTTAGATGCTTCCTTTTCCGACTCTTGTGAAAAACTCTCTTGTTTTCTTTTTTTAATATTTGGTCGATTTTGATGCTCTTTTAATTTTCTCTGTTGCAGGTTTTGCTCGTGGGTTTTGGAAGAAGGGAGCTTCTTCTCTTTTGGTTTTTGATAGGGTTTGAGTATGATTGGTGGTTGATTTTTTCGAGTTTAGGGTTTAGATGCAGAGGGAGTTGAGGATTGAGGTTTTCGGGTTGTGATTTGTTGGCGATTGGTGGTGGCTTAGGAAGGCGTCTAGGGTCTAGGTTAGGGACCGGACAACATTGGTGTTGTGGTTTAGCCTTGGTTTATGGGTTTGTTGGTGTTTGTGGTGGATGAGAGTCGGTGAAGAAGGTAGTGTTGTTGGAAGGTGCAATGGAGGCTTGGTTGGGTCGTGCGAGGGTCGTAGTTTAGGGTGGCTTCAATGGTGTTGTCAATGTAAATGGTAGTGGAGGTTTCTGGTTCACCCAGAGAGATGAAAAGAAAATGAAGGATTTGTCGTTGTTTTTCTCTCTAATTCAATAGATAGTCCAACATGAATTTTCTTATTTAAAAAAAAAAATTAAAACAATTCATTAAATCTACGTAGTATCTATGTATACAAGAACAGTTGAACATTTCATTATATTTTTAATAGAGTTATCGGATAAACGTGATAAATAGATAATATTAAAAATTATATTTTAAAATTTTATAACCAAAATATAAATTTTATAGTTTACTCAAGTGTTTAATAAAAGCATGCATTTGATTGAATGATGGAATGATATCATTTTTAATATATATGTTTACCAGACTTAATGTCAAAATCTTATACTCTATTTTTCTTAATAACTTTTTCACTTTTAATTAAGAAAAAAAATTGTTTCAATATACTTGAATCTATGTCCTTGTACTTTGACAATATTATTAATATGCCAACTAATATAAGATTCAATCAACTAATTTATATATTTTATTAGTGATAAAAATTTAAAATTATATTTTGAAAAGTTTGAGTGTAGTTTTTTTTTTACAAAATTTAATTAATTTAAATACTTAAAATAATGACGCCAAATTTTGAAAATTAATTATTACAATTTGATTGGTGACAAAAGGAGTATAAAATATTATTTAAAAATATTATAAAAGGTTAAAACTATTTTTTTTTATTTTTATGGCTTGAAACCTGTTTACAAAATCTTTGATTTTATAATATATATAGTTTCTAAATTCAGCTTCTCATTGGAGCTCAAGAAGGCTTAGGCCTTCACAAAAGTTTAAAATTATATATTTAAATTTATTTATAAAATTTAAATTATTTATTCTTTAATTATTTAAATTTATCTTTCTTGTATAAAAATTTAAAATCTAATCATATATATAAAGAGTAAGGAATATGAGCATTTTAGGAAACTTTTAGTATTAAAAGTTAGTTTTTTAGGTCTTTTGAGTTAAAAAATATTTACTTTTTTTAAATTATATTTAAAGTGGGCCTGTATTTAAAATTAAATTTTAAATATGATTTTTTTATAATTTACGATATGTTTTATATTAATTACAAATTTCAAATTATTAAGCATTTTTTTTGAGGAAATGAAATTAAGGAAATATGCAACTAGTTACATGTAAAAACCAAAACTATTAACTTCATCCATGTCTTCTTGAATCTCTCTAGGAGGAGAATCAAGTATATGCAAGTCTTCCTTTCTTTCAAGAGCCAAATTGGTTACAACGTCTGCAGCCGGATTATTCTTTCGAGGTATATGTTTTACAAGCCAGTGACCTTCACGAGTCAATAGGTATTGGATACTCCTTATTAGAGCAGAATTCGAGATGGTCGATACACTACCTTGAATCAATTTAATAGCCTCCAAACTATCTGATTGGATTATCACCTTATCATGTCATCTTTTTCGAATGAGGCTAATACCATCCAAAATGCCTTATAATTCAACATCAAAAGTTGAGCACTTCCCCAAATGGTGATTATATCCAAGAATCCAATCTCTATTTGCATTTTGCACAATACCCCCAGCAGCAGCAAGACCAGATCCTAGCGAAATAGTGCCATTGGTATTTAGGATAATCCAGTTTCTTGTTTTTGGTTGGCCAAAAGCAAAGCCTTAACAACAAGTCAAAACATCTCTGAACACCATAGAATATTGTTTATCCCAACTCTCCGAAACTTTAACAATCTCATTCGAATCCCAAGTCGTTCCTTGAAAGATAAATATATTACGGTTCTTCCAAAAACGCCAAGCAAGGAGACCAAATAGACAGGCCTAATTAGCTCCTCCTACATGCATTTTCGAAAGATCCTGCAAATTAGAAATTAGCCAATCAGGTAAATTATTCAAAAAGAAATTCCTCTATTGGTTTACCGATATAACACTTAGCCAAACCATCTTTTGCTACTGAACAATCTCTAAGAACATGCAAGATATCTTTCGATCCGTGACCACAGATCGAACATGAAGAATCAATCTCAATTCCCCTCTTAACTCTTTCCGTGTTCGTGAGAAGTCTTTGTACAAAGTAGTCCAAATAAAGAAACACATTCTTTGAGGTCCTGGGTATTTCCACAAATTCCATTTATCATCTCTTGAGTTCCAAGAGTTTTCTTTCAGCCTCCTGTACACACTTTTGACAGAGAAAGCACCTGTAGTCGAGTGACACCAAGAAATCCTATCTGGTCTCCCTAAAGGGTTTGGGGATGGAATTCCTACAGTGCATTTTAAGAAATCTTTCGGTAGCCAAACACGAAAGAGTGCAACATTCCATGCTCTTGCTTCTGTAGTCATTTCCTTGAGAGAGCAATCTGAAACTAAATTTGCAGTAGCATGAATGGGCCCTATACCTGAAAGCCAAGGATCCTTCTAGCACCTAATTTTACTTCCATCACCAACTGACCAGAAAATGTTTTCATGAAGTAAAGACCAGACTTTAGAAAGAGACCTCTAAAGGAAAGAACTCCTACCCTTCACAATGTTCTCAGGTATATTCTCCTTCATCCCATATTTTGAGCGAAGTATACAAACCCATAAGACATCAGTATTTTCCACTATATTATTACCAAGTTTCAAAAGAAAAGTAGTGTTTTGATAACGTAATTGCCTCATTCTAAGCCCTCCATAAGATTTAGGGTGACAAATTAAATTTCATTTCTATTAAAATAACCCCAAATAAAATTCCTCACCATGCATTCAATCTCCTCGTAGATTTTTGCAGGGACCATCATAAATTGCATGAAATAACTAAGAATAGATAGAAGAATCGATTGGATCAAAGTAACTCGACCCACAAAAGACAACTTTTTGGCATCCCAATTTTGTAGTTTGTTATGAACCTTTTCCACCACAAAGTATAATGTGTTATTAGTGACATTGATGAAAAAGTGGAATGCCCAAGTAATGCCCAAGATTTTGCACTCGTTGAAAGCCAAACGAGTCACTAATCATTTCTATTGTAGCCTCATCCACTCCACTTGAAAAGAAAACACTAGTTTTTAAAGTATTTATTTTATGACTTGAGAAATCACAAAAGTGTTTCAAAATACCTTTAAGAAGTCTACCTTGCTCCAAATATACTTTGTAAAAGATAACCAAATCATTTGTAACATCCCAAAAATCGGGGGTTAGTAGAAACGGGTTTGTAAATTGGGAGAGAGTGGTCATGACTTGTTTTTAAAATAAACATTGAAAAATTATTTCAAGAATGAGGAAAAAGCCTAATGGTTTAAAGAAATATGAGAAAGCATGGATATTAAATTAGGTCCCAAGTTCGAATCATTTCCCTTGTGAAATAATTTAATTTTTGGAAAAATCCCTTGTTTTTAATGTGGGTGCCACCTAAGCCTTGTAACCTTAGGTACAAATGTTAATTTTGCATAAATAATCTGTAACACCTTTTCCTGTATTCAACGCCAGAACCGGATACGAGGCATTTCCAGACTTACCTTGCTTGAACATACAACTTTGTGCTATAAAATTTCATTCCAACTTAAAACTTCTCATTCACATTCAAAACATCCTCATTATGGACCTACGAGGCCTTAAACACGCAAACGGAAGGTCTCGAAATCAAACCAGAAACTTTTGTATACTTAGAAAAATTTTGTCTTAACAAGGCCACACGCTCGTGTGAAATGGGACACGCCCGTGTGGGCAGGTCGTGTGGTCACACACGCCCATGTCCTTAGCCTGTGTGTGATTTATTTTTCATTTCAAACCTACAGGGGTTTTCACACAGCCAGACACACGCCCGTGTCTTTGGCCCGTATCCTTCATATGGCTTAGACATGCCCGTGTCCTCGCCTGTGTGTGAAAACCTAGGTATTCTATTTATGACGTCAGCAACCATATAAGGGGCACACGGCTTAGGCACACTCACGTGTGTCTAGCCCGTGGTTGACACTGACTTGCAACACTAACGTATAGGGGACACACGACCTGGTCACACACCTATCGGATTGACCGTGTGTCACATACAACCTAGACACACGCCCGTGTGCCTACCCGTGTGGACAAGAACAAGGCTATTTGCCAAGCTCTTTTTATCACCGTAACTCACACAACATAAATCCATTCAACCATTTACCAAGCAACCCAATCATGCAACATACACTTTCATGAATAACCTCATCTTTTCATAAATTAGTAATAATGAGCCATCAACTATAGCTATATACAAAAGAATTCATCTTTAAAGGAGCCAACACACTTGGCCAAAATAACAAAACATTTCACTAAGTTTAGCCTCTATACATGCCATACTCAAAATGCTAAGTCTAAATATATCGAGATGATTTGATAATGTGGGTGATCTTCAGATTATCTTTGTATCTCGAGCCGGCTCTTTGACACTATAAAACAAGGGAAAAGAAAAGGAGTAAGCTTTAAGCTTAGTAAGTTTACATGTAAACAATAAGCATCATAACATATGCTGATCAATCAATAACATCACATACTAAGCAAAAAAAATTCACATTTCCATAATCATGCTTACTCATTTCATCTCTTACCACATTTCAACCATATAACAATTATATTGCTCACATTTACTTGTACACATTTCCTGCACTCATCACCACAAAGCAACATGAAACATTTACTTATACAAATTCTTGATGAACCCCTCGAAATAATACTAAGTACCCGGTGGTTTCGCACATAGCCCACCATTTATCAATAATAGGTTGGTATCGCACATAGCCCACCAATAAGAACATTTACGGTGGTTTCGCACATAACCCACCAAATGATAATATAAACGATGGTATCGCACACAACCCATTATAAATAAGTAATAAGGTGGTATCGTACATAGCTGACCAAAAAGGATAATTACGATGGTATCGCACACAGCCCGCCAAATAATTATTATGGATATTTTTCCGCGCTTAAATATCTATTCCGAGGTTCATACTAAAATTACTCATTATCTATCAATTTCAATCGATCTCAATCATAATTGATCTCATTCATACAATGCACCAATAAGTAACAACATATAAAGATGTACCATTTACACATAAACTTACCTCGGTGCAAAATGTACTAGTCGATGGTTTAGTTCGTAACCTTGCCTTTCCTCGATCAAGGTGGTTTCTGTGCTCTTCTTGATCTATAATAATAAAATTCACTCATTCAATCATTTTATAATTCATGATACATCAAAATTCTACTTAGGCAAAAATAACCATTTTGCCTTTATACTTTAGCAAAATTACTATTTTGCTCCTAGGCTCATAAATCGTTTTTCATCATATTTCCTCATTAACCAAGCCTAGCTGAACATTTATTTCTCTTACAACAACTCACAAAACCAATTATTTCATGCATTTATTACACAATTACAACCTTTACAAATAAGTCCTATTTAGGTGTTTTCATGGTAACACCTTTCACAAAAGTTATTCCTTAACACACTAACATTCATTTTCTTCCATAAAAACTCAGCAAACAACATAAAAAATCTCATGGAAAGTCCCTAAACTTTCAACCATTTTGCAAAATAGTCCCCTCATTAGCTAGCTTAAGCTTTGGGGTTTCCAAAAGTACAAAAATTATCAAGAAAACCTCTAAAATCACTTACTTGTAAGAGAAAAGCTTGGCTGAAAGTTTGGACTCCAAAATCCTCTAATTTCCTTCCATTTTTGGTGGAGAAGAAGCATGAATAGTGAAAGATGATATCTCTTTTATTCATCTTATTTTATTCATTTTTTATTACCTAATTTCACCAAAATTTTAACCAAAATTTAATGCTCTTGTCTACTTGTCTCTATGGCCGGCCAACACACCCTTAATGCCATAATTGCACTTTAAGGACCTCCAATTTATTATTCTATGGCTATTAGACATCTCTACCTTATATAATAGAACTTTCGCATTTTATGCGATTTAGTCCTTTGTCATAATTAAGCATGAAATCACCAAAATTAATGCACCAAAATTTTCATATGTCCTTATAATCATGTTATAACACATAAAATAATATCAAAATAATTTTCTTCAACCTCGAATTAGTGGTCCCGAAATCACTATTTCGATTAGCCCTAAAATCGGGCTGTTACATAATCAACCTTGAATCCTCCTCCTCATTGCCCTAGTCATTCATCTCCTCCTCTCCCTCTCTTTATTTTTTTTTTTTCGTTCCTCCATTAATGTCGTCGCCTACTCCTCCCATTTTACAATCTCTTTCTTTTTCTTTTTGCGTCAAGATTGTGCACCATCTTATTTATTATATTTCTTCCATTTATCCTCATCTAAAATCTAAAATCTTGAACCCCAAGATTGATCCCGAACATTGCCAAGAAAGTGTCATTGTCGTTTCTCTCAACTAGCTTAGGTAAGATCTCTTTTCTCTTCAATTTTTTGATTAATTTTTTTAATTAAAAACCAAAATTTCTAGATCTTGAATTTAGAGGATTTTAAATTATTGCAAATGTATTTTTCTATATCTTAATGAGATCTCAAACCGTTTTAAAATTTAGCCCCAATTTTGGCCACCATGTGTGGTGGTGCGTGCGCCTATGTGCAAGAAAGGGAGCTGTTGTGTTTCTTGGGTCTTGCCAATATTTTTCCAGTTTAAATTGTTTTCTTGAACCCTCCTAATAAGCCTTTAATCACATTTTAATTAGGGAGAGACGTTATTGATCAATTAGCCAATCGAATCCCACAAATCGTGAAGCGTAAGTGCAATTAAGGGTAACTAGTTTGTTATTTCGACATAGTTGTTGGGTAAAGGTTATAAATTGATTAAATGAAGGAATTTAATGATTAATTAGCTACTTATTTTCCAGTATATTATTGAATTAGGTGCTGACCCAAATGCTCAAATCATCCGTAAAGGCGAAGAACAATTGTACGTACGGTTCGCATCGATACAGTGTAAGGAATCTAACTAGTTTAGATTCATAAAATAGTTATAATTTCAGCGATTGGTTTGAACTCATAAGTGGGTGTTTGTGGCTGGTTTAATGGTAAATTTACTGAATTTATACTGAATTTTGGTTTAGGTTCGTTTAAGGAATTTTTAAGGAAAATTGGAAGATAGGCGAAAGATAAGGTGTGGGTCCTAAACTCATAAAATTGTTTGAAAATATTAAATATTATGTTATATTTTATAAATTATTTTTTTGAATGGATTGGATTAATATCCAAATTATTGATTTTGTGAGTGGCCGAACCGGTATGTTTCAAGCCTTAAAATATTGACATGTTGGCAAAATTGCTAGTTTGATAGTATGAATGTTTGATTGAGTTTGTAATTGCATATTTGAGTTATGGGATATGAGAATGTTTGATTGAATGATATAATGTGTTGAGATATTAGGTTTATGTATGGTTTTAACGCATGAGATATGTGTTATATTGTGTACTGAAAAGGGTGCTATTTATGAAGAAAGAAAATACGTAAATTATGTGAAATTGAATGATATTGATTGATACCAACACAATGGTAATTTAAAAGATTGGAACACTATTTCCATTTATTGAGAGCATGTGATTATTGAGGACATGATGAGCATGTCAAATGAATGTGAAAAGTATTGAGATATGATTATGTATGTGATTGTGTGACATATTGCATATGCATTGGGTTGGGATTTTGTGGTTGACGGAGTTCCGTGGAGTACCGGTGGCATATTAAGTCCGCATTATTCGTAGTCAGTGCACTACACCTGGAGTACCAAAGGGGATGGCAATTTATCTTATTTTTACTGGTAGCTTGTCTGCATTTTTACTAGTAGAATTTTTTGCATATTGTTATCGATGGTTTTAACCACAATGGGTTTAAGCCCATAATGTTTTGGAGTTCGGATGACAGGTTTTGGGGAACTCGTGGTCTGTAGCGAATGGTATGGGTAGGAACCTTTTTGCATTGCATCATGTGCATGACATATTCAAATGTTATTGATTTATGCTACTATTGTATTTTGTTGTATTGAATGGTATCAAAATTAATGATTGTCACTCAAATGAATGATAACTCATGCTCATACACCATTTGACATCGATATTGATAATGGCTATGTAATGATATGAAGTTTCGATGATGGTTTTGTATTCTTCTCTTAATGCTAATATGTTTCACTGTATTTGATGTTTTTGTCTGTTTAAATAATTATTCGACTCACACTAAGCTTTTCATATGCTCACCCCTAATAGTGTTTAACTTTTCAGGTAAACCTTAAAATTAGGACCGGACTTAGCATTCGGAGTATCACCTTAGACCTTAGACTATTATTAATAAGTATTATTAAGTCTTTATTGGTTTTGGCTTGTAATTTTTAATTATTTCTGGTCTATGGCTTGGTAACTTTTCTTTTGAAGATTTTTGCATGCATGGATTACTCAAGCATAATAACCAGATAATGCATGACATCGGGCTTAAGTAAAATTTAATATTGTTCCCTAGTTTCCGCTGCATTGCAAAGGAACTGTTTCTTAAAATAGATAGATAAGGCAACTAAATTTTCAAAATGACTTAAAAATGGTTTTTCTACTGCATTAGTTTAACATCGAGTTTTTTTCAAGAAGAGCGACAAGCAAATAGTTTTTCTAAAACAACACTATCAACAATAAAATGAATCCTAAGCATACACGACCTATTGAATGAATGCTTTTAAGCTAACTCAAAGTACAACTACGATTTTCTCTAAAATGAGTTTATTTAAAGTCTTCAAAAGTAACATAAGTTAGCTTATCCATTACGTTAGCTAATGTAGCCATCTCAATCTAGCCATAATGTCTAGGCCGGGTTGGGACGTTACATCGTCGGCAAAAAAAGATGAGAAAGAGCTAGCCTTGATCTAGATAAACGTATAGGACTCCAAATCCCATCTAAAATAGCTTTATGAATACTGTGCCCAAGCCATTTCATGCACAACACAAAGATATACGATGAAAGTGGACATCCTTGTCAAATTCCTCGAACTAGTCGAAATTTATTATACGAGACTCCATTCCACAAAACTTGCAAAGTGGAGTTAGTGATAGTAGATCTAATAACATTTCTAAGATAATCTGGAATACCTATTGCCTGTAAATAAATATCAATAAAGTCCCATCTCACACGATCATAAGCTTTCTCAAGATTGATTTTGATCGCCATCCACTTCCTTTTATTTCGACCTTGCATAGAGTGGATTTGTAACGCCCAAATAATTTATTTTTGATTTTATAAATACCTGACACAACTATGTATCTTCTTCAGTGGTTAAGTGTTCTGGGTGTGTGTTTGAGGTCTGAGGTTCAAGTCCCATATTTGTAAATTTTTTTATTTTAGATCTAAGCCTTACCCTTGTTCAGTGAGATTATTTAAAAATGTTTGTTAATCCATATTAGAATGAGCCTGCTGGTTCGAGTGATAAGGAGTTAGTGTATTGGGGTCTCCTGTTCTAGTCCTGGTGTGAGCGTGGATGTTTATTTTTGTTTGGCGTGTCTGTTAAAGTTTCTGTTGAGCAGGAATTCTGAGTGGTTAGTAGGTTAGTGGGGAGAGCAAATTTAGGGATATGTTGGTATATTTTTTTATTCTATTTTATTTTTATTTTGTTATCTTTTCTCTACTTCTAAAATCCCCAAATATTCTAATGTCAAATATTTTCCCTATTCCATCTGCTGACATTTTTCTCTTTTCGATAAATTTTCTTTCGTTTCCTTTGTTTTGGTTTGTGAATCATGCGTTCAATCATTGTTATTGTGGTTCCTGGTTCTTTATTCGGTGGGAAAAGGTTGTGAGGTAGAAAATCTCACTTCATCGGCTTGATTTGAGGTTGGATCATTTTTTTTAGCAATTTTGGAGGGCTCGGGAGTGGTTTCGCATCAAAACCTTATTAGGTGTGTACCCAAAATGCAAAAAATAAAGCTTTGACGAAAGTCGAAAAACCACATTATCGACGCCACACGGGCGTGTGCCTGGCTGTGTGGTTGGCCATGTGTGAGACACGGTCATGTGTTTGACGAGGGCATGGTCGTGCGTAAGACATGACCATGTGGTGGTGTGAGTGTGGCCGTGGTGCAGGCTGGCCATGTGTGTGGGCCCTACGGCATGTAGGTTTTGGGCCAGGCCTTGTGGGCTATACGGGTAAGGCCAATCTAGGATTATGGGCCTACAAGGGCAAGCCACAGGGCATGTGGGCCTATAATTCTTAAATTTTCCCTAGGGTCGCGCGGGTTGTTCCAATCGACTATGTGTCTACCGTAGAGTCGGTAAGGGCTAACCAAACCATAACACTGTGAGATCTGATAATTTGATATTCTGCTCTGAGTATGACACTATTATGCATGTCTGATTATTCTGATGTATATTTATTTGATATCTGTATATGAGCATGTAAGCATGATAATTCTGAATTTACATGTAAAAGCCCAAAATAGGGCTTAGTCAGAACAGTGGTTTCGAGACCACAAACCCGAATTAAAAATATTTAATTTATGATTGTTTTAGAGTCTATGATATGTTTGGGTGATGATGTGTAAATCTTGTTAAGTAATTTTATCGGTAAAGTGCCCAATTTTATTATTGGGATTAAATTGCATTAATTGCAAAATATGAGTTCTAGAACATAAGTACTTGATTTAAATAGGGGTTTAAACTAGAGGTCTTTAAATGGCAAATAGACCATCATATTTTGTTATGGACAAAACTAGTCATGGAAGGGTAAAAATTGAAAGTTTAGTACAAAGGACATTTTTGTTATTTGGGTGTTTTAAGGCATAAAAGACAAAATTTAAACCCAAAAATCTGCTCATTCTCTTCTCCATGCTGTCGAAATTTTCATGAAGCTATGGCTAGGGTTTTAAGCTTTTTCAAAGCTCAATTGTAAGTGCATTTGAGCCCCGTTTTTAATGTTCTTCGTATTTTAGAGATCCTAGAAGCTAAACCTTTCTATTTGTACCATTTATTTGCATGAAAAAGGAAGTTTAAAAATTGACCCATGCTAGATATTTGTGCATTTTGATGTTTAATGATAGAATAAGAGTGCACAAGGTTAGGAGAACGATTTTTGTTAAGTGATTTTCGTTGAAAATGGTTAAAACGGGTTAATTAGTAAAAGTTGTAAATTCTCCTAAAAGTGTGAAATAATAAGAATTTGAGGTTTCTTTGGAAAAGTAAAAGGTTCGGCTAACCTTGAATTTCATAGAAATTGAATAAAAATCATATTACGAGCCTAGGGGTAAAATCATAATTATGAGAAAGTTTAGGGGCAAAATTGTAAACTTATCGTACTATGATTTTTGTATTAAAATGAGTAATGTGAGTGATAATTAAGTGAAATGTGACATTTTAGATCAACTAAATCAATATTTGGACCAAGTACGGAAATGTCAATCAAAATGACCGATTCGCGTTGAGGTAAGTTCATATGGATAGTCTATAGTGAACGATTATTAAATTTGAATTGAGATGATGTATTATTTTATAAATGTATGTTATCTAATCATGACTGTATGCAAGTACGAGATTGGATTGAAGGATAAATCGTGAGAAATGCAGGGTCAAGTACATTCGTACTATGACTCGTGATGAATTGACGGAAAAGACCATAGTTAGACCATGGCAGTAGTGTGCCAGTGTAAGACCATGCCTGGGACATGGCATCGGCACCGATATGTGATCCCATGTAAGACCATATTTGGGATATGGCATTGGCATCCTATCAGGTGTGCGAGATATCCCAAACATCCTTAATATTACAAGTAGTTCAATGGGAAATTCAATGAGTATGCTCAAGATAAGTAAGAGTAGGATATGTGGGTATTATGAATAGGCGTAGGTATGTATACGAGACTCATAAATAATGTGCTAAGATTATGATGCATTATTGATAAGGATGCAAATGAGTGAGATGTGTCTATGATCACTTGGTTATTATGAGCCAAATTATAATATGCTTTGGTGTAAGTGTGTATAAATGAAAGTGAACACAAAGAATTAATGAATGAGTGGAATTGACATTAAAACAGTGTGGGCAGCAGCATTAGTATAACTTTGAAAAATCACCAAAAATAGTATAAATTGAATTAAAGGCTGGGAGAGATATGAAATTAAATATTAATAAGCCTATTGTTTTATAAAACAAATAGAGTAAGCAAAAGAAGTGTGAATTATGAGATATTTGAATTTTAGTGAGATACGGTCAGAATGAGTTTTGGAATCCTTTGTTCCAAATTTGGAAAATTAGTAAAAATTGTAAAAACATAATTATGGAGTATAATTCATATGCTTGAAATCCTTAATAAGTTTATTTTAAATTGAAATAAACGAGAAAATAATACTACTTTTATACGAGGAGAAAATTTATTTGTAGTGAATAAGTGTCAGAACTGTTAGACAGTGAAATATGGGTAAATTTAATGAATAAACTGTACTAATTGGCTAGACCAAAAATTTTGAAATTTTTATGGGGAGAAGTTATGTGAGTCTAGTTTCAGGAAAAATTAACAGTTCTTAAATTGGAGCTCTGTGGCTCGAGAAATAAATAATTTAGTGACATTGACTCACGTAGACAGATTAAAGTGAACATGAGTAATAAGGTGTAAGCATGTGATATAATGATTATATCATCTTAAGAAATTATTGTGAGGATTTATTCATACAAGTTTATTAATTTCTTATTATTTTCATATGATCTTACTAAGCATTTATGCTTACTTCCCCTCTCTTTTCCCTTGCCTTGTCGTATCACCAAGTTAGTTCGAGAATCGGTGGACGTCGAAGATTCGCTCACACTATCAATTGGAACACTTGGTATATCTAGATACATTAATTTTTGGGTTATGGCATGTATAGTAGGCTTGGTCGTTTTGTCGTATAAGTCATATTTCTTATGGCCTAAAATGTTGGCCCTTGTTTAATAAATGTTCATTTTTGATTAAGTCTATTTGGTGATGGCCAACATTGATGGTTGTTACATGCCTACGATGTGGTTATTCATGTATGTAGTAATTGCATAATTGAGATGTCGTGGGTGCAGTTTACAAATGTTTTCATGAATGGCAATGTGTATGAGAACGTGTATGCAAAAATTGGATATTCAGATGTCCAAATATAGGATGATACATGTTGATGAAATAGATACAAGAGAGTTTGTGTTTTAGAGGGGGAACTGGCTTGGAAAATAGTCAACTTCCGTGCCACGGCACGCCATGTATCTCGACCATGTGATGTACACCACAGTCTAAAGGTATGCAGGCGTGTTGAGGTCAAGTGAGGGACACGGGCCAGGGACACGGGCGTGTTTACGACCGTGTGTAATAAGTTAGTGTCGACCACGGGTGAAGAGCACGGGCATGTCTCAGGGGTACACGGGCATGTCCCTTGAGCAACATGGGCATGTGGCGCTTGTATAGACAAAAATTTTCTAAGTGTGTAGAAGTTTTTGATTAATTTTTAAAACCTTTCGAAAGTATGTTTAAGGCCTCGTAGGCCAAGGATGAGTAGGTTATGAGGTTGAATAGAAAGTATTTAAGCTAAAACGAAATTTTATAGCCCGATGTGATATGTTTAGGCAGGTAGAATTAGGTAATGCTTCGTATCCTGTTCCAGCTTCGAACCTGGGTAAAGTGTGTTACATTTAATGTAGTTGATTCTAGGACTAACCTAGTATGAGTATGAGTCTAGCTATATATGCCATATTGAACTGTGATAGTGTGATGACTCCCGACCCTGATCATAATTATTTTATTAGGCAAATGCGCTTTCCAACCGAGCTAAGTTTGACCGTACAGAAAGTGTGTTTTGATGAGCCAAACTTGGGAAGGTATGGAAGATAATTCATGATGTGTATGTGATAATGTATAAAGTGTGATAGTTGTAAATCGAAAGTTAAGCATAAAATATTATAAATGTGTAAAGACAACAATTGATGGTGGGCTAAGTGCGATACCACCTTGTTGCTTAATTACGATGGGCTTTGTGCGATACCATCATCTATTTATTATTGGTGGGCTGTGTGCGATACCACCGTATTTATTATTATTAGTAGGTTGTGTACGATACTTCGTAGTTATTATTAATGGTGGGCTGCGTGCGACACCACCGTATTTATTATTATTGGTGGGCTATGTGCGATACTACCGTATTTATTATTACTAGTGCGCTGTGTGCGAAACCACCGTGTATTCATTATTATTCTGAAGTGTTCATCGAGAAAATTTGACTAAATGAAATTACGTGTGACTATGTGATGACAAGTGCAGGGTATAAGTGCATGTAAATGTGAGCGATGTTTATGATATGTATTTGGAATGTGGCAAGACTTGAAATGAGTAAGTTTATATGTAAATGATACATCTTTTTTTTTTTACTTATGCTTTTACATATTAATGTATCATGTGAAATATGAGTGAATATTATGGATATTTATTAAAATGATGGAAAGTGAGGAAATTCCTGAATGAGCCTTCGGAAGAGACAAAGGATACGGATGAACACCGTGAATATGTGTGTTAAATGGCCTAAAATAACTGGGGTGTTATGATGAAATTTTATGAAAAATCATCCGTGTTTCATGAATATTACGCTTAAAGAAAAATTTAATATTGACTAATCGACTCATTCGGGGTTCTTATCATATGAGAATGCTAGTTGATTTTAGTGATAGATGAAAGCAGTGTTAATCTGTCTAAGCCGTGATCTGTATTACTCTATCTTTTCTGGTATTCTATTAAAATGAGTTGATAGAAAAGTGACAATAAAGTTCACATGATGTTGAAATTCGCCCACCAGATTGTTACTCTGTGAAATGTGTATATGAAGACTATGTTGCTTCTATTATCATTCGGTGCTTATAAGTATTGTTTTCCTTCTGGAAATTTTTCGAGAATTGTCAAAGTTAGCATTATTTCTCTTATGAGCTATATTCTCGGACTTCTAGTACGATATTGAATCTTGGATTTCCTTATCTCGAATTTCTTATCGACTTTATTTTATGAATTGTGCAAGAGATATTCCTTTACTGGAAGTAATCATACTTTTGTGATTATGAAATCTAGTTTGATAGTGAAAGAACAGTCTCATTGTTGTCAAATGTGTAAGACTGTGCTTTTGCATTGGTTAAAATATTGTTTATCGCTGTGACTGAGATGTTAGCCTTGAAATGGCGTAACGAACTCCAATGTGGTTCAGTATTTTGAGAATTTACAGTGAAATGAATTTTATTAGATGTGATCTATCTTTAGACTTTGGGAAATTAATCAACATTGATAAAAGAGTAAACAATGAAGGATCGAGCTGGAATCCACACTATGGTTGTTATTTCTGAGTAATTGGATATATCTCAATGAGTTAAAACGAGATTGTTATGTATCATTGAAATTGTATAGTTGATTTGAGGATTATTGATTCGTAACCAGAAGGAATTGCAATAGGATACATGTCCGAGTAATCATGGAAACTAGATGAAAATGGTTCCTTTAGAAGAGTACTGTGAAACAGCCAAGACTAATTCAATTATTTAGTCTGGATAGTTTATTGGTTTGAAGTGTATTTTCATACAAGAACGTGAAAATGGTAGCTTATGCTTGCACTCAGTTAATACTGCATGAAAAGAATCTTATGATGTGAATTAGAAATTGATTATTATTCAGAAATAATGATGCTTATTCCATGATTTTGTGAAACTTAGAATTTTTGTCAGTAAATAGTAAGTTAAAAGTGTTCGATAGGAACTAACTTCGATTCAAACTCGTGTTGAAACCCACCATTTAATTTTGTTTGAGATAGAGTTTGTGTCTGAAGAAATCAATTATATATTATCGAAATTGCATACAGAACCGAAAGGTAAGAGTATTGAAACTTAGATAAGTGACAGGTGCTTCTGAAAGTATTTTTGTGACAAAAATTTTTATTTTATTTGGTAAGTAAAGAAAAGTGATTTACGGTTTATCGAAGAGTATAAGACTATTGATAGATTGAGGCCAGTTACTTATTAGTGTGTATTTCGTCATAACTTGAGAAATTCAGTGATGTGGTTCTTATGTCCAGGATAAGAAACTACAGTTCAGAATCTTAGTTTAAGAAGTGAGATGTTGAGGATGCCAAAGCTGAATGAGAATTTAATAGTGCTTTGCGAAGTCAATCCTAAGTATATCTTTTGGTAAAATTTTCGGGGACTAAAATCCCTAAGGGGGGAGAATTGTAACAGCTCAAAATAGGGCTTAGTCGGAACAGTGGTTTCGAGACCACAAACTCAAAGTAAAAATATTTAATTTATGATTGTTTTAGAGTTTATGATATGTTTGGGTGATGATGTGTAAATCTTGTTAAATAATTTTATCGATAAAGTGCCCAATTTTATTATTGGGATTAAATTGCATTAATTGCAAAATATGAGTTCTAGAACATAAGTACTTGATTTAAATAGGGGTTTAAACTAGAGGTCTTTAAATGGAAAATAGACCATCATATTTTGTTATGGACAAAACTAGTCATGGAAGGGTAAAAATTGAAAGTTTAGTACAAAGGGCATTTTTGCCATTTGGGTGTTTTAAGGCATAAAAGACAAAATTTAAACCCAAAAATCTGCTCATTCTCTTCTCCATGCTGCTGAAATTTTCATGAAGCCATGGCTAGGGTTTTAAGCTTTTTCAAAGCTCAATTGTAAGTGCATTTGAGCCCCGTTTTTAATGTTCTTCATATTTTGAGATCCTAGAAGCTTAACCTTTCTATTTTTACCATTTATTTGCATGAAAACGGAAGTTTAAAAATTGACCTATGCTAGAAATTTGTGCATTTTGATGTTTAATGGTAGAATAAGAGTGCACGAGGTTAGGAGAACGATTTTTATTAAGTGATTTTCATTGAAAATGGTTAAAACGGGTTAATTAGTAAAAGTTGTAAATGCTCCTAAAAGTTTGAAATAATAAGAATTTGAGGTTTCTTTGGAAGAGAAAAAGGTTCGGCTCACCTTGAATTTCATAGAAATTGAATAAAAATCATATTACAAGCCTAGGGATAAAATTGTAATTATGAGAAAGTTTAGGGGAAAAATTATAAATTTGCCGTACTATGATTTTTGTATTAAAATGAGTAATGTGAGTGATAACTAAGTGAAATGTGACATTTTAGATCAAATAAATCGTGATTTGGACCAAGTACGGGGAAATGTCAATCAAAATGACCGATTCGCGTTGAGGTAAGTTCATATGGATAGTCTATAGTGAACGATTATTAAATTTGAATTGAGATGATGTATTATTTTATAAATGTATGTTATCTAATCATGACTGTATGCAAGTACGAGATTGGATTGAAGGATCAATCGTGAGAAATGCAGGGTCAAGTACATTCGTACTACGACTCGTGATGAATTGACGGAAAAGACCATGTTTGGACCATAGCAGTGAGTGTGCCAGAGTAAGACCATGTCTGGGACATGGTATCGAAACCGATATGTGATCCCATGTAAGACAATATCTGGGATATGGCATTGGCATCCTATCAGGTGTGCGAGATATCCCGAACATCCTTAATATTACAAGTCGTTCAATGGGAAATTCAAGGAGTATGCTCAAGATAAGTAAGAGTAAGATATGTGAGTATTATGAATAGACACAGGTATGTATACGAGACTCATAAATAATGTGCTCGGATTATGATGCATTATTGATAAGGATGCAAATGAGTGAGATGTGTCTATGATCACTTGGTTGTTATGAGCCAAATTATAATATGCTTTGGTGTAAGTGTGTATAAATGAAAGTGAACACAAAGAATTAATGAATGAGTGGAATTGACATTAAAATAGTGTGGGCAGCAACATTAGTATAACTTTGAAAAATCACCAAAAATAGTAGAAATTGAATTAAAGGCTGGGAGTGATATGAAATTAAAGCTTAATGAGCCTATTGTTTTATAAAACAAATAGATAAGCAAAAGAAGTGTGAATTATGAGATATTTGAATTTTAGTGAGATAGGGTCAGAATAAGTTTTGGAATCCCCTGTTCCAACTTTGGAAAATTAGTAAAACTTGTACAAAAATAATTATGGAGTATAATTCATATGATTGAAATCCTTAATAAGTCTATTTTAAATTTAAATAAACGAGACACGACTTTTATACTAGGATAAAATTTATTCGTAGTAAAGAATTGTCGGAACTATTGGACAACGAAATATGGGTAAATTTAATGAATAAACTGTACTAATTGGCTAGACCAAAAATTCTAAAATTTTTATGGTGAAAATTTATGTGAGTCTAGTTTCAGGAAAACTTAACGTTTTCTAAATTGGAGCTCTGTAGCTCGAGTAATAAATAATTTAGTGACATTAACTCAAGTAGACAGATTAATGTGAACATGAGTAACAAGGTGTAAGCATGTGATATAATGATTATATCATCTTAAGAAATTATTGTGAGGATTTATCCATATAAGTTTATTAATTTCTTATTATTTGCATATGAACTTACTAAGCATTTATGCTTACTTCCCCTCTCTTTTCGCTTGCCTTGTAGTATCGCCAAGTTAGCTCGGGAATCGGTGGACGTCGGAGATTCGCTCACACTATCAATTGGAACACTTGGTATATTTAGATACATTAATTTTTGGGTTATGGTATGTATAGTAGGCTTGGTCGTTTTTTCGTATAAGTCATATTTCTTATGGCCTAAAATGTTGGCCCTTGTTTAATAAATGTTCATTTTTTATTAAGGCTATTTGGAGATGGCCAACATTGATGGTTGTTACACGCCTATGATGTGGTTATTCATGTATGTAGTAATTGCATAATTGAGATGTCGTGGGTGCAGTTTACAAATGTTTTAATGAATGGAAATGTGTATGAGAACGTGTATGCAAAAATTGGATATTCAGATGTCCAATTATAGGATGATACATGTTGATGAAATGGATACAAGAGAGTTTGTGTTCTAGAGGGGCAACTGGCTTGGAAAATAGCCAACTTCCAGGCCACACGGGTAGAGACACGGCCATGTATCTCAGCCATGTGACAGACACGGTCTAAGGGTACGGGCGTGTTGAGGTCATATGAGGACACGGGCGTGTGTCTGGCCATGTGTAATAAGTCAGTGTCGACAACGAGTGAAGAGCACGGCATGTATCAGGGGTACACAGGCGTGTCTCTTGAGCAACATGGGCGTGTTGCGCCTGTATAGACAAAAATTTTCTAAGTGTGTAGAATTTTCGATTAATTTTTAAAACCATCCGAAAGTATATTTAAGACCTTGTAGGCCAAGGATGAGTAGGTTATGAGTTTGAATAGAAAGTATTTAAGCTAAAAAGAAATTTTATAGCCTGATTTGATATGTTTAGGTAGGTAGAATTAGGTAATGCTTCGTATCCGATTTTGGTTTCGAACCCGGGTAAGGGGTGTTACATTTAGTGGTATCAAAGCATGGTTTAGTCGATTCTAAGACTAACCTAGCAGGAGTTTGAGTCTAGCTATATATGCCATATTGAACTGTGATAGTGTGACGACTCTCGACCCTGATCATAATTATTTTATAAGGCAGATGTGCTTTCCAACCGAGCTAAGTTTGACCATAAAAAGTGTGTTTTGATGAGCCAAACTTGGGAAGGTATGGAAGATGATTCGTGATGTGTATGTGATCATGAATAGAGTGTGATAATTGTAAATCGGAAGTTAAGCATAAAATATTATAAATATGTAAAGACAACAATTGATGGTGGGCTAAGTGCGATACCACCTTGTTGCTTAATTATGATGGGCTTTGGGCAATACCATCGTCTATTTATTATTGGTGGGCTGTGTACGATACCACCATATTTATTATTATTGGTGTGCTGTGTGCGATACCACTTAGATTTATTATTATTGGTGGGCTGTGTGCGATACCACCGTATTTATTATTAATGGTGGGCTGTGTGCGATACCACCGTATTTATTATTATTGGTGGGCTATATGCGATACTATTGTATTTATTATTTCTAGTGGGCCATATGCGAAACCACCGTGTATTTGATATTATTCTAAAGTGTTCATCGGAAACTTTGACTAAATGAAATTACGTGTGACTATGTGATGACAAGTGCAGGGTATAAGTGCATGTAAATGTGAGCGATGTTTATGATATGTATTTGGAATTGTGGTAAGACTTGAAATGAGTAAGTTTATATGTAAATGATACATCCTTTTTACTTATGTTTTTACATATTAATGTATCATGTGGAATATGAGTGAATATTATTGATATTTATTAAAATGATGGAAAGTGAGGAAATTCCTGAATGAGCCTTTGGAAGAGACAAAGGATACGGATGAACATCGTGAATATGTGTGTTAAATGGCCTAAAATAATTGGGGTGTTATGATGAAATTTTATGAAAAATCATCCGGGTTTCGCAATGCTACAGTTAAAGAAAAATTTAATATTGACTAATCAACTCATTCGGGGTTCTTATCATATGAGAATGCTAGTTGATTTCACTGATAGATGAAAGCGGTGTTAATCTATCTAAGCCGTGATCGAGATTACTCTATCTTTTACGGTATTCTATTAAAATGAGTTGATAGAAAAGTGACAATAAAGTTCACATGATGTTGAAATTCGGTTTCCACCGATTGTTACTCGTGAAATGTGTATATGAAGACTATGTTGCTTCTATTATCGTTCAGTGCTTATAAGTATTGTTTTCCTTCTGGAAATTTTCCGAGAATTGTCGAAGTTAGTATTATTTCTCTTATGAGCTATATTCTCGGACTTCTAGTACGATACTGAATCTTGGATTTCCTTATCTCGAATTTCTTATTGACTTTATTTTTTGAATTGTGCAAGAGATATTCCTTTATTGGAAGTAATCATACTTTTGTGATTATGAAATCTAGTTTGATAGTGAATGTACAGTGTCACTGTTGTCAGATGTGTAAGACTGTGCTTTTGCATTGGTTAAAATATTGTTTATCGTTGTGACTGAGATGTTAGCCTTGAAATGGCACTACGAACTCCAATGTGGTTCAGTATTTTGAGAATTTACAGTGAAATGAATTTTATTAGATGTGATCTATCTTTAGACTTTGGGAAATTAATCAACATTGATAAAAGAGTAAACAATGAAGGATCGAGCTGGAATCCGCACTATGGTTGTTATTTTTGAGTAATTTGATATATCTCAATGAGTTAAAATGAGATTGTTATGTATCATTGAAACTGTATAGTTGATTTGAGGATCATTGATTCATAACCGGAAGGAATTGCAATAGGATACATGTCCGAGTAATCATGGTAACTAGATGAAAATGGTTCCTTTAGAAGAGTACTGTGAAACCAAGACCAATTCAATTCTTTAGTCTGGATAGTTTATTGGTTTGAAGTGTATTTTGATACAAGAACGTGAAAATGGTAGCTTATGCTTGCACTCAGTTAATACTGCATGAAAAGAATCTTATGATGTGAATTAGAAATTGATTATTATTCAGAAATAATGATGCTTATTCCATGATTTTGTGAAACTTAGACTTTTGTCAGTAAATGGTAAGTTAAAAGTGTTCGATAGGAACTAACTTCTGATTCGGAACTCTAGGTCAAAAATCGACCATTTAATTTTTGTTTTGAGATAGAGTTTGTGTACCAAGAAATCAATTATATATTATCAGAAATTGCATACAGAACCGAAAGGTAAGAGTATTGAAACTTAGATAAGTGACAGGTGCATCTGAAAGTATCTTTGTGACAGAAATTTTTATTTTATTTTATTTTATTTTATTTGGTAAGTAAAGAAAAGTGATTTACGGTTTATCGAAGAGTATAAGACTATTGATAGAATGAGGCCGTTACCTATTAGTGTGTATTTCGTCATAACTTGAGAAATCCAAAGGATGTGGTTCTTATGTCCGTGATAAGAAAGTACGATTCGTAATCTTAGTTTAAGAAGTGAGATGTTGAGGATGCCAAAGTGAATGAGAATTTAATAGTGCTTTGAAGTCAATCCTAAGTATATCTTTTAGTAAAATTTTCAGGGACGAAAATCCCTAAGGGGGGAGAATTGTAATAGCCCAAAATAGGGCTTAGTCAGAACAGTGGTTTCGAGACCACAAATTCGAAGTAAAAATGTTTAATTTATGATTGTTTTAGAGTCTATGATATGTTTGGGTGATGATGTGTAAATCTTGTTAAGTAATTTTATCGATAAAGTGCCCAATTTTATTATTGGGATTAAATTGCATTAATTGCAAAATATGAGTTCTAGAACATAAGTACTTGATTTAAATAGGGGTTTAAACTAGAGGTCTTTAAATGGCAAATAGACCATCATATTTTGTTATGGACAAAACTAGTCATGGAAGGGTAAAAATTGAAAGTTTAGTACAAAGGGCATTTTTGTCATTTGGGTGTTTTAAGGCATAAAAGATAAAATTTAAACCCAAAAATCTGCTCATTCTCTTCTCCATGCTGCTGAAATTTTCATGAAGCCATGGCTAGGGTTTTAAGTTTTTCAAAGCTCAATTGTAAGTGCATTTGAGCCCGCTTTTAATGTTCTTCATATTTTGAGATCCTGAAGCTTAACCTTTCTATTTTTACCATTTATTTGCATGAAAATAGAAGTTTAAAATTGACCTATGCTAGAAATTTATGCATTTTGATGTTTAATGGTAGAATAAGAGTGCACGAGGTTAGCGAGAACGATTTTTGTTAAGTGATTTTCGTTGAAAATGGTTAAAAGCAGGTTAATTAGTAAAAGTTGTAAATGCTCCTAAAAGTGTGAAATAATAAGAATTTGAGGTTTCTTTGGAAGAGAAAAGGTTCACTAACCTTGAATTTCATAGAAATTGAATAAAAATCATATTACAAGCCTAGGGATAAAATTGTAATTATGAGAAAGTTTAGGGAAAAAATTTAAATTTACCGTACTATGATTTTTGTATTAAAATGAGTAATGTGAGTGATAACTAAGTGAAATGTGACATTTTAGATCAAATAAATCGTGATTTGGACCAAGTACGGAAAATGTCAATCAAAATGACCGATTCAGCGTTGAGGTAAGTTCATATGGATAGTCTATAGTGAACGATTATTAAATTTGAATTGAGATGATGTATTATTTTATAAATGTATGTTATCTAATCATGACTGTATGCAAGTACGAGATTGGATTGAAGGATCAATCGTGAGAAATGCAGGGTCAAGTACATTCGTACTACGACTCGTGATGAATTGAAGGAAAAGACCATGGTTGGACCATAGCAGTGAGTGTGCCAGTGTAAGACCATGTCTGGGACATGGCATCGGCACCGATATGTGATCCCATGTAAGACCATATCTAGGATATGGCATTGGCATCCTATCAGGTGTGCGAGATATCCTGAACATCCTTAATATTACAAGTCGTTCAATGGGAAATTCAAGGAGTATGCTCAAGATAAGTAAGAGTAGGATATGTGAGTATTATGAATAGACGCAGGTATGTATACGAGGCTCATAAATAATGTGCTCGGATTATGATGCATTATTGATAAGGATGCAAACGAGTGAGATGTGTCTATGATCACTTGGTTGTTATGAGCCAAATTATAATATGCTTTGGTGTAAGTGTGTATAAATGAAAGTGAAAACAAAGAATTAATGAATGAGTGGAATTGACATTAAAATAGTGTGGGCAGCAGCATTAGTATAACTTTGAAAAATCACCAAAAATAGTAGAAATTGAATTAAAGGCTGGGAGTGATATGAAATTAAAGCTTAATGAGCCTATTGTTTTATAAAATAAATAGAGTAAGCAAAAGAAGTGTGAATTATGAGATATTTGAATTTTAGTGAGACAGTGTCAGAATGAGTTTTGGAATCCCCTGTTCCAACTTTGGAAAATTAGTAAAAATTGTAAAAAAATAATTATGGAGTATAATTCATATGATTGAAATCCTTAATAAGTGTATTTTAAATTTAAATAAATGAGAACATCACACACTTTTATACTAGGAGAAAATTTATTTGTAGTGAAGAAGTGTCGGAACTGTTGGACAGCGAAATAGGGGTAAATTTAATGAATAAACTGTACTAATTGGCTAGACCAAAAATTCTAAAATTTTTATGGTGAAAATTTATGTGAGTCTATTTTCAGGAAAAATTAACGGTTTCTAAATTGGAGCTCTGTAGCTTGAGTAATAAATAATTTAGTGACATTCACTCAAGTTGACAGATTAATGTGAACATGAGTAACAAGGTGTAAGCATGTGACATAATGATTATATCATCTTAAGAAATTATTGTGAGGATTTATCCATACAAGTTTATTAATTTCTTATTATTTGCATATGAACTTACTAAGCATTTATGCTTACTTCCCCTCTCTTTTCCCTTGCCTTGTAGTATCGCCATGTTAGCTCGGGAATCGGTGGACGTCGGAGATTCGCTAACACTATCAATTGGAACACTTGGTATATCTAGATACATTAATTTTTGGGTTATGGCATGTATAGTAGGCTTGGTCGTTTTCTCGTATAAGTCATATTTCTTATGGCCTAAAATGTTGGCCCTTGTTTAATAAATGTTCATTTTTTATTAAGGCTATTTGGAGATGGCCAACATTGATGGTTGTTACACGCCTATGATGTTGTTATTCATGTATGTAGTAATTGCATAATTGAGATGTCGTGGGTGCGGTTTACAAATGTTTTAATGAATGGAAATGTGTATGAGAACGTGTATGCAAAATTGGATATTCAGGATGTCCAATTATAGGATGATACATGTTGATGAAATGGATACAAGAGAGTTTGTGTTTTAGAAGGGCAACCGGCTTGGAAAATAGCCAACTTCTAGGCCACACGGGCGAGAGACACGACCATGTATCTCACCATGTGATGATACACGGTCTAAGGGTATGGGCGTGTTGAGGTCATATGAGGGACACGGGGACACGTGCAAGGACACGGCGTGTGTCCGGGACGTGTAATAAGTCGATGTCGATCATGGGTGAAGAGCACGGCATGTATCGGGGTACACAAGCGTGTCCTTGAGCAACATGGGCGTGTGGCTTTATATAGACAAAAATTTTCTAAGTGTGTAGAATTTTCGATTAATTTTGAAACCATCCGAAGTATATTTAAGACCTTGTAGGCCAAGGATGAGTAGGTTATGAGTTTGAATAGAAAGTATTTAAGCTAAAACAAAATTTTATAGCCCGATTTGATATGTTTAGGTAGGTAGAATTAGGTAATGCTTCGTATCCGATTTTGGTTTCGAACCCGGGTAAGGGGTGTTATATTTAGTGGTATCAAAGCATGGTTTAGTCGATTCTAAGACTAACCTAGCAGGAGTTTGAGTCTAGCTATATATGCCATATTGAACTGTGATAGTGTGACGACTCTCGACCTTGATCATAATTATTTTATAAGGCAGATGTGCTTTCCAACCGAGCTAAGTTTGACCATAGAAAGTGTGTTTTGATGAGCCAAACTTGGAAAGGTATGGAAGATGATTCATGATGTGTATTTGATCATGAATAGAGTGTGATAATTGTAAATCGGAAGTTAAGCATAAAATATTATAAATATGTAAAGACAACAATTGATGGTGGGCTAAGTGCGATACCACCTTGTTGCTTAATTACGATGGGCTTTGGGCAATACCATCGTCTATTTATTATTGGTGGGCTGTGTACGATACCACCATATTTATTATTATTGGTGTGCTGTGTGCGATACCACTGTATTTATTATTATTGGTGGGCTGTGTGCGATACCACCGTATTTATTATTAATGGTGGGCTGTGTGCGATACCACCGTATTTATTATTATTGGTGGGCTATGTGCGATACTATTGTATTTATTATTTCTAGTGGGCCATGTGCGAAACCACCGTGTATTTGATATTATTCTAAAGTGTTCATCGGGAAACTTTGACTAAATGAAATTACGTGTGACTATGTGATGACAAGTGCAGGGTATAAGTGCATGTAAATGTGAGCGATGTTTATGATATGTATTTGGAATTGTGGTAAGACTTGAAATGAGTAAGTTTATATGTAAATGATACATCCTTTTTACTTATGTTTTACATATTAATGTATCATGTGGAATATGAGTGAATATTATTGATATTTATTAAAATGATGGAAAGTGAGGAAATTCTGAATGAGCCTTGGAAGAGACAAAGGATACGGATGAACATCGTGAATATGTGTGTTAAATGGCCTAAAATAATTGGGGTGTTATGATGAAATTTTATGAAAATCATCCGGTTTCGCAATGGTACAGTTAAAGAAAAATTTAATATTGACTAATCAACTCATCCGGGGTTCTTATCATATGAGAATGCTAGTTGATTTCACTGATAGATGAAAGCAGTGTTAATCTATCTAAGCCGTGATCAGTATTACTCTATCTTTTCGGTATTCTATTAAAATGAGTTGATAGAAAAGTGACAATAAAGTTCACATGATGTTGAAATTCGGTTTCAACGATTGTTACTCGTGAAATGTGTATATGAAGACTATGTTGCTTCTATTATCGTTCGATGCTTATAAGTATTGTTTTCCTTCCGGAAATTTTCGAGAATTGTCGAAGTTAGTATTATTTCTCTTATGAGCTATATTCTCGGACTTCTAGTACGATCTTGAATCTTGGATTTCCTTATCTCGAATTTCTTATCGACTTTATTTTTGAATTGTGCAAGAGATATTCCTTTATTGGAAGTAATCATACTTTTGTGATTATGAAATCTAGTTTGATAGTGAATGTACAATGTCACTGTTGTCAGATGTGTAAGACTGTGCTTTTGCATTGGTTAAAATATTGTTTATCGTTGTGACTGAGATGTTAGCCTTGAAATGGCACTACGAACTCCAATGTGGTTCAGTATTTTGAGAATTTACAGTGAAATGAATTTTATTAGATGTGATCTATCTTTAGACTTTGGGAAATTAATCAACATTGATAAAAGAGTAAACAATGAAGGATCGAGCTGGAATTGCACTATGGTTGTTATTTTTGAGTAATTTGATATATCTCAATGAGTTAAAATGAGATTGTTATGTATCATTGAAATCAGTATAGTTGATTTGAGGATCATTGATTCATAACCCAAGGAATTGCAATAGGATACATGTCCGAGTAATCATGGTAACTAGATGAAAATGGTTCCTTTAGAAGAGTCTTGTGAAACCAAGACCAATTCAATTCTTTAGTCCGGATAGTTTATTGGTTTGAAGTGTATTTTGATACAAGAACGTGAAAATGGTAGCTTATGCTTGCACTCGATTAATCTTGCATGAAAAGAATCTTATGATGTGAATTAGAAATTGATTATTATTCAGAAATAATGATGCTTATTCCATGATTTTGTGAAACTTAGACTTTTGTCAGTAAATGGTAAGTTAAAAGTGTTCGATAGGAACTAACTTCGATTCGAACTCTAGGTCAAAATCGACCATTTAATTTTTGTTTTGAGATAGAGTTTGTGTACCAAGAAATCAATTATATATTATCGAAATTGCATCTGAGCTGAAAGGTAAGAGTATTGAAACTTAGATAAGTGACAGGTGCATCTGAAAGTATCTTTGTGACAGAAATTTTTATTTTATTTTATTTTATTTTATTTGGTAAGTAAAGAAAAGTGATTTACGGTTTATCGAAGAGTATAAGACTATTGATAGAATGAGGCTAGTTACCTATTAGTGTGTATTTCGTCATAACTTGAGAAATCCAGTGATGTGGTTCTTATGTCCAGGATAAGAAAGTACAGTTCAGAATCTTAGTTTAAGAAGTGAGATGTTGAGGATGCCGAAGCTGAATGAGAATTTAATAGTGCTTTGCGAAGTCAATCCTAAGTATATCTTTTAGTAAAATTTTCGGGGACGAAAATCCCTAATGGGGGAGAATTGTAATAGCCCAAAATAGGGCTTAGTCAGAACAGTGGTTTCGAGACCACAAACTCAAAGTAAAAATGTTTAATTTATGATTTTTTTTAGAGTCTATGATATGTTTGGGTAATGATGTGTAAATCTAGTTAAGTAATTTTATCGATAAAGTGCCCAATTTTATTATTGGGATTAAATTGCATTAATTGCAAAATATGAGTTCTAGAACATAAGTACTTGATTTAAATAGGGGTTTAAACTAGAGGTCTTTAAATGGCAAATAGACCATCATATTTTGTTATGGACAAAACTAGTCATGGAAGGGTAAAAATTGAAAGTTTAGTACAAAGGGCATTTTTGTCATTTGGGTGTTTTAAGGCATAAAAGATAAAATTTAAACCCAAAAATCTGCTCATTCTCTTCTCCATGCTGCTGAAATTTTCATGAAGCCATGGCTAGGGTTTTAAGTTTTTTCAAAGCTCAATTGTAAGTGAATTTGAGCCCCGTTTTTAATGTTCTTCGTATTTTTGAGATCCTAGAAGCTTAACCTTTCTATTTTTACCATTTATTTGCATGAAAATAGAAGTTTAAAAATTGACCTATGCTAGATATTTATGCATTTTGATGTTTAATGGTAGAATAAGAGTGCACGAGGTTAGCAGAACGATTTTTGTTAAGTGATTTTCGTTGAAAATGGTTAAAACGGGTTAATTAGTAAAAGTTGTAAATGCTCCTAAAAGTGTGAAATAATAAGAATTTGAGGTTTCTTTGGAAGAGAAAAAGGTTCAGCTAACCTTGAATTTCATAGAAATTGAATAAAAATCATATTACAAGCCTAGGGATAAAATTGTAATTATGAGAAAGTTTAGGGAAAAAATTGTAAATTTACCGTACTATGATTTTTGTATTAAAATGAGTAATGTGAGTGATAACTAAGTGAAATGTGACATTTTAGTTCAATGAAATCGTGATTTGGACCAAGTACGGGGAAATGTCAATCAAAATGACCGATTCGCGTTGAGGTAAGTTCATATGGATAGTCTATAGTGAACGATTATTAAATTTGAATTGAGATGATGTATTATTTTATAAATGTATGTTATCTAATCATGACTGTATGCAAGTACGAGACTGGATTGAAGGATCAATCGTGAGAAATGCAGGGTCAAGTACATTCGTACTACGACTCGTGATGAATTGACGGAAAAGACCATGGTTGGACCATAGCAGTGAGTGTGCCAGTGTAAGACTATGTCTGGGACATGGCATCGGCACCGATATGTGATCCCATGTAAGACCATATCTAGGATATGGCATTGGCATCCTATCAGGTGTGCGAGATATCCTGAACATCCTTAATATTACAAGTCGTTCAATGGGAAATTCAAGGAGTATGCTCAAGATAAGTAAGAGTAGGATATGTGAGTATTATGAATAGACGCGGTATGTATATGAGGCTCATAAATAATGTGCTCGAATTATGATGCATTATTGATAAGGATGCAAACAAGTGAGATGTGTCCATGATCACTTGGTTGTTATGAGCCATATTATAATATGGTTTGGTGTAAGTGTGTATAAATGAAAGTGAACACAAAGAATTAATGAATGAGTGGAATTGACATTAAAACAGTGTGGATAGCAGCATTAGTATAACTTTGAAAAATCACCAAAAATAGTTAAAATTGAATTAAAGGCTAGGAGGGAGTTGAAATTAAAGCTTAATGAGCCTATTGTTTTATAAAAGAAATATAGTAAGCAAAAGAAGTGTGAATTATGAGATATTTGAATTTTAGTAAGACAATGTCAGAATGAGTTTTGGAATCCCTTGCTCCAACTTTGGAAAATAAGTAAAATAATGTAAAAAAATAATTATGGAGTATAATTCATATGATTGAAATCCTTAATAAGTGTATTTTAAATTTAAATAAATGAGAACATCACACACTTTTATACTAGGAGAAAATTTATTTGTAGTGAAGAAGTGTCGGAACTGTTGGACAGCGAAATAGGGTAAATTTAATGAATAAACTGTACTAATTGGCTAGACCAAAATTCTAAAATTTTTATGGTGAAAATTTATGTGAGTCTATTTTCAGGAAAAATTAACGGTTTCTAAATTGGAGCTCTGTAGCTTGAGTAATAAATAATTTAGTGACATTCACTCAAGTTGATGATTAATGTGAACATGAGTAACAAGGTGTAAGCATGTGACATAATGATTATATCATCTTAAGAAATTATTGTGAGGATTTATCCATACAAGTTTATTAATTTCTTATTATTTGCATATGAACTTACTAAGCATTTATGCTTACTTCCCTCTCTTTTCCCTTGCCTTGTAGTATCGCCATGTTAGTTCGGAATCGGTGGGCGTTGGAGATTCGCTAACACTATCAATTGGAACACTTGGTATATCTAGATACATTAATTTTTGGGTTATGGCATGTATAGTAGGCTTGGTCGTTTTCTCGTATAAGTCATATTTCTTATGGCCTAAAATGTTGGCCCTTGTTTAATAAATGTTCATTTTTTATTAAGGCTATTTGGAGATGGCCAACATTGATGGTTGTTACACGCCTATAATGCGATTATTCATGTATGTAGTAATTGCATAATTGAGATGTCGTGGGTGTAGTTTACAAATGTTTTCATGAATGGCAATGTGTATGAGAACGTGTATGCAAAAATTGGATATTCAGATGTCCAATTATAGGATGATACATGTAGATGAAATGGATTCAAGAGAGTTTGTGTTTTAGAAGGGCAACTGGCTTGGAAAATAGCCAACTTCTAGGCCACACGGGCAGAGACACGACCATGTATCTCAGCCATGTGACAGACACAGTCTAAGGGTATGGGCGTGTTGAGGTCGTGTGAGGTACACGGGCCAGGGACACGGGCCAAGGACACGGGCGTGTGTCCGGACGTATGTAATAAGTCAGTGTCGATCATGGGTGAAGAGCACGATCATGTCTCAGGGGTACACGGGTGTGTCCCTTGAGCAACATGGGCGTGTGGCACCTATATAGACAAAAATTTTCTAAGTGTGTAGAAGTTTTTGATTAATTTTTGAAACCTTCTGAAAGTATGTTTAAGGCCTCGTAGGCCCAGGATGAGTAGGTTATGAGTTTGAATAGAAAGTATTTAAGGTAAAACAAAATTTTATAGCCCGATGTGATATGTTTAGGCAGGTAGAATTAGGTAATGCTTTGTATTCGATTCTGGCTTCGAACCCGGGTAAGAGGTGTTACTTTACGTATCTAATTGGGGTGGGATTTGTATATGTGGAGGAAGTGTTCTGTTTGGCGATCATCCCCTATATTCTAATAGCTTGGCTGCACATTATTTGACATGTGTTGTAATGGCATGATATGGTGTGTAGGGTTGGGTAGGTATTTTTAACCCTACATAGTGTGATGGAATGGTTGGAGTTGGTGTGTAGAAGATGGAGGTAGGATTTTGTACATCTTTTCTGCATATCTATTTCTGTTATCTAAATCTGTAAAGAACCTAAGTCCAAATCTAAATCTGAATCTGACTGAGTATGTGATTTCTGTATGTGTAGCATGTCTATTTCTGTTGGGTTACACATTTAGTTTACATAAACTCACTTCTGTTTGTCTGTTCTATTAAAGTAATCCACAGACTTTGGTGGATCAGTGCAGCGGAGTCTCGCGGTGACCACTAGTCTATGAACTAACTTTAAATAATGGTTTTATTTTTTTAAGGATTATTTTTGAGAGTTTTGTATTAACTAGACTCTCCTGACTGTTTGGTTAAATTTTGAGATTTGGATTTTTCGTTTAATACTTTATTTTTGATGGTTATCTAAAAACATGGTTTTCACTAAAACAAAGGTTTTCTAATTTTACGAATAGGATATTAAGAAAATCACGTTTACTATGACTTCTGCTGTAAGTTACGTTTTGGCAAACAAATCAATTAATTAACAT
This sequence comes from Gossypium rotundifolium, assembly GCA_025506655.1. Classification (NCBI taxonomy): domain Eukaryota; kingdom Viridiplantae; phylum Streptophyta; class Magnoliopsida; order Malvales; family Malvaceae; genus Gossypium; species Gossypium rotundifolium. The sequence goes on from CP106731.1 coordinate 72,856,557, forward strand.
TTTCGATAATAGACATAAAACAAATTTGAGTTAATAAGATGGAATGATTTATCAAAACGACTCCGTTTGCAAAACCCATCTTTGTGACATCTCCGGATTCAGTAATAATGTCTAGGCGGGTTTGTGGTGTTACATTTTATGGTATCAGAGTTAGGTTTCAAAACTCAGGATGTGAATTTTGGGTTCCAAAATTGTGTTTTTTAAAAAAATGATTTTCAAATAATTTGGATAATTTGAGAAAGTATATGGTACACTGAGTTTTCGGCACCGATCCTATAAGTATTACGGATCTTAAATAGAATACTCTAAAAACACTGTAGATAGTACTTTCTAAAATTGTACTAAGTTAGTTAGAGACTAAAACCTCGTAAAACATTTATGAACTTTTGATAATTTACGCATAAAATATCTACTAATAAATACTGGAACTGATGCATAAAGTTTCATAATGTAGATAAAACTTGAAATATACAATGAGCGCTCGTGGAACTCGCGGACGTGGTATTTATGGCCATGGTAGAGGCCGTTGGGGGCTCGAGCTGAGTCTTCCTCTCTGGGCAGTATGTCAAATTTAGACACGAGTGATACATTTGTTTTGCCTGCTATTGAGACTAGGTCTCAAAGCCATTCGGCTGGGGACGACGCACTGTCCCAAGCCATGTTGAGGGTATTGGAGAGGGTTACTAGACCCCATTCTGAATCTGGGGGCCGTGGGTCAGTAACTGAATGACTCGGTCTAATGGTGTTGAGCTGTTTAGAGTGTCACTAGAGTCGCCCCTACTGTGGTCGAGTGTTGGTTGGAGGCCATCGAGAGGATCATGAACGACATAGACTATACTCCTGAAGAGAAACTTAAGGATATAGTGTCTTTGCTTCGCGATGAGGCTTATCAGTGGTAGTTATCGGTTGAGGAGGGTACTCAGCCGGATCATTTGAACTGGGACTTCTTTAAGACTGCTTTCCAGGGGAGGTATATGGGGCGAGCTATGTAGATGCTCGTAGGCGTGAGTTCATGAATCTCACACAAGTTGATAGATCAGTGGCTAGTGTGAGGCCAAGTTTCTGAGGTTGAGCCGCTACGCTCAAGGCATGGTGGCGTCCGAATATGAGAAATGTGACCGCTTTGAGGATGGTTTGAGGGATAATTTGAGGGTACTGATTGCTTCACAGAGGGAGCGAGAGTTCACGATTCTGGTAGATAAGGTGAAGATCACTGATGTAACACCCCAAACCCGGCCTAAACGTTACGACCGGATCTGATGTGTCACATCAAGTGTTGAATTGAAAATTGGTCTTGTCGATGCAAGTTCGTGACTAAAGTTTTAAATCCCTTTTAAACTAATTACTATTAAAAATGTTGGTGTTGTGAAATCAAAACTTGTTATCCAAATATTGGTCATATTATTTGTTATAAGTTTATTAATCTGAATTAAAATCGCGGAAGCTTTCATAATTGTAAACCTTAAAATTTGAAATGCGTAATTTTCTTTGGAAACTATTATTATTTTGAAAAACCCATTTTTCCTAATCTAGCAAGTAGAAATAAGAAGTTAAAACCAAATAAAAGTTAAACCTCAAATGGCCTTATTACATCATCAAACCCAAATATAAATTAAAGATATTTAAGTCTCAAGCGGAAAATCAGTGTTCTCGTGGCCATCTCCAGGTCCCTCACGGCTCCAAATCGTTTAAGGCTAGGGATTACCTGTAGGGTGAGTTTGTGAAAACTCAGTGTGTAATCCCTATCAGTCAAATAACAATTGGTGCAAGAAGAAATAGACTAGGCCTAAGCCCTATACAGTAACAGATCAGTCTGGGCTTTAGCTCTATATAGTAACAGTGTGGGTCTAAGCCCAAAATAATGACAGTACAAAACAGAGATGCAACCCAACCAATCCAGCCAACACACCATGTGGGGACTAAGTCGACCCACCCAGCCAACGCAACAATATCACAATATAGCTGCTAATAGTAATGCAGCAAAGTTGCTAACAACAGTAAACGTGGCCCAGCTACTAAAATCAGAATACATGGTGAAACCACTAGAATAGTAAAAACGTCGCAGAACCACTAGTACAGTACTTCCTCCAAATCAGAATCCCAACCCCAATGCAAATGCCGTGTCATAAATGGTACGTGTATGCAGTATGTCATACTCATAACCAGTTACATAGATATCATACACAAATCAACTAAACTTCCACTAGGGGTATAATGGTCATTTCGTTGGTTAAGGGTAAAATGGTAATTCTACCTTACAAGGGTATTTCAATAATTCTACCCTATAAGGGTATTTCGATAATTCTACCCTATAAGGGCATTTCAGTCATTTTACTCACTAGGGGTATTTCAGTCATTTTACTCATTAAGGGTATTTCATTCATTTTACTCCCTAGGGGTATTTTAGTCATTTTACTCATTCAGGGTATTTTAGTCATTTTACTCCCTAGGGGTATTTTAGTCATTTTACTCATTAAGGGTATTTCAGTCATTTTACTCCCTAGGATATTTTAGTCATTTAACGACCTTTCCTAAGGCCTACAGTCGCCTTGAGCGACACAAATAATCCATTTGGTCAAAACAGTGTAAATGGGCTCAAAGCCCAATATTTAGCCCAAATGGGCCCACACGAGCCCGTTTGGCCCAAATCCTATCACAGTTATGTGATCTACGTAGCCCCAAAATAGTTTCTACTACTTTTGTAAATTTACCTGTGTGAGGTCAAGGAGGCCCAATACGACCCAAGCACAGGAGAACACTCCTAGTGGCCTTATTAGTCTACTGCCCTCGGTTGTGGGCTCGGTGTTTCCACACGAGCGATTGTACGTTCATGAGGCCTCAAATGTCGTAGTTCTGGCTTTTCGACTTTTACCGATTCTTAGTGGAGATTGTGTGATTACACACCTTTTTTCGGAGTCGTTCCAAGATCTACGTGCACCCAACCTAGAATCATCGAGATCCAATGTTAGTCCTTAATATGTTAGGGTAAAACATCTTGTTATCACATCTGTTCCCAAAAAGGCACTTACTACCTTACCTCGACTGAACGAACCACGACTTGTTCCTTTTTGTTCGTGGGCTAGAACCGATCACACTTTTCTTGTCGATAAACTGATAACTATAGATTTTAACAGATGGGACTGATCATAACTGTGGCTTAAATCCATAAATATTAGTCTTACAGGAATGAATAGAGATATTCGAACTATTCAAAAAGTAAGATGATGCCCTTACCTTAATTGATTAGTGGAAGGCAGGGTTCGACGACTTGAGTAACTTTTTCACTTCTACACTCCTCGAGAATACCTAACCCAACGATCACCACATCAAGGGGAAGGGATCACCACTTAGCCATCAAAGAAAATAAAGGAAAGAAATAGTCAGCTTTTAGAGAAAAGGGGAACAGGAGAGAATAGTTTTAAACACGAAGTGAAAAATATGAACACTTACCAATTTCAAAACGCTTGTAGAACTGAAACAGAGAGGAAAGGAAATTTGATCACCCTCGAACTAATCAAGAGAAAAGAGAAAGGTTTAGTTCACGAGCTAATAGGAAGCCGAAAGAAACACAAAAGGAGGGAGATGATATTCGGTTTAGGAGAAGAAAGGGAAAAGAAAAAAAACAAACGAATGAAGAGGAAGGGAGAGGGAAGCATAGATTCGACCAACAAGAGGCTTGAAGAAGAAGTTCTAAACCGAACAACAAAAGTGCATGAATGGTCAATTGCAAGGAAAAAAGATGCACCAATGGTAAGTTGAAATTTCGGTACACCAAAAACAACAAAAAATGCCAAAATCGAACAACAGTAGAGAAAAGCATTCAGAAACCCCTAGCCGAATTCGCAAAGTTGGAGTTCCCCTAAATGGAACAACTCTTCACTCACTCAACTCTTTGATTCACTCCACCAATCTCTCCATAATCCTCTCCATGGTTTTTGCTACTATAATCTCTCCATAACCAATTCAAACCTCTCATCCATCAGACTTTCACTACAACACAAACTCTAGTCGTCCTAGCTAAACACTCCATTGCTTATCCCAGGACTTGAACCTCAGACCACATAGATGTCTAACACGCCATTTTCCACTAGGCCATAAGCTCTTCTTGTGTCATTAAACAAGCATTATTATTAATAAAGCCTAAGTGCCAGTGTTCAAGTTCATTTAAGGGGAAAAATAATATTTTTGCAAGAGCCAAGACTTGAACCTAGGCTTCTCAAATACTCCTATACACACTCAAATTACTTAGCCAGTAAAGCAAACAAGCAATTTGTCTCAGCACATGCAAAATTAAAGACCCAATATTTTTGGGGCGTTAGAAATCTACCCCTCTAAAAGAAATTTCGGCCTCAAAATTTACTTGGTCAGGATTGGTGAGGATATTGTTGTTGGCTCTCACGTGGCTTCCTCGATACCGTGATTACGCCAAAGCACCTTGACCAAAAGAACAGATTTCCTTTTTAATACCTTAACATCACGATCTAGAATCTACATCGGTTCTTCCTCAAAATTCAGATCAATTCTAACTTCAATCTCCTCAACCGACACTATATGTGAGGGATCAGAGCAATATCGCCTCAGCATGGAGACGTGAAACATATCATGTATCCTGTTTAACTCAAGAGGTAGCTCAAGTTGATAGGCGACCGGTCCCACATGCTTTAATATTCGATAAGGTCCGATGAATCTAGGGCTTAATTTTCCTTTCCGTCCAAATCTTAGAATCTTCTTCCATGGTGAGACCTTCAGAAAGACATAATCCCCCATAGAGTACTCTATCTCTTTACGCTTTAAATCTGCATATGACTTCTGCCTATCAGATGCCTCCTTTAACTGATCTCGGATCAACTTTACTTTTTCTTCAGTTTCAAAACTAACTCTGGCCCCAAAACTCGTCGCTCACTAAGTTCTATCCAACAGGTAGGGGTGCGACACCTACGACCATATAACGCCTCATATGGTGCCATCTGAATATTGGATTGGTAGTTGTTGTTATATGCGGACTCTGCTAGCGGCAAGTAGCCTTCCCAACTGCCTTTGAAATCAATTACATAGCTTCTTAACATGTCCTCCAGTATCTGAATCACCCTCTCTGACTGACTATCTGTTTGAGGATGGAACGTAGTATTGAAGTCCAACCTAGTACCCAAAGCCTCGTACAATTTCTTCTAGAATCGAGACGTAAATCGAGGGTCTCTGTTAGATATGATGGATACTAGCACCCCATGCAGTCTCACAATCTCAACCACATACAACTTTGCCATATTCTGCAATGAGTTATCAGTACGAGCATGTATAAAATGGGTAGATTTAGCGAACCGATCTACAATGACCCATACTGAATCCTTCTTAGTGGGCGTTAAGGGCAGCCCACTCACAAAATCCATGGTTACTCTCTCCCACTTCCAAAGTGGAACCTTAATTGGCTGCAGTAACCCTGAAGGTAGTTGGTGCTCAACTTTGACTTGCTGGCATGTGAAGCACTTACTCACAAGATCAGTAACTTTGCGTTTCAGCCCTGGACACCAGTACAACTCACAAAGATCTCGGTATAACTTGCTTCCACCAGGATGCATGGCATATGGATACTATGCACCTCTCACAGTATAGACTGCCGTCGATCAGAATCCCTTGGTACACAAACTCTCTCACGGAAACACAATACTCCATCACTATTCAACCCAAAATCTAAAGTTTCACCCTCTTCACTAGTCAAAAACAAGGAACTAGTGATTCATCCAACAACTATTTCCCCTTAATTTGATCAATCCATGTCGGTCTCACTTGAAGTTCAACTAATAGGCTACCATCATCATACAAGCTGAGACGAGCAAACATTGCTCTCAAATCAGATAAGGCCCTACAGCTCAATGCATCGGCTACCACGTTAGCCTTACCAGGGTGATACCCAGTCGAGCAGTCGTAATCCTTAAGCAGCTCTATCCAACTTCGCTGTAAGATTTGGCTGCTTTTGAGTAAGGAGGTACTTGAGGCTCTTGTGATTTGTGTAGATAATACACTTCTCACCGTATAAATAATACCCCCAAATTTTCAGTGCGAATATGAGGCTTTAGTTGACGGGACGTATAAGCAACCACCATACCCTCCTGCATCAGTACACAACCCAATCCAATGTGCGATGTGTCACTGGAGATAGTAAATTCCTTCCCAGACTCTGGTTGTATCAAAACAGGGGCTTCAGTCAGAACTTTCTTTAGTTTCTCAAAACTTTCGTGCTACTTATCAGTCTAATTGAACGGTACCCTTTTACGCAGCAACTTAGTCAGAGGTGCAACAATTAAGGAGAACCCCTCGACAAAATGTTTGTAATACCCTGCAAAGCCCAGAAAGCTTCAAATTTTCAATACGATCTTAGGTGGTTTCCAGTCCAATAAAACTTTAATTTTTCGAGGATCCACCCTGATCCCCTCGGCAGACACCACGTGACCAAGGAATGTCACCTCTTACAGCCAGAACTCACACTTGCTAATCTTAGCATACAGTTGCTTCTCTATTAAAATCTACAGAACAATTCAGAGATGTGCATCATGATTATCCTCGGTTCTTGAATACACCAAGGTTTCATCTATAAACACCACTATGAACCGATCCAGATAGGGATGGAATACTCAGTTCATCAGGTCCATGAAAGCAGCTGGTGCATTCGCCAGCCCAAACGACATCACTGGGAACTCGAAATGACCATACCAAGTCCTAAGCGTAGTCTTATGCACATCCACTTCCTTAACCTTTAGCTGATGGTACCCAGATCAAATATCTATCGTGGAGAAAACCAAAGCTCCTCGCAGCTGGTCAAATAGATCATCTATCCTTAGTAAATGGTACTTGTTCTTAATCGTCAGTTTGTTCAGTTGACGATAATCGATGTACATGTGCATGAATCCATCTTTCTTCTTCACAAATAACACTGGTGCTCCCCATGGAGACACACTCGGCCAAATGAATCCTCGATCCAGGAGATCTTGAATTTGAGCCTTTAACTCCACCAGCTCCTTCGATGCCATCCTATAAGGGGCGATGGACACCTGAGCTGTTCCCAGTAGAAGCTCAATACTAAATTCGACCTCACGGTTTGGGGGCAACCCAGGAAGCTTTTCAGGAAATACATATGGAAACTCCTTAATAGTTCTGACATCTCCAACTGAAGGACCCTTAGAATCAGAATTGCTAACATAAGCTAAAAACATCTCGCAACCATTGAGAACTAGTTTCTCAGCCTTTAATGCTAAGATTACGTTAGACAGATAATCTCTTTGCTCTTTTAACACAACCACCTCCTCATCCTTAGTAGACTTCAACACCATACGCTTAGCAGCGACAATCCAAATTCGCACAGTGTTTCACTAGCCAATATATACCCAATATGAGATCAAATTCACCAAACGACAGTTCCATCAAATTTGTCGGAAAGACAACCCCTTGAACTTCTAGGGGCACATCTCTGAACAACATATTCACCCTAACTGACTGTCCCAGTGGACTCAACATAGTCATCTCACTATCAGTAATTTCAAACTGAAAATCTAGCGTCCTAGACACAGTGTATGTAACATACGAGTATGTAGACCCAATGTCAATTAAAGAAGTGTATGGTATATTAAAAATTAGGAACGTACTAGTTATGACGTTTGGGGCGTCACCATCCTCTCGATAATGAACAGCATAGACCAAAGTTGGCTGTCTCAACTCAGTGTTACCAGCACCTCTTCCCGGTGCTCCACTTCCTCTTCCCAAACCATTTCCCCATCTGGCCTGACCACGACCTCTCGGTGGCTACTGACCACCTCTCTGGCTAAACATGGCCCTGACCTGCGACTTTCATTTGAACAGGCCTCTGAGTACAGTTCTTGACCTGATAATCCATGGACCCACATCTGAAATACGCCCCCGTTTGTTTCTAGCACTCACCCTGGTGAGCTCTCCCATAATCTGCACAAGGCTGCGGTCTAACCATAGTAACAGGAACTGCTCAGACTGGCCCATCAAATTTAACCTTTTTATAGGCCTTCTAGAAGAACCCGAGGGCCCGGAATCCCTTTTAAATCTACCCTTATCTTTCTCGTGATTCTGGCGCTTAAAGTGCTTCACATCCTCTGTAATTTTTTCTTTCTCAACAAGGGAAGCAAAGTCTCTACGCCCTCTGCGAGCTATTAGCACACGTAACTCATTTTAGAGGCCATCCTCGAACCGCACACAATGTTCATACTCAGTTGTGACTATTCCGAGAGCATAACGACTCAACCGTAAGAATTCTGCCTCATATATTGCCACTGTCTTATTCCCATGGGTCAGACTTAGAAATTCTTTTCTTTAGGTGTCCACATAACTTACGCCCACATACTTCCCTTAAAAGGCCGTCTTGAAGAAATCCCACGTAAAACGGTCAGCTTGCTTACCCTCTCTTACGGTGAGCCACCATTGGTATGCCTCGTCTCGCAGTAAGGATACTACTCCCTTTAATTTCTATTTTACAATACAGTCAAGGTTATCCATTATCCGCTCGGTATCCTCTAACCAATAATCTGCCACATTCGGGGCTACACCAGAAACACCTCTAAAGATTTCTGCTCCATTAGATCAGCGTTGCTCAAAATTGACCCTCGGCCCACTAATCTAGTACTCGCTCTAGTAACCCTTTCAAGAACCCGTAGCATTGCTTGGGATATAGCATCATCCCCAATTACTCAGTCATGAGACCATGTCTCTATTTCTAGTGAGGTCGGTGCCTCCCTTGCAGGCATGTGACCCGATGTTGAAGACCTTGCCTTAGTACCTCGGCCTCTATCGCTTGTGCTCATATCAATACCGTGTATTATCTTGTTTTAAAAGTCTTATGAATCAGTTCATAGTTCCAGTAATTATTAACGAATGTTTTATGACAATCAGTATTTAAAGTTTTTATTTTTATAGATCGAGATATCTCACCACAATTTTCAGTCTTCTACAGTCTCAGTTTACCCTAACAAAAGAGTTTTAGCAAAGTACCTATAGTAGTTTCTCCCTACAACATTTCAGTCTATAGCAGTAAATAGTGTCAGAGAACTTACAGATTTGGCGCAGAGACTCGGAGTGCCACACTTTCAGTAACAACCTTTCAATTTTCTTTCCAAATTTAGAAAATTTTAGAAAATTTTCAAGAACCTATTTCACAGTCAAGTTTTGTAGCTTGGCTTTGATACCACTAAATGTAACACCCCAGACTCGATAGAGACATTACGATCGAATTTGACGTGTCACATTGAAGTGTTGGTTTAAAAACTAGTCTTGTTGATGAAAGTTCATGACTAAAGTTTTAATTCGCTTTTAAACTAATTGCTATTGAAAACGTTGGTGTTGTGAAATCAAAACTTGTTATCCATTTATTGGTCATATCATTTGATACAAGTTTATTAATCTGAATTAAAACCTCGGAAGCTTTTCTAATTGTAAACCTTAAAATTTGAAATGCGTGATTTTCTTTGGAAACTGTTATTATTTTGAAAAACCCGTCTTTCCTAATCTAGCAGGAAGAAATAAGAAGTTAAAACCAAATAAAAGTTAAACCTCAAATGGCCTTATTACATCATCAAACCCAAATATAAATTAAAGATATTTAAGTCTCAAGCGAAAAATTAGTGTTCTCGTGGCCACTTTTGGGTCCCTCGTGGTTCCAAATAGTTTAAGGCTGGGGATTACTTGTGCAGTTAAAAAAATGGTGAGTTTGCAAAAAATCAGTTTGTAATCCCCTATCAATAAAATAACAATCGGTGCAAGAAGAAACAGACTGGGCCTAAGCCCTATACAATAACATATCAGTCTGGGCTTTAGCCCTATATAGTAACAGTGTAGTCTAAGCCCAAAATAATGACAGTATAGAACAGAGATGCAACTTTACCCAATCCAGCCAACACACCACCCATACCAACTAATACACTATGTGGAGACTAAGTCGACCCAACTAGCCAACACACTAATATCACAGCATAGCTGTTAATAGTAACGTAGCAAAGCTGCAAACAACAGTAAACGTGGCCCAGCCACTAAAATCAGAATACGTGGCGAAGCCACTAGAACAGTAAAAACGTGGCAGAGCTACTAGTACAGTACTTCCTCCAAATCAGAATCCCAACCCTAATGTAGATGTCATGTCATAAATGTTACGTGTATGCAGTATGTCATACTCATAACCAGTCATATATATATCATATACACATCAACTAAACTACCACTAGGGGTATAATGGTCATTTCATCGGTTAAGGGTAAAACGGTAATTTTACCCCTTAGAGGTATTTCAGTAATTCCATCCTACAAGGGTATTTCGATTAATTCTACCCTACAAGGGTATTTTAGTTATTTTACTCACTAGAGGTATTTCAGTTATTTTACTCATTAAGGGTATTTGAGCCATTTTACTCCCTAGGGGTATTTTAGTTATTTTACTCATTAAGGGTATTTCAGTCATTTTACTCCTTAGAGGTATTTTAGTCATTTTACTCATTAAGGGTATTTCAATCATTTTACTCCCCAGGGTATTTTAGTCATTTAACAACCTTTCCTAAGGCCCATAGTCACCTCGAGCAACACATATAATCCATTTGGTCGAAACAATGTAAATGGGCCCAAGCTCAATATTCGGCCCAAATGGGCTCACAAGTTCGTGTGGCCTGTTTTCCCCAAATCTTATCATAGTTATGTAATCTACGTAGCCCTAAAATAGTTTCTACTACTTTTCGCAAATTTTACCTGTGTGGGGTCCAAGAGCCCATTAGGCCCACACGACCCATTTTGGCCAAACGAGGCCCAATATGGCCCAAGCGTACGAGAACACTCGTAGTGGCCTATTCATTCTACAGCCCTCGATTGTGGGCTCAATTTTTCCACACGAGCGATCGTACGCTCGTGAGTTCTCAAATGCCGTAGTTTTGACTTTTCGGCATTTGCCAATTCTTAGCGGAGATAGTGCGATTACACACCTTTTTATTTGAGTCATTCCAAGATCTACGCACACCCAACCTAGAATCATCGAGATCCAATGTTAGTCCTTAATATGTTAGGGTAAAACATCTTCTCATCACATCTGTTCCCAAAAAGGCACTTACTACCTTACTTCGGCTGAACGAACTATGACCTGTTCCTTTTTGTTCGTGGGCTAGAACCGATCACACTTTTCTTGCCGATAATCTGCGATAACAATAGATTTAACAGATGGGACCGATCATAACTGTGGTTTAAGTCCATGAATATTAGACTTACTGGAATGAATAGAGATATTCGACCTGTTCAAAAGGTAAGATGGTGCCCTTACCTTAATTGATTAGTGGAAGGCAGGGTTCGACGACTTGAGTAACTTCTGCACTTCTCCACTCCTCGGGAATACCTAACACAACGATCACTACACCAAGGGGAAGGGATCACCACTCGGCCATCAAAAAAAAATGAAGGAAAGAAATAGTCAGCTTTTAGAGAAAAGGGGAATAAGATAGAATAGTTTTAAACACAAAGTGAAAAATATGAACACTTGCCAATTTCAAAATGCTTGCAGAACTAAAACAGAAAGGAAAGGAAGCAGAATTTTGTCACCCCCGAACTAATCAAGAGAAAATAGAAAATTTCGATTCACAAGCCAATAGGAAGCTAAAAGAAAAACAAAAGGAGGGAGATGATATTCGGCTTAGGACAAGAAAGGGAAAAAAAGAGAAATAAACAAATGAAGATGAAGGGAGAGAGAAGCAGAGATTCGACCAACAAGGGGCTTGAAGAAGAAGTGCTAAACCGAACAACAAAAGTGCATGAATGGTTAATTGCAAACCAAAAAGATGCACCAATGGTAAGTTGAAATTTTGGCACACTAAAAACAACAAAAATGCCAAAACCGAACAACAGTAGAGAAAAGCATTCAAAAACCCCCTAGCCGAATTTGCAAAGTTAGAGTTCCCCCAAACGGCACAACACTTGACTCACTCAACTCCTTGATTCACTCCACCAATCTCTCAATAATCCTCTCCATAATTTACTCCTACAATCTCTCCATGACCAATTCAAACCTCTCATCCATCAGACTTTCACTACAACACAAACTCTAGCCATCCTAGCTGCAAGATAAACACTCCATTGCTTATCCCAGGACTTGAACCTCAGACCATATAGATGTCCAACACGCCACTTGCCACTAGGCCACAAGCTCTTCTTGTGTCATTAAACAAGCATTATTATTAATAAAGCCTAAGTGCCAGTGTTTAAGTTCATTTAAGGGGAAAAATAAAATTTTTACAAGAGCCAAAACTTGAGCCCAGGCTTCTGAAATGCTCTCATACACACTCAAATCACTTAGCCAGTAAAGTAAACAAGCAATTTGTGTCAACATATGCAAAATTAAAGACCTTATATTTTTGCGGTGTTACTGCTGAAGAGGTTAAGCGCGTGAAGTACCAGAATAAGGACCGAGAGAGAGGAAAGAATAAGAGGATTTAGAGCCCTCTAGTTTTGTTTAGAGGCCTAAGAAATGGGCCAGGCCTGATGGGCCAGTTAGAGTAGGGGGTTCCTGTTGCTCTTACTGTGTTTCAGCCATGTAGTGATTATGGTAGGCGCTATCCAGGTGAGTGTTGGAGAAGGTAAGGGGCTTGTTTGAGGTGTGGATCTTTGGACCATCATATTAGAGAGTGTCCATAGGGGCTGATTAGATGCAAGCTTTGAGACCAAGTTTTGTACAGTCTTAGAGGGAAGTTCAGCAGCCACCTAGGGACAGTGGACCGACTAAAGGTGGCAGTGGTATGGGCCGAGGAGAAAGAGCACTAGGTAGATGTGCTAATCAGACTAAGGCGAGGCAGCCTGTAATGGTTTATGTTGCTCAATATCGAGAGGATAGATACTCTCCTGATGTTATCATGGGTACGTTCTTTATTTTTGATGTACCTTATACTGCTCTAATAGACATAGGTTCTACACACTCCTATGTAACTAGTTCTATTTTTGAAAACCTGGGGATTTTGGTCAAGAGCACTTCTAGTGAGATTACTATACTGAGTCCACTAGGACAGTCTATTTGGGTTAGTAAACTTTATAGGAATGTTCTGTTAGTGGTGCAAGGGGTTGTATTTCTAGCAAATCTGATGAAGCTTCCGTTTGGGGAGTTCGGCTTAATTTTGGGTATGGACTAGTTGAGAGCACCAAGTTAACTTGGATAGCACGACTAAGAAGGTTGTTCTAAGGATCGAGGATGATAAGGAGGTGGTTGTGATTGGTGAGCATCGAGATTATCTATCTAATATGATCTCTGCTCTTGTGACTGAGAAATTAATTCGAAAAGGGTGTGAGGCATTTATGGCCTATATCAGTGTTTTTATTTTTGAGGACTCTTCTATCAGGGATATTAGAATAGTGAGGAATTTTTTGGATGTCTTTCCTGATGAGTTACAAGGTTTCCCTTAAAATCGACAAGTTGAGTTCGATATTGAGCTTCTACTGGGCATAGGTTCGATATTCATCGCTCCCTATCGAATGGCACTGAAAGAGCTTACAGAGCTTAAGGCTCAACTTCAAGAGCTTTTGGATTGTGGTTTCATCCATCCTAGTGTGTCCCCGTGGGGGGCACCGGCCTATTTGTGAAGAAGAAGGATGGCAGCATGAGGATGTGTATTGATTACCGCAGTTGAATAAACTGGCGGTGAAGAATAAGTATCCACTTCTGAGGATAGACAATTTGTTTGATTAATTCTGACGGGCTTTTGTGTTTTTGAAAATTGATCTTCATTCTGGGTATCATCAGCTTAGAGTTAAGGAAGTTGATATTTATAAGACTACATTGAGGACTCGTTATGGACATTACGAGTTTCTAGTTATGCCATTTGGTCTGACGAATGCTCTGGTTGCATTCATGGATTTGATGAACTGAGTCTTTCAGCTATATCTGGATCAGTACGTTGTGGTCTTCATCGATGATATTCTGGTTTACTCTAAGATCGAAGATGATTATGATGAGCATCTTAGAGTAGTGCTTGGATATTCGAGAGAAATAACTCTACGCTAAGTTGAACAAGAGTGAGTTCTGGTTGCGAAAGGTAACTTTTTTGGGGCATGTGGTTTCTGCTGAAGGGATTTGAGTTGATCCGAGAAAGATTGAGGTTGTGATTGATTGAAAATAGCATAAGAACGTATCTGAAATCTATAATTTCTTGGGTTTTGTGGGTTATTATCGGTAGTTTGTCGAGGGGTTCTCTTTGATTGCAGCTTCTTTAACTAAGCTTCTGCATAAGGGTGTTTCTTTTGTTTGGATTGATGTGCAACAATTGAGCTTTGAGAGGCTTAAGTCTATTCTTACTCAAGTTCCTAGTCTGATACAGCCTGAATCTGGTAAAGAGTTTGTGGTCTATAGTGAAGCATCGTACGTTGGCTTGGGTTGTGTTTTGATGCAAGATGGTAAGGTTGTAGCTTATGCGTCCCGTCAGCTTAAGACACATGAGGGGAATTATCCAACGCATAATCCTGAGTTAGCTACTGTGGTGTTTGCGTTAAAAATCTGGAGGCACTATCTGTACGGTGAGAGGTGTATCATCTACACTAATCACAAGAGCATCAAGTACCTCCTTACTCAGAAGGAATAGGATCTTAGACAATGACAGTGGATTGAGCTTTCTAAGATTATGATTGCACGATAGAGTATCATCTTGGTAAGGCCAATGTAGTGGCCGATGCTCTCAGTCAAAGCGATGACTGATTTGAAGGTGATGTTCACTCGTCTTAGTCTGTTTGATGATAGGGTTCTGTTAGCCGAGTTACAAGTTAAGCTGACTTGGATTGATCAGATTCGGGATAAGTAGTTAAGGGATGAGTCTCTGAGTTTACGGTTTCGTTAGATTGAGTTGAATAATGATAGAGTTCTATGTTTTTGAGGTCGGATCTGTGCGCCAAATGATTCTGATCTGAGGCAGTCGATTCTGAGGGAGGTGCATAGTAGCCCTTATGCTCTACATCCCAGTGGTAATAAAATGTAGCGTAATCTTCGTAAGCTATACTGGTGATCGAGTTTGAAACATGAGGTTACAAATTTTGTTGCTCATTATTTGACGTGCCAATAGGTTAAAGCTAAGCATCAGTTGCCTTTGGGTTTGCTAGAACCTGTTAAGATTTCCTTATGGAAATGGGAACGAGTGATGATGAACTTCGTAAGTGGGTTGCCCTTGACACCTACTAAGAGTGATTCTGTTTGGGTTATCGTGGATCAATTGACTAAGTCCGCTCATTTTATTCTGATTCGAACGGCCTACTCTCTGCAGAAGTTGGTGAAGCTCTATATCTCCGAGATTATTAGACTGTATGTGATTCTTGTTTCGAGAATTTCTGATAGGAATCCTCGCTTCGCTTCTCAATTTTGGAAGAAATTGCATGAGGCTCTGGGTTCGAGAATGGACTTCAGTATTGCGTTCCATCCTTAGACCGATGGTCAATCTGAAGGGTGATTCAGATATTGAAGGATATGCTTAGGAGTTGTGTAATAGATTTCCGAGGTAGTTGGGAAGATTTCCGCCGCTAGTTGAGTTCGCTTACAATAACAGTTTTTAGTCTAGCATTCAGATGGCACCTTACGAGGCTTTGTATGGTCGTAAGTGTCGTACTCCACTATGTTGGACTGAGTTGGATGAGTGTATAGTTTTGGGTCCTGAATTGGTTTCTGAGACCGAAGATAAGGTTAGACGAAAGTCTTTTACAGATCTGAAAAAGAGAGATATTGAATACTTTGTGGGTAACTTTGTATTTCTTAAGGTTTCTCCGTGAAAGAAAGTTATGAGATTTGGTCGTAAGGGCAAGTTAAGCCCTAGGTTCATTGGGCCGTATCGGATTCTTAAGCGTGTGGGATCGATCACTTATCAGTTGGAGCTACCTCTAGAGTTAGGCCATATCCACGATGTGTTTCACGTCTCAATGTTGAGGCAGTACTGGTCTGATCTATCTCACGTTTTCTCTGTTGAGGAGATCGAGGTTAGATCGAATTTGACTTTTAAGGAGGAGCCAGTTCAGATATTAGATTGAGATGTTAAGGTTCTAAGGAGGAATTCTATTCCGTTAGTAAAGGTTCTATGGCGGAATCATGGCATTAAGGAAGCCACGTAGGAACCTGAGGACTCGATGCATTAGCAGTATCTTCATTTATTTTGATCAGGTAAATTTCGAGGTCGAAATTTCTTTTAGGGGGTAGAGTTGTAACACTCTAAATAATTTAATTCTATTTTTGTAAATACCTAACACAACTGTGTATCTGCTTCAGTGATTAAGTCTTCTGGGTGTGTGTATGAGGTTTGGGGTTCAAGTCCCATATTTGCAAATTTTGTTATTTTAGATCTAAGCCTTACCCTTATTTAGTGGGCTTATTTAAAAATGTTTGTTAATCTATATTAGAATGAGCCTGCTGGTTTGAGTGGTAAGGAGTTAGTATACTAAGGGTCTCGTGTTTGAGTCCTGGCGTGAGCGTGGATGTTTATTTTTTTCTGGTGTGTTTGTTAGAGTTTCTGTTGAGCAGAAATTCTAAGTGGTTAGTGAGTTAGTGGGGAGAGAAAATATAGGGATATTTTGGCATATTATCGATTTTTATTCTATTTTATTTTTATTTTGTTATCTTTTCTCTCACTTCAAAATCCCCAAAAGTTCTGATGTAAAATATTTTCCCTCTTCCATCTTCTGACATTTTTCTCTTTTCGGTAAACTTTCTTTCATTTCCTTTGTTTTGGTTCGTGAATCCTGCGTTCAATCGTCGTTATTGCGGTTTCTGGTTCTTTACTCGGTGGGAGAAGGTTGTGACGCGAAAAATCTCACTTTATCATCTTCATTCGAGGTTGGGATTATTTTCCTTAGGAATTTTGGAGGGCTCGAGAGTGGTTTCGCATCAAAACCCTATCAGGTCTGTACCAAAAATGAAGAAAATAAAACTTCGGCGAAAGCCAAAAAACCACACTGTCGACGCCACACGGGCATGTGTTTGGCAAAGGCATGGTCGTCCGCAAGACACGGCCGCGTGGTGGTGTGTGTGGCAGTGTAAGCCACATGGGCAAGGGCAATTTGGGCATGTGGCCGATAATTCTAAAATTTTCCCTAGGGTCGCATGGGTCATCCCGGTCGACTGTGGGTCTATCGTAGAATTGGAAAGGGCTAACCAAACCTTAACACTGTAAGATCTGATAGTCTAATATTCTGCTCTAAGTATGACACTGCTATGCATGTCTGATTATTCTGATGTGTATTTATTTGATATCTATATATGAGCATGTAAGCATGATAATTCTGAATATACATATCTGATCGGGTGGGATTTTTATATGTGGAAGGAGTGTTCTGTATGGCGATCATCACCTATATTCTGGCAGCTTGGCTGCACATTATTTGACATGTGTCATAATGGCACAATATGGTGTGTAGGGTTGGGTGAGTATTTTTAACCCCACATGGTGTGATGGGATGGTCGGAGTTGGTGTGTAGAGGATGGATGCAGGATTTTGTACATCTGTTTTGCATATCTGTTTCTATTATCTGAATCTGTAAAGGACCTAAGTCAGAATCAGAATCTGAATCTGACTGAGTATGTGATTTCTGTATGTGTAGCATGTCTATTTCCTGTTAGGTTACACATTGAGTTTAAGTAAAATCACTTCTGTTTGTCTATTCTGTTCAAGTAATCCACAGACTTAGGCGGTCAATGCAGCGAAGTCTCGCGGTGACCACTAGTCTATGAACTGACTGTAAATAAATGTTTAATTTATTTAAGGATTATTTTTTAGAGTTTTGTATTAATTGGACTTTCTGGACTATTTGGTTAAATTTTGGGATTTGAATTTTTCGTTTAATACTTTATTTGCGACAATTATCTAAAAACATGGTTTTGACTAAAAAAAGGTTTTCAATTTTACGAATGAGATTTTAAGAAAATCACGTTTACTATGACTTCCGCTGTAAGTTACGTTTTGGCAAACAAATCAATTAATTAACGTTTTCGACAATAGATATAAAACAAATTTGAGTTATTAAGATGGAATGATTTATTGAAATGACTCCGTTTTCAAAACCCATCTTTGTGACATCTTTGGATTCGACCATATCGTCTATGCCGGGTTTGAGGTGTTACAGGATTGCTTCTTCTACAATAATGGTATTATTAGTTATATTCTTACCGACGATGAACCCAACCTGCTTTTGAGCAAAATCATTAAGCATTTTAAATAACTATTGAATACACTTTTTTGTATTTATCTTATTAATCCCTAATACTCTATTTTGAAATATAATTTACTATCGATTGCAATTTATAACTAATGGATTAATTACTATGCTAATAGATAATAAATCTATTTACTACGTATAATGTCCAACAATTCATTTCATATTAAACCTTATTTGATAAGTTGTCTAATATTCATTTTAAGCAAAATAATGTCATATATAACAATAAAATGTAATACAATAAAATAAAAGCATATACTAGTAATTTCATTAAAATAATATGTTTTATGACATTAGCGAATACTATATTTTTCTAACAAAATTAAAAAAACATTTTCTATTCAATTTTCTCCTATGTTATCAACTACAAAAACACAAAAAGAAAATCATAAAAATGAGTTCTACGAGCATTTTGAGATACAAAATCATTAATGATAATATCAACATCAATGTTTTCCAAAATACTCCTTTTCAATTTTTTATTTCAAAATTAGTTACGACTAATAAAAGGGACAAAGCTCAAAACTACGCACAAATTTTAGTCTAATGTGCAATGTTATACAATACTATTAAGTATGTTTTTATTTTAAAATATCATTTTAATGAACTTATTAGAAAAATTGGACTAATTTAACAATTGAACTCGAATTTTAAAACATGAAATCTAAAATGTTTAAATTTCAAATATATAAAAAGTATAAGGATTTAAAAGCATATTTTAAGCTATTATATATATAGTATCTATTTTAGTTACACCTAAGTCACCATTGTACAAATCCAGTACATTAGATTTTTTAAAAAGATTTTTATATAAAAACAAATTTTAAGTGGATATGGCATGATGGTTATGACAATAAATCATATTTTTTTATTTTAATGTGGCGAAAAATATAAATTATGTATTCAAGTAGGAAAAATAAATCTATTTATACTATTATTATTTAAGAATTTTACTTAACTATATGATGAATTAATTGACCTCAATTTAATTGTGAATTTATTTAAAAGATAATTATTTTATATATTGTTATTGGAGTAAAAATTCTATCTAGATTGATGTCATTTGTTTTATAGTATAATAAAATAATAATTAAAAAAATACTTGGCATTAGTTTAGATCTGGTTGTTGAGTTTTTTACTCTATTAATATTGGATGAAAAAATCTATTATTTATACCAAATAACAAATAATATTTAAGAATCTTTTTATCTGAAATAAATATTATCTTAAGTCATTTTTATCTTTTGGGCGCCTTTTATCATTAATGTAACACCCTAAACTCAGTCTAGACGTCCAGACCAAGTTTGGAGAGTTACGTAACCAGTACTAAAATTCATCCTAACATAACACAGTTGAACAAAACCATTCATAAATAGCATTTGTGATAACAATAATTTAAAACATAAGATCTTCATAAATTCCATAAAACATAAATCCCTAGTAGAAATGCTTAAAAGAAAAGATAAGAGTTTGACCGAGCTCCCACGACACCGGCCCGATCAAGATTGAGGTTCTCATGAAATTCAACCAAAACAAAATGAGTTGTGAACTCAATGCGTAACAAAAGTTAAGTTATTCAGTTCGTATTCATTTACAGAGTAGTTATATTTAGAGATTCGGTTAGGTACAATACTATTTACAATTCAGATTCTGACTAGATCAGTAGTATATAGATACTTTTATATATGCAATTTCATATATATATATATATATATATAGATATCACAGATCAGATTCAGATGTAGATATTCTGAAACCCCATCCGCTACAGACCATCTTCAACCTTTTCGACACACCATTAAGGACATTCAATGCCCATCCATCCCTACACACCACAAAGTGTCTATTTGACACATTTACAGTAACACAGCTTAGCTGCTGGATTATAATGCGTCACAACATACCAACCCATGTATATGTAGAGTACAGATATTCACCGTGCACTTACAGTTATAACATTCATGTGTCAGTTCAGAGTATTAGAGAGTTCTCACTCAATCAAGTTCAGACCATTCATACAATGGGAAAAACCATTATCAGTCATATACCACATTTACGGCATCAAAAATTGGTTTTGGGCCTCCTTTACACTGCCACTGTAACATCCCCAACCCGTATTCGACACTGGAACAAGGTTACAGAGTATTACCGAACTTACAGATCAAAAAATTAAAAATTTCATGTTAATTTCTCATTAAATAAAAAACCATTCATAATCAATCATATAGTCCCTAATACGAGCCCTCGAGGCCCAAGATAGGCCTTAAAAATGGTTCGGGACTAAACTGAGTACTCAAGGAATTTTTTTAGGACAACATTGAAAACTTTCAAAGTGCAGGGGACATAAGTCCTTGTGGCTAGGCCGTGTGTCTCACAAGGCCAAGGGACACACTTGTGTCTCAGGTCGTGCGGGCATTCGAAATGGTATTACATGGTCATGTCTTAGCCCGTGTCTGACCCCGTGTAACTCATTGACTTGAGTCACACGGCCAACCCACATGCCCGTGTGCCAGGCCGTGTGCTTGGCCATGTGAAAATTGGAGATTATATTGACTTATACCATAAGGCCTAGCCACACACCCGTGTGGTAGGCCATGTGAAGCTACTGACTTGATTTCTATAGAAGTGTTAGGGGACACACAACCGTACCACCTGGCCGTGTGTCACACAAGACTAAGACACACACCCATGTCTTTGCCCGTATGGACAAAAATAGGCCATTTTCCAAGTAATATTTCTCACCCACATTGGTACCAACCTATACACATCGATTTGTATATAACCATGGCATAAATAGGCACTCAAAATCAACCAATCTCAAGTTTATAACATATACTTTCACACATACAACATGATACTCATAATCACATCCATTGATCACTTTAACATATACCAATTATGCTTCCAAAATATACCTAAATGGTCACACTCATATATGAGAAATTGTGCCTAAACTTAACATGTATGCCACATTTAAATCTCCACTAATTGGTACCCAAAATATCAATTCGAAACAAGACATTCACATGACATTCATTCAACTCATACCATGGGCTATTTACATATATACAACAAAATATATGTCCACATTTCAAGCCAATTCAAATGGCTAAAACACAAAAAAACATGTAGGCTATCATTAGCCAAAAAATGACCTATACATGCCATTATAACCGAAATTTATAAAACCATAAGTACCAAAATAGTCGATAGCTAGTGTGATGAAATCTCCGAAAACTTCTAACCTAAACGAGCTTTCGGTGCCTATGATGTGAGACTGCCTAGTGTATTCGAGTCGTTTACTTGAGTGCCCGATCATCTACGAGGAGGAGTTTGGAAACTCGAAAAGATAGGTAAATGAAATAAGAGTTTGCGAAGCTAAGTTAAGGTTTGAAACGATGTGGATGTAAGTTGGAGTAAACGTATAAGATAGGTAGGAGGTTTTGGTTTAGAAGTTGGATAAAGAAGGTTTGATTTTAGGTTAGAGAAAGAAAGATGTTTGGTATTTGGTTTAGTTGAATGGAAGGAAGATGGATAATAGTAGTATCGGTTGGAGAACGGATAAAAGAAAGATAGTTAGATGGGAACGAAGAATAGAACTTAAATCGAGAATCAATTTAACACTATAACGAGTGTCACCCCAATTCAATTCGGTTTAAGGTGGATTGATAGACAATCAAAAGGTGAACGCCACACCAACGGTTTGGTGATAAGTTCAGGAACGAAATTTGAAAGATGCCACAAGCAAGCTTGATAAGTCAACCAAAACTCGTACGAATAAATATAGGAGTAATCTCACTCTATTTGAACAAGGTTCATTTAAAAATTTTCCAAAAGTTTTGTTTACAATGTGCAAATGACAAGTATTTATACTCATCCTAGCTAGCTAGCCGAATGGACACATGCAATGCTTAGCTACTAAGAAATTCGGCTATAACATACTAGATAGTTCTAGAATTAAACAATTAATAGCTATGACTAAATCAGCTGAATGGTACTTCAATGGACAACTTCTAGATGAATGGATGAACTTGGATTACTTGCAAGGTTCATGGCACAAGTCTAGGTTCGGCCTAGGCTGAATTTAAGCTCCTTTAATTGCTGCCTTTTGATGAAGAGTGACCAGCATTAATATGATCATATGAATAGCCTCTTAAGGTGTGAATGGATGGCAATGAATGGCCTCCTTGTGTGAACTTAACCAACCGAACAACCCCCTTGTGTGAATAGCTTGTGTGAAACGAATTATACTTTTTGGGGAGAGGAACGACCAACTTGGAAGAGCTTAAAGGCTGGAGACTCTTCAGCCAAATGGGTGCTTGGAGAAGCCAAAAACATTCATCAATTGATTGTAGATTCAGCCGCACATACATTGCTCCATGCGTTCAATGTATCACCCACATACAATGCACCTAGGTGGATGAATCTTCTTAATGGCTCCATGAACATTCGACTGCACCTAGTAGTCACATGAACCGATTTTAATCAAGCCAAAATTTAGTTGAATAATATTAAAGACACTCTAGGACACATTAGCTAATATTTAGACAAACTAAATGCAAGCAAATCTAAGACACCATTAATATGCGGCTAAGGCAAAGACATATTAAAAACCTGTACTAATGGAGACAAATTAAATAGTATTTAGAAAACTTCAATTTGGCACTAATTAAATCTTTTGGGCACATTAACTTGCTGTAGAAAAATTAAACAAAATAAAAGTTCAATTTATTAGACTAAGAAATTTAATTAATTCGGCTCGATCAGCTGGATTGACCTAAATTGAACTACTCTAGATTAAGGATAACATGCACCAAGGTGCATAAGAGTTTCACTATCAACTTGCGTTCCTTATTCCAAGCTCAGGGCTTTGCTCCTTGATTCGGTGCACCATCTCCGAATGGAATTTTGTTGGGTGCATCATCTCCTCCTCTTCAAGATGATTTGTCCTCAAGTCAAAACACTCGTCTGCGTTGAAGCTCATACTATCCATCGGCTGATTTAAAGCAAGTGGGTTGAAGATTCGAGTAGAAACCTGTTCACTCAATTCTTCAATGTTCAGCAATGAGTTTGGACTATTAATCAATTTATGAATCATGCAAGATTTAACAACAACTTGACTCATTTTTCCATTCAAGACTCAGACTTGCAATATAGCCAACAAAGGATCATTCAGACGGTCCAAAAGATAAAAATAGTTCATCTTGCCAAAATAATTTACCAGGTAATGATTTTTATCAAGATAAGGAATGTAAGTAAGTTTTGGCAACATCGACTTTATTATTGGTTTCTCAAGCACAAAAACTTTAGATTTTCCAAAAGAGAACCTTACTCACCACCAACAAGTTTTTTTCTTTCTGGCAAATACGAACAAGATTTTTACAGGAATCCCATTTGAATGAATTGAGGGTTTTGGGAAACTAACCTCACTTACCTTTGGAACAGAAGGAATGAATACCGATGTTACCTTGTGTGTCTAACACAAATTTTCTCACGTCAACAAGGTATCATAATGGAGGTGCTCGGATGGACTTAAATTGAGTAGGGAAAACAAGCAAACATTGGTTAAGTAAGACACCTTTCCCTTTCTCTCTTTTTTTTCTTTCACTTTCTTTTTTGTTTTCATTTTCTTTCTTCTTGGATTCTCTTTTGTTTCCACTCTCTTTTTTCTCAACTCCCAATTTTTTTCACTCGATTTTTTTTCTTTCTCTTCTTTTGTATTTACAAATTTTCCTTTCAGACTTTCCATGGATCACCTTAGATGTTGCTGGTCTTTCGTAACTTGTTAGGGAGTTAATGGTGCCAATACGATGTTCTTACCATTGAGCTTGAAGGAATATTGATTTGCAAATCCATCATGTTTGAGTCTACGGTCAAACTGCCATGGTCTGCCCAACAAGAGATGGCCCGCATGCATAGGCACAACATCACATAAGACTTCATCATGGTAGTTACCGATTGAAAAAGGGACCTTGGCTTGTTTGGTCACTTTGAGCTCAACACCTTTGTTGAGCCATTTAAATTTGTAGGGATTCGAATTCTTAAGCATCGATAAATATAACTTCTCAATCACGAGTGTGCTTGCAACGTTCATGCAACTCCCACCGCCTATCACAATGCGGCATACTTTGCCCAAAATGTGACAACGAGTATGAATAAGTTTTTTCGTTGAGGCTCACTTACAGAATTTTGCACATTGAGACTTTGTTTGACCATAAGCATTTCGATTTTGACAGCAAACTCAACCTCTTCTTCATCCTCGATCGGATGTTCAACTTTGTCATCATCTTTATCAACTTCTTCCTCTGATTCAATCTCGCCATTGGGTAGCACAATCATCATGTTTTGATTTGGGCATTGGCTCGCGATATGCCCTCGGCCTTGACTTTTGAAACACTTAATGTCTCGTGATCTTTATTGAATCATTTCAGGAGCCTTACCTTTGTTAGTTTTGGCTACAGACTTGTTAGACTTATTGGGCACCGCAGGCTCTTTTGAAGGGTTCGTTGGAGCAACTTTGCTCGGGCCTTGACTCCACTTAGGTGCACTTGAGGTGGAATAACTTCGGATGGCTCTTTTTCTCTTGAGTTGTTTCTCAACTTTAATCGCCATATGGACCATGTCGACGATTTCAATGTAGTATTGCAGTTCAACGATGTTGGCTATGTCTCGATTTAATCTAGCCAAAACATAGCCATGGTCGCCTCGTGGTCCTCTTGTACGTCCGCGCGGATCATCGCCACTTCCATCTCTTTGAAGTAATCTTCCACACTTCTTGTTCCTTGTGTGAGATTTTGGAGTTTTTGATAGAACTCCCTGTGGTAATAAGATGGAATGAAGCACCGTCGCATGATCGCTTTCATCTCGGCCCACGTTTGGATGGGACGCTCACCATTTCGCCTTTGACTTGTTGTAAGTTGGTCCCACCATATCATGGCATAGTCGAGAGAACTCAATAGCAGCTAACTTCACTTTATTTGACTCAGAATAGTTGTGGCACTCGAACACTAGTTCAATCTTTTTCTCCCACTCAAGTTAATCCTTGGGATTCGATTAGTCCTAAATGGAGGAATGGAAAGTTTAATGCTTTTCAGATCATCATCGACCCTCTCTCAGCCTCGATTGCATTGACCCCTTCTTCGTTCGCTTTGACGGGAGGACTGATCACTTTCTGTGTCACTTGGCTCATATAAATCATTATCATGTTGCAATGGTTGTACTCGCTCCCTTCTTAGGTGCAGACGGGTGTTTGCTCGCTGACTATTTTCATCCCTTTGGTCTAATCGCTCGTTGATGGAATCTAGTTGAGGTTGGAGCAACCGGGTAATTTCTCGTTTTATAGCTTGCACTTGTAAGTCGGGCACGCCACCTCTAGGTACATTTCTTCGAGGTTGATTACCTTCCCACCTCCAACGGCGTTGGATGCACTTCCACTTGTTACTCGATGTTCCAGACTTCTTGAAATGTTTAATTTTGAAGCAAGAGAGACCTCACCACAAATTCTCACTAGTGGACTCTCAAAGAAAATCACTTACACTCGTGTTTCACTTGAATATGGCTTTTTCTTCGATGTAATCACTCGTGCCTTTTACCACTCGACTCTTTCTCGCAAATTCATTCTTCTTTTGTAGAAACTTAACACAGCTTAAGGGTCGGCTTCAAAGTGATTACAAAGGATGATATTGGTGTTTCAGGTAGGCTAAAAAACAAGAAAAGGCAAATGGGTATGTGTGGCATTGGAAAGTAAGTAAAAAGAAACCAAATGATGGTGAATAGCAAGGTGGATGATTGGGTAGAAGGATGAGAAGCAAACAAGAACTTGCAAAGAAAATTTCACTCTACTTTTTTTTTTTTTTAATTTCGTAATTTTTTACTATAATGCACAAAAATATTACAATTAAAATGAAAGTACAATTTTGAGATTTTTTTTAAATCTTCACGAACCTAATTCCAGCTTCTCAATCTTTGTCGTTGGAGCTCCTCGTTTTTATAGCTCTGATACAAAATGATGTGAGACGGCTCGGGGTTTTTGAGTCGTTCACTTGAGTGCCCAATCATCTACGAGGAGGAGTTTGGAAACTCAAAAGACAGGTAAATGAAAGAAGAGTTTGCGAAAGCTAAGTTAATGTTTGAAACGATATGGATGTAAGTTGGAGTAAAGGTATAAGATAGGTAGGAGGTTTTGGTTTAGAAGTCGGATAAAGAAGGTTCAGTTTTAGGTTAGAGAAAGAAAGATAGATGTTTGGTATTTGGTTTATGGAAGGAAGATGGATAATAGTAGTATCAGTTGGAGAACGGATAAAAGAAAGATAGTTGGATGGGAATGGAGAATAGAACTTAAATCGAGAATCGATTCAACACTATAACGAGTGTCACCCGATTCAATTCGATTTAAGGTAGATTGATGGACAATCAAAAAGGTGAACACCACACCAACGGTTTGGTGATAAGTTTAGGAATGAAATTTAGAAGAAACCACAAGCAAGCTCGATAAGTCAGCCAAAACTTGTACAAATAAGTAAAGGATTAATCTCACTCTATTTGAAAAAAGGTTCATTTAAAAATTTTCCAAAAGTTTTGTTTACAATGTGCAAATGACAAGTATTTATACTCATCCTAGCTAGCTAGCCGAATGGACACATGCAATGCTTAGCTACTAAGAAATTCAGCCATAACATACTAGATAGTTCTAGAATTAAACAATTAATAGCTATGACTAAATCAGCTAAATGGTACTTCAATGGACGGCTTCTAGATGAATGGATGAACTTGGATTACTTGCAAGGTTCATGGCACAAGTCTAGGTTCGGCCTAGGCTGAATTTAAGCTCCTTTAATTGCTGCCTTTTAATGAAGAGTGACCAGCATTAATATGATCATATGAACAGTCTCTTGAGGTGTGAATGGATGGCAATGAATGGCCTCCTTATGTGAACTTAACCAATCGAACAGCCCCCTTGTGTGAATAGTTTGTGTGAAATGAATTATTCTTCTTTGGGAGAGGAACGACCAACTTGGAAGATCTTAAAGGCTGGAGACTCTTCAGTCGAATGGGTGCTTGGAGAAGCCAAGAACATTCAACAATTGATTGTAGATTCAGCCGCACATACATTGCTCCATGCATTCAATGTATCATCCACATACAATGCACTTAGGTGCATGAATCTTCTTAATGGCTCCATGAACATTCAGTGCACCTAGTAGTCACATGAACCGAATTTAATCAAGCCAAAATTTTGCTAAATAATATTAAAGACACTCTAGGACACATTAACTAGTATTTAGACAAACTAAATGCAAGCAAATCTAAGACACCATTAATAAGCGGCTAAGGCAAAGACATATTAAAAACCTGTACTAATGGAGACAAATTAAATAGTATTTAAACAACTTAAATTCAGAACTAATTAAAGCTTTTGGACACATTAACTTGTTGTAGTAAAATTAAACAAAATAAAATTTCAATTTATTAGATTAAGAAATTTAATTAATTCAACTCGATTAGCTGGATTGAGCTCAATTGAACTATTCTGGATTAAGGATAACATGCACCAAGGTGCATAAGAGTTTCACTATCAACTTGCGTTCCTTATTCCAAGCTCGGGGCTTTGCTCCTTCATTCGGCACACCATCTCTGAATGGCATTTCATTGGGTGCCCCCGGGTGGGTCACATCAACTTAGGTACACAAAAAAATAACACAAAGTAAGTATGAAATGCTTAGTAAGTTCGTAACTCAAAAATAAAGTTTACCACTTCAATTTATAAGCATAATCCATATAAGTGAATCCAATCTGTCTTGGCCTTAGCTTGAAAACAATAACCTCTCGATGTTAAATATCACAATAATTAGCCAATTTATCTCGAAATATCATGACATAAGCACACACTACTTATTTGCATTTATAATTCAAACATATGGCTAAACATATTTCAATCATTCATAAACTCCTACCTTTCCATACTTTCATAGAAATTCTAATTGAAGCATTTGCCAATCTTTCATTCTTCACATACCCATTTAACCACAAATGATGTAAGTGAAATAAGGTATATCACAACTCAAGTAGGCCCATAAGCCTAACATATAATCATCAATCAAGATAGCCATGTATTCATATAAAACCGAAAATCACCCTTTCATGATCACAAGTATATTTCTAGTTAAGCACTTACCATTTCAATGCATAACTTATAAGTTTAATGTGGTATAATCCAAAATAACTTAGCCAAAGCCTAAGCACATATACACCAACCATATTAGTCATGTAAATTCACCTATGAATCAATAATCATGGATGAACTCAATAATTAATTAAATTTCCATAAACATGTAACATCCATATCATGTATGAAACACCCCAAACCCGGCCCACGAGCCTTGACCGAATCTGGTATGTTCCCCGGTGAAAACCGTTTCAAATTCTTTTGTACTTAGGAAAGTTTGTTTTGGGTTGGGCTTGAGTTGAAAACAAGTTTATTCCATTAGTAACAGTTCTTTTGATTTAGGTGACAAAACGTTTGGGCTTTGTATGAAAATAAATTTACTTGATCTTTTAATAAATATAAAGTTTGTAGGCTCAATAAATAAAAGTAAAGTAATGAAATGCTACTATAGCCTTATTACATCAAATAATTTCCCAAAATTAAAACCAAAATAAAATTTAAAATACTTAAAATAAAATAGTCCAAAAATAAATGAACTTCTTGTTGTGCATGGCCATCCCTAAGCATCTCGTACCGGGTCCATCACTGGTCGTCACCTGAAAAGTAATCCCACAACGGGGTGAGTCAACAGACTCAATGTGTAACCAACACTAAAATTTAATAATCAGGCATACAATATCATACATGTTCATAAAGCATTTAAACAGTAAAATAATGATGCAACCCAACCCAAACCTATATGCCATCCACTACACACCACCGTACCATCACACACACAGTGGGACTACTAAGTCAACCCTCCATCCGCTACACACCATCGAAGGTAGTTGCTACAGTCGACGTGCTCATCGCCCATATAAAATTCGTGGCATAGCTACCAGATTAAATAATTGTGTCATGTGACACCACATTCAGATAATGTAACCGAAGTTACCACATTCAGATAATGTGACCGAAGTCACCACATTCAGATAGTGGGACCGATGTCACCACAAACACTTCCCCTTTCTCATATATCCCGAATGCCCCATATTATTTATATCATGCATATCATACTTAAATTCACATTCATGTCACTTTTCACATGTTAATATAACATATTTTGTAATCCTAGTAGGAGTAGGAAGCGTGCAGTACTTTGTACCATAACATGGTACTTTAGCCACATTCTTACACTTTCATATTAACAACATATATCAAGTTAGATCCATAAATCTATTAATATTTGTGTGGGGTACACACGGTACCTTAGCCATATTCTTACACTTTCATATTAACACATTTAATTTAAAACATAGCCATGAACATATTAAAACTTAGAGTAGGGTACACATTTCATATCTGATTTGCTTAAGGTTTCCAATCCAAATCCCGAAAAGCTTGATCTAATGCCTTAGATCTTAAATCTCTACATTTAATCAATCATTTAATACTTAGTAAGTCATTCGGCCATAAATCCAAATCCTAGTAGGATTAGTACACTAAAACTTACCTTGGTGCCAAATCCAAAATCTTCACTATACTCTTTCTTGTATTAGGCAAAGCTTTAAATCACTTTAACAAATTAGTTTGACTTTGGAATAAATATGACCTAGATCTAAAACACCAAAAATAGGCCTTGGTGAATATTAGCATGTTTTCCTTGTGGATTTTAAATCCCAAAATTCACCGAATAACTAGGAACACGCGACCTATGGTGTACCTTCGGAAAAGAACTTCTCCTTCCTTGTAGTCGACACTTAGTAAATCCCAAAGAGCCTTCTTTTCAAGTTTCAACTAACACAATAATGGGGTTAGATTTCCTAGTTTCGCTTTAATCTTAGAAGAAAAGAATGGAAATCGATAACAACTACCTTACCCTTAATCTTTGTAATCGATGTTGCTTTTCTTGAGTCCTCAAAGATTAAATTAAGACCTAGAGAGTAGTCACACAAGTTTCAGCTTTTGGAATATTGAGAGGAGAAGAATGAAGAAGAAAAGAATAGTTGCTTAAGAGAATTCGAGAGGTTATCAAGGAAGAGAAAATAATGCTGAATGGCCTCTCTTTTCCTTTTATAGCCGAATTTACTACTTAGAATCCCTTACTTGGCCACCACTCTTCTATTTTGATAACTTTATCCTTTGAATTATCACTTTATTAAAAGAATTAATCCAACAATTATCTCCTAAAAATAATGATAATTAAATCTATTATTTATCTCCTATTTAGCCAAAATTCTAAAGGAAATAAAATCCTCTTTTAAGAGCCCTCATGCCGTCCACCTCTCTGCTCTTTGTAGCAAAATAGAACTTCTTTTATTTGCTTCCTAAGTGACTCGATCCACAGCCCAAATACACTTGCATGTGGCACCATTTCCAGAGGCCCTAAGTGGCATCTTGAGCCACTTTTCCAAGCTGATTGTGTCAAATTTCACATACTTTTTCTCTTAAGGCCACCTTGCATTAGTTTCCCCTTTTAAACTTTAAAACTTAACATTTCTTTACATTTCCAAGTTTCCAAAATTTTCGTTTGCCTCTTTAATTTTGACATTTCCTTACATTTCCTAGTTTCGAAATGTTCACTTTCCTCTTTTGAATCATTTCTAAATCATTTCCTTACATTTCCTAGTTTCCAAAAATGTTCACTTTCTGTTTTAAACTTAACATCTCTATACATTTCCAAGACAAGGCATTTCCTTACATTTCCTTACATTTCCTTACATTTCCATACATTTCCTTACATTTCCTTACATTTCCATACATTTCCTTACATCTTAGGGTTCCTAAAGCTCCTCAGATCACATCCAACACACCCACTGAGCCCACTATTTCATGAATTACACACGAACGCATAACCCCTAATCTAGGATGTTATAGTTCTATCCTCCTAAAAATAATTTTGTCCTCGAAATTACTTATTATGATCGTACAATCCTTCTCACAACACTATGCTTACTGCGCACTCGATCTTAAGTTCCGTCCCTAGAACTCATGTCTACTTCACGATTTAATCGATTAAGAAGTTTTATGAATTAGCTTTTATTCCACTGATTATTCGCGAAGAAGTTTTATGAAAAGAATTTTAGGAGTGGTTCTTTCGTATTCATACATGCACACAGTCTTTTCATTCATTCATACATCTATCAAACAATTATGAACTTTCGTTCATTCAGAGAAACGTTGTAGTTTTCATTGTTGTTGTTTTTCCACTACCTAGGGGCATTTTCGTAATTTGTCCTATAGGGGTATTTTCATAATTTTTAGAAGAAAAAGTTCCTTGATGATCTTGTCAAAAAGTATTTTGGAATTTTAAATTCCAATTATTTTGGAAAATTTTGAAATCCGGGGGTATTTCGATAAATTTGGAGCTCGGGGCTATTTTGGTAATAAACCATAGTAAATTTGTAAATTTGAATAAATCAAGGGTATTTCAAAATTTGCAAAACTTGGGGGCTCTTTTTGAGAATTTATTTTCCAAATTGGTGATGTTTGCAAAAATTTTAGAAATCGGGGTCATTTTGGTAATTTTGTACGTCAAGGGCAATTTCGTAATTTTCCAAAGTCAAGGTATTAATATTTGTAAAATAGAATTCTTGGATGCTTTTGTAAAGTAAGGAAAATTTTATTGAAATTGGGGTGGTACAGAAATTTTAGAAACCAAGGGCATTTTTGTAATTTCGCCACTAGGGGTATTTTGGTAATTTTTCATAAATCAAGAAATATTTCAGAGAAATTTATAAAACAGTCTTTTCAAATTAAAAGGGAATTTAAGAGTTTTAAAACTAGGGTTTTCATAAAAAAAACATTGCTAGTCCCTTTCGGGTTTTAGTTATTCAGTTTAGCCTACGAGTGAGTCCTCTTGGTTAGGGTGAATCGTAGCTACGCTTTGTGCACGATTCTCGAAGAGGAGGTGAGTCACTAGGACTGCTTAAATACTAGGCTCTTCTGGATCCAATCCTAGACATGCGTACAGGGGTTACCACACCCTAACTCGGTTGACTTAGCCATAGGTTTGTTTAGTTAGTCAATTAAGTCTTATGTAATAGTTGGAGTAGACTAGTCCTAGGGTTCAAGTACCTATCATACTATTCTACGTTCCATGCCTTTTCTACCCTTCTATAATTCACATAATCACACAGATGGTTAGGGGTACTTACCTGGTGGACTGCGGGTCTGAGACTTAGGTGCCATGCCAGAAAACCTACTTAACTTCAAAGAAACTCATTTGGGCTCGATTTGAAAATGTTTTTGGCCTTAGCCCACAGGCCGAGAGTTTAAAACTGGGCTCTGATACCAAATTGAAACACCCCAAACCCGGCCTACGAGCCTTGATCTAATCTGGTATGTTCCTCGGTGAAAACCGTTTCAAATTCTTTTGTACTTAGGAATGTTTGTTTTGGGTTGGGCTTGAGTTGAAAACAAGTTTATTCCATTAGTAACAGTTCTTTTGATTTAGGTGACAAAATGTTTGGGCTTTGTATGAAAATAAATTTACTCGATCTTTTAATAAATATAAAGTTTGTAGGCCCAATAAATAAAAGTAAAGTAATGAAATGCTAGTACGGCCTTATTACATCAAATACTTTCCCAAAATTAAAACCAAAATAAAATTTAAAATACTTAAAATAAAATAGTCCAAAATAAATGAACTTCTTGTTGTCAATGGCCATCCCTAGCATCTGCATTACCCAGTCCATCACTGGTCGTCACCTGAAAAGTAATCCCACAACGGGGTGAGTCAACAGACTCAATGTGTAACCAACACTAAAACTTAAAAATCAGGCATACAATATCATACATGTTCATAAAGCATTTAAACAGTAAAATAATGATGCAACCCGAACCCAAACCTATATGCCATCCGCTACACACCACCGTACCATCACACACACCGTGGGGACTACTAAGTCAACCCTCCATCCGCTACACACCATCGAAGGCAGTCGTTGCAGTCGACATGCTCATCGCCCATATAAAATTCATGGCATAGCCACCAGATTAAATAATTGTGTCATGTGACACCACATTCAAATAATGTAATCGAAGTAACCACATTCAGATAATGTGACTGAAGTCACCACATTCAGATAGTGGGATCGAAGTCACCACATACACTTCCCCTTTCTCATATATCCCGAATGCCCCATATTATTTATATCATGCATATCATACTTAAATTCTCATTCATGTCACTTTTCACATGTTAATATAACATATTTAGTAATCCTAGAAGGAGTAGGAAACATATCTGAGTACTTTGTACCATAACATGGTACTTTAGCCACATTCTTACACTTTCATATTAACAACATATATCAAGTTAGAGCCATAAATCTATTAATATTTGTGTGGGGTACACACGGTACCTTAGCCATATTCTTACACTTTCATATTAACACATTTAATTTAAAACATAGCCATGAACATATTAAAACTTAGAGTAGGGTACACACCGATTAAGCAAGGTTTCCAATCCAAATCCGAAAAGCTTGATCTAATGCCTTAGATCTTAAATATCTACATTTAATCAATCATTTAATAATTAGTAAGTCATTCGCCATAAATCCAAATCCTAGTAGGATTAGTACACTAAAACTTACCTTGGTGCCAAATCCAAAATCTTCACTATACTCTTTCTTGTATTCGACAAAGCTTTAAATCACTTTAACAAATTAGTTTCGACTTTTGAATAAATATGAACTAGATCTAAAACACCAAAAATAGGCCTTGGTCGAATATTCGCATGTCTTACCTTGTGGATTTTAAATCCCAAAATTCACCGAATAACTAGGGAACACGCGGCCTATGGTGTACCTTCGGGAAAAGAACTTCTCCTTCCTTGTAGTGACACTTAGTAAATCCCAAGAGCCTTCTTTCCAAGTTTTGACTAACACAATAATGGGGTTAGATTTCCTAGTTTCGCTTTAATCTTAGAAAAAAAAGAATGGAAATCGATAACTCTTAACCTTACCCTTAATCTTTGTAATCGATGACCCTTTTCTTGAGTCCTCAAAGATTGACTTAAGACCTAGAGAGTAGTCACACAAGTTTTGGCTTTTGGAATATTGAGAGGAGAAGAATGAAGAAGAAAAGAATAGTTGCTTAAGAGAATTCGACAGAGGTTATCAAGGAAGAGAAAATAATGCTGAATGGCCTCTCTTTTCCTTTTATAGTCGAATTTACTACTCAGAATCCCTTACTTGGCCACCACTCTTCTATTTTGATAACTTTATCCTTTGAATTATCACTTTATTAAAAGAATTAATCCAACAATTATCTCCTAAAAATAATGATAATTAAATCTATTATTTATCTCCTATTTAGCCAAAATTCTAAAGGAAATAAAACTCCTCTTTTAAGAGCCCTCATGCCGTCCACCTCTCTGCTCTTTGTAGCAAAATAAAACTTCTTTTATTTGCTTCCTAAGTGACTCGATCCCTGGCCCAAATACACTTGCATGTGGTGCCATTTCCAGAGGCCCTAAGTGGCATCTTCAGGCCACTTTTCCAAGCCTAATTGTGTGTCAAATTTCACATACTTTTTCTCTTAAGGCCACCTTGCCTTAGTTTCCCTTTTTAAACTTTAAAACTTAACATTTCTTTACATTTCCAAGTTTCCAAAAATTTTCGTTTGCCTCTTTAATCTTGACATTTCCTTACATTTCCAAGTTTCCAGAAATGTTCACTTTCCTCTTTTGAATCATTTCTAAATCATTTCCTTACATTTCCTAGTTTCCAAAAATGTTCACTTTCCTGTTTTAAACTTAACATCTCCATACATTTCCAAGACAAGGCATTTCCTTACATTTCCTTACATTTCCTTACATTTCCATACATTTCCTTACATTTCCTTACATTTCCATACATTTCCTTACATCTTAGGGTTCCTAAAGCTCCTCGGATCACATCCAACACACCCACTGAGCCCACTATTTCATGAATTATGCACGAACGCATAACCCCTAATCTAGGATGTTACAGTTCTACCCTCCTTAAAATTAATTTCGTCCTCGAAATTACTTATTAACAGTCGTACAATCCTTCTCACAAAGACTATGCTTACTGCACACTCGATCTTAAATTCACGTCCCCTAGAACTCATGTCTACTTCACGATTTAATCTGATTAAGAAGTTTTATGAATTAGCTTTTATTCCACTGATTATTCGCGAAGAAGTTTTATGAAAAGAATTTTAGGAGTGGTTCTTTCGTATTCATACATACACACAGTCTTTTCATTCATTCTTACATCCATCAAACAATTATGAACTTTCGTTCATTCAGTGAAACGTTGTAGTTTTCATTGTTGTTGTTTTTCCACTACTTAGGGGCATTTTTGTAATTTGTCCTACAGGGGTATTTTCGTAATTTTCAGAAAAAAATGTTCCTTGATGATCTTGTCAAAAAGTATTTTGGAATTTTTAATTCCCGGGGTATTTTGGAAAATTTTGAAATCCGGGGGTATTTCGTAAATTTGGAGCTCGGGGTTATTTTGGTAATAAACCATGGTAAATTTGTAAATCTGAATAAATCAAGGGTATTTCAAAATTTGCAAAACTTGGGGTTCTTTTGAGAATTTGTTTTCCAAATTGGTGATGTTTGCAAAAATTTTGGAAATCGGGTCATTTTGGTAATTTTGTACGTCAAGGGCAATTTCGTAATTTTCCAAAGTCAAGGTATTAATATTTGCAAAATAGAATTCTTGGATGCTTTTGTAAAGTAAGGAAAATTTTATTGAAATTGGGGTGGTACAGAAATTTTAGAAACCAAGGGCATTTTGTAATTTCTCCACTAGGGCATTTTGGTAATTTTTCATAAATCAAGAAATATTTCGAGAAATTTATAAAATAGTCTTTTCAAATTAAAAGGGAATTTTAAGAGTTTTAAAACTAGGGTTTTCATAAAAAAAACATTGCTAGTCCCTTTCGGGTTTTAGTTATTGAGTTTAGCCTACGAGTGAGTCCTCTTGGTTAGGGTGAATCGTAGCTACGCACCAGGTACGATTCCTGCGAAGAGGAGGTGAGTCACTAGGACTGCTTAAATACCAGGCTCTTCCGGATCCAATCCTAGACATGCGTACAGGGGTTACCACACCCTAACTCGGTTGACTTAGCCATAGGTTTGTTTAGTTAGTCAATTAAGTCTTATGTAATAGTTGGAGTAGACTAGTCCTAGGGTTCAAGTACCTATCATACTATTCTACGTTCCATGCCTTTTCTACCCTTCTATAATTCACATAATCACACAGATGGTTAGGGGTACTTACCTGGTGGACTGCGGGTCGGAGACTTAGGTGCCATGCCAGAAAACCTGCTTAACTTCAAAGAAACTCATTTGGGCTCGATTTGAAAATGTTTTGGGCCTTAGCCCACAGGCCGAGAGTTTAAAACTGGGCTCTGATACCAAATTGAAACACCCCAAACCCGCCCACGAGCCTTGACCAAATCTGGTATGTTCCCTGAAAACCGTTTCAAATTCTTTTGTACTTAGGAAAGTTTGTTTTGGGTTGGGCTTGAGTTGAAAACAAGTTTATTCCATTAGTACGCTTCTTTTGATTTAGGTGACAAAACGTTTGGGCTTTGTATGAAAATAAATTTACTCGATCTTTTAATAAATATAAAGTTTGTAGGCTCAATAAATAAAAGTAAAGTAATGAAATGCTACTACGGCCTTATTACATCAAATAATTTCCCAAAATTAAAACCAAAATAAAATTTAAAATACTTAAAATAAAATAGTCCAAAATAAATGAACTTCTTGTTGTGCATGGCCATCCCTAAGCATCTCACGGCCGGTCCATCACCGGTCGTCACCAAAAGTAATCCCAAAACGGGTGAGTCAATGACTCAATGTGTAACCAACACTAAAACTTAATAATCGGGCATACAATATCATACATGTTCATAAAGCATTTAAACAAAGAAAATAATGATGCAACCCAACCCAAACCTATATGCCATCCGCTACACACCATCCGTACCATCCCCGCACTTTGCAGTGGGGACTACTAAGTCAACCCTCCATCCGCTACACACCATCGAAGGCGTCATTGCGGTCGACGTGATCATCGCCCATATAAAATTCGTGGCATAGCCACCATATTAAATAATTGTGTCATGTGACACCACATTCGATAATGTAACCGAAGTTACCACATTCGATAATGTGACCAAGTCACCACATTCGAGATAGTGGGACCAAGTCACCACATACACTTCCCCTTTCTCATATATCCCGAATGCCCCATATTATTTATATCATGCATATCATACTTAAATTCACATTCATGTCACTTTTCACATGTTAATATAACATATTTCGTAATCCTAGTAGGAGTAGGAAACATACCTGAGTACTTTGTACCATAACATGGTACTTTAGCCACATTCTTACACTTTCATATTAACAACATATATCAAGTTAGAGCCATAAATCTATTAATATTTGTGTGGGGTGCACACGGTACCTTAGCCAGATTCTTACACTTTCATATTAACACATTTAATTTAAAACATAGCCATGAACATATTAAAACTTAGAGTAGGGTACACATCTGATTCGCTTAAGGTTTCCAATCCAAATCCCGAAAAGCTTGATCTAATGCCTTAGATCTTAAATATCTACATTTAATCAATCATTTAATAATTAGTAAGCCATTCAGCCATAAATCCAAATCCTAGTAGGATTAGTACACTAAAACTTACCTTGGTGCCAAATCCCGAAATCTTCACTATACTCTTTCTTGTATTCTAAAGCTTTAAATCACTTTAACAAATTAGTTTGACTTTTGAATAAATATGAACTAGATCTAAAACACCAAAAATAGGCCTTGGTCGAATATTCGCATGTCTTACCTTGTGGATTTTAAATCCCAAAATTCACCGAATAACTAGGGAACACGTGGCCTATGGTGTACCTTCGGGAAAAGAACTTCTCCTTCCTTGTAGTCGACACTTAGTAAATCTCGAAGAGCCTTCTTTCCAAGTTTTGACTAACACAATAATGGGGTTAGATTTCCTAGTTTCGGCTTTAATCTTAGAAGAAAAAGAATGGAAATCGATAACTACTGACCTTACCCTTAATCTTTGTAATCGATGACCCTTTTCTTGAGTCCTCAAAGATTCGACTTAAGACCTAGAGAGTAGTCACACAAGTTTCACTTTTGGAATATTGAGAGAAGAAGAATGAAGAAGAAAAGAATAGTTGCTTAAGAGAATTCGCAGAGGTTATCAAGGAAGAGAAAATAATCTTTGAATGGCCTCTCTTTCCTTTTATAGTCGAATTTACTACTCGTAATCCCTTACTTGGCCACCACTCTTCTATTTTGATAACTTTATCCTTTGAATTATCACTTTATTAAAAGAATTAATCCAACAATTATCTCCTAAAATAATGATAATTAAATCTATTATTTATCTCCTATTTAGCCAAAATTCTAAAGGAAATAAAACTCCTCTTTTAAGAGCCCTCATGCCATCCACCTCTCTGCTCTTTGTAGCAAAATAAAACTTCTTTTATTTGCTTCCTAAGTGACTCGATCCACAGCCCAAATACACTTGCATGTGGCGCCATTTCTAGAGGCCCTAAGTGGCATCTTGAGCCACTTTTCAAGCCTAATTGTGTGTCAAATTTCACATACTTTTTCTCTTAAGGCCACCTTGCCTTAGTTTCCTCTTTTAAACTTTAAAACTTAACATTTCTTTACATTTCCAAGTTTCCAAAATTTTCGTTTGCCTCTTTAATCTTGACATTTCCTTACATTTCCAAGTTTCGAAATGTTCACTTTCCTCTTTTGAATCATTTCTAAATCATTTCCTTACATTTCCTAGTTTCCAAAAATGTTCACTTTCCTGTTTTAAACTTAACATCTCCATACATTTCCAAGACAAGGCATTTCCTTACATTTCCTTACATTTCCTTACATTTCCATACATTTCCTTACATTTCCTTACATTTCCATACATTTCCTTACATCTTAGGGTTCCTAAAGCTCCTCGGATCACATCCAACACACCCACTGAGCCCACTATTTCATGAATTACGCACGAACGCGTAACCCCTAATCTAGGATGTTACAATTCTACCCTCCTTAAAAATAATTTCGTCCTCGAAATTACTTATTAACAGTCGTACAATCCTTCTCACAGCACTATGCTTACGCTGCACACTCTGATCTTAAATTCACGTCCCCTAGAACTCATGTCTACTTCACGATTTAATCTAATTAAGAAGTTTTATGAATTAGCTTTTATTCCACTGATTATTCGCGAAGAAGTTTTATGAAAAGAATTTTAGGAGTGGTTCTTTCGTATTTATACATGCACACAGTCTTTTCATTCATTCATACATCCATCAAACAATTATGAACTTTCGTTCATTCAGAGAAACGTTATAGTTTTCATTGTTGTTGTTTTTCCACTACTTAGGGGCATTTTCGTAATTTGTCCTACAAGGGTATTTTCGTAATTTTTAGAAGAAAATGTTCCTTGATGATCTTGTCAAAAAGTATTTTGGAATTTTTAAATTCCCGTGGAATTTTTAAATTCCTGGGGTATTTTGGAAAATTTTGAAATTCAGGGGTATTACGGTAAATTTGGAGCTCGGGGTTATTTTGGTAATAAACCATGGTAAATTTGTAAATCTGAATAAATCAAGGGTATTTCAAAATTTGCAAAACTTGGGGTTCTTTTGAGAATTTGTATTCCAAATTGGTGATGTTTGCAAAAATTTTGGAAATCGGGGTCATTTTGGTAATTTTGTACATCAAGGGCAATTTCGTAATTTTCCAAAGTCAAGGTATTAATATTTGCAAAATAGAATTCTTGGATGCTTTTGTAAAGTAAGGAAAATTTTATTGAAATTGGGGTGTTATGAAATTTTAGAAACCAAGGGCATTTTGTAATTTTGCCACTAGGGCATTTTGGTAATTTTCATAAATCAAGAAATATTTCGAGAAATTTATAAAACAGTGTTTTCAAATTAAAAGGGAATTTTAAGAGTTTTAAAACTAGGGTTTTCATAAAAAACATGGCTAGTCCCTTTCGGGTTTTAGTTATTGAGTTTAGCTCATGAGTGAGTCCTCTTGGTTAGGGTGAACCAGTAGCTACGCACTGCAGGATTCTGCGAAGAGGAGGTGAGTCACTAGGACTGCTAAAAATAGGCTCTTCCGGATCCAATCCTAGACATGCGTCAGGGTTACCACACCCTAACTTCGGTTGACTTAGCCATAGGTTTGTTTAGTTAGTCAATTAAGTCTTATGTAATAGTTGGAGTAGACTAGTCCTGGGGTTCAAGTACCTATCATACTATTCTACGCTCCATGCCTTTTCTACCCTTCTATAATTCACATAATCACACAGATGGTTAGGGTACTTACAGTGGATGCAGTGCGAGACTTAGGTGCCATGCCGTAAAACCCGCTTAACTTCAAAGAAACTCATTTGGGCTCGATTTGAAAATGTTTTGGGCCTTAGCCCACACGCCGAGAGTTTAAAACTGGGCTCGATACCAAATTGAAACACTCCAAACCCGTCCACGAGCCTTGACCGAATCTGGTATGTTCCCGGTGAAAGCTGTTTTAAATTCTTTTGTACTTAGGAAAGTTTGTTTTGGGTTGGGCTTGAGTTGAAAACAAGTTTATTCCATTAGTACGCTTCTTTTGATTTAGGTGACAAAACGTTTTGGCTTTGTATGAAAATAAATTTAACGTTTGGGCTTTGTATGAAAATAAATTTACTCGATCTTTTAATAAATATAAAGTTTGTAGGCTCAATAAATAAAAGTAAAGTAATGAAATGCTACTACGGCCTTATTACATCAAATAATTTCCCAAAATTAAAATCAAAATAAAATTTAAAATACTTAAAATAAAATAGTCCAAAAATAAATGAACTTCTTGTTGTGCATGGCCATCCCTAAGCATCTGCCGGCCCGGTCCATCACTGGTCGTCACCTGAAAAGTAATCCCACAACGGGGTGAGTCAATAGACTCAATGTGTAACCAACACTAAAATTTAATAATCAGGCATACAATATCATACATGTTCATAAAGCATTTAAACAGTAAAATAATGATGCAACCCGAACCCAAACCTATATGCCATCCGCTACACACCACCGTACCATCCTCGCACACCGTGGGGACTACTAAGTCAACCCTCCATCCGCTACACACCATCGGGCGTCATTGCAATGACGTGCTCATCGCCTATATAAAATTCGTGGCATAGCCACCAGATTAAATAATTGTGTCATGTGACACCACATTCAGATAATGTAACCGGGTTACCACATTCGATAATGTGACCAAGTCACCACATTCGATAGTGGGACCAAGTCACCACATACACTTCCCTTTCTCATATATCCCGAATGCCCCATATTATTTATATCATGCATATCATACTTAAATTCACATTCATGTCACTTTTCACATGTTGATATAACATATTTCGTAATCCTAGTAGGAGTAGGAAACATACCTGAGTACTTTGTACCATAACATGGTACTTTAGCCACATTCTTACACTTTCATATTAACAACATATATCAAGTTAGAGCCATAAATCTATTAAGATTTGTGTGGGGTACACACGGTACCTTAGCCATATTCTTACACTTTCATATTAACACATTTAATTTAAAACATAGCCATGAACATATTAAAACTTAGAGTAGGGTACACACCTGATTAGCTTAAGGTTTCCAATCCAAATCCCGAAAAGCTTGATCTAATGCCTTAGATCTTAAATCTCTACATTTAATCAATCATTTAATACTTAGTAAGCCATTCGGCCATAAATCCAAATCCTAATAGGATTAGTACACTAAAACTTACCTTGGTGCCAAATCCCGAAATCTTCACTATACTCTTTCTTGTATTCGGCAAAGCTTTAAATCACTTTAACAAATTAGTTTCAGCTTTTGAATAAATATGAATTAGATCTAAAACACCAAAAATAGGCCTTGGTCGAATATTCGCATGTCTTACCTTGTGAATTTTAAATCTCAAAATTCATCGAATAACTAGGGAACACGCGGCCTATGGTGTACCTTCGGGAAAAGAACTTCTCCTTCCTTGTAGTCGACACTTAGTAAATCCCAAGAGCCTTCTTTCCAAGTTTCGACTAACACAATAATGGGGTTAGATTTCCTAGTTTCGCTTTAATCTTAGAAGAAAAGAATGGAAATCGATAACTCCGACCTTACCCTTAATCTTTGTAATCGATAGCCCTTTTCTTGAGTCCTCAAAGATTCGGCTTAAGACCTAGAGAGTATTCACACAAGTTTCGACTTTTGGAATATTGAGAGGAGAAGAATGAAGAAGAAAAGAATAGTTGCTTAAGAGAATTCGGCAGAGGTTATCAAAGAAGAGAAAATAATCTTGAATGGCCTCTTTTTCCTTTTATAGCCGAATTTACTACTCGTAATCCCTTACTTGGCCACCACTCTTCTATTTTGATAACTTTATCCTTTGAATTATCACTTTATTAAAAGAATTAATCCAACAATTATCTCCTAAAATAATGATAATTAAATCTATTATTTATCTCCTATTTAGCCAAAATTCTAAAGGAAATAAAACTCCTCTTTTAAGAGCCCTCATGCCATCCACCTCTCTGCTCTTTGTAGCAAAATAAAACTTCTTTTATTTGCTTCCTACCTGGCCCAAATACACTTGCATGTGGCACCATTTCCAGAGGCCCTAAGTGGCATCTTCAGGCCACTTTTCCAAGCCTGATTGTGTGTCAAATTTCACATACTTTTTCTCTTAAGGCCACCTTGCCTTAGTTTCCCCTTTTAAACTTTAAAACTTAACATTTCTTTACATTTCCAAGTTTCCAAAAATTTTCATTTGCCTCTTTAATCTTGACATTTCCTTACATTTCCAAGTTTCTAGAAATGTTCACTTTCCTCTTTTGAATCATTTCTAAATCATTTCCTTACATTTCCTAGTTTCCAAAAATGTTCACTTTCCTGTTTTAAACTTAACATCTCCATACATTTCCAAGACAAAGCATTTCCTTACATTTCATTACATTTCCTTACATTTCCATACATTTCCTTACATTTCCTTACATTTCCATACATTTCCTTACATCTTAGGGTTCCTAAAGCTCCTCAGATCACATCCAACACACCCACTGAGCCCACTATTTCATGAATTAAACACGAACGCATAACCCCTAAATTAGGATGTTACAATGTATCAATACATCATGTAAAATCATTTCCATGTTTTTCTTGTAAATACCTGTACTAGTTCTATCAAACTCATATAAATTCATAATATAATTACAATTATTAAGTTCAATGTACATGTAACATATATACCGTATATCCGTATATCATATATATACCATTTTCATGTAAATACCTATACTAGTTTATATCGAACTTGTATAATCTTGTAATAACACTATACCCATTGAACCACTTAGAATTACGTTAGATACGCAGGTTGTACACACGAGGTGTGCTGAATTGTAATCCTTCAATTCTTGTCATGGATGCTCCTACGAGCGATAATCGGTAAGCTCCTTCGAGCTGAATATCGATAAACTCATACAAGCTGAGTATCGGTAAGCTCTCACGAGCTGCAAACCGGTAAGCTCATATGAGCTGTGGTGAGTCCGCAACACATGCAAGATCTCAACCGAAATGGTAACCCTAATGACATGTCATTTGTATCTCACGAATTTCTAAGGTTCAAATGGGGCTCGGTGTTCTTTGTACATCATCGGTTATGCTCTCGATAATTATACTTAATAATTAAATCA
The DNA here is from genome assembly GCA_025506655.1 of Gossypium rotundifolium. Classification (NCBI taxonomy): domain Eukaryota; kingdom Viridiplantae; phylum Streptophyta; class Magnoliopsida; order Malvales; family Malvaceae; genus Gossypium; species Gossypium rotundifolium. The sequence continues at coordinate 72,900,684 of CP106731.1, forward strand.
TTCATATATATATATATATATATATATTTTCAATTAAAGCATATAAATAACAATTTAATTACACGAACTTACCTCAAACTCGTATGATGTAAAACGATCGTTTAATCGAAAACTTTGTCTTTCCCCAATCTAATTTCGTACGTTGGTTTTCTTGATCTATATAATCAAATTAAACTAATTTAAGCATCATTCTATTCAAATCAATCCAAAACCATGTTTTGGAAAAATTATTATTTTGCCCCTATACTTTTGACTACTTTACAATTTAGTCCCTAGGCTCGTAAAATGAAATTCATGAAATTTTCATCCATAAACAAGCCTAGCCATTTTACTACATGCTCATAGAAACCCATACATTCTTCAATTTCACACATTTAACACACAATTTTCACATTTTTTAATTTAGCTATTTGACAATTTCATTAAAAATATCTTAACAAAAGTTCTTTAACTAACAACAAAGATTCATTTTCTTCCATTAAACATCAAAACCCTATTATACTTATCAATGAAAAATCTCAAACTATTCAATATTTTTGCAAATTAGTCCCCTAGTTAGCTAGGTTAAGCTATAACGATCCTAAAAACATAGAAATCAACAAAAACGGGACAAGATAGCACTTACATGTAAGGGACTTTCTTTGCAAAATTTTCAAGCTTTTCTAAAGCTCTTCTTTGCTGGAAAAATGATCTCATGCATGAATGAAAAAGATAACCCCTTTTTTTAATTTAATTTTAACCTTTAATTACCTATTTACCAAATTACCCTTACCTAACTTTAAAATTTTCATAATTGCCAAGCCATGCACATCCACTATCACCTTTAATGGTAAAATTACCATATAAGGACCTCAAATTTAAAGTTTTATAGCTATTTAATACCTTTAGCTAATAGAACACAACTTTCGTACTTTACAAGATTTAGTCATTTTTCACTAATTGAGCATACAAACGGTAAAATTTCTTAACGAATTTTTTTATACTATAATACTATCGTGCTATAGACCATAAAATAATATTAAAATAAATTTTTTGACTTCATATTTGTGGTCCCAAAACCACTGTTTAGATTTCACTGAAAATGGGCCGTTACAGCCACATGGCCATGTCCTTGCCCATGTGGCTCACATGGCCTAGGTACACGCCCATGCCCTCTGTCTGTGTGGTTCTAACATGTAAATAGAGAGTTAGACGGCTTGGAGACACGGCCGTGTCCTTGCCTATGTGACTCACACGACCTGGGCACACGCCTGTGCTTACCCGTGTGGTCCTAAGTCACAAACAGTGACTCACACGGCCTAAACACATGCCAATGTCTCATGTCCGTGTGAACCCAATTCGATGAACAGTGAGTTACACGGTCGATCAAATAGTCGGCCACATGCCCGTGTGGCTCACATCGCCTAGTCACATGCCCGTGTGGCGTCTACAGCCACTATTTTTGGTGACCCAAACTTGCAAAAGTAAGGTTTTTGGTATGCACCTGATTTCGATGACAAAGGAAAGTTACGGAGGTTACCAGGAACCTAAATAATCAATCACTAATCAATTATGCCATAAATTTCAATATTCACTTAAAATCATTTACCGTTAAGATTGTGTCGAAAGCTTCGATGCAACTCCAACTCTAATCGTCTACTTACCTTGTACAAAACGGAAGGAAATCAGACTAAAATAATGGAATAATGCCTCTTGCACTATCCTCACCTAAAAGTAACCAAATGAGTGATTAAACAAACTTTCAAACAACCAAACACAACCCATTTTGACATACTATCACTAATTTGGAAACTTCACAAAACGGAAGAAAAGTAATAGTAAAACTTACTCAACAATCACACAGTCGACCTTACAGGCAACGAGGAACTCACAATTAGCATAGAATCGAACACCGAAGAAGGCAAAATAAGAGAAAAGAAGAAGAAACGGAAAAAAAGGAAGGGAAAAATATAAACTTCAAGGAAAAAGGACGTAAAGAAAGGAAAATACTACAGAAACTCTTTAGAATATTTAAAAATAACTACCCCTTCTTGCAATTACAAAAAAAAAACTTCCTACGCATACTATGGGATTCGAACTCGAAACCAGATAGAATACAAACAGATGCTTAACCATTGAACCAGCAGGCTCATTCTTGTCACACTTTCACACAGAATTGAACTTAAGCATGTAATGCGTGTTTATGGGTTGATTTCAAAATAACAAAACTTTTAATGATGCTACTCAAACTCCAAACCTTAAACACAAAAGTAGATAACAGACTTAGGATACAAAAATTAATTACTATAGATTCTAACAATTAAATTCTTAAAATTTTGGGGTGTTACAACCCTCTCACCCTAAAAGAAATTTCGGCCTCAAAATTTTACCTGAGTCGAACAGTTGCAGATATAGCTATCAAATTGATTCTTCCAGTTCCCACGTGGCTTCGTCAATATCGTGTTTCCTCCAGAGGACCTTCACTAGAGGAATGGTTTTCTTCATCAGCATTTTAACGTCACGTTCCAAGATTTGGACAGGCGCTTCTTCGAATGTTAAGTCCGGTTGCAACTCAATCTCATCAACAGGAACAATATACGATGGATCCGATTGATACCATCTCAACCTCGAGACATGAAACACATCATGAATCCGATCCAGCTCTAGTGGTAATTCTAACTAGTAAGCAACGGGTCTGACACGCTTCAAAATACGATAAGGCCTAATGAACCTCAGGCTTAGTTTTCCCTTACGTCCAAATCGAAGGACCTTTTTCCAAGGTGATACCTTTAGAAACACCTGGTCACCTATTGAAAACTCAATATTCTTTCTTTTCAAATCTGCATAAGACTTTTGTCGGTCCAATGTGGCTTTCAGTCGATCCTAAATTACTTTCATATGTTCTCAGTTTTAAAAATCATCTCAGGGCCCAATATCTAGCGTTCACTTAACTTTCTCCAACATAATAGAGTACGGCACCTACGACCATATAAAGCCTCGTAGAGTGCCATCTGAATACTAGACTAAAAGCTATTATTGTATGCAAACTCTGCCAATGGTAGGTACTCCTTCCAGCTACCCTTGAAGCTTATCATACAACCTCGAAGCATATCTTCTAGGATCTGGATAACTCACTCTGACTATCCATCGGTTTGAGGGTAATACGTAGTACTTATTAAGTCAAGTGCCTAAAGCCTCATGGAGTTTCTTCTAGAACCGAGACATAAATTGTGGATCTCTATCATAAATAATCAAGACTGAAATTTCGTGTAGTCTCACAATTTCAGCGATGTACAATTTAGCTAACTTTTGTAGGGAGTAGTCTGTTTGGATAGGAATGAAATGGGTTGACTTGGTCAATCGATCAACGATGACCCAAATTAAATCTTTCTTAGTCAGAGTTAAAGGCAATCCCGTAACAAAATCCATGGTTACCCACTCCCATTCCCACTGTGGAATCTTAATTGGTTACAGCAGTCCAGAGGGCAACTGATGTTCGGCCTTAACCTTTTGACACGTTAGACAGTGGGACACAAAAGTGACTACCTCCTGTTTCAGTCCAGGCCACCAATAAAGCTCTCGGAGATCCCAGTACATCTTGTTCCCACCAGGATGCATAGCATAGGGACTATTATGTGCCTCCTGCAGAATCGAATGCCTTAATTCCTTATCATTGGGTACACACATCCGGCCTTTGAAACATAGCGTTGTTTAGACTAAAATCAAAACTCTTGTTCGAGTCAATCTGCCGAACACTCTGGACTAAAGAATTGTCATTCAATTGCTTAGTTCGAATCTATTCCACCTAACTTGGCCTTACTTACAATTCAGCCAACAATCCTTTATCCTCAACCAAACTCAGACGAGCTAACATTGCTCTCAGACCCGTCACCGCTCTACACTTAAGGGAATCAACTACCACATTAGCCTTCCCTGTATGGTGTTCTATAGTGCAATCATAATCTTTAAGTAACTTAACCTATTGTCACTGACGAAGATTTAAATCTTTTTAGGTTGAAAAATATTTGAGACTCTTGTGATCGATGTAAATAACACACCTTTCACCATACAGATAATGTCTTTAGAGTTTCAAATCAAACACAACCGAAGCTAGTTCAACATCGAGCATAGGGTAATAACCCTCGTGTGTGTTTAGTTATCGCGATGCATAAGCGACCACCTTTCCATCTTGTATAAGCACACATCCTAGCTCGACATGTGAAGCATCACTGTATACCATAAACTCTTGACCCGATTCTGATTGAACTAAAATAGGAGCCTGTGTTAGAACGGACTTGAGTTAATGAAAACTAGACTGTTGTGTCTTTGACCACACAAATGAAGCATTCTTACGTAACAGCTTCATTTGAGGTGACATAATCAGAGAAAATCCTTCGACAAACCTTCGGTAGTAACCTACTAAACCTAAGAAGCTACGAAGCTCTCATACATTTTTTGGCTGTTTCCACTCAATAACAGCTTCTATTTTCTTGGGATCAACTCGGATCCCCTCCGCTGTCACTACATAATCCAGAAAAGTGACTTCCTGCAACCAGAACTCACACTTACTGAACTTGGCATAAAACTATTTTTCCCAGAGTATCTGAAGTATGATACGAAGATGATCATTATGCTCGGTTTCCAATTTAGAGTAAATCAAGATATCATCGATGAAAACCACTACAAATTGATCCAAGTACAATTGAAACACTCGATTCATTAAATTCATAAATGCCATCGGGACATTCGTTAACCCGAAAGGCATTACCAGAAACTCGTAATGTCCATAACGAGTCCTGAAAGCAGTTTTGTATGCATTAATCTCTTTGAATTTGAGCTGGTGGCAACCTGAGCGTAGGTTGATTTTAGAGAAGATAGACGCCCCCCGAAATTGGTCGAACATGTCATCAATCCTCAGTAACGGATACTTATTCTTGATTGTCAACTTGTTGAACTACCTATTATCAATACACATTCTCATCAACCCATCCTTCTTCTTAACAAACAATACCGATGCTTCCCACGGAGACACACTCGGTTGAATGAATCCCCTATCCAAGAGTTCTTGAAGTTGTGCTTTTGATTCTTAGCTCTTTTGGTGCCATAACGATAGGGCGCAATGGGCACTAGAGCTGTACCTGATAACAGATCAATTCCAAATTCCACTTCTCTATTCAGAGGTACTCCGGGCAATTCTTCGGGAAATCCGAGAATTCCCTCACAGTACGGATATCTCCCACTGAAATCTTTTCAAAAGTAGAGTTGGATACGTAAGAAAGGTATGGATTGCACCCCTTTCGAACTAACTTATCTACTACAAGAGAGGAGATTACATTAGAGAGGTAATCTCGACGCTCACCAACTATAACCACCTCGTTATTCTCAATTGGTCTTAGAATAACCCTCTTGGTTACACAGTCTAGACTGACCCAATACTCAACAAGCCATTATATTCCCAAATTCAAGTCAAACTCATTAAAGGGAAATTCCATTAAATTAGCTAGAAATATTGTGCCCTGAAGTTCTAGGGGTACCCGTCTGTATACTCTATCAACTCGAATTGACTGTCCCAACAAACTAATTATAGAAAACTTTCTAGCAGTATTCTCAGTAGTTAAACCCAGATATAAAGAAACAACACTAGCTATATACGAGTGAGTAGAGACAATATCAATGAGACCATAATACGGAACAAAATGTATAAAGAAGGTACTACAATGACATCAACATCATCGCTCTCCTCATGGTGTTTCGCTGCAAAAACCAGTGCCGACTGACGAGCCTCAGTCTGACCTACACTTTACTTGGTGCTCCCTGTCCTCTCCCAGATCCATTACCACCCCTACCAGTACCATGACCTCTACATGGTTGCTGAACCTCTCTCAGAGGTTGAACAAAATTTGAAGCTGAATTCTGTACCGCAGCTGGCAATGAATCAGATCGACGGGGGCAATCTCTAACTCGATGCTCCATTGACCCTTAACAGAGACACGCTTCTAGCTTCCTCTAGCACTCACCCAAATGGCGTTTTCAAGACTCACTACACAATTGAACCTCAGTCACTATAGATGATGTCTCGGCCCTCGGGGGACTATCAAACCTTGCTTGTTTCTTAGGGAATTGACTAGAACCAGAGGGACCCGAATCCCTCTTAACCTTCTTCTGATCCTTCTCACGGTTATGCCAATTTTGCTTAGTGCGCTTCACCTCTTCCACTATTTTTTCGTTGTCCACAAGAATCGCAAAAACCCGCTCCCTCTGAGGAGCTATCATAACCTGCAGATCATATCTCAGTCCTTTTCAAACCTCACACACGTGTCGTAATCAGACACTACCAGTGTCCGTGCATACTTACTCAGTCACAAGAACTCAACGTCATACTCAACCAAGGAGCGATCACCCTAAACTAGTCTCATAAACTCACGTCAACGAGCCTCGACATAACTCTCCCACACATATTTACCCTGGAAGGCTATAACACATAGGTTTGTGCAAGTGTGCACAGTCATTATCAAGTAATAAGTAAACATCGAGTTATCGTCTCCACAGGGATTGTATTTGTGCTAAGTCACTTCGTTTGTAAAATTATATTAACAATTTGGTAAATAAAAACACAATATGATTGAGAAGTGACGATTAAAATATATTAAACTAAATGCAATGATCCCTAATGTAAATTATCCTAAGAATGAAAAATATATAAATGAAATAGATTTTAGTAAAATTAAACAAAATTTGCAACAATTATAATGTAAATAAACTAGGAAAATTACTTTAATTAAACTCAATTTATTATCAACATGCTTAATAACATTCGAAAAAACATTCCATGGCAACTCGATCTTTCATGAGTTTGGAAACCATATTAGGTCCTTTCAGAATCCTTTACTTAGTAAATACGCATTTTGCTAATCTTTATTTACTAAGGGTTTCTTAGCATTCGTGAGAGGTAACAGAGACGTGTCAGGTTTGAAACAATTTAATCACACAAATCTAAAAATTATGCAGATAACAGAGCTTGGTCAGAGTTGTTATGCAACCTACAATTTAATCGGGTCAGAATCTAAATTGATCATGCACATTTCAATTATGTGTCCATTAGCTGTCGTCTGGTCAAGATCGTTTAGCTAATTCAAGTGCATTTCAATCATGTATGAATGAAATACAAACTTGATTTTAATTGAAAACATGATCGATTGAGACAGAAACATTATAAGCATGAATCAAATAAATATTATTTAATCAAAGAAATCATCCTAGCTTAAATAAAATTAAGCTAACATTGTTGTAAATAAGAACAAAGAACACATAGCAAACATCTTTAGATTAAATTAAAGAAAAGAAAGATTAAACCCAATTCAGAGTGGCTGTCACCCAAGACTTTGACTGACGAGGCCCCTTCGTTCCTTTGCTTTGCTCCTTTGCTGATGGCTCTTCAAGGTGGTGACCAAGGATTCTTTAAGAGGCTTAATTGCTAAAATCTCTATGAAGAGATGATGCTAGGCGTGGGAATGGAAAAGGCTAAGAGAATTTGTAGATAAGAGAGAATGATGAATGATGAGAATGAATGAGGAATGATTGATGGATGATGAATGAGGGAATGAGAGGGTCTTATTTATAGGTGAGGAGAGGGGGATAGTTTGTTAAAAATAGTGGATGTTAAGATCTTCAAATCTCCTCAAATTGTGTCTGGCCATGCTTAATGGCTTTTGACTTGATTTTTTCTTGATTTTAAAGTAATTTTTGATGCCATACAACTCAGGACTGAGACTCGGTCAATCGTAAAACTTCGGACAAATCTCTAATTTCTTCAACACTACAAGGACCTTGTGTAATTAAACCAAAGAATGGTTTAAATGGAAAGCCATGTGTAGTTGAATATTGGGTTGACTTGGTCTCCAATTTGGATGGTTTTGTAATCCAGCAAAGCTATCAGTCTTGTCTAGATTAAATCAACAAGTCAGAGGACCAAAGAATAAAATTTATCCAATTTAATTAATTAATTAAAACCCAAATTATTAATGAAATATTTTAAAATTAATTATTAAATATAATTTTATATTTTATTATTTAATTTAATCATGCATGGCCACTATATGTCTTAAAAATATAATATATTCAAATTAATATAAAATAAGCCATTTATTGCATGAAAACTATATAATAAAGCATAAAATCACATTTTAATAATTTCTATGCCTTAATTTCATATTTTCACATATTTCATTAATTTATTAAACAATTACTTAGTTTTAACAATGGATTTAAGTAAAAAGGTGATAAATTACATACGAAAAACCCTATATATTTTTTCGTTTACAAAGGCGTTCTTGAAATAGTCCTAGTTCACTTGTTCAGACTGAGCACCTTGCTCAACGATTCACCACCACTGATAAGCTTCGTCTCAGAGTAAGGACACAGCACCCCTTAATTTCTGAGTAGGAGTGCAGTCAAAGTCTGTCATAATATGCTCAGTAGCCTCGAGCCATTATTCAGCAATGGTGGGAGCAATTCCTATGACGCCCTTGAATAATTTAGCCTCATTCAACCGAGTCATTCAGTAACTGACCCTCGACCTCCTTATTTTAAATGGGTTCCTACAAACCTCTCTAGTGCTCAAATCGTGGCCTGGGATAGTGCACCGTCCCCAACAGCCTGAGCCTGGGACTCCGTCTCAGCAACGGGAGTACCAACAGTATCGCTGGTCTTCAGATTGGGCATACTACCCATAGAGGATGACTCTGCCCGAGCTTTTTGTAACAACTTGATTTTGACTATAATCGGAAAAGTGGTTTCGGGACCATAAATACGATTCCAAAAAATATTTTTCATGTTTATTATGTTTGAATTTGTTGGTGTTAAATTTTTGTGACTTAATTTTGTCGTTTAGGTATCTGATTAAATAAAAAGGACTTAATCGCGTAAAATGTAAAGGTTACAAAATAAAGTGTAAAGTGCTTATTTGATAGTGGATTTTTAATATGAGGTACTTAAAGGGAAATTAGCCCATTTAAAGATATAGTGGATGGTTAAGGTCATAAATATCCTTAATTTATATGTTAATATTATTTAAGTTAAAAGGTTAATTAGGTAATTTGGTAATAATATCATATAAGTTATAATTAAATAAAAGAAACCAATGTTCATATTTTTTTTAAGCTAACTGAAACCAAGAAAAAGAAAAAGAAATAAGAAGAAACTAGGATTCGGCCTTGTGTTCTTCAAATCAAGGTATGTTAATTGTTCGATTTTTGATAATTTTTACGTTTTCGAGATTGTTGTTAAGTGTACTTCAAAACCCATGTCTCAATTTGTGATTTTGATGATAATTTTTTGTTTTGCCATTGATGATACCTTGTGGTTTTTTATGTTTGATAATGAAATGTAAAATATATGTGTTAGATTAACAAGTTTTGTCTTTGCATTTTTGATGAAATTGAGTAATTTGGACTAAATTGAAAAATAAATTTTTGAGGAACTAAAATGTGAAATAAATGAAATGTGTAGGTTTTTATGGACACTAGGAATATTCGACCCTTAAGGAGTGTAGTCAAATTTTGTGTATTTTGTGTTTTTAGCAAAAAGGACTAAATTGTAAAAAGTATGAAATGTTAGGGGCAAAATTATAATTTTCCCATTTGTGTTTTTAGGATAAATTGAATAGAATGGTGTTTAAATAAGCTTAATTTGAATATGTTTAGATCAAGAATTAAAGAAATCAAATTTGGACTGGGGAAAGACAAAAGTGGTCGAGTAGCCGATTTAACAGTCGACGACATCTGAGGTAAGTCAATAAGCATTTAAATGTTGAAATAACCATGGATATGTATTTGTTATGTATCAAAATGAATTATTTGAATTTATATATGCTATGGCCGAATGTGGGTATTGTTATTTGGCTAACTTTCGAGCTTGATTCGACCGAGATTCGACGTCCGTAATCCCCGTATGAACCTTAGGAATAGATAGGATACATATGTCATGACATAGTATATCCGATATGTGTTATCCTGTAAGACCATGTCTAGGACATTGGCATCATATTTGATTCATGTAAGACCCTGTCTGGGATAGTGGCATCGACATGTGATTACATGTAAGACCACGTCTGGGACGTTAGCATTGTACGAGCTTCTAACTATCCGCGTATCCTTTTTTATTTCGAATGGTTCAACAGGCATGTGTAAGTGAAGGCTAATGTGATATTTGAACTAAAAGAACTCAGGTACATATATAATTTGTGTTATGAAATGAAAGGTAAGTTATATGTTTATTTCATTGTACACAAGTTAATGTGTAAACATGTGAACCGTGTATAAGTTTTTTTTTTAACTATGTGTATTCAGCCAAAGGGTACATTATTTGAATTTGATATTAAAATTTGAGTAATTAATTGTGATTGTGTATAATTCACTACTTGATATAGCTTTGTATATATGATTTTTTAAGTTAATTGATTTTACCTTGCTATTAACTTACTAAGCTTAAATAGCTTACCTTGTGTTTCTTTGCCTATTTCTGTTTTATAGATTTTCGATACATTACGAGCTATGGGATCGTCAGCAGGACTACCACACTATCGACAGCTTTCTTTGGTATGTATAGCATAGAAAAAGATTGAATATGAATTAAGTACCTATGTATGTAAATAATAGCCATGCAAAAATGGCTTATCCTTTTTGATTGATTTGCTATCTTTGATGATTGATAAACCGTAATATACACATATTTTAAACATGTATTTAACATACTTTTGGATGATTTATCCCTTTAATTGTGGAATTTGATGCCCTAATATTTTGTTTTCACGTTTTATACTCTAGAGAGCATAGGAGGATGAGAAAAATGAGAAACGGGCCGAAAACAGAGAAAATGGGCCAAAATAAGAAATCTACACAGCCTGGAGTTCACCACGCGGTCGTGCCTCTTTAGCAGGCTCGAACACGGGCCTGGTCTCGAATCACACGGGCGTGTCCCTACCGTAACCTATTTTAACTCCACTCGGAAAAAAATACTTAGAGGCAAAGAAAGACATTTCGAAAGCCTATATAAACACCCTAAATGTATCCTCAAAGGGGGAGGTAGCCTGAGGCAGCCAGAGAGGGCTGAATACAGGGAATTACTCAAAGAAAGCCAGTTGATCCATCTCAGAAGCTGGAATCACACTCAACACTAAGGATCTCTCCTTCAATTCCTTTAGGGGTTTTAGGGTTTTCTTTATGTTTTCTTATTTTTCTTCTGAGATGTATTCTTTTATAAACATGAACTAAACCCCTCAAATGCCTGAGGGGGATGAAACCTAAGACGAATCTTGTTATTGTTTTCTAAACTATATGATAAATATTTTATTTGTTCTTGATTATGTTTTCTTAATTCTTGCTTTGATATTTCAGGATATTGATTCAAGTATTGATGTGCTTAGCAGTGGAACAAAAGTCCCTGTTTAAGAGTAGATCTAGCATAATTAAGCGGAGTTGATCGCACTCCTAGAAATAGGACGACAAAAATCTATCGGATTAGGGTCAAACCTAATATGGGAATCCATAGATTGAGTTAATGTAACTTTAGGGGTTTTAATTAGAAAGAGATTTCAATTAATCAACCTAGGGTTAGACATTAGTAGCCTCAAAAGAGGTATTAATATAAATTAGGAAATCCTACGGATCAAGTCAAGTGAATAAATAGTCTGGTTCAGAGTTAAATAACAAGTGAAGTCTAGGTGGATTCTTCCTCGGGTATTGTCTTGATCAATTGATTTTTCCCAAAAGTATTTTCCCTATTCATTCTCTGTGTCTTGGCATCTTTAGCTTATAATTTGTTAAATAAACATTAATCACTTTTATTTTAAGCTAGATAATAAAAAGAGAGTCAGTACTAGTACTTTTGGTTCCTTTGGGTTTGACATTCCGGTCTTACCACTAAGCTATACTACTGTTCGATAGGTGCGCTTGCCTCAATCATGGTGTTAGTTAGTTTCTAGACACGATCAATGATGGTTTGCAATAGTTGTTGTGAATAGGTTTATTCATATGCATATTTGGTTAAGTATATGTTTCATAATAGGTAAGCTTGCGTTATGTTTTAAAACTAGAAATATTGAACTTGGTTATGTGGTTGATACTTGTATTTTGGTTATGTTTGTTTGATGGATTGATTTAGTTGATATATGAACTTGAACCGAATGGATATGTGGATATTTTGGTTAAGCTAAGTGATGAAGCCATGGATGTGTTGAATGTGATTAGGTGATATGTAATGGTGTACTTATTATGTATTATGTAAAGTTTGATTGATTTATTAAACTAACTATGATCAAATGTGTATTTGTATATTTATATGTATATATATCTATTGAGTGAAGTTAAGTGAAATGTATATATAATAAGTATTAATATGCATGTGAGCTAGTAAGTTGTGATTGGTTATTGGTTATGATGGTATATATATATGTTCGAATACAATTAGAAAGTATGTGCTTATGTTAATTTTTATGTCTTGAAAGGTTTGGATTTGGAATGTCAAGGTTAAAGTTTATATGTATGTATTCGGCCATATTGTAAAATGGTAATTGTAACACCCCTAACCCGTGAATTCTTGGGACTAGGGTTAAAGGCGTTACTGCATGATCAAAACTTCCATAATATTTCATTCATTTCATTCATCAATCATACACACAATGTCCCTTAAGTGAGTCATCGAGACCCTAAGCATGCTTATAAACCGAGTCGGGACTAAAACGAAACATATACAAAAGTTCTTAGAAACTTAAAAACTTTTCTAAAATACAGGGGGTACACACCCGTGGGAGCCAACCGTGTGCCCTCCACGACTGCTAGACACACCCGTGTGTCCCCCATGGTTAAACCTAACTACACACCACGGCCACCAAGCACACCTGTGTACCCTGACCGTGGTTTATCATGCAAAAACAACACGGCTATCAAGCACCCCCGTGTGCTAAGGCCGTGTCCTACTAGGCCATATACAGACTTTCTCACATGGCCTCTAGGCACGCCTGTGTGCCATGGTCGTGTACTCTTAAGCTAGCTACTGACTTTACCCCACGATCACTAGGCACGCCCGTGTGCCATGGCCGTGTGACATTATAGGTCATTTGCAAGACCAAAATGCCACCCAATTGGGTCATACCTACAAGAAACATTTACCAAATCATATCATGCATATATGGCAACCAAAAACATACCAAATTGGCCAATAAATCTATACATTCAATACCAAATTCATTCATGCCAAATTACAAAACTAAAACTCATATCATCACAAGTATAATTCATCCAAAACTTACTCAAAAACTTGACCATTTCTTATTATCCAAACCATACCAAAAATATGCATCATATAACTCATTCATTCAAGCACTTTATCAACTCCAAACTAGCCAAAACCATGGCTAAGTTCACTTCATAAACATATACACATATCTAGCCTATACATGCCATATCTAGTTATATACATTTTTCAAAGGGTACCAAAAAGAGTTTAGTAGTGTGATGACGATCCTTGACGGTCTCGAGTCTTCAGTAGCTTTGACGACCTATAAAACAGAGAAAACAGACACATAGAGTAAGCTTTCCAAAAGCTTAGTAAGTCAATATACAAACAAACTTAGCATAAAATGCATTTTGAGCAAGTAAATACGTTGGCACATTCCAGTCACTTAGCAAATCATCACATATATACCTTGATTCATACTTGTGTCCACATTTGCCACATTCATCAAGTCAAGATTCACATTTTCACATTCAAACATACATTTCTTCAACTTCAAGTCATATAGGTACTTACCTTTTTATGCACACTTCATGTACATTCAACGTACCAAAACGGATATTCGTTCACTTATTTGATCATAGCTTGGAATTACAATTCGTATCACAAAGTTGCCCATTAAACCTTAAGAAATCTAGTAGGATAATCAGAAAGCTCAGAATAGTCGTACAATGCCAACGTCCCAGACGAGCTCTTACATGCACTCGAATATCGATGCCACTGTCCCTGATAGGGTCTTATACGAATCAAAACGAAGCCGATGTCCCAGACATGGTCTTACAAGTAAAGCTCTTATCGATGCCAGTGTCCCAGACGTGGTCTTACATGTATAACTCATATCGATGCCAATGTCCTAGACGTGGTCTTACACGAAATCTCAAATCAACGCCAATGTCCCTGGCGTGGTCTTACATGATAAAATGAGCAGATACCTATGTCATGACATAGCTAATCCTATCTATTCCTAGGTTCAGACGGACTTCTGGACGTTGTCACTATATCAAACTTATCTCGAATTCATATGCATAACCTCTCATAAGAATTCATTATCAACATTAGTCACATGAGCAACCACAATTTCATACAAGTACGTTTATTTGCATAGTGACTTACCTCAGATTCGGTTTAACTGAATGAAAACGGCTACTCTGTTACTTTTGCTTTCCTGTGTTCTAAGTCCGTTTTATTCAAAATTAACCCTTTTATTCACTAATTCATTCAATTCAATCCAAGGATACACATTTAGGGCTATTTGCAAATTAACCCTCATACTTGCACAATTTATCAATTTAGTCCATTTTTCTCAAAACATCAAATATACAAAATTTGTTCACACACATGCATAGCCGAATCTCCCTAGGGACCATACAATATATTTTTCATCAAATTTGTAATTTAGTCCATCAAATTACTATATTCTCAATTTAGCCCTAATTAGCTAAATTCATCAAAACTTCAAGAACATAACATGTTCATCTAGCTCAAATCTTTCATTTAACAACTAAACTCATCTCAAAACTCAACATATCAACAATGGCATCTCACACAAACATCATCAATTCACAAAATTAATACATGGGTTTTGTAGCTCTCAAAGCAACGATTGCAAAAATGTAGAAATTATCAAAAATCGAAGTCAAAACTTACCTTAATTAAGCTCAAATCTAGCCGAAACCTTGTTTTCTTCTTCTTTTCTTTTTCTTTTTGATATTCAACCAAAGATAAAGCAATATGGCTTTCTTTTTTCTTTTAATTCTTTGTTCTATAATAATGACTTAATAAAAAAATATAATATAAATTTTAACTTGTAAAATATCATATAAAACATATTATAAAATCATGTTGCTGTCCACTAGCCATATTTTGGCCAAATTGCAACATAAAACCCTTACAATCCAAAGCCATATCAATTAAACCACTTAATCAAATGAAGAGCCAGTTTTAAACTTTATGCGATTTAATCCTTTTGTCAAATTAAACACACAGACGGACAAATTAACTCACAAAAATTTACCACATGCTTAGTCACATATCTATGACATAGAAAATAATATTAAAATATTATAGGGCTAAGATTTGTCGTCCCAAAACCACTATTTCGACTAGGGTATAAACCGGTTTGTTACAATTCTCCCTCTTAGGGATTTTCGTACCCCAAAAATCTTACCATTGAACAGAGTTGGATATTGCTGTCTCATTGAGTCCTTAGGCTCCCATGTTGCCTCTTCTATTCCATGTCACGGTACTTTTACTAACGAAATTTTCTTGTTTCTCAACTCTTTCACTTCATGAGCTAAGATATGAATCGATTCCTCTTCATACATCATATCAGATTGGATTTCAATTTCAGATGGAGCAATCACATGTGACGGATCAGATCAATATCTAAGAAGCATTGAAACATGAAATACATTATGAATCCTTTCTAGCTCAGAGGGAAACTTTAATCTATAAGCAATAGGCCCAACACATTCAACAATCTCATACGGTCTGATAAACCTAGGACTTAACTTGCCCTTACGTCCGAATCGAAGCACTTTCTTCCACAGAGACACTTTTAGAAATACTTTGTCACTGATCTCAAATTCTATATCTTTTCGTTTCAAGTTCGCATAAGACTTCTAGACCATCAGATGATGCTTTCAAACAATCTCAAATCAATTTCACTTTCTGTTCTGAATCTTTTATCAAATCAACCCCATGGAGCTTATTTTCACTGAGCTCGGTCCAATACAAAGGTGTACAACATTTACGTCTGTACAAAGCTTCATAAGGTGTCATTTTGATGCTTGACTGAAAACTATTATTATATGCAAATTCAATCAAAGGCGATACTGTTCCCACGAACCATTAAACTCAAGTATACAACATCTTAACATGTCTTCAAGAATCTGAATAATTCATTCAGACTTACCATCTGTTTGTAGATGAAAAGCTGTACTGAAATGCAATTTCGTGCCTAAAGCTTCTTGAAATTTCTTCTAAAATCTTGATGTGAATCTCAGATCTCTATCTGACACTATGGATAGTGGCTCCCCGTGCAACCTCATAATTTCAGAAATGTAAAGCTCAGCTATTCTCTCAAGTGAGTAGTCAAATCTTACCGAAATAAAATGGGCAGATTTAGTCAATCGATCAATTACGACCCAAATCGCATCTTTCTTTCTCGAGTCAAAGGCAATCCAGAATCAAAGTCCATCGTTACTCTATCCCATTTCCACTCAGGAATCAGAATCGGTTGTAGCAAACCGGACAGAACTTGATGTTCAGCTTTCACCTACTGACATACTAAACATTTCGAAATGAAGTCAAAATGTCCCGTTTCATACTAGACCACTAGTAGTGTTGTTTCAAATCATGATACATTTTAGTACTTCCCGGATGGCAGATAGACTACTATTGTTTGCTTCACTCAGAATCAGATGAATTAACTCTGAATTTCTCGAACACAGATATGATCCTGGAATCTCAAACAATCATCAACAATTTGAAATTTAGATTCGAAATTCAGTTCACACTGAGCTCGTTTCAATAGCAATTCATTATCCACCTTCTGAGCATCACTTATTTGCTGTATAAACAACGGTTTCACTTTTAATTCAGCTACCACAAAACTATCATTAGATAAATTTAACTTAGCATTCAAAGCATGTAATGCACACAATGATTTTCTACTCAATGCATCAGCAACAACGTTTGCTTTACCCGATGATAATCAATCACAAGCTCATAGTATTTTAACAGCTTTAACCATTTTCTTTGATGCAAGTTTAAATATTTCTAGGTCATCAGATATTTCAGACTTTTATGATCTGAAAACACATGACATTTCTCACCATATAGATAATGGCACCAAATCTTAAGTGCAAACACAATCGTAGCTAGCTCAAGGTCGTGTGTCGGATAGTTCTTTCCATGTGGCTTCAATTGTCTCGAGGCATAAGCTACAACTTTGCCTTCTTGCATCAAAACACAACCCAGACCATTTAACGAAGCATCACTGTAAATCACAAATTCTTTGCTCGATTCTGGTTGTACTAACACTGGAGCTTCTGTTAACAAAGCTTTTAACTGATCAAAACTTTTCTGACATTTATTCGACCACTCAAATCTGACATCTTTTTGAAGTAATCTAGTCAATGGAGTAGCTATCACTGAAAATCCTTTTACAAATCAATGGTAGTAACCATCTAATCCCAGAAAACTACGGACTTGGACAAGATCCTCGAAGGTTTCCAATCCAGAAAAGCAAAAATCTTGCTCGGATTAACATGAATCCCAGAAGCTGACACAATATGTCCCAGAAAACTAACCTCATGCAACCAAAATTCACATTTGCTGAATTTTGTGTACAATTGCTTTTCTCTCAAAGTTTGCAATACAATTCTCAGGTGTTCAGCATGCTCATTTTCAACATGTGGATAAATCAATATGTCATCTATGAATACTACAACAAATTGATCTAGGTACGGTCTAAAAATTCTGTTCATCAGGTCCATAAAAATAGCAAGAGCATTGGTTAGTCCAAATGGCATAACTAAAAACTCATTGTAACAGACCAATTTTAACCCTAATCGGAACGGTGGTTTCGGGACCACGAATCCGAGCTCGAGAAATATTTTAATATTATATTTTGTGTTTATTATATGTGATTTAGCCGAATGTGAAAGTATTGGTATGGATTGGTTGGAATTTTATCTAAAGTGATGTGAATAAGTGTTTGGTTAGTTATTCGATATAATACGAGAATTATAAGTGATAGTGAATTTGAAATGAAATGTTGTTATATCTCTAAACGAGTTGGTATGTTAAAGTGATTTGAATGATGTGTGATTTATGTTATTTTGGGCAGCATTACTGTAATGTTTATGAGATGATAATAATATTGTTTCGGGCTTTGAGCCTAGCAGGCTTTGTGCTGGTGATTTATTTCGGGCTATAATGCCTAGCGGTGCTTCGTCTTTGATTTAATTCGCTTAAACGCCTAGCGTGCTTTGTGCTTGATTTAATCCGCTTAAACGCCTAGCAGGCTTAGTGCCGGTGACATATTCGGGCTTGGTGCCTAGCAGGCTTAGTGCCGGTGACATATTCGGGCTTCGTGCCTAGCAGGCTTAGTGCCGGTGACATATTCGGGCTTCGAGCCTAGCAGGCCTTGTGCCGGTGATTTATTTCGGGCTTTAATGCCTAGCGTGCTTTATGCTTGATGATGTGTTTACAAAGGAGAAACCGAATTGTTGTTCAAGGTAAATTGTAGCTAATGAGTCTAGTTAAAGGCTCGGTAAGTAAGTAAGGTATGATATGTTTAATGTTACTAGAGTTTAACTAATATTACGAGTACATTGTTATGTACATTTGAGATTACGATTGATGTGCACAAGTATTTTATGACCGAGTTTGAGCTTGAATGTACTATCATGGAGATTCGGTTTTCAAATAGTAGTGCTAAAGGTGAAAGAAATTTTAATATGATAACATGGTTGAGTTGAATGATTTAAGTGTTTAAGTAATTGATTGTAGCATTATTATTATGAGCTTGGGACTTACTAAGTTAGTAAATCATATTTTGCAATGAAATAGTTTTAGTTAGCAGCAGAGATATTATTTTGAAAAATCTCCAAAAATAGGATAAATTGAATTAGAAAGTGAATAAAATATAGAATTAAATCTTATTGTGTCTATTTTTATATGAAAGAAACAGAGTAGGCAAAGGAATTATATATTATGAGATATTTAAGTTTTAGTGAGACTTGTCCTGAATGAATTTGTGAGTCCCTGTTCTGTCTTGGAAACTCAGTTAAAATTGTAAAAAATAATTATGGAGCATAGTTTATATGTTTAGAATCCTTAATGAGTCTATTTTGATTGGAATAAACAAGAACATTATTGAAATTTTGTACAATGAAATAACTGGGTTTTTGTAAAGATAGGTCAGAATTCTCAAATAGTGAAATAGGGGTAACTTTGATGAATAAACTGTACTAATTGGCCACATGAAAATTCTGGAAAAAATTATTGTAAAAATTTATATGAGTCTAGTTTCCAGGAAAATTTACGGATCTAAATTTCGAGTTTTATAACTCGAGTTATGGTCAATTTAGTCAGCATGACGCAGTTGGACAGCTTTAAATTTTTATGCCCTGCATTAGTAGTCAAGTGTAGTAATGCCACATACCGACTCCAAAAGGTTTCGTAAGGGTGTTACATTTGATTGGTATCGAGCTACGGTTTAGTCGATTCTAGGACTACCGTAGTACGTAAGAGTCTAGCTATACATGCCTTTGAATTTTATATGTGATAGTGTGGTGACTTCTGACAATTTCAATTGTATTTTATATAGTAAATGGATTCCGATCCCGATAGAGCCGTAGCTGATGATGTGGAGAGTTTTGCACCTGGTCTCGTACATGGATCAGTGCCATTAGACTCTCAACCAGTTACGGGTAACCACGAGGGAGAGGCTAAACAAGCCTTCTACCAAATGATGAATGAATGGTTTACCCAGTTTGTCCAGAATAATCCGGCTGTACAACAACATCCATCCCGAATAATCCAACTCCGTACCTTTAGCACCCCAATGATAGATCCAATGAGATCTAGTAGGCCCCTGTTGATAAAATCAGAAATTTAAATAAGAATTCAAGGCTAATGATGATGATGATGCAGAAGCGAAATGAAATGTGGCTTGATAACACTATTCGGTACTTGATGAGTTATCTTGCACCTGCATTTAATGTTTAAAATGTGCTATATCATTACTTGGGACATTGCCTATCACCGTGGAATACACTAGTATCGTGGTTCCAAAAGAAAAAGTGACATGGATTTCTTCCAAATTCCGCAAGAAATATATCGATCGAGAGGTTCATCGATCGAAACGAAAAGAATTTCTTGAATCAAGCAAGGGAAAATGACCGTGACCGAATATGAGCGAAAATTTGTCGATTGAGCAGATATGCTCGGAGTGTGTATCAACTGAAGCCATTATGTGCAAAAGGTTTGAAGACGGTTTGAATGAAGATTTAAAGTTGCTAGTTGGCATTCTTGAGATCAAGGAGTTTGTGACACTAGTCGAAATGAGCTTGCAAAGTCAAGAGCTTGGGAAAGAGAAAAGAAAGGTGAGATGAAGCTAGAGATACTCAGAAAAGATTGTCGGGCAAGAATTTTCACTCCACATCTAAGAAGTTTAGAGATGACTTCACCGACATAAAGCTACTTCAGATTCACCTAGACATGATCGACCTTCCATGGGCTCCCGAGCTACCTCGATGGCGGTGTCGATAACGTTCCACGTAATCGAGTTGAATGCAAACATTGTGGAAAATGGCATTCGGGAGTTGTAGAGTTCGTGATCGGTCCCGCTTTAAATGTGAATCCTCGCACCATTTTATTCGAGAGTGTCCGATGTTAATGAAAGGTAATACAAGGCAAAATTCTAGACCGAAGCGTTGCATTAGCTCAAAGCGTACCACCCGAACATTCGGCAATGTAGGTGGTAGTTAGAGAGGATGAAAAACACGCTAGCTCGATCTGAGGCTAGAGCTCCCGCCAGAGCTTATGTCACTCGAGCTAGGGAGGATGTCGCTTCTCGACGCCATTACCGGTACTTTCACCCTTTATGATACTACCGTGATTGCATTGATTGATCCCGGTTCGACTCATTCATATGTATGTGAAACTCGGTATTCAAGAAGACTCTACCATTGAGTCTCTTCGAGTTTGTGATTCAGTATCCAACCCTTTGGGTAGATGTGTGTTGTTAATAAAGTGTGTAAAATTTTCCCATTGATGATTCGGGATTTTGCTTCCCAATCGATTTAATGTTTGTTGCCTTTCGATGAGTTTGATATAATTTTGGGAATGGACTGTTAACTTCATGATGATGTGTGGTGAATTGCAAAAGAAAGCTTATTGATTTGAGACACCGTAATCGGTGAGATCATTAGAATTGAATCCAATGATTTAGGTGGGTTTCCACGCTTATATCCTTAATGTTAGCCCTAAGTATGTGAGAAAAGGGTGCGAAGCTTATTTAGCTTATGTAATTGGATAATAAATTGTCCGAAAAATAGATTGAATCTGCATCGATAGTATGTGAATACTCGATGTGTTTCTGAAGAACTACTGTGTTTACCCTCAAAGACGGAGATTGAGTTTGGCATTGAATTAGTACCGAACAACTCCGATCTCAATAGCTCCATATCGGATGGCACCTCTCGAGCTAAAAGAGTTGAAAGCACGCTTGCAAGAGTTAATGATAGGGGCTTTGCACGACCAAGTTTCTCTCCTTAGGGTGCACCATTCTTTTGTGAGAAAGAAAGATGGAACGATGCGAATGTGTATTGATTATCGGCAATTGAATAAGGTAACTATAAAGAATAAGTACCGTTACCTCGGATTGATGATTTGTTTCATCGCTTGAAAGGGGCTTCAGATTTTCAAAATAGATTTGAGATCGAGTTATTATCGCTATGAGTCGAGATGCAGATGTGCCAAAGATCGCATTCCGGACGAGGTACTGACATTTTGAGTTTCGGTTATGCCTTTTGGACTCACTAATGCACTGCTATTTTATGGATTTGATGAATCGGGTTTTAAACAGCTTTTGGATCGATTTGTGGTGGTGTTTATTGATGACATATTGATCTACTCCAAAGATGAAATTGAACACGCTGAACATTTGAGGTTAGTGCTACAAACTTTGCGAGATCATCACCGTGATACTGAAGTTTAGTAAGTGTGAGTTCGATGAAAGAGGTCACTTTTTAGGACATGTTGTTTCAAAGATCGTGCATCCGAGTTGATCCGAACAAAATCTCGCTATACTTGATTGAAGCCACCAAAAATGTTTCGAGATTCAAGTTTTCGGGACTTGCGGGTTACTATCGACGATTTGTGAAAGATTTTTCTATGATAGCTACCCGCTGACAAAGTTATTGCGTAAAGATGTCGTTTCGAGTGGTCGAAAAGTGTCGAAAAGTTTTGATCACCGAAAGCCCTTTTGATGAAGCTCCAGATTAGTTCAAATGAATCGGGTTAAGAATTTGTTGTTTATTCGATGCTTCTATAAATGGTTTAGGCTGCGTTTTGATGCGAGGAAGGCAAAGTTGTAGCCTACGCTTCAAGACAATTGAAGTCGCATGAAAGAAATTACCCGACGATGATTTAGAGCTTGCGACCATTGTGTTCAGACCAAGATTTGGCGTCATTACTTATTTGGCGAGAAATGCCATGTTTACTCGGATCACAAAATCAAGTATCTAATGACTCGAAAGACCGAATTTGAGACAACGCAGTGGCTAGAATTGTTGAAAGATTATGAATTGGTGATTGACTATCACCCGGAAAAGTTAATGTTGTTGCGGATCGTTAACTCGAAATCATTATTTGCTCTTCATGCAATGAATGCACGATGGCTATGTCTAGTGATGGTTCGATCATAGCGAAGTTACGAGCAAGACCGATGTTTATTCAAAGAAATTCGTGATGCACAAAAGTTGACAAAGATTTGATTGCAAGTCAAATTCGATGTGAAAAGGTATGTAATTAGATTTTCGATTGATGCAAATGATTGTTTGAATTTTAAAAGCCGAATGTGTGTTCCAAAGAACTCAGAATTGATACAGATGATTTTGAGTGAGGCTCATAGTGGTCGACTATCGATACATCCGGTAGCACGAAGATGTATAATGATTTGAAACAGTTCTATTGGTGGCCTGGCATGAAACGGGATATATCTCAATTTGTTTCTAAGTGCTTAATCATGTCGACAAGTAAAAGTCGAGCATCAAGCGCCATCTGGACTACTTCACCAATCATGATACCGAATGGAAATGGGATAGAATTACAATGGATTTTGTATCCGGTCTCCTATGACTCGAGTAGGAAAGATGCTTGTTTGGGTGATAGTTGATAGGTGACTAAATCACTCATTTTGTGCCGATGTGTGCACTATTCACTTGATAAACTTCTTTGAATTGTACGTATCGTAGATTGTGAGATTGCATGGTGTACCGAGTTCCATTGTTTTGGACAAAGACCCGAGATTCACATCGCGGTTTTGGAAGAAGTTGCAAGATGCTTTAGGTACTAAACTTCATTTTAGTACAGCTTTCCATCCGCAGTCAGACGGTCAATCCGAGCGAACTATTTAGATACTTGAGGACATGTTGAGATGTTGCGTTCTCGAGTTTGAAGGTACGTGGGAACAGTACCTACCTTTGATTGAATTTGCTTATAATAATAGTTTTCAATCTAGTATCAAAATGGCACCTTATGAAGCCTTGTACGGCGATGTTGTCGAACACCATTATACCGGATCGAGCTCGGTGAGAATAAGATACACGGGTTGATTTGATTAAAGAAACCGAATCGAAAGTAGCTATTATTAGAGACAATTTGAAAGTCGCCGGATCGTCAAAAGTCTTATGCTGATTTGAAACGTAAAGATATTGAATTTCGATTGAGATCGAGTATTTTTAAAGGTTTCTCCGTGGAAGAAAGTGCTCCGTTTTTGGCCGAAAAGGCAAGTTGAGCCCGAGGTTCATTGGACCGTATGAAATCATTGAACGTGTTGGGCCTGTTGCTTATAGATTGAAGCTACCCTCTAAATTAGAAAAGATACACGATGTATTTCATGTTTCTATGCTCCGTAGATACAGATCAGATCCGTCACATGTGATTGCTCCGTCTAAGATTAAGATACAATCTGATATGATGTATGAGGAAAAGCCGATCCGTATTTTAGCTCGGGAAATGAAAGAGTTAAGAAACAAAAAGATCTCCTTAGTGAAAGTGTTATGGAATCGGCACGGAGTTGAAGAGGCAACATGGGAGCCTGAAGATTCATTGAGGCAACAATATCCGACGTTGTTTAACGGTAAGATTTTCGGGGACGAAAATCCTTAAGGGGGGAGAGTTGTAACAGACCAATTTTAACCCTAATCGAACGGTGGTTTCGGGACCACGAATCCGAGCCCGAGAAATATTTTAATATTATATTTTGTGTTTATTATATGTGATTTAGCCGAATGTGAAAGTATTGGTATGGATTGGTTGGAATTTTATCTAAAGTGATGTGAATAAGTGTTTTGGTTAGTTATTCGATATAATACGAGAATTATAAGTGATAGTGAATTTGAAATGAAATGTTGTTATATCTCTAAACGAGTTGGTATGTTAAAGTGATTTGAATGATGTGTGATTTATGTTATTTTGGGCAGCATTATCGTAATGTTTATGAGATGATAATAATATTGTTTCGGCTTTGAGCCTAGCAGTGCATTGTCTTTGGTGATTTATTTCGGCTATAATGCCTAGCGTGCTTCGTCTTGATTTAATTCGCTTAAACGCCTAGCGTGCTTTGTGCTTGATTTAATTCGGGCTTAAACGCCTAGCAGGCTTAGTGCCGGTGACATATTCGGGCTTGGTGCCTAGCAGGCTTAGTGCCGGTGACATATTCGGGCTTCGTGCCTAGCAGGCTTAGTGCCGGTGACATATTCGGGCTTCGAGCCTAGCAGGCCTTGTGCCGGTGATTTATTTCGGGCTTTAATGCCTAGCAGGCTTTATGCCGGTGATGTGTTTTACAAAGGAGAAACCGAATTGTTGTTCAAGGTAAATTGTAGCTAATGAGTCTAGTTAAAGGCTCAGGTAAGTAAGTAAGGTATGATATGTTTAATGTTACTAGAGTTTAACTAATATTACGAGTACATTGTTATGTACATTTGAGATTACGATTGATGTGCACAAGTATTTTATGACTGAGTTTGAGCTTGAATGTACTATCATGGAGATTCGGTTTTCAAATAGTAGTGCTAAAGGTGAAAGAAATTTTAATATGATAACATGGTTGAGTTGAATGATTTAAGTGTTTAAGTAATTGATTGTAGCATTATTATTATGAGCTTGGGACTTACTAAGTTAGTAAATCATATTTTGCAATGAAATAGTTTTTAGTTAGCAGCAGAGATATTATTTTGAAAAATCTCCAAAATAGGATAAATTGAATTAGAAAGTGAATAAAATATAGAATTAAAGCTTATTGTGTCTATGTTTATATGAAAGAAACAGAGTAGGCAAAGGAATTATATATTATGAGATATTTAAGTTTTAGTGAGACTTGTCCTGAATGAATTCGTGAGTCCCTGTTCTGTCTTGGAAACTCAGTTAAAATTGTAAAAAATAATTATGGAGCATAGTTTATATGTTTAGAATCCTTAATGAGTCTATTTTGATTGGAATAAACAAGAACATTATTTAAATTTTGTACAATGAAAAACTGAGTTTTGTAAAGATAGGTCAGAATTCTCAAACAGTGAAATAGGGGTAACTTTGATGAAAAAACTGTACTAATTGGCCACATGAAAAATTCTGGAAAAAATTATGGTAAAAAGTTATATGAGTCTAGTTTCCAGGAAAATTTACGGATCTAAATTTTGAGTTTTATAACTCGAGTTATGGTCAATTTAGTCAGCATGACGCAGTTGGACAGCTTTAAATTTTTATGCCCCAGATTAGTAGTCAAGTGTAGTAATGCCACATACTCGACTCCGGCAAAGGTTTCGGGTAAGGGGTGTTACACTCATAATGCCCGTACCTCGTTCAGAAAGCAGTCTTCTGAATATCTAAATCTTTTACTCTCAACTGATAGTATCCCGATCTCAAATCAATCTTGGAAAATATAGTAGCTCCTTTTTAACTAATCAAATAAGTCATCAATTCTGGGCAACGGATATTTATTCTTTATGTTCACCTTGTTCAACTGACGGTAATCTATACACATTCTCATTGTTCCGTCTTTCTTCTTCACAAATAGAACAGGAGCACCCCAAGGCGAGAAACTCGGTCTAGCAAACCCTCTATCGATTAATTCTTGCAACTGTGACTTTAACTCTTTCAACTCTATTGGTGCCATTCTATACGGAGCTATCGAAATAGGTGTCGTACGAGGCATCAATTCAATACCAAACTCAACTTCACGAATCAGAGGTAAACCCGGTAACTCTTCAGGGAACACATTAGAAAACTCACATATAATAGGTACTGACTCAATTTTCCGTTCAGACATTTTTGAATCAATTACATAAGAAAAATATGTCTCATATCCCTTTTTCACAAAACTCTGAGCTTTTAATACCGATATCACAGTAGGAAATCCATTTAAATCATTAGACTCAACCTACACAATTTCATTATTCGGACATCTCAAATCGATAGTCTTCCTTTTGCAGTTCACAATAGCATCATGCAAAGACAACCAGTCCATACCCAAAATAATATCGAACTCATCAAATGGCAGAAGCATCAGATCAGCAGAGAAACAGATATCTCTAAATGTTAACGGACAGTTTTTGAATACTTTATCAACCAAAACACTTTTACCTAAGGGGTTCGGTACTTTTATAGCAAACTCAGTAGACTCTACAAGAAAGGTCTTACTGTATACTAAATTCATGCATATATATATATGAATGCGTAGAACCAGGGTCTATCAATGCAATCACAGAAGTATCATAAATAGTAAAATTACCCGTTATAACATCAGGTGAGGAAGCTTCCTCTCGAGCTCGGATAGCATACGCTCTGGCAGGCACTCTAGCTTCAGATCTTACAACAATGTCTCTAATAGTTCTCTGACTACCACTGACATTTCTCACATTCTGAAAAGGTCTAACTCTCACAGGTGCATTATCTGGTCTTGAATTCTGAACAATCTCTGGCTCGATAGACTCAAGACAATCACGGATGAAATGATCAAGCGATCCATATCTAAAGCAAGCTTTGTCATTTATCTACAGCTTCCCAGATGCCTTTTTCCACAATGTTTACATTCAGGTCTCTCAGTCCTGACATTCCAACACTGGCCATTGAAGTTGCGGAGTTTTGGAACTCATCTGCGATCTAGCTCGATTCCTGTTCGAATGTCCCACATTATCTCTTGAATGACTTTTGATCATCTCCGAATCTCTTTGAAGAAGACTGGAATGACTTGCTTGGATATCTCTTTCTCTTATCTCTAACTTCAGACTCAACTTTTCTATTATCTTTCCCTAGGGCTTCAGCTTTGCATGCTCGGTCAATGAGTACAACAAACTCTTTTATTTCTAAAATCCCGACTAACAAATGAATATCTTCACTAAGGCCATCTTCAAATCTTTTGCACATTATAGCTTCAGATGATACACATTCTTGAGCATACCGACTCAATCACACAAACTTTTGTTCGTATTCAAAACAGTCATATGGACTTGTTTCAATTTTAGAAATTCCTTTCGTTTGTGATCAACGAATCTCTCGCTGATATATTTCTTTTGGAACTCAATTTGAAAGAAGTCCCATGTAACTCGCTCTTTCGGAACAACGAAAATCAAATTTTTCCACCACTGATAGGCCGCATCTCGAAGCAAAGATACAACACACTTTATGCATTCATCCGGAGTCAGAGACATTTCATTGAATACCCGGATCGTGTTTTCTAACCAAAACTCAGCTTTTTCAGCATCATCATCATTAGTAGCCCAGAATTCTTCGGCCCCATACTTACGAATCTTGTCAACCGGAGGCTTATTCCACGGATTCAGATTTGTAGTCGGAGGAATATCACATGTCTGAGGGGGGATTAACTGGGGGCGGGGGTTGCGAAACAGCCGAGTTGTTCTTTACAAACTAGGTTAACCACTCACTCATCATCTGGAAGAAAGCTTGTTTAGCTTCTCCCTTTTAACCGGTCATCGTCGATCTCGAATCGCTGTCCCTTGCACGAGAGTAGGCGCATTACATTCTACGTCGTCAGCTACAACTCTTTCGGGATCCATTGCTATACAGAAATCATATTTTATACGTCAGGATTCATCACATTATCATAATTAAGATATATGGCATGTATAGCTAGACTTTGACATGCTACGTTAGTCTGAGAATCGACTAAATCGTAGCTCTAATACCAACCAAATGTAGCACCCCTAATCCATAACCGTCGTCAGACTAGGGTTAAAGGCGTTACTAGACAGATCAGAAACTTTCATAATATTCCATTCATTTCATTCATCAATCATGCAGACAATGTCCCTTAAGTGAGTCATCGAGACCCTAAGCATGCTTATAAACCGAGACGGGACTAAAACAAAACATATACAAAAGTTCTTAGAAACTTAAAAACTTTTCTAAAATACAGGGGATACACGCTCGTAGGAGCCAACCGTGTGCCCTACACGGCTGCTAGAAACACACGTGTGTCCTCCCCATGGTTAAACCTGACTACACACCACGGCCACCAAGCACGCCCGTGTACCCTAACCGTGGTCGATCCTACCAAAACAACACGGCTATCAAGCACCCTTGTGTACTGAGGTCGTGTCCTACTAGGCCATATACTGACTTTCTCACATGGCCTCTAGGCACGTACGTGTGCCATGGTCGTGTACTCTGAAGCTAGCTACTGACTTTGCCCCACGGTCACTAGGCACGCTCGTGTGCCATGGCCGTGTGACATTATAGGTCATTTACAAGAAAAATTTACCAAATCATATCATGCGTATATGGCAACAAAAAACATACCAAATTGGCCAATAAATCTATATATTCAATACCAAATTCATTCATGCCAAATTACAAAACTAAAACTCATATCATCACAAGTATAATTCATCCAAAACTTACTCAAAAACTTGACCATTTCTTATGCTCCAAACCATACCAAAAATATGTATCATATAACTCGTTCGTTCAAGCACTTTATCAACTCCAAACTAGCCACAACCATGGCTAAGTTCACTTCATAAACATATACACATATCTAGCATATACATGCCATATCTAGTTATATACATTTTTCAAAGGGTACCAAAAAGAGTTTAGTAGTGTGATGACGATCCTTGATGGTCCCAAGCCTTCAGTAGCTTTGACGACCTATAAAAAGAGAAAACAGACACACAAAGTAAGCTTTCCAAAAGCTTAGTAAGTCAATATACAAACAAACTTAGCATAAAATGCATTTTGAGCAAGTAAATACATTGGCACATTCCAATCACTTAGCAAATCATCACATATATACCTTGATTCATACTTGTGGCCATATTTGCCACATTCATCAATTCAAGATTCATATTCTCACATTTAAATAGACATCTCTTCAACTTCAAGTCATATAGGTACTTACCTTTTTATGCACACTTAATGTACATTCAACGTACCTGAAACGAATATTCGTTCACTTATTTGATCATAGCTCAAAATTATAATTCGTATCACAAAGTTGCCCGTTGAACCTTTAGGAATCTAGTAGGATAATCAAAAAGCTCAGAATAGCCGTACAATGCAAAAGTCCCAGACGAGGTCTTACATGCACTCGAATATCGATGCCATTGTCCCTGACAGGGTCTTATACTGAATCAATATGATACTGATGTCCCAGACATGTCTTACACGTAAAGCTATTATCGATGCCAATGTCCCAGACGTGGTCTTACACGTATAACTCATATCGATGCCAATATCCCAGATGTGGTCTTACACGAAATCTCAAATCAACGCCAACGTCCCTGACGTGGTCTTACATGATAAAACAGAATAGATACCTATGTCATGACATAGCTAATTCTATCTATTCCTAGGTTCATACGGGACTTCTCGGACGTTGTCACTATATCGAACTTATCTTAGAATTCATATGCATAACCTCTCATAAGCATTCATTATCAACATTAGTCACATGAGCAACCACAATTTCATACAAGTACGTTTATTTGCATAGTGACTTACCTCAGATTCAGTTTAACTGAATGAAAACGGCTACTCTGTTACTTTTGCTTTCCTGTGTTCTAAGTCCGTTTTATTCAAAATTAACCCTTTTATTCACTAATTCATTCAATTCAATCCAAGGACACACATTTAGGGCTATTTGCAAATTAACCCTCATACTTGCATAATTTATCAATTTAGTCCATTTTTCTCAAAACATCAAATATACAAAATTTTTTCACACACATGCATAGCCAAATCTCCATAGGGACCATACAAGTCTATATTTTCCATCAAATTTGTAATTTAGTCCCTCAAATTACTATTTTCTCAATTTAGCCCTAATTAGCTAAATTCATCAAAACTTCAAGAACATAACATGTTCATCTAGCTCAAATCTTTCATTTAACAACTAAACTCATCTCAAAACTCAACATATCAACAATGGCATCTCACACAAACATCATCAATTCACAAAATTAATACATGGGTTTTGTAGCTCTCAAAGCAACAATTGCACAAACGTAGAAATTATAAAAAATCGAAGTCAAAACTTACCTTAATTAAGCTCAAATCTAGTCGAAACCTTGTTTTCTTCTTCATTTCTTTTTCTTTTTGATATTCGGCCAAAGATAAAGCAATATGGCTTTCTTTTTTCTTTTAATGGTTTGTTTTATAATAATAACTTAATAAATAAATATAATATAAATTTTAACTTATAAAATATCATATAAAACATATTATAAAACCATGTTGCCGTCTACTAGCCATATTTTGGCCAAATTGCAACATAAAACCCTTATAATCCAAAGCCACATCAATTAAACCACTTAATCAAATGAAGAGCCATTTTTAAACTTTATGCAATTTAATGTTTTTGTCAAATTAAACACACAGACGGACAAATTAACTCACAAAAATTTACCACATGCTTAATCACATATCAACGACACAGAAAATAATATTAAAATATTATACGAGCTCAAATTTGTGGTCCCAAAACCACTGTTCCGACTAGGGTATAAACTGGACTGTTATAGTAATGGATTACTATTAGTAATACAATTCTATTTAGTTTTATGATTAGATTATGAATTTGGAATTTGTAAATGTTAGATATAATTTGTAAGTTAATGAAATGATGAATATATATATATTCAATTTAGTTGTATAGGAGATATTAAGTTTGGTCAAATGTTATACATAATGTGGTTGATGCTATTTGTTTTAATGATACAATGTTCTAATACCATATATATGTTTTAAAGTGATGTTTATTTATTAAGACTTTAATAAAATGATTAGATTAATGATGTCAATTATAAGTGATTGATTATGTTATAAATTTGAGATACGTGTTAGATGTGAAGTAAATGATTTTGGTTTTGTTATTGAGGTATGAAATTTGTATTGACAGAATATGAAATTTACTCTATTTAAATTATTCAAAACATATATGCTAGCCTTGATTTGTATGCTATGTATGTGTACATGAAATGTTAATTTTTTTTTAAAAAATATACGCCTGTTTTGAGATGTGTTTGTTTTGGTAATGCCTCGTAACCCTAGTCCAACGACGGATACGGGTTAGGGGTGTTACACTTCTCCTCAGCGTCCTCAGTGTCCTCGATGCCCTCGCATACCACGTCCACGACAACCATGCGAACTCATTATGGCAATCTAGCTACAATGGTAGAATTCACAGATTAGTTCAGACATCCAACAAGAGGATTTCACCAGTTCACATCGAAAGCATTTGTTACCAGTAACAATTTAGGTATCACAATCTGTATAATAGAACAAAAATTCTTACTGGGCCAACATCGGAGGCTCGGTCGTCGCTAACGTTTTAGTGTTTCCTTATTAACCCAAATACTAAATTGTCACTAACTCCTTTTCTCACATATTATGAGCCCAAACATAGTCCAAGTGTTGTTTAACCTGGCTCTGGTACCACTAAATGTAACACTCTAAACCCAGTCTAGACATCCAGACCAAGTTTGAAGAGTTACATCACCCGTACTAAAATTCATACTATCATAACACAATCGAACCAAACCATTCATACATAGCATTTGTAATAACAATAATTTAAAACATAAGATCTTCATAAATTCCATAAACCATAAATCCCTAGTAGTAATGCTTAAAAGAAAATATAAGAGTTTGACTGAGCTCCCACAACACTGGTCCGATCAAGATTTGAGGTTCTCCTGAAATTCAACAAAAACAAAATAAGTTGTGAACTCAGTGTGTAACAGAAGTTAAGTTATTCAGTTCGTATTCATTTACAAAGTAGTTATATT
The DNA here is from genome assembly GCA_025506655.1 of Gossypium rotundifolium. Lineage (NCBI taxonomy): Eukaryota > Viridiplantae > Streptophyta > Magnoliopsida > Malvales > Malvaceae > Gossypium > Gossypium rotundifolium. Next base: position 72,932,993 of record CP106731.1, read on the forward strand.
CAGAGATTCGATTCAATACACTACTATTTACAGTTCAGATTCAGAACAGATCAATAGTATACTGATACTTATATATATATGCAATTTCCTATATATATATATATATATATCATAGATCAGATTCAGATGCAGATCTTTTTAAACCCTAACCATTACACACCATTAAGGACATTCAATGCCCATCCATCCCTTCACATCGCGAAGTGTTTATTTGACACATTTACAGTAACACAGCTTACCTGCTGGATTATAATGCGTTAAAGCGCCATAATCAGATCTATTCGCATAGTGGCATAATCATTGATTCAGTGTAGGTTACTTCCTTCTTCGCAACATCCCAACCCATGCATATGTAGAGTACAGATATTCACAGTGCACTTACAGTTATAACATTCATGTGTCAGTTACAGAGTATCAGAGAGTTCTCACTCAATCAAGTTCAGATCATTCATAAAATGGGGAAAATCATTATCAGTCATAGACTACATTTATGGCCTCAAAAATAGGTTTCGGGCCTCCTTTATACTGCCACACGGCTTGGGCACACACCTGTCCTTGCCCATGTGGCTCACACGGCCTGGGCATATGCCCATGCCCTCCTCCCATTTGCTTCTAACATGTAAATAGAGAGTTACACAGCTTGGGCACATGGTCATGTCCTTGCCCATGTAACTCACATGGCCTGGGCACACGCCCATGTGCTTACCCGTGTGGTCTTATATCACAAACAGTGTAACAATCTGAATTTGACCCTAATCAGAACGGTGGTTTCGGGACCATGAATCTGAGTCTGAAAAACTTTTAAAAATTATTTTCGATTTTTATTATATGTTCATGATTATGTTTGAAAGTTTGGTATGAAAATTTGATTGTTTGTGTGTTTAATTTAACAAAAGGACTTAATCGTAAAGTGCAAAAGTTACAAACTATAGTGAAAGGTGCTAATGTGATAGTGGCTTTTTAATATGAGGTATTAAAAGGGCAATTAGCCCATTAATAATGTGATAGTGGACGGCTTAAGACCATAATGCCTTATTATATATGTTAGTTTTATTTTAATTAAAAGGTTAGATTAGTAATTAAGTAAATAACATATTATATGCTAAAATAAAACAAAAGAAAGGCCATTATCATCTTTTATTCTCTTGGCTGAATATTGGAGAAAGAATAAGGGCTTTGTTTCATTTGATTTTCGGCACTTATAAGCTTAAATTCAAGGTTAGTTTGATTTCGTTTCTTGATAATTTTTTACGTTTTTAAGATCGTTGCTTAGAAATCTTCAAGACCCATGCTTTAATTTTTGAGTTTGATGAATATTTTGAGTTGAGATATTGTTGATAATTAGTTGTTTATGTTGTTTAAGGATGAATTATGAAATATATATGTTAGATTAATATGTTTTGTCTTTGGATTTTTTGATGAATTTGAGTATTTTGGGTTAAATTGCAAAAATAAATTTTTGAGGGGTTAAAATGAAAAAAAATGAAATGTATGGACTTATATAGTCATGAGGAAGATTCGGACCTAAAGGTGTAGTTCCAAGTTATGTGTATTTTGTGTTTTGTGTAATAGGGACTAAATTGTGAAAGTTATAAATGTCAGGGGTAAAATGGTAATTTACCCATTTAAGTGTTTTTGCATTAAATTGAAATGAATTGTGTTTGAATGAGCTCAAATTGAATGTGTTTAGATCAAGAACAAAGAAAAACAGACTTGGATCAGAGAAGGCAAAAGTTATTAAATAGCCGATTTTTGCTGTCTGACGATTTTCGAAGTAAGTCTTTAAACAATTTAATACCGTTAATATTAATTATAACCTCGATTACATGATGAATTTTGAATTTATAAGGATGAAATTGACCAAAGCAGAAAGTGATAATTGATTTTTAATACTGTAATGTAGTTAAATTTATTTGAATTTGATATGTGGTAGTAATATGAATCATATGTGATACATGTGATATTGGTATTATGAAATGTGTATGAAATGGTTTAATCATATTGATACTCAGGCTTCGAGGCTAGCAGGCCTTGTGCCGGTGATCTATATCGGGCTTAATGCCTAGGAGGCCTTGTACCAATGAAGTATATGGGGCTTATTGCCTAGCAGGCTAAATGCCGATGTTTAAATCTCAGACCTTGGGTCTAGCTGGCCTAGTACCGGTGTGTGTGATTCAGGCTAATGCCTAGCAGGTTTTATACCAATGAGTTGCAATTCCGAGCTTAGACTACAAATTAATAAAGTCATGAAACAAATCGAGTAAGCCTAAGCTTTTGAAAATGAATCTTGTTAATTTAGCCATAAGGTATGCGCTTTTCATACTTATATGTTATATATATGATGCTAATGAGCAAATAAAATGATGAAAGAAATGTGTTGTACATTTGGTTGTTGGAATCTGTGTATAAACTATGCTATGTGGATATTGGTTACTTGAAAGCATGAGAGTGGTTAAAGATGTTCATGTAGGTATATCTATATACATAGATATGTGTATATATATTCAGCTATGGTGAATTTTATAAGTTAAATTATTTATATTTAATGCCATGAACTGATTGTTTAAAAAAAATGCTTGAATGTTTGAATGTTATAATATAGTTGCTTAAGACTTACTAAGCTAGTAAGCTTACTCTGTGTGTGTTCATTGTTCTGTTTTATAGATTTTGATCAAGCTACGAGCTCAGGGGATCATCATTGAAGTCATTTACACTATCGGCTCACTTTGGTATCTTTAATGTTTGGACTTTTGAACTTAAAGCATGTATAGGCTAGTTTAATATTTGAATGATATTTTGCTAATGTATAAAAGCCATACGAAATTGGCTTGTTTTAAATGTTAATGTTTGATGGTTTATTCAATCTTTGGTATAATATGCGTGTATGTTATGCTTGGAATATGAATGTGGCTTTGATGCATGTTCTTCATGATTATATGATTTGGTAATGAATAATGAAAATGTTTATGATTATTTTGGGTTGAACATTGGAGAGTTAAATTGAGAACCGATTATATGGTAAAGAATTAGTTGTACATATGTATTTTGGATTAGTTATAGAGCATATGTATTTGGTATGTTAATTAATGATCTTTGTGGTTGTGAATCTTCAATGTGGCTATGGTAAAATGAGCTTAAATTAGAGACTATTTCAATTGTATGAGATTGAAATGTTAAAGAGTTATAATTATAACCTGTAATATGAATAGTGATGAATGACTGTGATGAATTGAGTCTAGTTCGGTAATGCCTCATAACCCTAATTTGGCGATGGATACGGGTTAGGGGTGTTACATTTGATTGGTATCAGAGCTTACGGTTTAGTCGATTCTAGGACTACCGTAGCGCGTGTGAGTCTAGCTATACATGCCTTAAATTTTATAATACGATAGTGTGGTGACTTCTGACATTTAAATTGTGTTTTATATAGTAAATGGATCCCGACAGAGCCGTAGCTGATGATGTGGAGAGCGTAGCACCTGATCTCGCACGTGGGTCAGCGCCGGTAGACTCTCGACCTATCATGAGTAGCCATAAGGGGGAGGCTAAGCAAGCCTTCTGCCAGATGATGAATGAATGGTTTACCCAATTTACTCGAACTAATCTTGCTGTACAACAACCTCCACCCCCGAATAATCCAACTCCGATACCTCCATCACCTCCGATGATAGATCCGATGAGATCTAGCAGGCCTCTAGTTGATAAAATCAAGAAACATGGGGCCAAGGAATTTAAAGCTAATGATGATGACGACGCGGAACAAACTAAGATGTGGCTTGATAATATTGTCCGTGTGCTCGATGAGCTGTCATGTACTCTAGACGAATGCTTGAGTGTGCTATATCCTTACTACGGGACACCGCATATCACTGGTGGAATACACTAGTATCGGTGGTTCCGAAAGAAAAGGTGACTTGGGATTTCTTTCCGACTGAGTTCCGTAAGAAATATATCAGTCAGAGATTCATTGATTAGAATCGAAAAGAATTTTTGGAATTGAAACAAGGTCGAATGACCGTGACTAAGTATGAACAAAAATTTGTCAGACTAAGCCGATATGCCCGTGAATGTGTGTCAACTGAAGCCATTATGTTTAAAAGGTTCGAAGATGGTCTGAATGAAGATATTAAGTTGCTAGTCGGCATACTCGAGATCAAAGAGTTCGTGGTACTTGTCAAACGAGCTTGCAAAGCTGAAGAGCTTGGGAAAGAAAAAAGAAAAGTTGAAATGGAAGCTAGAGACATCCGTAAAAGATCATTAAGTAAGACTTTCCATTCTGTATCTAAGAAGTTTAAAGATGAATACGGCCGGCATAAAGCTACTTCAGACATATCTAGACGAGATCGACCTCCTGTGGGTTCTAGAGCTACCTCGATGGCCAGTGTTGGTAATGTTCAGCAGAATCGGGTTGAGTGCAAGCATTGTGGCAAATGGCATTCTGGGAGTTGTAGATTCTGAAATCGGTCTTGCTTTAAATGTGGATCGTTGGATCATTTTATTCGGGAATGCCCGATGCTAGTTGTGCAAAATATGGCTCAGAATATCAGACCGAGTAATGTATCAGTACGAGGCAGACCACCTCGGCATTCGAGAAATGTAAGTGGTAGTTAGAAAGGAACCAAAGATACTGCATTTCGATTAGAGGCTCGTGCACCTGCTAGAGCATATGCTATACGTGCCAAAGAGGATACTTCTTCCCCAGATGTTATCATTGGTACTTTCACTTTTTATGATACTATTGTGATTGCATTGATTGATCCTGGTTCGACTCATTCAGATGTGTGTGAAACTTTAGTATCCAGTAAGACTCTGCCTGTTGAGTCTACTGAGTTTATGATTCGTGTATCCAACCCTTTGGGTCGATGTGTTCTAGTTGATAAAGTGTGTAAAAGTAGCCTGTTGATGATTCGGGATTCATGCTTTCCAGCTAATTTAATGTTGTTTCCTTTCTATGAGTTTGATATAATTTTGTGAATGGACTGGTTAATTTTACACGATGCTGTTGTTAATTGCAAAAGAAATACTATTGATTTGAGATGCCAGAACGGTGAAATCCTCCGGATTGAATCTAATGACCTGAATGGGTTACCGGCAGTAATATCCTCGATGTTAGCTCGTAAGTATGTGAGAAAAGGGTGTGAAGCTTACTTGGCTTATGTGTTGGATAGCGAAGTGACTGAAAAGTAGATTGAATCTGTACCGGTTGTGTGTGAATACCCAGTTGTGTTTCCTGAAGAATTACCGGGTCTACCACCTATTCGAGAAATAGAATTTGGCATTGAATTAGTATCGGGGACGACTTCGATTTCAATAGTTCCGTATTGGATGGCACCTACAGAATTAAAAGAGTTGAAAGCACAGTTGCAAGAGTTAACAGATAGAGGCTTTGCACGACCGAGTTTCTCTCCTTGGGGTGCACCAGTTTTATTTTTGAAAAAGAAAGATGGGACTATGCGAATGTGTATTGATTATCGGCAGCTGAATAAGGTGACAATAAAGACTAAATACCCATTGCCACGGATTGACGACTTGTTTGATCAGTTGAAAGGGGCTTCAGTGTTTTCAAAGATAGATTTGAGATCGGTTTATTATCAGTTGAGAGTCAGAGATTTTGATGTGCCAAAGACTGCGTTTTGAACGAGGTACAGACATTATGAGTTTCTAGTTATGCCTTTTGGACTTACTAATGCACCTGTTATTTTTATGGATCTGATGAATCAGATTTTCAGACAGTATTTGGATCGGTTTGTGGTAGTGTTTATAGATGATATTCTGATATACTCCAGAGATGAAACCGAGCATGTTGAGCATCTGAGATTGGTGCTACAAACTTTGCGAGATAAACAGTTGTATGCAAAGTTTAATAAGTGTGAGTTTTGGCTAAATGAGGTCAGTTTTGTGGGTCATATTTTAGCGTTAGGCATTCGGGTTGATCCGAATAAAATATCTGCTATACTTTATTGGAAACCACCAAGAAATTTTTTTGAAATTCGAAGCTTTCTAGGACTCGATGTTACTACAGACAATTCGTGAAAGGTTTTTCTATAATAGCCACACCTTTGACAAAGCTATTACAGAAAGATGTCAAGTTTGAATGGACAAAAAATGTCAGAAAAGTTTCGATTAGTTGAAAGCTCTTTTGATTGAGGCTCTAGTGTTAGTTCAGCCTGAATCGGGTAAAGAATTTGTTGTGTATAATGATGCTTCTTTGAATGGTTTGGGTTGCGTTTTAATGCAAGAAGGTAAAGTGGTAGCTTATGCTTCGAGACAGTTGAAGCCTCATGAAAGAAATTATCCGACACATGATTTGGAGTTAGCAGCCATTATATTTGCGTTAAAGATTTGGCGTCATTATCTATTCGGTGAGAAATGCCATGTCTATTCGGATCACAAGAGTTTAAAGTACTTGATGACTCAGAAAGATTTGAACCTAAGACAACGCAGATGGTTAAAATTGTTGAAAGATTATGAATTAGTAATTGACTACCATCCGGGTAAAGCTAATGTTGTTGCAGATGCCCTAAGTCGAAAATCATTATTTGCTCTTCGTGCGTTGAACGCACATGTAACACCCTGAAAATGGGCCTATGTAATTTTGATTTAATTATACGAAGTGGCATGTTCTATGTATTATGAATGTATGATGAACATTTTTGGAAACTTGGAAATGTTAAGTTTAAAAGAGGAAAGTGAACATTTTGGAAACTTGGAAATGTTAAGTTAAAAGAGGAAAGTGAACATTTTGGAAACCTGGAAATGTTAAGTTAAAAGAGGAAAGTGAACATTTTCAAAACCTGGAAATGTTAAGTTAAAAGAGGAAAGTGAACATTTTTGGAAACCTAGAAATGTAAGGAAATGTCAAGTTTTAAAGTTTAAACTAAGGCAAGGTGGCCTTAAGAAAATTAATAGGAGGAATTTGACACACAAACAGGCTTGGAAAAGTGGCCTGAAGATATCACTTGAGGCCCAGGTAGGTGATGCCACATACAAGGGTATTGGGCCTAGGTTCGAGTCACTTGGGGAGCAAACAAAGGAATTTTATTTTGGTGCAAGGAACAAGAGAGTTGGATGGCATTAAGGCACTTCAAGGGAGGTGTTTTATTGTTGTTAAAATTCACAAATAGATGGATAAGTGATGGATTTATTTTAATAATTTAAAGAGGTGATAAGAGATAAAAATTGAAGAATAACAAGGTAAGGCTAGTGATTAAGTTATAGCCGAATTTGTCAAATAAAGTGTTTATCTTTTCTTGATTTCTTTTACTTCCTCACCATTCTTCTCTCTCCGAATTTCTTAGTGCTATCCTCTCTTCTCTTCTCTTTCATTTGTTAAGCCGAATCTATAGTCCACCATTGCCAAAATTCTCAAGTTTTCTTTTCTTTATTTTTGTGGAAACCGAATACCCCAAGAGAACCCTTAGCTGACTTCTCCATTAAATCCCAAAAGTCGAAACCTTATCATCTAGTCATCAAGGCCGATCCTTTAAGGGGCTTTTAACAAGGGTGTTGCTGATTTCTTAAAGGGGTAAGATCCAAAATTGGTTTCAATTCTTTTATATTTTAGACCTATCGAAAATCTAGAGACTAATCTCTATTATTGATTTTGGCCGAATTATGGAAGGGTGTATTCGGGATTTAAGAATTGTCAACTACAAAAAGGTATCTTTCGGGATTTCAAGGATCTAAGGTAAGACATATGTATATTCGGCCAAAGGCCATGTTTTATGTTTTAATGTTAGATTAAATCCAACATATGGTTATAGGAATTTCAACAGCATTAAGGAAGCAAGGATCCAATTCGGGATCTAAGATTTGGAAGGTAAGCACCTATGTATATTCGGCTAAAGCCTAGATTAGTATTTAGATCTGTTCTTTAAATGTTCAAAAGCCGAAAACTAACCAAGTTAATTGATTCAAAGCCTAGTCGAATACAAGGAGGAATAAAGCAAAGATTTCGGGATTGGTTGGTGCCCCAATCGGTAACAAGGTAGGTTTTAAGAATACAAATCCTACTAGGATTTGGTTTTATAATTTAATAGGCTTTATGCTAATATATTAGGGTTGGTCGAATGTAGGAATTGAGATCTAAGACAAGAGATCGATTTTGAGATTTCAAAGTGAATCACTAAGCAAATCGGTGTGTACCTATCCTAAGTCTTGATATGTTCATGGCTATGTTTAAATTAAATGAAATATTAAGAATGTGAAAATATGGCTAAGTACCATGCTATGGTACAAAGTACTGAGGTACGTTTCCTACTCCCAATAGGATTATGAAATATGTTATAAGTAACATGAGAATAATGATAAGAATGTGAACTTTGGCATGTTAATGCATAATATGATTTGGGCATATGGGTTATTGAAAAGGGGAAGTGAATGTGGTGACCTAAGACCACGAAATCTGAATGCGTGACCTAAGACCACGATATCTGAATGTGGTGACCTAAGACCACGAAATCTGAATGTGGTGACCTAAGACCACGAATTTTATAAGGGCGATGAGCACGTCGACTACAGCGACTGCCTTCGATAGAGTGTAGCGAAAGGAGGGTCGACTTAGTAGTCCCCATAGTGTACAGGTTAGTACGGAGGAGTGTAGCGGATGGCTAACTAGGTTTGGGTTTGGGTTGCATCATTATTTTTACCTGTTATGTGAACATGTATGTGATATGATAATGCATGCCTGAAATGTTAATTCTTAGTGTTGGTTACACATTGAGTCTGTTTGACTCACCCCACTGTGGGACTATTTTCAGGTGACGAACAGTAATGGACCGGGTTCGGCAGAAGCTTAGGGATGGCCATGCACAGCAAGAAATTTACGACTTGGACTTTTATTTTATTTTAAGTATTTTGAATTTTAATTTTGGGATTATTTGATGTAATAAGGCCATAGTAGCACTACTTTACTTTACTTTTATTTATTAAAAGATTAAGTAAATCTATTTTAAAACTAAGCCCAAACGTTTTGTCACCTAAAGTAAAGGATTTTTAACAATGAAGTAATCTTGTTTTCAACTCAAGCCCAACCCAAAATAATCTTTCTTTCAAAACACACAAGTTTTTCCTAAGTAACAAAAGAATTTGAAACGGTTTACACCGGGGAACATACCAGATTCGGTCAAGGCTCGTGGGCGGGTTTAGGGTGTTTCAGCACATATGGTTATGTCTGATGATGGTTTGTTGATAGCTGAATTGAAAGCAAGACCATTGTATACCCAACAAATTTGTGATGCTCAGAGAGTTGAGAAAGATACAATGGCAAGACGAGTTCAGTGTGAAAGTGATGTAGAGTCAGAGTTTCGAATCGATGAAAATGACTGTTTGAACTTCAAAGGCCGAATATGTGTTCCGAGGAAAGTGGATTTGATTCAGATGTTATTGAATGAGGCTCATAATAGTCGATTGTCAGTACATCAGGGTAGCACAAAATGTATAATGATTTGAAACAGTTCTATTGGTGGCCTGTTATGAAACGGGACATATCTGAATTTGTCTCGAAGTGCTTAATTTGTCAGCAAGTAAAAGTCAAACATCATGTGCCTTCTGGGTTACTTCATCCGATCATGATACCTGAATGGAAATGGGACAGAATTGCTATGGATTTTGTATTCGGTTTGCCTATGACCCCGAGTAAGAAAGATGCAATTTGGGTTATAGTAGATAGACAAACCAAATCAGCTCACTTCATTCCAGTTCGTATGGACTATTCGCTCAATAAGCTTGCTGAGTTATATGTATCTCAAATTGTGAAATTGCATGGTGTGCCGATTTCCATTGTTTCGGACAGAGACCCGAGATTCACGTCGCTATTTTGGAAGAAATTACAAGATGCTTTAGGTACCAAACTACACTTTAGCACAACTTTTCATCCCCAAATAGACGGTTCGTCTGAAAGAACCATTCAGATACTTGAGGATATGTTGAGATGTTGCGTCCTCGAGTTTGAAGGTACGTGGGAATGATACTTACCTTTGATTGAATTTGCTTATAATAACAGTTTTCAATCTAGTATCAAAATGGCACCTTAGGAAGCTCTGTATGGCCACAAGTGTCGTACACCATTTACTGGACCGAGCTCAGTGAAAATAAGATACACGGGGTTGATTTGATTAAAGAGACTGAACAGAAAGTGACAGTAATCTGAGATAGTTTGAAAGTTGCATCAGATCGCCAAAAGTCATACGCGGATTTGAAACGTAAAGACATTGAGTTTCAAGTCGAGACCGGGTATTTTTGAAAGTTTCTCCGTGGAAGAAAGTACTTCGATTTGTTCAAAAGGCAAATTAAGTCCGAGATTCATCAGACCGTATGAGATCATCAAACGTGTTGGGCCTGTTGCTTATAGATTGAAGTTGCCTTCTGAATTAGAAAAGATACATAATGTATTCCATGTTTCGATGCTTCGTAGATATAGATCAGATTCGTCACATGTGATCGCCCCGTCTGAGATTGAAATCTGATCTGATATGACGTACGAGGAAGAACCGATCCGTATCTTAGCTCGTGAAGTGAAAGAGTTGAGAAACAAGAAAATTTCGTTAGTAAAAGTACTATGGAATCGACATGGAGTAGAAGAGGCTACGTGGGAGATCTGTATGGCCTCAAGTATCATACACCATTATACTGGACCGAGCTCAGTGAAAACAAGATACACGGGGTTGATTTGATTAAAGAGACTAAACAGAAAGTGGCAATAATCTGAGATAGTTTGAAAGTTGCATCAGATCGCCAAAAGTCATGCGCGGATTTGAAACGTAAAGACATTGAGTTTCAAGTCAGAGGCTGGGTATTTTTGAAAGTTTCTCCATGGAAGAAAGTACTTCGATTTGGTCGAAAAGGCAAATTAAGTCCGAGATTGATCAAACCGTATGAGATCATCAAACGTGTTGGGCCTGCTGCTTATAGATTGAAGTTGCCTTCTGAATTAGAAAAGATACATAATGTATTCCATGTTTCGATGCTTCATAGACATAGATCAGATCCGTCACATGTGATCGCCCCGTCTGAGATTGAAATTTGATCTGATATGACGTATGAGGAAGAACTGATCCGTATCTTAGCTCGTGAAGTGAAAGAGTTGAGAAACAAGAAAATCCTGTTAGTACAAGTACTATGGAATCGATATGGAGTAGAAGAGGCTACGTGGGAGCCTGAGGATTCAATGAGGCAACAATATCCAACTTTGTTTAATGGTAAGATTTTCGGGGACGAAAATCCCTAAGGGGGGAGAGTTATAATAGTCCGAATTTAACCCTAATCGAAACGGTGGTTTCAAGACCACGAATTCGAGTCTGAAAAACTTTTAAAAATTATTTTCGATTTTTATTATATGTGAATGATTATGTGTGAATGTTTTGTATGAAAATTTGATTGTTTGTGTGTTTAATTTAACAAAAGGACTTAATCGCGTAAAGTGCAAAAGTTACAAACTATAGTGAAAGGTGCTAATGTGATAGTGGCTTTTTAATATGAGGTATTAAAAGGGCAATTAGCCCATTTTACAAGGTAGTGGACGGCTTAAGACTATAATGCCCTTATTATATATGTTAGTTTTATTTTAATTAAAAGGTTATATTAGTAATTAAATAAATAACATATTGTATGCTAAAAGAAAACAAAAGAAAGGTCATTATCATCTTTTATTCTCTTGGTCGAAGATTGGAGAAAGAAGAAGGACTTTGTTTCATTTGATTTTCGACACTTATAAGCTTAAATTCAAGGTTAGTTTGATTTCGGTTCTTGATAATTTTTACGTTTTTGAGATTGTTGCTTAGAAATCTTCAAGACCCATGCTTTATTTTTTGAGTTTGATGAATATTTTGAGTTGAGCTTGTTGATAATTAGTTTTTGATGTTGTTTAAGAATGAATTATGAAATATATATGTTAGATTAATATGTTTTGTCTTTGGATTTTTGATGAATTTGAGTATTTTGGGCTAAATTGAAAAAATAAATTATTGGGGGGTTAAAATGAAAAATAAATGAAATTTAGGGGCTTATATAATCATGAGGAAGATTCGGCCCTAAAGGTAAAGTTCCAAATTATGTGTATTTTGTGTTTTGTGCAATAGGGACTAAATTGTGAAAGTTGTAAATGTCAGGGGTAAAATAGTAATTTTCCCATTTAAGTGTTTTGGGATTAAATTGAAATGAAATGTGTTTGAATGAGCTCAAATTGAATGTGTTTAGATCAAGAACAAAGAAAAACGGACTTGGATCGGGAAAGGCAAAAGTTATTGAATAGCCGATTTTTGTTGTCCGACGATTTTCGAAGTAAGTCTTAAAGCAATTTAATACCGTTAATATTAATTATAACCTCGATTACATGCTGAATTTTGAATTTATAAGGATGAAATTGACCAAAGCCGAAAGTGATAATTGATTTTTAATAATGTAATGTAGTTAAATTTATTTGAATTTGATATGTGATAGTAATATGAATCATATGTGATATATGTGATATTGGTACTATGAAATGTGTATGAAATGGTTTAATCATATTGATACTCAGGCTTTGAGCCTAGTAGGTGATCTATATCGGGCTTAATGCCTAACAGGCCTTGTGCTGGTGAATTATATCGGGCTTATTGCCTAGCAGGCTAAATGCCGGTGTTTAAATCTCAGACCTAGGGTCTAGCAGGCCTAGTGCCGGTGTGTGTGATTCGGGCTAATGCCTAACAAGTTTTATACCGGTGAGTTGCAATTTCGAGCTTAGACTACGAATTAATAAAGTCATGAAACAAATCGAGTAAGCCTAAGCTTTTGAAAATGAATCTTGTTAATTCGGCCATAAGGTATGTGTTTGTCATACTTATATGTTATATATATTATGCTAATGAGCAAATAAAATGATGAAAGAAATGTGTTGTACATATGGTTGTTGGAATATGTGTATAAACTATGCTATGTGGATATTGGTTACTTGAAAGCATGAGAGTGGTTAAAGATGTTCATGTAGGTATAACTATATACATAGATATGTGTATATATATTCGGTTATGGTGAATTTTATAAGTTAAATTATTTATATTTAATGCCATGAACCGATTGTTTAAAAAAAATGCTTGAATGTTTGAATGTTATAATATAGTTGCTTAAGACTTACTAAGCTAGTAAGCTTACTCTGTGTGTGTTCATTGTTCTGTTTTATAGATTTTGATCAAGCTACGAGCTCAGGGTATCGTCATTGAAGTCATTCACACTATCGGCTCACTTTGGTATCTTTAAAGTTTGGACTTTTGAACTTAAGGCATGTATAGGCTAGTTTAATATTTGAATGATATTTTGCTAATGTATAAAAGCCATGCGAAATTGGCTTGTTTTAAATGTTAATGTTTGATGGTTTATTCAATCTTTGGTATAATATGCGTGTATGTTATGCTTGGAAGATGAATGTGGCTTTGATGCATGTTCTTCATGATTATATGATTCGGTAATGAATAATGAAAATGTTTATGATTATTTTGGGTTGAACATTGGAGAGTTAAATTGAGAACCGATTATATGGAAAAGAATTAGTTGTACATATGTATTTTGGATTAGTTATAGAGCATATGTATTTGGTATGTTAATTAATGATCTTTGTGGTTGTGAATCTTCAATGTGACTACGGTAAAATGAGTGTAAATTAGAGACTATTTCAATTGTATGAGATTGAAAGGTTAAAGAGTTATAATTATAACCTGTAGTATGAATAGTGATGAATGATTGTGATGAACTAAGTCTAGTTCGGTAATGCCTCATAACCCTAATCCGGTGACAAATACGGGTTAGGGTGTTACAAACAGTGAGTTACACGACCTAGACACACATCCGTGTCTCATGCCCGTATGAACCCTGCGCTAATATGGCTACGCCCGGCCTGGACACACGCCCGTGTGCCAGCCCGTGTGGCCTCAATTTGATGAACAGTGAAGTTACACGACCGATCACACCGTTCGACCACACGAGTGTATGGCTCACACGGCCTAGTCACACGCCCGTGTGGCTAGCCATGTGGCATCTACAACCACCATTTTTGGCGACCCAAAACTTGCAAAAGTAAGGTTTCCCGTATGCACCTGATTTTGTTTTGACGAAGAAATGTTACGGTGGTTACCCGGAACCTAAATAATCAATCACTAATCAATTATGCCATGAATTTCAATATTCACTTAAAATCATTTACCATCAAGATTATATCAAAAGCTTCAACGCAACCCCAACTCTAATCGTCTACTTAGCTTGCACAAAACGGAAGAAAATCAGACAAACACGACAGAATAATGCCTCTTGCACTATCCTAACCTAAAAATGACCAATTGAGCGATTAAAAAAACGTTCAAGCAATCGAACACAACCCATTTCGACATACTATCAGTAATTCGGCAACCTCACAAAATGGAAGAAAAGTAACAGCAGAACTTACTCAACAATCACACAGTCGACCTTACAAGCAACGAAGAACTCACAATTAGCGCAGAATCGAACACTGAAGAAGGCAAAAATAAGAGAAAAGAAGAAGAATCGGAAAAGAAAAAGGAAGGGAAAAAATATAATCTTAGAGGAAAAAGGACGTAAAGAAAGGAAAATATGACAGAGACTCTTCAGACTATTTAACAATAACTACCCCTCCCGGCAATTGCAAAAAAAAAAAAAAAGTACTTCCTACACATACTATGAGATTCAAACTCAGAACCAGACGAATACAAACGGATACTTAACCAGTGAACCAACAAGCTCATGCTTGTCACACTTTCACACAGAATTGAACTTAAGCGGGTAATGCGTGTTTATGGGTTGATTTCAAAACAACAAAACTTTTAATGATGCGACTTGAACTCCAAACCTTAAACACAAAAGTAGAGCACAAACCAGGGATACAAAAATTAATTATTGCAAATTCTCACAATTAAATTCTTAAAATTTTAGGGCGTTACAATTATTGAAATAAATATTTTTTGAGCTCTTTTTTATCTTTAAGCTGTGGCTGCACCTCAAAACTACTCTAGAGCTTGTCCTATTTGTTTTGAATAAGGTTTTGCAATTATTTTTTTTTTTTTTTTTGCTAAAATGCTTTAAAAATGGTATGGAGTGTTGGAGATAATGGTGACAAGTGATTCATTGTAAATGTGTTCTTAAACCTTAAAAATTTGCCTTTTATATCACATTTATGTTAAAAATATTATTTATTTTACCACATTTTATATAGCTTTTTGTATCAAATTTTAATGTAATGATTGAAGTAAATTTTTATTGACGTCATCCACTTTATATTCCATACTACAATTACTTTAGAAAATATGTTAATTTGGGAATTAATCTGTAATTTATGTTATAATTTTTTATTTTGTGTTATTTATATAAAAGAATCTCGATTTTTATCAATGCATATGATTCAATTAGTTAAATATGTCGAAAATAAAAGTTAATTTGTAAAATATGTCGATTTAAATTTAAGAAAATAGGTCATGTTTGGAGAGAGTGTATGAAAGTGTATCTAATTCTTTAAGCCGTATTTTCTAATTTTTTAATATAATTAGTTTTTTTGGTCAAATGATTAAATATTAGTAGTTTTGTCATTGAGTCCTGTGTTCGATTCCTCTTCCACTTACATTTATATTTTTATTTGATATTGTTTTAAACTTTTTTATATATTTTTTTAATATATTATCCCTATTGATTAAATGGTTAAATAATAATGATTTCATCTTTGAATTTTGGGTTCAATTCCTCTTCTACATATTTTTAATTTTTATTTCATGATGTTTCAAGCTTTTTTATTTTTAATTAATAAATATATTATTTTCATTTTTATTATTTTAATTCATCTTTTAATTAATAACTCTTTTATTTATAAAATTAAATAATTATTACAAATATCATTATTTTTAGAAAATATAATTTTTATATGTGTAATATTTATTTTCCAATCCATATCATGAGTGTGGTAATTCTAGTATTATATATTTTTTATGTGTATTTAAAATATTTCACATTATAAACATAATGATATTTGAAATAATTAATTGAAATATTTCACATATAAAATATTTGAAATATCATACCACAAGCTAGATGAAAAACAATGATATTTGAAATATTTTACATATAAAAATAATAATTATATTTGAAATAATTATTTCATTTTATAATATTAGAATGTCACCATACCGCAATATTCGTAGAGAAAATAAATATTTGACATATAAATATTATATATAAAGAAAAATACACCAAAAAATTAGTTGATGTTTATATTTTATATAAAGGAGCTAATTTCAAATATTTTAACATAATGATATATGTATAATATATATATATTTTAATTACATAATTACATATTTATTATTTGATTTTACGAATAAACGAGTTATTAATTAAAAGATGAAATAAAAATAAAAAATTGAAAATAATATACTTATTAATTAAAAAAACTTGAAACAACATGAAATAAAAAATATAAATGTGTTTAAAAGAGGAATTGAACATGAGACCGGAGGATAAACTTGTATTATTCAACCATTTAACCAAATGAGCTAATATGTTTAAAATTTTAATTAAAAATACTAAAAAGCTTAAAATAACATGAAATAAAAATATAAATATGAGTGAAAGAAGAATCTTCTTTCGAGCATCTTCAATAATAGCCTTGTAAATACTTTGGCATTGCATTGCATGACCGTTGTGGTCACACCCTTAAGTGGGAGGCGGGAAGCTATGCCTTGTGAGGTTTTCACCTCCGCATGGGCTAGTGGATTTGCTTTGAATACATCCGTACCTATGTCTCCGTGAAGTTTTCACTTCATGCCCATAGGAAATGTATTCCCTGAACCGAACAGTCGCATGAGCCTATAATGGGTGAGGATCGAGGAATCTGCTGGTTCGGTACCTCGAACTTTAGAACTAAGCCGCATATAGCAAACCCAAGAGCCCACCTTAGGTAGAGCCATTGCAAACCTTAGTGGTCACCTAGATAGGCATTTGCTTATTTTACTTGCTTTACATGGTACTAACTTTTGTGTTTCTTTCTTTTGTGCATATCATTTCATATTTTAAAGAGACATCGATTCACGGTCCGTTTAAGAGTTGGAAAGCTGGTTATGAAGCGAATTCCTTGATAAAGTAGAAGACAATGAAGTAGAAAAAGAGCGGCTTAGTTGAAGGGTATGTGTGAACTACGGAACTTCACCAATATCGATGTCACATGAGCGAGCTCCGAGGAGTTGAAAGAAATTTGGACTCGATTGGGATGATGAAGCGAAGCGACTATTCTACGAGTACTTGGCGAGCCTTACCTTGAAGTCAAAATAGACAAGCACTGTTAGAGCAATGGCCCGGTTACGGAATGTAAACTTAGCTGTTTCTCCTTGGAAAAAAGTGGATCTGTTTCCCACGAGTGAGAAGAGTATCTACGACCTTTCTCGTTGCCCAGAAATTCAAGTTGACAAAGCTTATTCCAAAGGCGGTTAATGGCCCAACCTTGAAGAAGTTGATGAATATCACCGGCATGAGTGAGCAGTGGGTCTCGGCTAGGATCTGAAGAAGAGGCGAGGTAAATGCATACCTGGACATGTTTGAGAGACACGATTACGGCGCATCCGTCTGAAGAAAAAGGTAGACATCTTGGCCTTGTGTATCTACGGCCTAGTAATCTTTCCCAAAGCTTTAAGGCATATTGATGAAGCGGTTATCGACTATTGGATTGGACAAAGGGTCACACATTCACGCCATCTTAGCGAAACATTCGGATCCTTGACCGCATGTCGGAGAAAGAGGTGAGGCGGGTTTATTGAAGTCTTGTGCAATTGTTATTGGCTTGGTTCCATAGTCACTTTTGGAAAATAGAAGGTGTCTTTCGGTTCATGTCGAGAGAAGTACTCCCACTAGAAGAGATAGCAACTCGCCCGAAGAGAGGATATGAAAAGCTGGATCGCGATCTTTCAAAACCTTCAAGGGCGACATTGAGTGGAAGGCTCCTGGATGATTCCCAAGGATCTTTTATCGTTCGCGGAAGCTTTGGTAGGTTCCTTATTGGAGAATTTGGGGTGCCTTTGCCTCGCCCTTTCTTTGGTCCTAAGACAGTATGGTTCAAAGCGGTTCATACCGGCGACATGCGAGGCTAGCTTCGGTCACGATTTTTCATATGAAGGAAAGCTATAAGAAAAGGGTTAAAGAGATTTCTAGTGCTTGGAATCGATTCGCAGAATGAAAAGATTGTCTCTGAGCCGAAACGACCACAGAATATATTGAATGGAGGACTAGGAGGTTAATGATAACATTCTGAGCCAAATCGAAGGCGCCCGATCAAGAGAAGAATGCATGCGAGTGGTCCTTGAGAATTAGAGGTTGTAAAGCAAGATTTTGAGCGGATGAGCTCGAAACTCGGAAAAGGATAGAAAGGTTGGAGGAAGAAAAGATGCTCCTCCAGGTTAGAAGTGGGCCAAATCGGTGAGAAACTTCGAGAAAGGAAAAGCGAAAGAGGAGAGGAAAAGAGAATGACTTAAAGGCAGATTACAAGAGGATCGTTTAATGAAAACGCGAGTTAGGGAAAACTTGGAGCGGTGGCAACAAGAGGTCGAGAGGAAAGAGCCAAAGTTAGCAGTTGGAAGAAAAAGTTTGAAAGTGCGGCCTGAGAAGGAAGACTTAGAGAAGGCGGACGACGAGAGAAAGAAGAAAAAGGGACTAGAAGCAAGAATAGGCTGAGCTTGAGCGATCTCTGCGCCACTAAAGTCGAGACTGGAAAGGCCAACTAAAGTCAAGCCTAAAGCGAGAATAGAGGCTGAAAGGTAGGGTTGAAGAGTTAGAATCGGCATTGCATAGTAGCGAGCTCGGTTGAGCTTCTAGAAACAAGAGAAAGACGTTGGGAGGAAGAGCTTCACCATTCTTGTCCAAAGCCGGACTACATCATGGGAGAAGCAATAATCCAGATTCGAGAAGTGGTGATCACCTCTACGGACCTTGGTGAGGAGGCGACATAGTGGGCATGAGATATGGGCTACCAAGGGTCGTGACGAAGAAGCTAATCTCTCTGCTTGGAAAAATCAAAACCTTAGGTCTTAGGGCTGAGAACGTGTTTGTAATCTACTTTATGTAAAGGGTTTGCCTTCTAATAAAGTTTTCTAAAATGAAGTTGATCGGAATCGATGTCTTTTTCCGCATTCATGCAATTACATCATATTACATGCATTGAAGTTTATAAAAAGAAGCCTAATTGGTTAAAATTAGAGAGAAACAAAAGAAAAATAAGAGAGAGAAAAAGAAATCATCACTACGAACTCGTGCTAGAAAAATGGATCAAGATTCGAACAATTTCAGAAAGAGATGCAAGAAAAGATGCAGGAGAACAAATACGAAACTCCAGCAAGATATGATAGAAACGGATGCAAGAGTCAAAACAACATGATGAGCGGTTTGGCGCAACTATTAGCCAATGAGCGAGGAAAAGGCATCGCTACTAGTTCGAGGAATAATGGCGACCACCTTACCCTCCGAGTTTACCCGCCAAACACTCAAGCACCACAAAATGGGTCCCCAAAGGACACCTTTTGTTATCGAACCACGATGCGAGTTGAGACCGTAATGCCAGCGTAGCTTCCAATGGTTCAGGCGGTAATCACGGAGAAGGTCGACTAACCCTATAGTCCCCGACTTTGTGAAATGGCTGAAATGGATAAAGCGGCAGACCTTCCCAAGCAACTCGAGGATCGTTGCAAATGGTTAGAAGAAAAATTTAAGGAAATAGAGACGTGACCATCGCTACGAATGGATGCTAAAGACTTGAGTTTAGTCCCGGACCTCATACTTCCGCCAAAGTTCAAGACCGGATTTTGAAAAATACAATGGGACGGTTGCCTGACAAGCGCACATCACGATGTTCAGCCGGCGGATGGCGGGATATGTTAACAACGATCAACGCTTATCCATTGTTTCCGGGAATGGTTTGGTGGTAGCTGACCAAGTGGTACAATCATTTCGGTCGTACCCGGATCAAGTCATGGAAGGATCTACACGGAGCCTTCCGAAACAATACGAACGCGTGGCCGACATAGCTCGGATCGATTACTCTCCAAAATATGGAGAAAAAGCCAAATGAAAGCAGGCGGATATGCCCGGTGGTGGAGGGAAGTAGCCACACAAGTTCGTACAGCTCCTAGAAAAAGAGACAACCATCTTTGTTTGTCAATCTGTTTGAAAGCTCCTTCATTAATCATACTTGGAAGTGCCACAAAAGTTTTTTCGATATTGTCTTTGTCGGAAATGATCGAGAATATCGAAGCGGTAAAATAAATGGTGGAGAAAGTACGGAAAAGGCCCCAAGGAAGAGAGAGTGATATAAACAACGTGGGAAAAGGTTATTCAAAACCTATCACATGAGCCGACCAAGGACTACAACCCCGATCATCAGAGCTCCTTTAGGCGAGAATCCGGCACAAGGCAAAATACGGAGAAAATCAATTCGCCCATCCGGTCCCATACAAGGAAATGTACGGAGATTATTTGGCGTTGTCTCCTCCATTCTCCCATTACTTAAAAACCTTGCTAACCGTACAAGTGGTATGATGCAAGCATACGGTCTGAATACCATGCGAGGAATCGTGGGGCATTCTATGAAACGCATCTCGCTTTCAAGAAACTAGTGGAAAAATATCCGGATGGGAGTTATAGAGTCGATGACACATCGGCAAGGGCACCGATTACCTAATCCGAAATAAAAAATTATAAGCGTAGCGTGGCGATTCACGGAAGGGAGGTCCGTCAACAAAAGGGAGCGAGAATATCCTAAAATCGTGATCCGAAAACCTGCGGCCTTCCCTATAAGAATGACAAGAAGGTCCCTGGAACTATAAGCGCAATACAAATACTACAAAAGGAAACCAAGAGGAAGGCTCCTACCTTGCGATGGAAAAGCTTCGACTTGTCAAACACGAAGCCGGAGCACTCAAAGTGTTAGGGAATAAAGTGAATACGATTAATCGAAAGCGACTACATAAATAGCCGGCTCGCATATCGGTTACTAGATTTACTATTGAGCTCACGAAGCATGCAAATGTGTTGATGAAGGTATGAAATGATATAACAGTTAACAAAATTTGGAAGCAACATAAGTTCGATAACTTTATTTTCTTTAACGACGATGAGATTCCTCCGGAAACGGGTTCCATCAAGAATGCAAGGATATATACATTCAAGGTACTAATCGACAATGGATCGGTGCTCAATGTTCTACCACTAGCGACCTTAAATCGATTGCCCGTTGATAGTTCTCATATGAAGGCACCCTTACAATATATAAGGGCATTCGATAGAACCAAGAGAGGAAAGTCATGGGAAGGATCGAGGTACCTCTCTTAATCGGATCGAGGCACATGAGGTGGACTTTATTGTGATGGACATCCGTAAATCTTATGCCGAGACCTTGGATACACTCGGCGGGGAAGCGATGCCTCATCGTTACACAAAAGTTGAAATTAATCTCGGAGAGGCCGTTTAGTGACCATAAATGCGAAGAGGACATCATCCATAACCGTAACAAGCAATGCACCCTATTTAGAAGCCAACGATGAAGCGGTAAGTGTTCCTTCCGTTCTTTGGAATTTGTCAATGCAACATTCGTCCATTGAGGAATAAGGTCCCGATATCAATTATCCAAGACCACGAGAATGGGTCTACAATGATGGTGGGAATGGGTGCGCGAGAGAAAGGACTTGAAGGTACCTAAGAAATCGAGGTCCCTAGACTAAAAAGCGAGACTTCTTGGTCAGGATTCAATTGGAAGAAGCAAGAAAAGAAGGAAGGCGCGTCACGAGGGGAGATGAGATGAAATGGCAACCAATGATAATTCTCATATTCATGAGACCTTTATATCGGAGGATTATCTATCCGGCGAAAACTCAAAATGAGGAAATCGTGCATGTCAATCTTTATATCTGAGGAAGTTGAGGAAGAAAATCAGATGGCATTCGCCCTATGAGTAGGGTAGCGTTCTAAACAATTGAATTTGGAGGAGATTCCTATAGCCTTTAGAACTTATTCAGAGTAATACTCGGAACACAATTATTGCTTTAAGTCTAGAAGCGATAAGAACCCCTTTTGTGGAACATGAATTTGTATAAGCTATCGTTAAACAACGTGAAATAAAAAATACAAATGTGTTTAAAGAAGAATTGAACATGAGACCGGAGGATAAACTTGTATTATTCAACCATTTAACCAAATGAGCTAATATGTTTAAAATTTTAATTAAAAATACTAAAAAGCTTAAAACAACATGAAATAAAAAATATGAATATGAGTGAAAGAAGAATCAAACTTGAAACTCAAAGACAAAATTATTAACATTTAACTATTTTACTGAAGAAGCCAATTATATTTTAAAAAAATCAGCAGATACGATTTAAAAGGAAAATGCACTCAGTTGAATACGCTTTCACACTCTTTCTCGAAAAAACAGTTGACTTTTCTAAATTTTAAAAAAAATTAACCTATTATATTAATTAAATTTTATTTTTTGTGCTATTTTAACCGATGCTTATCTTAGCTTCCCAAAAAAATAAAACTACCGACAAGTCAATTGTACCTCAAAAGAAATAAATGGTGTTTGCTATTTTACGGGTATTGCATTTAGTATATGAAGCTAGTTAGCTGACACAATTTACTACTTTTATGTTGCATCTCTTATACCTCATATTTAACTGTTGCATTTTTAACGTTTTACATTGAAAAAAAATTCACTATAATTTTAATGTTAGATCTCTTGTCATTTAATAGATTTGGCTGCCAAGTATATTCCTTTAAAATTCATTATAAAACCTATTTTTATATTTTAATATTAAAATTTTCATCTCCCAAATAGAGTTAAGTAAATGGAGTAAATACGGGTAAGATAGTATTTTTATATTCACTATTAAATTTATTTTTATAATTATAATAGTAAATATACAATATATTTAGCTGCCAAGTATAATATTTTAAAATTAATTATAAAATTTTGTTATATTTTAATTTTAAAATTTCAGCTCCCAAATAAAGTTATTAGAGTAGACAGGATCATGATAATCTTTTAAAATTCATTATTATTTCTTTAATAACCAAATATGATTATTTTAAAGTTATAATTTTGTGTCTAAAATTTAATTATTGCATTATGAAGGGCTGTTTACAGTGATATATTTTTAGTTTGTGAGCTAATAATTTTGGAGGTTATAATTTTACATTTTTTGAGGTTAGAATATTAGAATTCTTTCCACTAATTGCAAGTTTTAATTTTTGCTAGGGTTATAATTTTATGTTTAACTTTTTGCTGGAGGTTACAATTGTTTCTTTTAAAATATTTTGGAGAAGTTATTAAATGGATATAAAAACTCTTCTCATGATTTGTTTGATGCTTTTATTTTACATAAATAACTAAAATATTCATAGTCCATCTTCAATTCATTAATAGAAGTATAATCGATGTTCTCTTACATTGACAATGATTCTCATAAGTTTATAAATCTATCATTAAATTTCAAAAACATTATAAATTCATCAATGACATAATTCAAAACGTTTAAAAGGTTCACAAATTAGTCTTTAGGGTAGTTAAACTAAACTACAACAATTTTAAAAACATAAAAATTACTAAAAGGGGCTTAAATTCCATACCATGCAAAAGGCCGAATGCTAAGGGTGTTTGAAGCTTTCAAATTCTTCTTCCATGCTGGCTTATTCGGTGGGAGAGAAGAAATGAAAAAGATGGTAAGGTTTTTCTTTTGTTATTTTATGTTTAATTTATTTTTTAATATTATTTTAATTTAAAACTTTTAACTTAAACAACTAAAACTACTCAACCACTGTCCATTATAAGTTATAATGGCTTAATTGCCATTCCAAGCCTTGCAAAAACACTTTTTAGCTCAATTAACCAATATTAATCAATAGTGATTAAGTTAACGATTTTTATGATTTAGTCCTTTTTCTTTAATTAACTAACAAATCACTAAAATTTTTGGACTAAATTTCAATGCAAAATGAGATCCCGATACCTCATTTTCTAAAATGACTTAACTTTAGGGGCAAACCACTTGAACTTAACTATTCATTCAAATAGGTTAAATTATTAAATCAAAATTCAATATAATATTATATTTAACTCGTAAATATTATTAATATTTACAAAATCACTCATCAAATTTGTGATCCCGAAATCACTATTTCTTACGCCAATGAAAAATGGGTTGTTACATATAATGTTATATATATTCGATTAAATGCGAGGTTTACCTTATTACTGTGAAATGTTATATCAAGTTAATGATATCATGTGTTTTGAATGGTTATGTACATTGTGTGAATAGAATGATATTAATGGTATATTGTTGATGACTCTATTGTACGATACTAGATTGACATAACAAGTAAATGTTGGATTGATATATGATTAGAATGACTAATGAACTCACCTTGATAATGTGAAACGTTGTAACATGTAGTTGAGTTTAATTAATTATTTCAATATGTTTAATTATGAATTATGGTAAGTTTTTGTTTTAAATCCTATGAACTTAATAAGCATTCAAAATGCTTACTTTGTTGTGTTTTCGATCCTGTAGTTGATGTTTGCAAAATTGGGCGGATCGGATCACTCAATAGCACACACTATCCAGCTTTAGTTTCGGTAGACTTCTGATTGTTCTCAATTCAATTTTTGTGGATGAATACAGGGTTGTTTAGTAAGTGCGGCTATTTTAAATTTTAATGATCTTTAACCTTCTAATATTGTTGACATTAAATGAACATATTAAATGGTTGATCATAAATGCTTATATGATATGCATATAAGTTTGAAATGATAATGCACATATGATGTGATCAAAGAATGGTTAAGCAAAATAGTGATAGTGATTGATTATAAATATTTGAATAGAAAGTATTACTTGATATGATACTAAATGGGTCATTATTAGATGGTTCGCATTATTTTGGTTAGTTACAAAGTCTATTGTATTTTACAATGAGGATTATTATGGTAATTAATTGGTATAACATGCTCAAATGAATGTTGATTGAATTGGGTGCTAGTGTGGCATATTGGTATAATAGTTGAATGTGATTAAAAATGTAGTTGATTGTAATGATTGGTAATGCTTGGGTTGAATTTTATGCAGGTTTAATTGTGTTTAGGTTACTTATTATATAGTGACTTGATTTGAGCATGAAATGTGTTTTTAAACTTATGATTTTTTTACTATTTGGGAAAAAGTATCAATACTTGGGACCAAGGTATCGGTATTTTTCCAAATGAACGGTTTTTGAAATGGATAGAATGCCAATTTGGTATATGTACTTATAATAATTATCGATAATTATTTTATATAGATCGATATTTATTCAAGGTATCGATAAAATGATTTTGATTCAATATTTCCAAATTTGGCAGAATGCAAAAATGGCATTGATATTGATTTTTAGTATCGATACCTATCATAAAAATATTGATACTTATTTCTTTGGCATCGATACCTTGTCCAATGTTTTGAAAATTTACAGATTGGTCCTTATTCATTCTCGACTCTATTAATCTATGGCTAGAAATTTGATTGAATACCTGAAATGTTTATGATTTCTATTATACTTATCTTTAAAATGAATTGACGATTTAAATTTGAATAAACATTGCAAACTGCATGTAACTGCTCTCGTAATTGGGATAACATCCTAAGACTCAGGTTCAACAATCGGATCAAGCAAGGGGTGTTACAATGGTTAAATACATATATGTGTATTTGAGTGGGAGAGAGAAAGTAAAAGGATACTTCAATCATCTTTTTCTTCCTTCAAAGTTGAAACTAATAAAAGAAGATAGGTTTGGTTTTCTCCACAGTCGAGCATAAATTAAGAGGTAAGGAAGCTTGTTTTCGAATATTTTTCATAGATGTTCAATGTATTAAGCTTAGTTCAACCAACACATTAGTTAAAATTTGAGATTATTAAAGTTAGATTAAATTACCATTAGTGAAAACTTAGAGAAAATAAGTTGGAAATCCTGAAGATTAGTTGTTGGAATTGGAATATATATTATACATATTAGAGGTGAAATGGGTGAGGTTGTGACTAAGTTGAAAGTTTGGTATTTGTAAAGGAAGCCATGATGATTTTATTAGGGATTGTTGGATGCAAATGTTATAGCTTGACAATTTGAGATCCTTGGAGAATAAATACGGAGTCAGATTTGATTCGATCGGCTAAATAACGAGATACAAGCATTTCAGATATTAAGGCTAAAAGAGACTTAGTTGTAAAGAATGCAATTTTACTTGGTTGTTGGTTATACCTTTGTTGAATGTAGACTAATACTATTTTTTAAATGGATTATCATAAATAGCTAACAACAAGATCAAAGTGTTGTGAGACAAATTCATGCTTTTAATTATTATTAGTTCTTGGATTTAATATAAAATATGAATATCGAGAATGTTTCTGCTCATGTTGTGCTTGAATGTCAAGTATTAGTTTAAATGCTACGAGATAATCTCAAGCATGATTTTGACAAGGTAAGTACCTATTCTTATACCTTGTTGGAATCAAAATTGATTGTTAAGTTGCTTCACTTGACTATAATGAATGATACGTGTTACTATGTAATATAACAAATCAAGTAAAATAGGTATATATAAATATATATATGCAAGTACATTTAAATGAGATTGATAAGAAATTTGACTGAATTATAGAATATTAGTGGTATTAATTAAAATTAATATAACTTATAATGCTATCATGATAAATATTAAGATGAATGAATTATATGCCATGAAATAGTTACAATGTTATCTAAGTAGATCTTGAGATGATGCACATGTAAATATATGTATGTTTGAAAATAGTATACACCTTTATATGAATTATAAGTAATTATTGATAAGCCTAATGATTTTGATAGTAAATTCATGAAATGATTCGTATGTTTGTGAATTTACTTGACATATAGTTAGTATGAAATTATAATGATAGCTCGAAATTGAATTATATATTGATAATAAACTATAATGAGAATTTCCCTATTAAAAGATGCTAGACATAGTCAAAGTAAGATTGGCATGCCATAAAATTTGTATATGTTGTTGGTGTGAGCATACTCGCACTTCACTGCGATTCATTATGGCACTTCGGTGCAATTTATTTTGGCACTTTGATTATGTTAATAGTAACTTTTTATTGATAATGGGAGAGTTATTTAGTGGGAGCATTTTTTTTTTTGTTGTATATGTTTTCCTGTTTTATAGTTTTGTTCAAAATTTTGTCAAAAGGGGAAGATTGTTGAGACAATTTATAAGAAGTGCTTTAGAGTAATGCCTATTGGTGTCTAAAACTTATTAAGACTCATAATTTGTCACATATGGTGTTGGCAAATTTTGGTAACAAAACCCTTAGGCTGTGATCTTTGTTGATATTTTGGACGTGTCCAAGCTCATCTATCATATCCAAACTTGTTATAGGAATACTATAGGAAATTAAGCTTTTAGCGGCATTTTTAGTGGCGTTTGGATAAAAATGCCGCAAAAGTTATGCATTAGTGGCACTAATCAAAAAACGCCACAAAAGGTTAGAGCTATAGCGGCGTTTATAAGAAAAACGCTGCAACAGGTAAGCAATAGTTTGCAAAAAGTCATTTTATTTTAAACAAAACAGCACCATTTTGCTCCCTGTATTCTCACCCATCATCCAAATGGCCATCATGTATTCTTTTCGACAACTCATGCACTCTTCCATCCTCTTCTATTTATTATTTAACTAGTTTCTTTATATTAATAAAATACAATTTATTTTTAATTTAATATTTAAAATCTTCGAAAAATCAATGACACGTAGAAAAACTTGAAAGTAAAAATAGAAAAATATATGTTAAAAATGAAAAAATTAAAATGCTATTATTTAAAATAATTTTAAAGTTTTTGGCTATATTCTGATTGTTTTTAATTTATATATTAAATAATTTCTTATATAATTGTAAAGAGATAATTTTAATTTTAATATATTAAAATTATCATTATACTTTAAATTATTTAAGAGATAATAGATAAACTTTGTATATATTAAAATTAAAAATAACTCATGCATATATAGAGAAACAAAATTAATTAGTAAATTGAAAAAGTTATTTAAATTTCCTAAAATATTTAAAGAATATATAATTACGAGAAGAAAAATTTTTTAAAGCTTTTTTGTTTTTTTTTTCATATTTTGGAATTTTTGGTTTTGTTTTCTTGCATAAAAATTATATAAAATTTCAAATTTTATCTAATTCTTTTAAATATTACTTAAATTTTCAAAAATTATTTATTTAAAAATTTGATATGAAAGATATAATAATTCAATATAAAAATTGTATAAAAGCCAAGCATTAGCGGCGCTTATGAGAAAAACGCCTCAAAAGGTAAGCAATAGTGGCATTTTTGGTTTTAACGCCGCAAAAAGTTGAGCAATAGTGGCGTTTTTGGCCAAACGCTGCGAATATGTATTATTTTTTGCAAAATGGCGTCGTTTTGTTAGCCTCGAATTGCCTTGGTCTTTTTCCCAAAATCAGTTCCCCCTCCCAAAATCCCTAAGTAATTTCCCCAGAACCCTTCCCCTTTTTCCTCAATTCATTTCCCCCTCCCCCCTCGAAATCCCTAAATTTCACCTGAAATCCCTATTTTATTTTCCCCAAATCATTTCTCCCCTACCCAAAATCCCTAACAAATTTCCCAATTCCCTTTATTTTTCCCTATCTTTTTCCCCAAATCAGTAGCCCTCTGCATCGCCGTCGACAGCCCTCTGCTGCATCTTCGTCGGAGTCTTCTGCTGCTTCGCCTAGTAAGTTTTTTTTTTTCATTTTGTTTGATTGTTATTTTTTTTTATTGTTAAGTGAGTAAAACTATATTTTGTTTGATTAGTACCCATCTTCGGGTCAGTAGCAATCTGACAACACTCATTCAACAATTTGTATATGTTTTGAAAACGACTTTGCTTTTTTCCCTTCTCCAACTATTGATTGATGGCTGAGCAAATTTTAACAGTAGGGAAAGAATAAAAGATGGACTAATTGAAGATAACATGTCTGCTTTATGGGTGTTTTTGTATCAGATTATTTGTCTGCAACAAATAAAATCTATTTGATCTCACAAAATGAAAAAAAAACTCACAGAGAAAATTAGTGAATGTACCGCATTTTGTCATTGTTGCAACCATAACCTTATGTATGCCAAACTTAAATTTCTTCAATTTTTTTTGAGGAAGACAATGTGTTTGTTTGATTGTAAATTCAGAACTTAAAACAAAAGGGATTAAATTTGTAAACAGTTTAATCAACATGAAGGTGTCACTTCACTTCAATATTTGTACAAATGATCATCTTGATGCCATTGAAGAGATTTTCTACAGTAATTTATAATACTTTGGTTTAAGTTTCATTTATATTTACTTTCTAAACTTGTGTTATTTGCAGGAGAGATTTGCTTTAGAGGTCTCGGATAATTATGTGAAGAAGGCATTAGGAAAGAAATGGAGAGACCATAAAAGTGCTTTAAAGAAGGAATATTTTAAGAAAAATATAAGCCTCGAAGAGAAATTGCAAAATGTCCCACCAGGAATACTGAGGTACCAATAGGAAGATGCAGTTAGATTTTGGAATTCAAAGAAAGGATAGGTATTGCATACTTTCAAACTCTTATAATTATTTCAGTTTATAGTATTTACTATATACGTAATAATAATTTAATAACGTAGGATCGTGAGCGAGTTGGAACTATAAGTAGGCAAAAACAAAAATTCACGCACAGAGTTGGGTCGAAAAGTTTTGCTTGTGTAGCTGAGGACGAGGTATTTTGAATTTATTAATTGTGTCAAATATTAATTACTTTCTACTAAATAATATTTTTACAACTATATTGTAGGAACTGTCGTTTGGTCAAAAAATTGGACGCCTTCAGCTTTTTGACATTACACATAGAAAGAAAGATGGATCTCCTATGACTACTGAAGCTACAGACATTATGGTTTATTTACTTAATAAAATTTGAATTATTTTAAATATTTATCATGTTTAATTATAATGGATTAATTTTTCGTTTGTAATGCAAATAATGTTAAGTTATGTTGCATTTGTTTTGATTATATATTTCATTTCTAACTCTTTGATTGATTTATTAGGAGAAACTAAAGGATGAAAGGGCGGAGTATGAAGCGATCGCTTCGAGTGCACTATAGCAAAACAGGTTTTTAGCTGTATTTTTAGTGGCATTTGGATTAAAAAAGCCACAAAAGGTAAAGCATTAACGAGTTTTTGCATAAACGCCGCAAAAGGTAAAGCAATAGCGGCATTATTTCATAAACGTTGCTAAAGGTAAAGCAATAGCGGCGTTTTTCCCATAAACGCCGCAAAAGGTAAAGCAATAAATATTTTTTTACTTTTATTAAAACGACGCCATTTTGATAGCATTCATTAATTTTGATTGTAACGCCCAGGGATTTAGGCCTAGAAGAAATGGGCCTTGAGCGTGGGAACTCATAAAAGTTTATGTGTGCGAGAAAATATCATAAATTAAGTGTAGCTTTAGTGGCTAAGTATTTGGGCATATTTGGAAGTGCTTGAGAAGCCTGGGTGTTTGCAAAATTTTAATTTGGGCTCTTAAGTGAACCTGGATGTTAGCTTATAGGACTTATAATAATTAGTGTTTGTTTTATGACAAAAAGAGAGAAGGGATCTAGTGGCAAGGTGGCACTACATGTGTGGCAAGGAGTCTAAGGTTCGAGGCTTGGCGTGCGCAATTGTATGTTTATTTTGTTGCTTTAGCTAGGGAGGTGTTGGAACTGGACTGGAACTTTGTGGTTGAATTGGTCATAAGAATTTGAATTGAATTTGAATGGGGAGTTGGAGTAAATCAAGGAGAAAACTCGGTGGAGGGATTGGTGGAGTTTTTGAAGGATTTTGAAATAGGAGAAGTTGGAGCCAATTGGGGGGAGTTTTGTTTAGGCAAATTCGGCTAAGGAGTTCATTTGGTGCATTTTCGGCAATTGCTTTCTTTTATGCCAATTTGTTCTATTTTCTCTCTTCTATTTATAGTGCCAAATATTACCATAGACCTTTTTGTGTTTTTCCCGTTTCAGTTTCTTTATTCTCTTCTCCCTATTTCTTATTCTTCTTAATGTCAGCCAAATTTAACCTCTCATTTTCTTCTTTCATTCTTTTTCCCTTCTCTATCGATCAAACCTAATCAAAGGCACTCAACCGTCTTCTCTCCCTATCCTTGTCCGAATATTTCTATGCTCCACTGTTAGTATTGTTAATCGGTTCTACAAGTGTTCTGACTGAAGGGTAGGTGTTTATACTTTCTCCTTTACACTCAAATTTGATATCTTTTAGTATTTCTCTAGAAGTCGAATGCTTCTGTTCTTTTGGACTCTAATTATGTTCCTGATTCTCTTGCGCGATATGATGCTCGTTGCGGGCTAGTCAAATCCGAAGAGCGAAGAAGTTCTAGAGTGCTAAGGCCATCGAGGTTTTTCTCTTATCGTCCAATTAAGTTTGTCTACAAGGCATGTGATCTATCATAGTTAGCGATCTTAAAGGACTACAGGCACCCACTCAATCAAGGTAAGGGTGGTGAATGTTTTGGGGTTGAGTATTAAGAAGGTGGTATGTTTATGTGATTATTAAGTTTGGTTGTATCCCTATCAACATGTGATTAATTGTGTGTTGGGAATCGATGTAGGTCTTGGTGCTCAAGGATTATTCACTTTCTTCACAACAAAGGTGTGTAGCAGTACCCTATATTCGATAGTCGGTGAGAAAGCTGATAGAGTGTGTGTAACCACACTCCTTCTAATCGTAGATCGACAAAATGCCGAAAAGCCGAAGTACCGGCGAATGATGCCACACGAGCGTGCGATCACACGTGTGGTGGAACAAGCCCACGAATATGGGCATAAGATGGTTGAGGCCACCATGAGCGTTCTCATGGGTTTAGGTCGTATTGGGCCACGTTAGGGTCAAAATGGGCCATGTGGGCCCAATGGGCTTATGGGCCTCACACGGATTAAATTTTCATATTGTGGTAAATGTTAGACCGATCGTGTAGTCCACATGGCTTGGGTCATTTTTGGGCAATGGGTCGTGTGGACCCACTGGGCTGGTGGGCCCCACACGGATAAAATGCATGTTATATGGTTTTTATTGGTTTGAACTGTGTTGTTCATATTGCCGATGCTATTTCTGGGCTAATTGGGCCACACGAGCGTGTGGGCCCACTTGGGCCGAGTAATGGACCTTAGGCCCATTTACACTGTTGTGACTGTTTAGGTTACTTAAGTCGCTCGAGGCGACGGTGGACCTCCTGTTGGGTCGCTGAGACCCTCGGTTAGTAAAATTATCAAAATACCCCCAGTTTGTAAAATTATCGAAATATCCTTGATTTGCAAAATTACTGAAATACCCCTATTTTATAAAATTACCAAAATACCCTCGATTTGCAAAATTACCAAAATACCCTCGATTTGTAAAATTACTGAAATACCCTCAGTTTGTAAAATTATTAAAATACCCTTGATTTGTGAAAATATCGAAATACCCCCGATTTGGGAATTATTAAAATACTCTCAATTTATAAAATTATCGAAATACCCCTAATTTGCAAAATTACCGAAAGACCCCCTATTTGCAAAATTACTTAAATACCCCTGTAGGGTAGAATTACAGAAATACCCCTAAAGGGTAAGATTACCGAAATACCCTTTAGGGCAAAATGACTATTTGCCTTTGTGGGTAAATGGCTAACTTAGACTATGAATTTGACTGATTTGACTATGATCGTATGATTGTGTTTAAATTGATTTGACTGTGATCGTATGACTGTGTTTTAACTGACTTGACTGTGGTCGTGTGACTGATATGCTTTTAATATATGTCTAAATGACTGTTACTAGGCATGGCCATTTTGCATACACATGTAATGATTGAGCATGACATACACGACATATTGCATGGGGTTGGGACATTGATACGGAGGAAGTTCTGATAGGGTCGCACGGGTCGCATGAAACTACTGTGGACTGACAGACAGCTTAATGCCGCGTAATCTGATTATGACTCTGTGCCAACCTAAATATGGCTCTGTGCCATCTTGGTTATGGCTTTGTGCCAATCGTATTCACCCGTGGCTATGTGCCAACATATATACTATTTTCAAAAACATACGTTTTAAACTTCTTTACCTGAAATTAACTTCCGCAACTAAAAGAGATTTTTAACGAAGTTAATAACATTTTTAATAGTGATTAACTTTTTGATGAACCACATTTTGAATTTGAATGAACACAAACTGAGACTTTAGCTTTTAAATATTAAGGAGGGTTTTCAATGAAAACATGATTTTTGAAAAACACTTCAATGTGACACACCAGATTCGGGCCTAACTTCTGGGCCTGGTTTGGGGTGTTACATTGATTCTTTTTTCTCAGAACCGGTATCACTTGATAGTTCTGTTATTCTTGACGACATTGATAACCGAATTATTACTGAAGTTTTGGGTCCTTAAAGGTATGGTCGGGTTTGAATTCAAGGATCTTTGTTAACCCAACCCAATATTTTAGATCTAGCTAGCAACAATACATGCCTTCGGGGAGTTAGGCTCAAGTTGAAGTTCAGAGGTTAAGAGACCAGGTTGCTAAGATGTAAGCAAGCACAGTTGAGCAAATTGCTCAACTTAAAGCGGAGGCAACATTGAGAGAAGCAGATGTTCAAAGAAATATGAAGAACTTCAGTTATAACTTAAAGCGGAGGCATCAGGGAAGCAGAGCAAAGCAAAAAATATGATGCACTCTAGCTTCAGCTCCAGAATATGATGAAGATGTTTCAACAGTCGCAAAATCTGCCATCTTAGACGTTTGTTTTCTTATTGTAAGAATATTTTAACATTATAACTTTTGAAAATAATAAATTTTGTTATTTCATTTATTAATTTAGTTCATATAAATATTTCTTTCGTTGGATTTGAAGTATAATTTAAATTTGCAATTTTTGGTTGGATTTGATGTTACAAGAAATTATGTTGACAATTTGGGTTCTATATGAATGAAAATTGGATGTTAAAAATATGCTAAAGCTAGTGGCTTTTTTTCACAAACGCCGCTAAAGAACATGACTTTTAGCCGCTAAAGAACATGACCTTTAGTGGTGTTTTTAAGAAAAGTGCCACTAAAGGTCATGTTCTATAACACCCCTTACCCGTATTCAACGCCGGAACAAGGTACGAGGCATTACTAAGCTTACACGTAATTAATCATGCAATTTAGAAACTTGTCTTTTCTCTCCAATTTAAAACTTTTACTAACACCTCCTAAATAAGCCTATGAGGCCAAATTCATAGTTTAGGAATGGTTCAGGATCAAATCAACCTCCTTTGAAGCTTTCTGGAAGACCTTAGAAAATTTTCTCTAAACAGTCCACACGCCCATGTGGAGTAAGGGACACGCCGTGTGACATATCAACACCCGTGTGGAATTATTTCTCAATTCGAACCTACAGGGGTTTTCACACGGTCGAGGTCCCTCACATGCCCGTGTCCTTAGCCCCTGCCCCTCACACGGCCTCGACACGCTTGTGTCTTAGCCCGTGTGCCAAAATGTTGGCATTCTGTTTCTGACGTCATCAATCCAAAAATGTCACATGGCCTAGGCACACGCCCATGTCCTTCGTCCATGTGGTGAATTAAATTCAAATTTCAAATACAGACTTCACACGGCCTGGGCACACGCCCAAGTTCATGGCCATGCCATCCATAAGGCTAAGACATACGGTGTGTTTACTACTGAGCATACTGACTTGTAAAACTAACATGCAGGGGACACACGGCTTAACCACACACCCATGAGGCTGACCGTGTGTCACACACAGCCTAGACACATGCCCGTGTGTCTACCCGGGTGGACAAGAACAAGGCTATTTGCTAAGCTATTTTTATCACCCTAACTCATACAAACATAAATCACATTCAACCATCAACCCATTCATGCATATTTTAACCAAGCAACCCAATCATGCATCATACATATTTATGAATAACATCATCTTTTCATAGATTAATAAAAATGAGCCATCAACTATGGCCTTATACAAAAGAGTTCATCCCTAAATGAACCAATACACTTGGCCAAAACAACATGACATTTCACTAAGTCTGGCCTCAATACATGCCATACTCAAAATACTAAGTCTAAATATACTAAGATGTGCTGATAGTGTGGATGATCTTTTGATTATCTTCGTATCCCAAGTTGGCTCTTTGACATTATAAAACAAGGGATAAGATAGGGAGTAAGCTTTAAGCTTAGTAAGTCTACATGTAAATAATAAATGTCATACCATATTCTAAGCCATCACAACCATTACATATTATGTAAGAACAATTCACATATTCATAATCATGCTTACTCATCTCATCTCTTACCACATTTCAACCATATAACATAACATTGCTTAGATTTACTTGCACATACACCCTGCACTCATCACCACAAATTCATATGAAATATTTACTTAAACAAGTTTCTCGATAAACCCTTCGAAGAGATACAAAGTACTTGGTGGTTTCGCACACAGCCCACCATTAATTAATAATAGGGTGGTATCGCACATAGCCCATCACAAGGATAGTGGCGGTGGTTTTGCACATAGCCCACCAAATGATAATAAAAATGATGGTATCGCACACAACCCATCGTGAATAAATAATAAGGTGGTATCGCATTCAGCCCACCAACAAGGATAATTACAGATATTTATTCGTACTTACATCTCTATTCCGAGGTTCATACGAGAATTACTCATTATCTATCATTTTCAATTAATCTCACCAATAAGTGGTTTCATCCATATAATGCATCAATAGGTAACAACATATGTATCAAAGATGCATCGTTTACACATAAACTTACCTCGGTCCAAAATGTGTTAATTGACGGTTTAGTCCGTAACCTTGCCTTTTCCTCGGTCAAGGTTGTTTCCGCGCTCTTCTTGATCTATAATAATAAAATTTACTCATTCAATCACTACATAACTCATGATACATCAAAATTTCTATTTAGGCAAAAATAACCATTTTGCCCTTATACTTTGGCAAAATTATGATTTTGCCCCTAGGCTCGTAAATCATTTTTCATCATATTTTCTCATTAAACAAGCCTACTGAACATTTATTTCTCTTATAAAAATTCATAAAATCAATCATTTCATGCATTTATTACTCAATTACAACCTTTACAAACAAGTCCTATTTAGGTGCTTTCATGGAAAAACTTTTCACAAAAGTTATTCCTTACCCCACTAGCATTCATTTTCTTCCATAAAAACTCAGCAAAACAACATAAACACTCTCATGGAAAATCCCTAAACTTTCAACAATTTTACAAAATAGTCCCCTCATTAGCTAGCTTAAGCTTTAGGGGTTCCAAAAGTACAAAAATTATCAAGAAAGACCTCTAAAGTCACTTACTTGTGAGGGAATAGCTTGGCTGAAAGTTTGAACTCCAAAAACCTCTATTTTCTCTTTAATTTTTGGTGGAAGAAGACATGGGAATAGTAAAAGATGATATCTCTTTTATTACTCTTATTTTATTTATTTTAATCACCTAATACCACCAAATTTTTTACCAATTTTAATGACATTGTCTCCCTTAGTCGGCCATCACTTTTATGATGGTCTAATTGCACTTTAAAGACCTCTAAATTAATAATCCATAGCTATTAGACACCTCTAGCTTGTAAAATGAAACTTTCATACTTTATGTGATTTAGTTCTTTTCACAATTAAGTATACATTCGCTAAAATTAAAGCACCAAAATTTTCATGCATCCTTATTATCATGCTATAACACAAAAATAATACTAAAAATTATTTTCTTCAACCTCAGATTAGTGGTTTTGAAACCCTTATTTCAACTAGCCCCAAAAATCAGGCCGTTACAACTCTCTTCCCTTTCAAGATTTTTGTCCCTGAAAATCTTACCGATAAAAAGGTTTAGGTACTATTCCCTCATGGCTTCTTTCGATTCCCACGTAGCCTCTTCTACACCGTGTTTTTGCCATAACACTTTCACTAAGGCTATACTTTTATTTCTCAACTGTTTAAACTCTCGAGCCAAAATCTTAATTGGTTCCT
The DNA here is from genome assembly GCA_025506655.1 of Gossypium rotundifolium. Classification (NCBI taxonomy): domain Eukaryota; kingdom Viridiplantae; phylum Streptophyta; class Magnoliopsida; order Malvales; family Malvaceae; genus Gossypium; species Gossypium rotundifolium. Next base: position 72,970,153 of record CP106731.1, read on the forward strand.
CTTCATAAGTCATGTCCGATCGTATCTCAACTGCGGTCGGAGGGATCACATGCGAAGGATCAGAATGATATCGCCGTAGCATCGACACATGAAACACGTTGTGTATTCTCTCTAACTCCACCGGCAAATCCAATCGATAAGCTACTGGCCTAATCCTTTCAATATCCTTACACGACCCTATGAACCGTGGACTCAATTTGCCCTTTCGACCAAATCTCAATATTTTCTTCCATGGGGATATTTTCAGGAATACTTTATCACCTACCTGAAACTCGATTTCTTTCCTTTTCAAATCTGCATATGACTTTTGTTGATCTGAAGCAGCTTTCAGACTATCACAAATCACTTTCACTTTCTCCTCGATTTCTTTAACTAGATCAACCCCGTGAATTTGCCTCTTACTAAGCTTGGTCTAATACAAGGGAGTCTGACACTTGCGACCATATAAAGCTTCATATGGTGCCATACATATACTCGACTGATAACTGTTGTTGTAGGCAAACTCAACCAAAGGTTTCCCAACTTCCTTCGAACTCTAAAACACAACATCGGAGCATATCCTCGAGAACTTGAATCATTCTTTCGGATTGGCCATCGGTTTGTGGATGGAACACAGTACTAAAATTCAGTTTTGTACCCAAGGCTCCCTGTAACTTCTTCCAAAACCTCAAAGTAAATCTTGGATCTCTATCTGAGATAATAGATATAGGCACCCCATGTAATATTACTGCCTAATTAATATACAGTTCAGCCAACTTATCAAGTGATTAATCCACACACCGGTATAAAGTGAGCCAATTTTGTTAATCTATCCACAATAACCCGCACAACATCTTTCTTTTTCAGAATCATAGGTAACCCCGTTATGAAATCCATTATGATTCGATCCCACTTCCACTCAAGAACCATCACTAGTTGAAGTTATCCCGAAGTTACTTGATGCTCGACTTTCACTTGTTGATAGATCAAACATTTTTGTAACAAACTCGGAGATGTCTCTTTTCATACCTGTCAACCAATACAACTTCTTCAAGTCATTGTACATTTTTGTCCTACCCGAATGTACTGACAAGCAACCATTGTGTGCTTCATGTAAAATTTTCTAGATTAACTCATCATCCTTTGTACACAAACTCTATCATGAAACCTCAAACAATCATCCGAACCAACTCAAAAATTAGAGTAATTTCTTGATTCGCACTGAGCTCTCTTAGCTTGCATTTCTCTATCATTCTTTTGAGCTTCACATATCTGTTTAAGAAATAATGGTCTAGCCCTCAACTCGCCAATATAGCACCATCATCAGAAAATGGTAAACTCGTATTCATAGCTCTCAAAGCATACATGAATTTTCTGCTCAAGGCATCTGCAACCACATTCGCTTTCCCCGGGTGGTAATCAATTACTAGCTCATAATCTTCAGTAATTCAAGCCACCGCCGTTGTGGCAAATTTAAATCCTTTTGGTTCATCATGTACTTCAAAATTTTTATGATCGGTGAAGATTCGACACTTTTCACTATACAAATAATGACGCTAAATCTTTAAAGCGAAAATGATCGCAGCCAACTCCAAATCGTGAGTTGGATAATTCTTCTCATGTGATTTTAGTTGTCTCGAGGCATAAGCTACTACTTTACCCTCTTGCATCAACACACAGTCAAGACCATTTAATGACGCATCACTATAGACCACAAACTTTTTTCCCGACTTAGGTTGTACTAAAACTAATGCTTCAGTCAACAAAGCTTTCAGTTTCTCAAAACTCTGCTGGCACTTCTCGGTCCATTCAAACTTAACATCTTTATGTAATAATCTCATCATCGGTGTAGCAATCATCGAGAACCCTTTAACGAATCGTCTGTAGCACCCCGCTAAACCCAAAAAGCTTCTAACCTCTGACACATTCCTCGACGATTTTCACTCCATAATAGCCGAGATCTTACTTGGATCAACTCTAATTCCATCACTCGACATAATGTGTCCTAGGAATCCAACCTCTAAGAGCCAAAACTCACTCTTGCTAAATTTAGCATACAACTGCTTGTCTCTTAGAGTATGCAAAACAGTTCTCAGGTGCTTTGCATGTTCACTCTCATCCCGAGAATAATTCAATATGTCATCGATAAAAACAACTACAAACTTATCCAAATATGGTCAGAAGATACGGTTCATTAAATCCATAAAGATCTTAGGAGCATTTTTTAATCCAAATGGCATGACAAGAAACTCATAATGACCATACCTCGTCCGAAATGTAGTTTTCGGCACATCTTGCTCCTTAACCCTTAACTGGTAATAGCCAGACCTTAAGTCTATCTTAGAAAACACCGTAGCTCCCTTCAGTTGGTCAAAGAATCATCGATCCTTGGCAAAGGATACTTATTCTTCACTGTCACCTTATTAAGTTGTCTATAATCTATACACAATCTCATCGACCCATCTTTCTTCTTTACAAAAAGTACCGGGGCACCCTACGGTGAATAGCTCGGTCTTGCAAAACCTTTATCCGATAACTCTTGTAACTGAACCTTTAATTCTTTTAACTCCAAGGGTGCCATCCTATACAGGGCAATCGAAATAGGTGCCGTACCCGGAGCTATCTCAATACCAAACTCAACCTCTCTAACTAGAGGCAATCCGGGTAACTATTTTGGGAACACGTCCTGATACTCGCATACTACTGGCACTGATTCAATCTTTACCTCTGACTCTTGAGTATTCAGCACCAAAATGAGATAGGACTCACACCTTTTTCTCATGTATTTCTCAGCTACCATAGATGAAATCACTATAGGCAAACTATACGATTTACCTGATTCAACCCAAATGACATCTCCATTTACACATCACAATTCAATAAACTTACTACCACAGTTTACTAAAACATTATTGTTGAAACCATTTTTTCTTGAAAATGGGGTTAACTTTAAAAACGAAAATAGAGTCGCCACCAATCCTTTTTTTTGAGGTGTAATCGGGTCACCTTGAGATTGATCGTCAAAACATTTTGATTTATTAAAATGATGATATTGGCCTACAAAATTCGAGAAAATAGGTTCGAGAGTCGATTACGCACGAGGAAGGATTAGCACCCTCGTAACACCCAAAATTGGTACTGAATTGATTAATTAACGTCTTAATGTCGAAAATTTGAAAAGATTTTAAAATACAACCCTCTTTCTTTAAATAAAAACTTGAATAAATTAAATTGGATGCTAGAACCCGCTTATTTTAAAGAAGTAAAATGCCATGCCTAGTGAGTTAGGATACGACATTTCAGATCCTTGAAATTAAGCTTGCCTTTTGACTTTTTAAAACTCGTGCATTTAAATTCAAAAAGGATATTCGATCATTTAGGTCAAATAAAAATCGAAACCCAATAAGTTAGGGTACAATTTCTTAAAATTCTGAATACAGAATATTGCCTTTGTTTTTAGAAATCCTTACCTCGAGATAACAAAATGTCACATCCAATGAGTTAGGATATAACATTTTGAATTCCCGAGAATAAGTTTTTATTTAGCTTATACGCTTTGATTTTTTTAAAATAATCGGTTCTTTAGGCTCGACAAGAAAAATCAAAACCCAGTAAGTTAGGGTACGATTTCTCGAAGCTCCCAAATTCCGAGCATTGCCTCATTGTGAAAACATTTTGAACCAGAATGTACCAATAAAATGAAATGCATTTTTATTAAAAAATAATGGTTTGTGAATAAAATCGTCACACTAATAAATTACAAGATACAAATACTAAAAGGAACACTTCGAGAAAATTACACGACATACATCATTTAAATGCTAACATTAATAATTAAAGAAAAATGAAATAAATAATATAAGAAACAATTTAAAGTAAATAATGATTTAAGATAAATAATTTATAAAAAGAAAAAAAAATAAAAGAGTTTAAAATAAACAAAATAAAAAATTTAAAATAAATAACATATAAAACAATTTAAACTAAGTAATTTATATAAAAATTTAAAATAGATAATATATAAAAAGTTTAAAAATAATAAATAATATTTATAAATTTAAAACAAATAATGTATAAAAGGTTTAAAAACAAACAAGTATATATAAAAATATTTATAATAATAAAACAATTCAAAGTTAAATAATAAGACAATTTTAAATAAAAATTTAAAATATATACTATAAACGACAACTTGAAATAAATAGTATAAAACAATGTAAATAATTAATATAAAAAATAATATATACAAAGTATCTTAAAATAAATAATATATACAAAAATTTAAAATAATCATATAAAAAGTTTAAAATAAATAACATGTAAAAGAAATTTAAAACAAATAATATACAAAAGCAGTTTTTTTAAATAATATATAAAAAGGTTTAAAATAGGTTATATAAAATTTTTAAAATAAATAAATAAGTGACAAATTGAAAAAATAAATTAAAATTAAATAGATTAGGGATTAAATCAAAATAAAAATGAAATTAAAGGTAAAAACTATAAATAAATAACAAAGAAGGACCAACATGAAAAAGCGTTAAAGGGTGGAGGACCAAATGGGCAATAAATCCATCCCCTGGACACGTGTCCCTTCCCCAGAAGATTGGTGCACCAGGGACTAAATTGAAACGCTAAACAAATGTTGTGGTCGAATTTAAAAAATAAAAAGGTAGCCAAAGGACTAAATTGAAACAAATTGAAAAAGTGAAAGGACTAGGGTTGTAAATAACCCATTTGTTAAAAACATGCGGACCCTCTTTGTGGGTCGGGTCACGCGCACAGGCTAAGGTTAAACGGCGTCGTTTTGTTGCCTAGGTTTTTAACCCGAAACAGCGTCGTTTTGATGTGTTATAAAAACCCAAAATTTTTTTAAAACCTTCATTTTTTTCTTCTTCCTCAAAAAAATTTTAGAACTCTCTCTCAACTCCCCTCTCTCCGGCCAAGCCCCGATGGGCCACCACCGTGGCGGCCGTCGACGATGGTGCTGCCGTCCACGGTGGGTAGAAAATCGAAAAAGGCCATTTTTTTGGCTTTTCAACTTCTCCGCTCTCAAAATGCCATCTTTCACTGGAGATGGCGACCTCGACTCCCCTCACAGCGGCGCAAACATGAAAAAAGGGTAAGATTTCTCCTTTCTTATTACTCTGTATCTGGTTTTAATCTTTTTCTAAATGGAAAGTAAAATTGAAACTAAGAAAAAATAAAATAAATGAAACAGAAAATATAAAAGGATAAAAATAACACCTTTGGAAATTTTTGATTCTCTGATCAATCGTTTCTATTTTTCTTTCTATTGATCGTGTATGTAAAAAAAATACAATCGTTCTCTCTGGCCTTTTATAGCCGAAATGAAAAATCAAAATACAATGCCTTTTTTTGTTCATTTGTTTTCCTGTGTAGGTACGGAGGCTTTTGACATGGTGAGTACGAAGGCGCGAGAGTGGAGGCTTGCGGCGCACCCTAACTAGGGTTTCCTTGCTTTTTTGATTCAATTTAGGTTTTTGGGCTAATTGGGCCTGAGGTTTAATATTTGGGCTAGGGTTTTGGGTTTATTTTATTTGGGCTTTAATGGATCTGTAATGGACTATTAAAAATGGGTTGTATTAAATTTTTTTAAAATTTTTGTGTTTATTTGGTTTTAATCGGGTCCGGGCAAATTAGGCCAATTACAGCTACCCTATTTGTTTGTTGTCGTGTAACGAAAATGGAGCAAAGACTTAAAAAGGGCCAATTTTTCTCAGCTTCACTGAGTCTCTACTTGTTTTGGTGCCTTTCTTCTTCGCGTAGCTTCATTCCATCCTACTGCATCTTCAAGGGCATAGGAACTAGCGTTTCGATCCCATTTAAGGAGATTAGACTTGTAGCATCAATCTACTCCGCCGTAACTTTAGGGAGATAAGATTTTCTATCTTCAGTCTACTCCACTACAACTTCAGGGAAATAAGATTTGGTTTTGGTAAATTTGATCCGACCTACTGCAACTTCAGAGGTATAGGATTTGTAACTTTAATCTTTTCCAATGCACTTTTAAGGAAATAAGATTCGCTGTCTTCAGTGTACTCCACTCCAACTTTAGGGAGATAAGGCTGGTGGCTTCAATCTGCTCCACTGAAACTTCAGGAAGATAAGATCCGCTAATTTGTAGCTTTAATCTGTTCCACTGCATCTTCAGGGAAATAACATTCACTGTCTTCAGTATGCTCTACTTCAACTTTAGGGAGATAAGGCTGGTGGCTTCAATATACTCCACTGCAACTTCAGGAAGATAAGATCGCCATAATTCGTAGCTTTAATCTATTTCACTGCGACGTCAGGAAAATAAGATTCGCTGTCTTCAGTCTGCTCTGCTGTAACTTTAGGGAGATAAGGTTGGTGGCTTCAATCTACTCCACTGCAACTTCAGGAAGATAAGATTTAACGCCTTTGATCTACTCCACTACAATTTCAAGGAGACGAGATCTACAACTTCAATCTGCTCCACTACTATTTTAGCGAGATGAGATTTGTGGATTCACGGATCTTGCTACACTGTCCTCTAGGGGAAAAAACCGTAGAATCAATTTCAGGGGCCTATGCTTATGCCAAATGGTTAGGATACAATGATCAGAATGAATCAAATGCTCCTAATTGGATATGTATGAATGATATTTGCAGAATATCATTTTGGGAGAAGGATTCCTTTCTAATGCTTAGATTGTCATTGCTCGCTGTTTATCCAGGTTGTATTACTGACGTAATATCCTGTCTTCTTGTTCAGCTGATATCCTTGATAGAAAATCTAAAGAGATAGTCATAATTTAGACTCTTCTTTCTCAAATATTTCTAACCCTTAGGTTTGGTGAGTTCTAAATAATAGTCATGTTTCAGATTCTTGTACTATTTAGAATCTTCCAGAGTAATATGCAAAACTCCTTTTGTGAAAGTATTATTAGTCCATTAATCATCATCTCAATGCAAAATGCTTGAAAATGATCATAATGATGGACAAAACTGAAATTTATCGGAGCAAAATCTAAAAAAGTGGGTTATTTAGAGAAAGCAAACATTGCTGGAATACAAAATGGTGAAGGGGAAAAATAAGTGCCCCAGATATCATAGCCTGAGCTTCTTTGTATGAACTTTCTGAAGACCATTTAAAGCTCAATTTGTGTTTAGGAGATCAAGAGTACTTTTTCGATGCCCCAAGATGTAGCATACTTCTTCTTTGTTAATTCAGGCATCGCAAGATTACCGCATGCCCTCATTTAATCAAAATTTGAATAGCCTTTTACGGGTTTTCAATTCAAAACCCCTTTGGTCTCAAGGCATAACATCTTTCCTTCTTGTTAATTCGGAGAAAGCAAGACTACCGCATGCCCTATATTTTGATCAAAATTTGAATTTTCCTTTCGTGGGTTTTCAATTCAAAACCCCTTTAGTCTCAAAGTTCCCTTTGCGAGTTTTCACCTTAGCCTCTCCTTTTTATTTTCTTTTATTTTTATTTTTTTTAAAGAAGGTCTCAAAACTCCCTTTGCGGGTTTTCACTTTGGCCTCTTTTCCTTTTTTAAGTATAGTACTTCTCGACTGAATATGAATTTGCAGGATTAGGCAAGCTCTTGCCATCCATTTCGGTTGTAACACCCCAAACTCGGCCCATGCGTTAAGGGCGGATCCGACATGTCACATGAGAAAAATATATTTAAGTCCATTTTCATTCGTATGTAAATAGGTATTTATTTGTAAAAAATCAAGAAAAAGAATTTTGATTTGAAATATTTGACAAAATACTACTAACTTCGAGGATTGATTGATAAATCGATAAATTTGAACTAATGATTTTACAAATCGTGACTTCGAAAAAATATTGATGAAAATTTGAGAGAAACTTTCCAATTAATAATATTTATATAGTTTATCATAAAATCCATCTGTGTATTCATTTTTGAAAATCTTTATTTAAGTTTTAGAAAAATCCCATTAAAAGCAATTTGATCAAAATATAAGTACGTCAAGCATAAAGAAAAATAAAATAATCCAGAGGCCTTATTACAACATTTAACTCAAAATAGTAAAGTAATAAAGTGAACGAAAAAGAAATCTAGAGTCCAAATAAAATCATTTCTGAAGTATGGCCCCCACCAAGTCATCCATGGTCCAATTCCAAGTCACTGAGCATTACCTGCAAGGGTTAAGGAAACGGGGTGAGTTACTAGAACTCAGTGTATAATCACCTTACCATTGATCACTGGGCTTGAACCCTTTAGCAATATTTTGGGCCTAAGCCCCTTTCCATAATAATGTATCAAATAAATCAAATGAAGATAATGCAACCCAACCCAACCTAATAATCCATCCGCTATGCACCTCCCGTACCATCCCATCACACCTATGGGGATTAAGTCAACCCACCCGCCAAACACACCAATCGCAGGCATTTTGCCATTTATAATTTAGTTTGGTTGTGGCCAAGAAACCAAAATCTTAACGAATCAGATTAACAAACAATTTTGTGGTAGTGCCACTAGAATCACTTCTCTTCAACATTTTCTTATCCCATGCAAAATTATGTAAATGCGACATGCATGATAAATCATGATATTTACAATATAACAACATTCATTAATTCAGAACTTCATTACAACAATTTTGGCCCATTAAAACACTTTTGCAAATCGGTCCATTAGGGCAATCTATCAAATTGGCCTATGAAGGCAATATATCAAATCGGCCTATTTGGGGCATTTTTGTAATTTAGCCCTTTAGGGGCATTTTCGTAGTTTTCACAGTGTTAATACCGATTTTGTCAATTTTATCAAAATAGTGTAATTTAGGCCAATTTCCCCGGTTTATACCACTTTACGATTTTAATCATAGTGACTTATTTCCCATATGATATAAATCTTAAACCCACGAAAAACGGTGTGAGATTACACACCTAATTATGGTAAGCACTAGGCTTTCTTGATCTTCGACACCTAAGATATCATAACGCTCGATTAGACTACATACGTGATTTTATTAATCAACTCTAAATAAATGATCTAAAGTGTTTACCCTTGGAATCGTGAACAACCACGATTTGTCGATTCTCCCCGGATGATGGTCCACAACCCAGTGAAAAATCTCGAATCGCCGATACTGCCCTTCATTTGAATCTGGGAGTAGGGATTGCTAATCCTCTCCTTTTGCGATTTCCATACGCTTTCCCTTTCGATTCGATATTGCCTGCCTCCATTGAATAAAATCTTGTCAAAAATAATATTACGTTGCTATGAAATGATCGACTAAGGAAAAAGGATAGGCTTACCACTTGAATCGCGTGATCAACTAGCTTGATAGATCGAGCAATAAAGTCCCTAAAATAATATAATCGGTTAATCACAACCCCTATTATCCCGATAACAACTTATACAATTAAAGAATGATTTCAAATGACCCACGAAAAATTCCTTACCTTATCGATATTGGATCCAATTTCCATCGTTTGACTTAGGGCTAGAAAGATACACGGCCACCCACTTCGAACACTACGAAAAAGAGGGTGATTAAGATATGAAGAAGTGGAAGACAACACCATTTTCGGTTAAGATCATGATTTACAATCGTATAATGATAAATACTTATTTGACTAAAAAGAAAAGAATATGAACATAGAAAAGAATTCACTTACCGATTTAATCGAAGAAGGTATGTCAACTCAAACGAGTAAGAAGTTATGAAGGAGTGATTGTGGATTATGAGTTTCGGCTATGAAAGAGAATGATCAAGAATAGTTTCGGTTATGAGGGTATGGATTAGAGAAGAAGATAGTAGAGTTGGAGAAATTCGTGAAAAAGAAAAGAAAGGTTGAGAGGGGTGCTTAACAAATTTTGATTTTCAAGAGAAGATGAATGAAAATAATTTGGTTTCTATGGTTTGGTACTTTCAGCAAACAAGAAAGAATTGAAGAAAAGAAATGCTCACTAATGGCTTGAAATTTTGGCAAAGAGGAGAAGAAGTTTGAGAAAAATGACACAAAAGTGTTAAAAGGAATTTTGGCCAAATAACCACCAAAGTTTCTACCAAAAGGCAAAAGAATTTCGGCTACTCTCTTCCTATACCAAAACCGTGCATACTATGACAATTAGGTCAAAATTTGGCCAACAATTCTTTCCATAACATCACCCTTGAAAAATGCCAACATGTTCCCATAGCTTGCCTTTTTCTATTGATTTCTTTCCCTACCCTCATCCTTTCCTTATATCCATTACCACCTTGCCAAAATTAAAAAGTCCACCTTGCCTTATATACCATCTTGGACGACACTTAGGGAAAAAACACAAAAAAATTAATCAAAATTTTGACTTGATGGGATTTGAACCTCTCCCCTCAAAATCCTTCATGTGGCCCCATATCCCCTTTACCATAAGCTCCTTTATGCTAGCAAAATGCTTACTAATTTCCATAAGCCTTGATGCCACTTACTATCTCTCCCTAATAAGCTTAAACACAAAAAATTTTACTAGGACCCAAATAGACCTCGAGCCTTCACAGAACCCCTAACATACACAATTAATATTTTTAACAAGCTTAACGCAAGAAATAATGCAACACATAAAATTCTAAATTTTAGAATGTTACATTGGTCAACATCGACGCTCCTCCAGAGAAGGCCTTCTTTACCAAATAAGGTCCTTCCCAATTTAGCATCCACTTTCTTCAGAAGTCCTTTTGTATGGGAAGGATCTTTTTCAAAACTAGGTTTCCTTCATGGAATTCCCTAAGATGAACTTTTTATTATAGGCCCGCATTATTCACTTTTAGTACAATTGACCATGAGGATAGCCCTTAGCCTCTCTTCTTTGATCAAGTTCAGTTAATCATATTGGGATTGGGTCCATTCTACTTCATCCAACTTCAGCTTGGACAAGACTCGAAGGGGGGAATCTCAACTTCGATGGGTAAAATCGCATTCATTCCATAAACCAAAGAGAAATGTGTTGCACCATTGAAGTTTCAATAGACGTTTGATATGTATAGAGGGCAAATAGTAACTTCTCATGCCAATTTCCTTGGTCATTTTCTCCATGATCTTTTTTTTTATTGTCTCCATTGCACCGTTCATTTTGGGGCGATATGGAGTTAATTCTGAACAGACTACAAACTTTTTGATATCGTGTTGTCGTTCAAATTTAGTGCATTGCCAGATATGATCATTTTGGCATTTCATACCGATATATGATTTCTTTCTTTCTTTTTTTCAACAATTTACTAACTGCCGGCATTGTAACATTGGCATATGAAGCAGCTTTCGCACACTTGGTGAAGTAATGGACGACTATAAAGATGAATCTATACCCACTAAAAGCCTTTGGTGAGATTGGTCCACTGACATCCATGCCCCACATAGAGAAAGTCTACGAAGATATCATACATGAGAAGATGGAGGAGGCATAGGAATCTTGTCTCCATAAATTTGGCACTTATGGCAATTCTTAGTATAACTGATGCAATCCCCTTCCATGGTGGACCAGCAGTACCCGAACATCACGATTTGCCTGGCCATTGTAAAACCATTACCATGTGTTCTTCAGACACCCTTATGGACCTATTCTAAGATTTTTTAGCCTTATCAGCGTCTACACATCTTAGTAGCCCAGGCATCTCTTGATACGATCATGCGAAAACATCTTTGAATTTTTTTGAATAACTCAATAACATCTCGCGTTGTCTCTGTGGTGATATAGGCTCCGATCTTCACCTCTTTATCTTCTCCTAGGCTCATAATGACTTTTTTGTAAGGTAGGATCTGTTTTTATCTTATTTTACCATCCTTAACAAATCAGGAGATAGGTTACCATCTATGTTGTATTCAAAGTCCTGAGATCCCCTTAGATACATATATTGCTCAAAAGTAGATTATGAGTCAGTAGTAGCGTCGCTCATGTCGTTGATATCTAGGGACCTGTTATGGGTATGAAGGAATATTCAAAGAATAAATGAATCTAAGAATAATTATTTATGTGGTATGAACATGAATGAAATAAAGGAATAAAAGAATATTTGCTCAAAGTGAGACACAAAAATGCATTTTTATTGAAATAAAGATGTTGGACGTGAGCCTATTTCACAAAAGAATTCTTATTGCTTCTAGGCTTAAAGCAACAAGCGTGTTTTAAATATTACTCTAAATTAGCTCTAAAAAATATAGGGCTCTCTTCTACAGTCCCATTGTTCAAAACACTCCCAAGCTCATAAGGGCAAATGCCTGATAAGATTTGTCCTCCGATTCCTTCTTCAGATATAGCCTTGATACTCCCATTTCTGCGTATTCCATTTGGGCCTTCAGTATATTCATAGAATTCCAGTTCCTTATTATCCATCAGGCCTTGCACCAAGGCTCTGAATTCATTGCACTTTTAAATCACGTGACCCTCTTCATCATGGAACTCACAGTAGCTCCTTGCTTCTCGGGTTTCTCCCCTAAATCTTGTGTGATTAATCCACCTTCTACCATTTTTTTCCAAATCTCCCTTAGTGGGGTTCTCACTTTTATACATTCATCTTGATTCTCTTCCCCGTATTCTTGATTATTGCGTTTACCACTTTGTCAGAATGGTTGGGTAACAGACTTTCTACATTGAATTTCACAATACCCATGTTGATGAGTCTTTCGATTATCTTTTTGAAAGCGATGCAATTCTCAATCAAGTGTCCTGTGATTCCCGTGTGGTGCTCGCATGGGGCGTTCGCGTCATACCATTTGGGAAAGGGAGGCTGTATAGGTTCTAGGTAGAAAGTGGATACAATATGTGCATCAAATAAACTTTAGTACAACTCCCCGTACGTGATCAAGATGGGCGTGAACGAGTTTTCTAAGTTCAGTCTTGGATTGGAATCTTGCCTTGGAGGGACCTGATTGCCAGTAGTTGTTGTCCTTGGCTGGCTTACGATAATCGACCTTGAATAGCCTTTATTATACATTCTTGCATTATTCGCCTCATTTTCCCTCTTTCTCAGGGCCTTTAAAGTATTGATTTGGAAGCTCCTCTCTTGCCTTTTCCATTTGTAACGATCTTCAAATTGTTTTGAAGCTCCACTCTCATTTTTTTTTTTTCCGCTAGATAATCCAGATCAAGGACAACACGGTTGATTGGGTTATCCCCTGGCCTAGAACCTAAACCTGTTGGAAAGTTCACCAGTGTAGAGGTACCAGTCTGGTATTAGGGTCTAATGTTAATAGACACCCTTTGTGGATACGCATTTGGTTATCGTCCCCGGAATCAAACCTAGAGCTTTTTCCTTTTTCTAACCCTCATTTGAAATTCTAGCATCTGATTCTTTATATCTTATTGAATTTTGGCTAATTGCTCTAGCATCTGTATTTGCATTTGCTCTAATCTCTCCAACCTTTGGTCCATTTCTTTAGTCTTTGCTTGGGTACCATAATGATGTTTGGTTGATAATTTTTTGTTGGTTTCTAGATTAACTCTGAAATGATTTTAACCAATTAGGGTCTTTTCATAAAATTTAAATGGACATGATGTGATGTAATGCGAATGCATGAAATGAATGCAAAGAGGCGCTCGGTTCTGATTCAATTTCATTTAGAAAACTTAACTAGAAAATAAAATTCTTTCCATAAAACGGATTACAAATATGGCTTTGCCCTAATGCTCAAAGTTTTAACTTTCTTAAGAAATAAAGCTAACTCTTGACCCCATCTAATTCTAGCTCATACATCACGCTTAGAATGTCGGCTTGAACTGCCAAAGTCTGTAAATGATTAGCTACCTCACGAATCTGAGCCATGGCCCCACCCATAATGTAATCTTTGTTCCTAACTTGATTCTGAGAATGGTGAAGTTGTTCCTTCCAACGTTCCTCACCTACCTCAAGTAATTCTAGCCGAAGCTTATAGCTTTATAATGCAGACTCTAGTTCTTCTATCTTTCTTTTCATTTCTTTAATCTTGTTCAAACTTACCCTCAATTCAATAGCAGAATTATGATTTCTATACTGATGCAGTGATTTTTCAAGTTCTGCCACTCTATCCTTTAATTCTCTTTTGTCATTCTGGGTTTCTAAGAAACTCCTTTCTAGGGCCTCTTTCTGTGCCTGAGCCTCTTGGAACTTTCTTTTCCTCCGATTGGCTTTGGTTCTTTCTTCTTGGATTACTTGTTGCCATTCCTCCGATGTTTTCCCAATCCGGCAGTTCTCATCAATAGACTTAATTTCTTGTAATTCTCTTCAAACTATCCAAGTCTTCCTCGGCTTTATTCTTTCCTTTCCTTTATTTCTCGACCTCTAGCTTTTGAACATTAGCATCTAGCCTTAAATGCATCTTCTCCTCCTCCAATTGTTCTATCTTCTCTTTAAACTCCAAATTCCTCCTTTCGAAGTCTTGCTTTATGATTTCTAGTTCTGACGGGATCACTTGTAAGTATTCTTCCATCAGTCAAATGCCTTATAAATTTGGCCCGAGGATATTATCGTTAATTCTTTTACTCCACCATCCATTGTACTTGGGAGTTGTCATTGAACCTACGGACAGCCTTTTCATTTGACGAGTCTGATTCCAAGAGTTAGAAATCTCCTTTACCCTTTTCTTGTAGTTATCTCCCCTATACGAAAACTCACATTGAGATAGCCTATGTGTTATCGGTATGAATTATCTTAATCTGTACTGCCTCAATACGAGCAAAGAAGCATACCCAACTGCTCCCAAAATCCCAAGCAAAGGGACCCAGTTAAAACTCCCACATCGGTAAAGAATTTTGTCGGGAATCAACCAATGAGCTCTCTACTCGACGTCATCTTCTAGGAGATTTTGGAGGAGTGATGTCCAATTTTCCTCTGATATGTCATCCTTTCTTGGTGTGGCCACTATCTCCTTTAATGGGAGTAATTCCCAAAAAAAACCCAATAAGAAAACTTATCCACTTACCAGAAATGACTGTGGAACCAAGCCAACAACAACTGTGCGCAACCTATAAATCTTCCCTCACTGGACCTCCTACATGCATTCAAAGATCTGAATGCCTCTACCAAGATTACCGAAATAGGTGTGACCTCTTTATCAAGTTGGTAAAAAAGATTTGAGACCGCCTCATCTACATACTCTAATGCCCTAGGGAAGATCATTAATCTGTAAATACTGAAAGCAAACACATCAACTCTCTTCTTCGTATCAAGATGCGCTAGAATCAAATCTCTCAAATTATAACAGCCCGATTTTGGGGCTAGTCGAAACAATGGTTTCGAGACCACTAATCTGAGGTTGAATAAAATTATTTTCATAATATTTTATGAATTAAAGCATGTTTATAAGGATGCATAAAAATTTTGGTGCCTTAATTTTAGCAATTGTATATGAAATTATGAGAAAGGACTAAATCGCATAAAGTGTGAAAGTTCCATTACAAGTGGGAAAGGTGTCTAATAGCCAAAGAATATCAAATGGAAGGTCCTTAAAGTGAAATTAGGCCATTGGATGAGTGATGGTTGGCCATATAGGGGCTAGGAAGACAAGATATTAAATGTTGGTCAAATTTGGTGGAAATTAGGTGATAAAAATAAATAAAATAAGATGAATAAAAGATGTTATCATCTTTCACTATTCACCCTCCTTCCACCGAAAATTAAAGAGAAAAATAGAAATTTTGGGGTTTAAACTTTCAGCTAAGCTATCTCCTTGCAAGTAAGTGATTTTGGTGGTTTTATTTGATAATTTTTGTACTTTTGGAGTCCCCAAAGCTTAAGCTAGCTAATGAGGGGACTAATTTGTGAAATGGTTAAAAGTTTAGGGACTTTCCATGAGAGATTTTATGTTGTTAGCTAAGTTTTTATGGAAGAAAATGAATGTTAGTGAGATGAGAAACAACTTTTGTGAAAGGTGTTGTCATGAAAACACCTAAATGGGACTAAGTTGTAAATGTTGTAAATTGGTAATAAATGCATGAAATAGTTAGATTGGTGGGTTGTTGTAAGAGGAATAAATGTTTAGCTAGGATTTTTTATTGAGAAAATGTGTTGAAAAATGACTTACGAGCCTAGGGGTAAAATCATAATTTTGCCATAGTATAAGGGCAAATGGTCATTTTTGCCTAAGTAGAGATTATAATGCATTATGACCATAAAATGTATTAAATAAGTGAATTTTGTTGTTATAGATCAAGAAGAGCACGAAATTAACCTTGACAGGGGAAAAGGCAAGGTTTCGGATTAAACCGCACATTAACACATTTTGCACCGAGGTAAGTTTATGTGTAAATGATGCATCTTAAATTCATATACTGTTGTTTATTGGTGCATTGTATGTTTGAGAGCACTTATGATTTAAATGGATTGGATTGGGTAGACAATAAATAAATTTCGTATGAATGTTGAAATAGATATGTAGATGCGGAATATTATCTGTAGTAAATAATCGTGGGCTCTGTACGATACCACCTTTATTATTTTTGTTGCTGGGCTATATGTAATACCACCTTATCACTTATTCACGATGGGCTATGTGTGATGCCATCGTTAGTGTTATTTGGTGGGCTAAGTGCGATACCACCGTCAATATTCTTGTGGGTGGGCTATGTACGATACCACCCTGTTCACAATAAATGGTGGGCTAAGTGCGATACCACTGAGTGTTTGATATTACTAAGAATGATTTATTGTGTAATTATGATGTGTTGTTTCATGTGATCATGTGGTGATTAAGTGCAGAGATGTATGTTAAATAATAAGAGCATTTGGTTGTGATATGGTTAGATTGTGTTAAGAAATGAATGAGTAAGCATGATCTTGGATTGTGAAATACTATTTATTGCTGAGCACATGTTATGATGTTTATTGTTTACATGTAAACTTACTAAGCTTTAAAGCTTACTCCCATTTCTTTTTCCCTTGTTTTATAGAGTCAAAGAGCCGGGTTGGGATACAAAGATAATCAGAAGATCACCCACACTATTAACTCATCTTGGGATATTTTGAATTAGCATTTTGAGTATGGCATGTATAGGGGCTAGACTAGGTGAAATGTTTGTTATTTTGGCCAAGTGTGTGTATCGACCCTTATAGATGAATTCTTTTGATCATGGCCATAGTTAATGGCTCAATACTATTAATCAGTGAAAAGATGAGGTTATTCATGATTGTGTAAGGTATATTATTGGGTTGTTTGGTAATGAATTATGCTTGAATGAATTAGGGGGATGAAAGAGCTTGGCAAATAGTCTTGTTCTTATCTATATGGGTAGACACACAGGCGTGTGTCCAGGCCGTGTGTGACACACAGTTAGTCCCATGGGTGTGTGACCAAGTCGTGTATCCCCACATGTTGGGTTTTTACAAGTTAGTAAGCTTTGTAGTAGCAACACGGACAGAGACACGGCCGTGCTTCTCAGCCATGTGCGAGGCACGGCCACAGATATAGGCGTGTGCCTAGGCCGTGTGAAGTTTACACCTTGATTTTAAAATTTAGATCACCACACGGTTGAAGCACACGGGCATGTGATAGGCCATACGGAATAAGTCAGTGTCGACCACGGGTACAGCTCACGGACGTGTGGTTGACCGTGTGATGCATGTCAGTGTCGACTAAGGTGCAAGGCACTGGCGTGTGAAATACCACATGGGCGTGTCCCATCTCACACTGACGTGTAGCCCCTATTTAGGTAAAATTTTCCTAAGTGTGCACAAGTTTCCTATTTATTTCCAAAACCTTCCAAAAGTGTGTTTAGGACCTCGTAGGCCCATTATAAGGATGTTAGATATGTGGATGAGAAAGTTTAAATTGGGAATGAAATTTGGTAACCCAAAGTTATATGATCGTGTGAGTTAAGCACGGTAACGCCTCATACCCGGTTCCGGCGTAGAATAAGGGTAAGGGGTGTAAAATTTTAGTGGTATCAGAGCTATTGTTTAGTCGATTCTCAAACTACCGTAGCATGTGTTAGGGTCTAGCTATACATGCCATAAGTGTATATTGATAGTATGGTGGCTTATGACAATTCTAAACTTTATTTTTATATAGTAAATGGATCCTAATCAAATAGCTACTGATGATGCAGCTGGTAATGCATCGGCTCTCGTGCAAAGGACCGCGCCTGTAGAGAATGGACCCGAGACTAGGAGTTAAGGAGAAGAGGCCAGGAAAGCCTTTTTCTAAATGATGAGTAACTAGTACATGGAGTATGTACGAGCAAACCCAAATGCTCAACCTCCTCCACCCCCTTCTATACCTCAGCCAGTTCCTATGGCTCCTCAAGGTGTAGATGTAGTGAGAATAACCAAGCCCCAAGTAGGTAAGATTCGGAAGCAAGGGGCTAAGGAGTTTAGAGCTAATATAGATGATGACCTTAAGAGGGCAGAGTTCTGGCTTGAGAACTCGATGAGAGTGTTTGATGAAGTCTCCTACACACCTGAAGAGAGCTTAAAATGCGCTATGTCCTTGCTGAGGGACTCTGCATACCATTGGTGAAAAACATTAATGTCGGTGGTTTCAAGAGAGAGAGTGACGTGTGACTTCTTTTTGGAAGAGTTTTGAAAGAAGTATATAAGTCAGAGGTTTGTGGACCAAAACGAAAAGAATTTCTTGAATTGAAGCAAGGAAGAATGACTATGGCAGAATATGAGCGTGAGTTTGTTGGGCTCAGGAAGTATGCACAAGAGTGCGTGTCTACAGAAGCTATCTTGTGTAAGAGGTTTGAAGATGGGCTGAATGAGGATATCAGACTTTTAATTGGGATCTTGGAATTAAAAGAGTTTGTAGTGTTGGTTGATGGGGCATGTAAGGCCGAAAGGCTAAATAAGAAAAAGAGGAAGGCTGTGAGTGAAGCCCGATATACAAGAAAAAGGCCGATGAGTAAATCATATCAAGCTCAATCAAAGAGGTCCAAGGAAGTGACCATTGGATGACTACGTT